>JALAZF010000573.1:0-1200000 GCA_022829125.1 Lathyrus tuberosus
TCTCTCTCTGCAAACAACAACAAACGGAGGAGGAGGAAAAGAGAGAGACTCTCTTCAACAACAACAACGGAGGAGGAGGAAAAGAGAGAGATTCTCAACAAACAAAAAAGAATACATAGCAGAAAATATCTAACAGCAGTTTCAAAAAGAGAATTAACTAACACTCTAACCTCCTAACCGAAAAGCTAACAGAATTAACCAAACTCACTAACAACCACCAACTTCCAAAAACTCTAATAGAACTAGACAGAACTCTCCCTCTCCGCTGGTTTTCATTTCCATCTTCAATTCTCTACATAACTTCACCCTTCTTGCTCACGATTCATCATCTTCATGCTTTTACTTCCAAAACCTCATGAACCTGGAATTCTTTAATCCTCTCAAATGTTCTTCATCTTTAATTCGTCACTAATCTCCTGCAATTCAAGGTAACAGAACCAGGATTCAATAACTAGCAAAAATCGTTCAAAACTCAACAACACAAATCAATTCAACAACCACAACAGTTTCAGATTCGCCAGCAAAAGAAGAAGAAGTCGCGAATTGAAAAAATAAGAAGAACTTGTAACAACAACTTCATCGCACACATATTCCATATATCTCAGGGAATCAACAACAACGACACGAAGTGAAAACCGCAAGAATAACTCAACAGAAATTCAACAATTCATCATAACGGATTCGCATTCGCAGATCGCAAGAAGAAGCGGAACCGAACTGTAGCGAGCGATTTTGGACGCGGTTCTTAAGCGCTGGTCGCTCTCTGCGGTTTGAGCTTTGACTACAGGTCGATTCATTTTTTATCCTATTGTGAGCTGAATAAGGAAGGGAAATAGATGTCTCTAATTAACCCTGCTTTGCATACTGAGTTTAAACAGCGGTCTGTTAGGTTACGGATGCTATCAATGTGGGGGGCCTTTGTACTGGTTATTTGTATTTTCGCCAATACGGTTTTCTTTCTTTTTATCTGGGCAGAAGGTTTCTGGCGGGGAACAAGGATTAGGGTGTTAGGACTGATGCTTTTGGTTGAGGGAGATATGGGATTTGGGTTTTTTGTTGATTGTGCTCGCTAAGATCTTTTCTTTCGATCTTATGCCTACGTATTCCCGTTTACCGAAACAGGGAAATCAAAGCGTTCGTAGTTCCTCCTATTCTATGGGAGGAAATTGGTTTTTGGTGTCTTGTTCAAAGCCCAAGACGTGAAGCGAAAGGATAGTTTGTATCTTGTTCAAAGCCCAAGATGTGAAGCTGAAAGGTCTATTTGTGTCTTGTTCAAAGCCCAAGACGTGAAGCTGAAAGACCTCGGCTTTAGAGAGAATTTGTCATCTCTAAAGAGGAGAGAAGGAGAATTACTTTAACTAGAATACGCGGATCCGAGCAATGCCATAATTTCCGAGGAACGGGGTTTAACTTGAAGGAGAAGACTTTAACTCAGTGTAGAGCAATGCCATCTTTCCTTAGGAATTTCTCAAGCTAAAAGAGGGACAGTGGCATGGATGTAGATAATCCAGAGGCTTGCCGCTTACAGCAATTAGATGAAGGGAAAGGAGTTGTTAATGTTGGTATACTGTGAACGAGGCACAACTTTGATGCTAAAAGGTTGATTGGATCAACCAGTGGTTTTCTTATACGAAGCCTAAGAGGAGGCTACTTTCCGCTAGGAAAAACATTATACAAAGCCTAAGAGGAGGCTATTTTGTGTCTCGTACAAAGCCCGAGAAAGAGGCTAAAAGGGTTCGACCTAGTGGGGCATATCGTTATACAAAGCCTAAGGGGAGGCTATTTGTTTGGCTCAATATGAACCTTTTTGTATCTCGTATAAAGCCCGAGATGGAGGTGATTGTTTGTTTGGCTCAATGAGAACCTTTTTGTATCACGTATAAAGCCCGAGATGGAGGCGAAAGGGGGATTGACTCAACGAGGGAGTCGCTTATGTGTCTCGTACGAAGCCCGAGAGAGAGGCGAAAAGGTTGTTTGACTCCACTGGGGAGAATTTTGGTATCTCGTACGAAGCCCGAGATGGAGGCTATTGTAACTGTTTCAGTTGAGTGACAGATCCAATATACTGATTTTAAAAGAGAAAATCAGTTCTTATATGAGTAACACTGTACCCAGGGATTTGATTTGAGAATCAGGGATATTTCCTTCTCTTTGAGGAAACGGGAAATCCAAAGGGTATTGAGACTGTCCGAGTCTGCGGGTTTCCTTCCTATCTAACGAAGGGTGCTTGAGAATGTCTTTGAGACTCAAGGAAGTTAGACTGTCTGTGTCTAGAGTTTTATCTTTCGTACTATGCTGTGAGAAATAGTAGTAGACTCTATGAAAGGACTGCTCTATGAGGATGACTAGGTTCTGTTCCTATACCTCTAGGAGGTCGTCGGGACAATTTGTACGAAGCCCAAGAGGAGGCTGGAAACTTTTAAGAAGCCGACGGGTCCTTGTACGAAGCCCAAGAGGAGGCTATCATTCCCGGAGGAAGAGATCATTATACGAAGCCTAAGAGGAGGCGGTGAATACTTCTAAGAAGCCGTAGGGTCCTTGAATAATGCCCAAGAGGAGGCCGATGCTTTTAAGAAGCCCGTGGGTCTATCATCTCCTTTCCATTAGGAGAGATAACTCTTTTAAAGATAAAAACCACTGGTAAACGTGCGAGGTTTACTATCCAGCGACTTTTAGCTTTTAAAGAGGGTTCCTTAGTTAAGGTCCAAGATTATGACCGTAGTGGGTACCCAAACCCCGAGAGATTCAAGGCAAGCTATCCACAAGGAATAGATCAAGTCAGGAAAGTTCGAGAATTGGGAAGAAACTCAAAGATGCCATTCACGGAGAATACATTCATCTTGGGGAGTAGAGCTTCTTGACGATTCCTAAGGAGGACAGCCGAAGAGAGGACTGTATCTGGTGCTCCTATTGGGTATCTAGGCGTCTATTTCTATGAATAAATGAAACGGCGTCACCTAGTTCTAGACGTAGTAGCCGGGGAAACTCGAAATATCTATACTATTATTACACAGTAGATATGAGTTTATGAAAGGAGACTTACAGTGAGCAGCCCCACAATACAGTTTATAATATGAAAGCAGTAAATGAAAGCGATAACCACTTACTCGGTTGTAGTGCTTCCATGCTGTTTGGTTAGTTGTTCAACAAAGAAAGATTGAAAACAACAGTATATTCAAAATCAAAGGAGAAAGTTCTTTGAAAAAGAAAGATTTGGGGCTTACAGCTCGAGGAGAGGCCCAGGGTTTTATCAGTGAGCGCACTGTTGAATTTGTACAGCGGGACTTATACAAGTGACTGGGGCCCAAAATGGTTTTCTGTACAAAGGGGTGGGTCTTACACTCTCTCAAGAGGCCCAAAAAGGTTTAAAGAAAAGAGAGTGGGGCTTATAACATGAGGGTAGGCCCAGATGATTTTTCGTTTAAAATGGCGATCGCGCCGAGGTTTTCTTTTAACGCAGAGGGACTTATACAATAAGTGAGGCCCAAGATGTTTTGGTTAAAAGGGGATTGGGTCTTACACTCTAATAGAGGCCCAAAGTGTTTTAAATGGGTCTTATAGCTCAAGGAGAGGCCCAGATGATTTTTATTTTTAAACGGGCGACGATCGCGCCGTTTACTTGTACAGAGGGACTTATACAATGGATGAGGCCCAAGAAGTTTTTGTACAAGGGGGGATGGGTCTTAAACTCTCTCAAGAGGCCCAAAAAGAGTTTTGAAAATGATTTGTGAGGGTTGAATTAATCCAAAACCCTAATTTGTTTTCAAAATGTATTTAATTGAATAAAAATTCAATTAAAATGATCAAAATTGTTTAACATGTGAAAAACAAATTGTGATCTTGGATTAATGCTTCAAAAATTAAGTATTGACCTACAAAATAATTAGAAAGCATTAAAAGTTGCAAAATCAATGTAGAAAAAATATTTAAAATGCCAAAAACAATTAAAATATTAATTCTTTGCAAAAATATCAATTATATGAAATAAATAATATTTTTGGGATTTTTTGATAAAATAAAATATTTTAACATTTTTGTGAATTATTAAAACAAGAATCAACTCAAAATCATTAAAACTCAGAGAGAAATTAATTTTTGAATCAATTAAACAAAATCAAAAAATTCAAATATTTGAATTTCTAAAAATGGCGCCAAGAACAACACCAAGAACACGCGCGTTTTTTCAGTTTGCCCAGATTTGCGTTTTCTATCTAATCTCCATGAATACGTAATCATATCATGCAATCCACATATCATTATGCTCGTCTCAACCTCACGATCATGTCTATGTACTTTAATTTCATTTAAATTAAACATACAACAAGAAATCACGAAGAGACCTCAAGAACCCTAATTTCTGCATGAAGGCTATGATTTTTGATACACGATTCAACCAATGCAATTAATTGAGGGAAAACATTCCATGCATGATTATGAACATATGGCCAAATTATTGTGCGAGGAAATATGCATAGATTGAGAGATGACCAAGTATGTGCTTACCTCCAAGTCGTGACAGCAAGTCCAAAGTGATTTTTGATTTGGAGGTGTTACAGATGGGTTGTGATGATCTGAACAACTTCCCTACACCCTATGGATTGTGTTTGGATGGTTGGACTTGATTGAAATTGGCTGGATCACTTTGTGGTACCTCAGCTGCACTTTGGTTAAAACCTTGAGCAACCAGCTGGTGATTTCATGAAATTGATGTTTCAGAAGTTATGTGAGTGTTTGATCAACTCATATGTGATGTATGTGAGGTGTGTGAGTGATTGGTTTGTGCAGAATTGCTCTCAAACTCAAAACCCGATAGCTACCTTGCTAAGAAAGGCATTTTTGCCAAGAGAAAGAGATTTTGAGGAAAGCATCTGTTAGATGGCTTTGGTGTACTCAAACTGACCACAATTGATCTCTATTTATAGTAGAGCAAGTTTGTTTTGCAAGGAATAGTGCATGGCAGCTGGTAAGTAGGTTTGGCCAATGTTGGCAAATGAAAATCCAAGTCTCCTCTAGCCATTGACTAGAGGTTAGGGCACAGAGCTTTGGTCCCCTTGGTCTTGGATAAGTCTTGACTGATTTCAGATGAGAATGGCTCAGTCCATGCCACCTTGATGGTTCCATTGAATGCCTCATTCCAAATTTGAAGTCTTGTCCCTATTTTGGCCATTCTAGGTTCAACATGCTATTTCTTGTTCCATGGACTTTGGAGGCTTGGCTCAGTGATTGTCCCCTTTAGATTCAATCCTCTGAGGTGTCCAAGTGGATAGGAGCAATTGAATTTGGCTGATTTTGACAAATCGACCAAAGTTGCAAATTCTGCCTTGCCTTGACAGATTTCAGCAAGGCAACTTGGCAATGTTGTATCTCATGGTGTAGGTTGAATTTGACAATGTTCTTGGCCATTTTGGAAAGCTCTTACATGATACAACAACTATTTGAACAAGTTTGGTTTAGATCTCTTTTGATTCCAAGTGAAAAATCCCCCTACATTTGGCAAAAAGTGAGGCAGAATCTGACTTAGTGAAAATTTCACTAAGTGTTGGAAAAAGTGACATTTTCACTTTTCAGCCACTTTGATCACTCCATAACTCAAAATCCTTAATGAATTGGAATGACTTGTAGTTGAAGTTTTTGTAGGTGATAATGAGGGCTACAAATCCATCTTTGGATGAGAAAAAATGGCCTTGTGGTTTAGGAGTTATGGTCCTCCAAAGTTGGTACCTTTGCCATTTTATTTTTAATTTAGAAAAATTTCTAAGTTTTATGGTTACCCCTTTTACAAGTTATCTCACTTTTCTTGATTTTTCTTGATGAATGATGATTCAAATCATACATTAACATCATTTTAGGGTTAAAAATCCATTTTGGTGAAAAATCTCAAAAAGTCAAAGTTGACTTTTGTGCACAGTTGACTTTTTATCAGATGAATTCCAAACTGTGCAATTCTTCATGAAATCATGTCCTTAACCTAAATCAAACTTGATGGACATGTTCCAAGGGTGTCATAGGGATTCTATCATGTATTAGGGCTTGGGAGCATGTCCTGGTCAAAAGTCAAAGTTACAGTTGACTTTCCTCGCGAAACCCTAATTGTGGTGCAGATGAAATTGAGACTTGTTGCTCAAACTTCTTGGATCAATCCATTGTTCCAAATGGATCAATATGGTATATTAGAGACCCTCAAATCATCTCTTGAGGTCTTGGCTCCTGGTTTGTCCCAAAAGTCAACTTAGGGGTGAATTAGGTCAAGAAACCCTAATTCCTGATTTTTGATGAATGCATCCCTTGAGGCAAAATTGACTTGATGCATGGGTTCATGAGGTTCCATGAAGTATATTAGGTTATGTTTTGGATCATTTCCTTGTGCCCAGATGAAAATTTCCATCTGGAGGCTTGGTCGACCAAAACCCTAATTTGGTGACACTGTCGATCTTGAGACTTGATCCACCTAGAAGGGAGCAGCCTTGTGCTTAATCCTTGAAGTGGGAGTCCTTTTGATCCATTGTGGACGTTTGGGAGATTAGACAAGTTGAAGATCAAGTCATTTCTTGATTGATCCTTTGTCTAAAGCTCAGAGAGGGTTTGAAACCCTAATTTGATTGTAGTGGATGCTCACCCATCTTTGGGGAGACTGATGAAGCATAAAGGTACATCCATATTGTGATGATGATTTTCACAATGATGGGAAATCTAAGTGGTCAAAATTTGGGGTATTACAGATGCCCCTATTTAATCTTCTTGGACCCGAAGGTGTGAATGACGAAGGGATTCGGGCATTCGGGGTGCAAGAGGATTAAATATCGGAATATCCGAAATTTTGATGGTGATTATGAATGGTAGCTTACGCATTCATCTTCTTTAGCTAAGCAATGATGCTTAGAAAAGGTAAACTTCCCCTCGATCCTGGTCCTCAGCCAAGGAACTGGTCTCAGTTTCTGATTTAAACTTCCCCTCGACCCTGGTTTCTTACCAAGGAACTGGTCTCAGTTTTCTTTTGAAATAAACCTCCCCTCGTTCTTGGTTTCCTACCAAGGAACTGGTCTTAGTTTATGATTTAAACTTCCCCTCGATCCTGGTTTCCTACCAAGAACTGGTCTTAGTTTCTTTTGTCAATAAACTTTATTGACAAGGGACGCTATGTGTAGCGGTTTTCCTTCAAACTTCTCGCTGAATTTTCCTGGGGAGATGCCATTTGACGGAAACAGGTTTGATGTCAGACTTGCTGGAGAACCCAATGTCTGAGTTGTAGAGTTGCACAAACTTCTCTGTTGGAGACGCCATTTGTCGATTCTACTGGGGAAAGCGAGTCTTTTGAGAGACTGTTTTCATTTGGGATCTTTCATCATACTTTTCTCGAGATCTTCCTGGAGAAACGCCATATGATGGGGTCCAATTTTGAGGTGCCAATGACCTTCTCATCAGTGGTTTTTCAGAGCAAAACTGGCGTGCTGCCGAATCTCTGATCACGAGGCTTTCACTGTGGATTTTCCTTAATCCGGGAAAGCAAGGATATCATCTTCAATGGCGAAGAGTGATGTTTATTGAAAGTTTTCTCTGGCTTTTCAGAGGTTCAAGTTATCAAAGTGGTCAAGGACCAACTTCTTTCCAGAATTAAACTGGAAGCAAGGTTGTTCAGACACAGTATTTCCTGACGAGGCAAGAACTGACAACTCGATTGAGAGGACTTCTACCACTAGGGGACAAGACCGACTAGAGTGATAGTGATGCAATATGAAATGTAAATGCAAATAAAAAATGCATGAAGTACGTATGTATATGCTGACAAAACTGACGCGACATACAGACTAATGGATGAACACAATTGGATACTCGGCCATCGCGGGGCGAAGAAGTACCGTTGATTCAAAATAGCAATTCCACCTTGCTTAGGAGAGATAGTCCCGTTGGGAGCTATGTTGATCGGGCTTAGGAGATGAGAACTCGGCCGAAGATGTCAGACGAAACATGGTCTCTGACATTGCTGATCCTTCATTCAGGCATACTGGCTTAGAAAGAGTACTTTGATTCTGCACTTTGAAGTCCGCTTACTTCGGGAGAAGCGATCGATGTTCTTCTGATGTTCAACAGTCAAAAGAAATGCCATCTTTAATTTAAAAGAAGAAAAAGTTTTAACAAGTAAATTTATTTTTGTTTCGTTTCAAGAATCGTTGATTAAGTTTAAACAACGTCGTTCTGTAAAGCTAAAACAAGTAAAGAATTACAAACAAAAGCACAAGGGCTCAAATTTTATTGATAAGATGGAGATCAGCCAAACGCGTGATTCCAAAGAGTATATACAAAGTTAGAAAATGGTAATTTACAGGGAAAAGGGCTACGTTGAAACATAACAACCACTATCCTTCTACCAACTTTGAGTTCGGGACATCCTGAGCTTCCGTCGAAGATGACCTTTGACTGAAGATTTCCTCCGATAGATGATGCAACTGCTGCTGAGGGACTTGCCTCTGTTGAACATAGTTACTTGCCATTATCCCTAACTTTTGCCTGGATTGTACTATGAGATTTCCAATCCATCGGGATGATTTTTTTTTCATGTCTCTAACTTTTGCCTGGACCGCCCTTTCGGGTTTTCAATCCACCGAGACGTTTTTTTTTTTAGTTTTAGGCGAAGTATTTCTTGACTACATCAACATTCGTGGGGTAGGCAAATTCCTCTCCGTCCATGGTTGCAAGTCTCAAGGCGCTGCCTGAGAACCACATAGGGGCCATCATAATTCGGGGTCCATTTACCCCGGGAATCAGTGAGAAATAATTGTATCTTCTTGAGCACAAGGTCTCCTTTCCTGAAGACACGAGGTCGGACCTTTTTGTCGAACGCCCTCTTCATTCTCTGTTGATACAACTGACCGTGGCATAATGCCGTGATTCACTTCTCTTCGATCAGGTTCAGTTCGTCGTGTCGATTTTGACACCATTCAGCCTCGGTGAGCTTGGCTTCCATCAATACCCGGATTGATGGGATCTCTACTTCTATGGGGAGAACTGCCTCCATGCCATATACTAGAGAGAAAGGGGTTGCCCCTGTTGAAGTGCGGACAGATGTTCGATAACCGTGAAGAGCAAAGGGTAGCATTTCGTGCAAATCTTTATAGGTTACAACCATCTTCTGAATAATCCTCTTGATGTTCTTGTTAGCCGCTTCTACCGCTCCGTTCATCTTGGGTCGGTAGGGAGATGAGTTATGGTGTTCGATCTTGAACTCTGCACACAACTCTTTCATCATCTTATTGTTCAAGTTAGATCCATTATCATTAATGATCTCGCTTGGAACACCATAACGGCAGATGATATTGTTTTTGATAAATCGGACCACCACTTGTCGGGTTACATTGGCGAATGACGCTGCTTCAACCCACTTGGTGAAGTAGTCAATGGCTACAAGGATGAACCGATGTCCGTTTGAAGCCTTGGGCTCAATCATGCCAATCATATCAATTCCCCATATGGAAAATGGCCACGGGGAAGAAAGAACTTTGAGATGTGATGGCGGTACATGAATTTTGTCGGAGTATATCTGACACTTGTGACACCTCCTCATGTACTTGTAGCAGTCGGATTCCATGGTCAACCAATAATACCCGGCCCTGAGAATTTTTCTCGCCATTGTGTGTCCGTTGGCATGAGTGCCAAAGGATCCTTCATGAATTTCTTTCATGAGCACGTCTGCTTCTGGTCTGTCGACGCATCGGAGCAAGACCATGTCAAAATTTCTCTTATAAAGAGTGTCACCGCTCAGGAAGAAGTTTCCAACCAATCTTCTGAGGGTCTTTCTATCTTTCCTGGATGCCCCAGGTGGGTACTCTTGTTTCTGAAGGAAGCATTTGATATCGTGATACCAAGGTCTGTCGTCTATGACTGCTTCAATCGCGAAGATGTAAGCGGGCCGTTCAAGGCGCATTATGTCGATCTTAGGTATGTCGTTCCATCGACCTACACTGATCATGGAAGAGAGAGTGGATAATGCATCAGCCATGTGATTCTCATCACGAGGTATGTGATGAAAGTCGACTCTGTTGAAAAAGGGTAACAACCTCCTTGTATAGTCTTTGTAAGGAATCAATCCTGATTGGTATGTATTCCAATCTCCTTTTATCTGATTGATAACCAGGGCTGAGTCGCCGTATACGTCCAAGTTTTTGATCCTTAAATCAATTGCTTCTTCGAGACCCATAATACAAGCTTCGTATTCGGCCTCGTTGTTCATACATTTGAACGTAAGTCTGGCAGTGAAAGGAATGTGGGAACCCTGAGGGGTAACAATGATTGCCCCAATTCCGTTTCCATAATGATTGACAGCTCCGTCAAAGATAAGTCCCCACTGGGAACCTGGTTCTGGCCCTTCACTGGGTAGCGGTTCATTGCAATCTTTCATTTTTAGATACATGACATCTTCGTCTGGGAAGTCAAACCCGATTGATTCTTGATCGTCAATCGGTTGATGAGCCAAATGATCGGCTAAAATACTTCCTTTAACGGCTTTCTGAGCATGGTACTCTATGTCATATTCTGATAGTAACATCTGCCAACAGGCAATCCTTCCCGTGAGAGCAGGTTTTTCGAAGACGTACTTGATTGGATCCATTTCGGAGACCAACCAAGTAGTATGACGAACCATGTACTGGCGAAGACGTTTGGCTGCCCAAACCAAAGCGTAACAAGTTTTCTCAAGCATTGTGTACCGAGTTTCGCAGTCGGTGAATTTCTTGCTTAGATAGTAAATGGCGGATTCTTTCCTTTTGGTTTCGTCTTGTTGGCCAAGTACACATCCCATTGAGTCCTCTAGGACTGTGAGGTAAATGATCAGTGGTCTTCCTTCCACTGGAGGTGATAGAATCGGAGGATTCAACAGATATTCCTTGATACTGTCGAAGGCGGTTTGGCAATCTTCTGACCAAACGCAATCTTGGTTCTTTTTGAGCAATTTGAAAAACGGCGCGCATGTCGCGGTCATAAGGAATATGAATCTGGAGATGTAGTTCAAACGTCCCAAGAATCCTCTGACTTGTTTTTCAGTTTTCGGAGAAGGCATTTCTTGAATGGCCTTGACCTTGTCAGGATCAACTTCAATTCCTTTCTGGCTGACGATGAACCCTAGTAGTTTCCCTGAACGGACACCGAAGGTGCACTTGTTGGGATTCAAGCGGAGCTTGAATTTTCTTAGACGTTCGAACAATTTTGATAGATGTTCAACGTGCTCATCCTCTGTTCTTGATTTTGCAATCAAATCATCGACATATACCTCGATTTCCTTATGTATCATGTCATGAAACAGAGTAGTCATGGCCCTTTGATAGGTTGCCCTGGAATTCTTCAAACCGAACGGCATTACCTTGTAACAAAAGGTACCCCATGGGGTAATGAATGAAGTTTTCTCCATGTCTTTCGGCGCTGTAAGTTCCTGGATTGGATGGAATTTTGGTAAAACAACAAGGTGTTCAATGCTGATGTCATGGTGTTGATGTTGCAGCATTGAGTCTTAGTACTGGGCTATACTAAGTTGTGAAGGTTAACTATGTTTGATGTCATGGGCTTGATGTCATAATATTGCACTTAATGCTGGGCTGTGTTAAGGTTGCTAGTTAATGAAGTGGATGTCTGATGTCACATAGGTGATGTTGTAACATCAGACCTGCAGAACTTAAGCTAATGACAACATGGGCTTGTTGTTATTAGGGTCGCGTATTAGCTGGAATTGTGGAGAGTGTTGACTCGTTGGATGAGAATATCTTGGGCTAGATATTTTCTGTTACATGGGAGATTTGATTGCAGGTTTGTTGGAGAATTAAAAGGTGGAAGATTTAAAAAGATTTTGCGGATAAAATCTGTTTTAAAAGATTCAGTTTTTAATTAACAAATCTGATCAAATATTGTGACAAATCCAATCCAAATTCAAGGAGCTATATAAAGTGCACAAGACCAAGGAAGAAGGTACAGAAAACAGATTGAAGATCAAGAGCTGGAGGCTTAGAGTCTAGGGTTTGTTTAGAGTACTTGTAATCACACTATTCTAGGTTTGAATAGGTGTTGAATTTTCTGTCCTCTCTAGAAGCTGTGAAGCAATAGAGAGTTGTTGATTGATCGAAGCTAGGAAGCAAGATCAAGGGATCTTAAAGAGGTTGTTCTTTGAGTGTTTTAGGGGATTGAGTAGTGTTCTCATATCTAAGTGGTTTCTTAGGTAGAAAGTCACTAGTAGAGTATAAGTTTAGGAGATTGTCAACTGGTGTGTTGAGTCTGTAAATTATATCTACAAGTAGTGAATTTCATCCCTGGCTTGGTAGCCCCCAGACGTAGGTAGTTAGACCGAACTGGGTGAACAATTCCTTGTGTTTTCCTGTTGCTTATTCTGTCCATTATTGCAGAGTGTGTTGTTGTGACATCGCACCTTAACATCACACGTCTGGTACCGTAATTTCAGGCGCCATTTTGATCTGGTTATAGCCTGAGAATCCATCCATGAAGGAGAATACTTTGAACTTTGCTGTGCTGTCAACCAGCATGTCAATGTGTGGTAAAGGAAAGTCGTCCTTTGGACTTGCCTTGTTCAGGTCTCTGTAATCGACACACATTCTGACCCTTCCGTCCTTTTTGGGAACGGGTACGATGTTGGCTAACCATTGAGGATATTCAGATGTAGCGAGGAAACCTGCGTCGATCTGTTTCTGTACCTCCTCTTTGATTTTGATGGCCATGTCCGGGTGAGTGCGTCTCAACCTTTGATTTACTGGCGGACATTCCGATCTTAGCGGTAAGTGATGTTCCACGATGCTGGTATCCAACCCTGGCATATCCTGATAGGACCAAGCGAACACATCGGGGAATTCTTTGAGGAGCTTTATCAAACCTTCTCTGGTAGTTGGACTGAGCAGTGCTCCGATCCTGATTTCTTTTCTCTCTTTTTCTGAACCCAAGTTTACCATTTCCAACGGTTCTTTATGAGGTTCAATGGACCTTTCCTCTTGTCTGAGTAGTCGGGAGATCTCTTCTGGAATTTGGTCGTCATTTTCTTCTTCAGCCTCGAATACCGGGAACTCAAAGTTGGAAGAAGGCATCGGATCGTATGTTTCAAAGGGGTATAAAACAAGCAATCTGCATGACGTGATGATTCGTGTTTAGAAGAGATAGAGAAAATGTAAGTGTGTACAGTGTTTTGATTTTACTGCTTGTTTTTATTATTGAATGTTTTTTAGGATTACCATTTTCTGAAAAAGCAAAAAGAGAAAACAACAATTAATGCGGAAATTACAGAACGACGTTATTTTATTAATGAACAAGTCGAATCTTGAAACTACAGCCCTATAAAACAAAACTCTGTCGCTTTGGGCAAAGTGAAGAGGGAAATTTACAGAAAACGAGCCATATCAAAACATCCGTTTCACCTGGGCAGGGTGAAAGGTTAAAGATGGCAATTACTTTGACTGGCGAACGACCTTCGGAACATCGACGGCAACCCATTGGCGGCGAACTCCTCGGTGAATTACAAAGTTTGGCACCTTCCTTGATTTGTCTTCAGAAATGACGCTGATTTCTGGTGGAGCGGGATCATTGGAATCTGTCTCCCAAGCAGAATTGTCGTAGGAGGATTCCTCTGTTGCATTTTGCATAGCATTTGTGCTCTCAGCTATATCTCCCCATCCAGTTGACTGGATATCTTCGAGCCTGATACGAGAGCTTTCGGGAGCAGTGTACTTGACCATATAGTCGTATTTTCCACTTGGTTGTCCCAGAGTGTCCCAAACTTCTTTGGAACCGGAGGAGTCATCCCTCTCGATGACGTTGACCTCGGGAAAAGCATAGTTGATGAATTCTAGTCATGCAAACGTTGCGAATTCATCTTCATGTTGAGTAGTTCCTGAATGACCTGAGTGTTGATCCCATGACATGGTGGGGACACAGGTATTCTGTTTAATGACGCTCAGCTGAGTTTCATTACTCGGCTGACTTTCTTGCCCCAAGTTTCCTGGGTAAGGCTGCCACATTGGCAGGCCATCCATCGGGCCGTAGTAATTGTAGTCAAAATTGTCTTTCATCGGAGTGCCTTCCTCCAATGAATTTGGCGGAGCACGGCATCCTTCCGGATCACAATCCCCGTAGATCATTTCGACATCTGATCTTGGTATAAATCTCGGACTTTCTGTAGGAAAGCAAAAAGGCATAGGCACCTCTTCTTGAGACATATAACCATCCTTGTTGAGATAGGACTTCCATTCTTCATCTGTGTCAGAGGGATCTTCCTCATTGATAGCATGAACTGTCTGAGACACTAGGTGAAGGAAACCTCCACTGTGGAAGAAGTTTTGAAGGGGATGAAAACTTTCATCGTTAGCAGCTGCCTGGGTACAGGTGGCAGAAAAACCAAGACCCTTCTTTGTTTTATTGTCAATAGGAATGACAAGCCGTCCCCATCATGTCGTATCGGTACTCTCGACCGCTTTGATAGCATCCTTGTATGAGGAAATCAACGTTCCTCCTTTGGATTGATTGTCCTTGCTCACCGATAGTGCTTGGAACTGAGTTCCAATAACCTCCTCGGGTTCTACACAAGTAGATGATGATAAGTTACTCACAAGCAAGGCTTGTTCCCCACAAACCGTGACAAGTTGATCATCCTTGACGAACTTTAGCTTTTGGTGGAGGGTTGAAGTAACCGCTCCAGCCTGATGTATCCAAGGTCTTCCTAATAAACAACTGTACGTTGCCCGGATGTCCATGACCTGGAAAGTGATTTGGAAAGTGTGAGGACCAATAGTTATGGGAAGATCAACTTCGCCGATAACTGTTTTTCTGGATCCGTCGAATGCTTTGACGACGACCTCGCTGACTCTCATCGGAGGGCCCTTAAATGATAGTTGCATCAAAGTGGACTTCGGCATAACATTCAGGGCTGACCCTGTGTCTACCATTACGTTGGCTAAAGCATCGCCCTGGCAGTTAACTGTAATATTGAGCGCCATGTTATGACGGTGACCTTCTTCAGGTAATTTCTCATCACTAAATCCCAAATTATTGCAGGAAGTGATGTTAGAAACAATGCTACCGAACTGTCTGATTGTTACATCCTGTTCCACAAAGGCTTGCTCCAAGACTTTCTGTAGAGCCTCTCTGTGTGATTCTGAACTGAGTAACAGTGATAATACTGAGATCTTTGAAGGAGTCTGTAACAGTTGATCAACAATGTTGTATTCACTCCTTTGGATGAGCTTTAGCATCTCATCGTTGTCTTTTGAAAGGTCGGGATTGCTAGATTGACCGACTGGTGGATCAGGAATTCCTGCCTGAAGTTCCTTTTCTTTGTTGGATTCTCCAACCCCTCGATTGAAGATTCGACCGCTCTGTGTTACACGACTGATGTCTGCAATATTCACGACGGAGGGTAATGGAATTTCCTTTCCATTCTCGATTATTGTCGCACCGTATTTGTAAGGGATTGCCTTAGCTGATTCATACGGTAGTGGCCCCGGTAGATAGATGACTATAGGAACCTTCTGATTTTTCTGACCATCATAAGTAATCTCGATCCGTTCCTGGTTGGGAACTATAGATTCATCAAATAGAGAGATGATGGCAAAAACATCCCTGGTCCTGTGATGACCAGAGATCGTGACAACATCCTCAACTTGCTCGGCAAGGTAGTTCGGCGACCAAATGATGGGTCCTGAACCTGGATATGGACGAATTTCTCCATGATCGACCTGACCCTGAAGAGCTGCTCTCACAAGGTAACACCCTTGGTTACTTTTCGAACAGACGCTACAACTGTCATAGTTGTGTGGTGGCACCTGGCCACGCCCACTTTGAATGCAATGTAACCTCACTAGGTTATCTTCCATTGATCGGACATCCTGACTTTGACGACGAGTAGGATTCCTGTGATTGATACTAATCTGCTTAGTATCTTCGTCCATATAGATTGGCATCCACCAGTGATTTAACAAGTGCTGAAGTGCCTCCTGGACAAGGGTACAACCTCGATCGTTTTCGCAACCTGCTTTACAGCTTTGATAATCATGTGATATTAAGAATCCGAGTCGGACCTGCTCAGCATGTAACTCTACCAGGTTGGTATTCATTACGCGGATATCGAAGATCTGAACCATATTGATTTGATAGGAGTTCCTATCATGGTAGTCTTGGATCCATCCAAGATCCATTTGACGCTGGAGGGCCTCTTGTATGAAAGAGCATCCCTGTTTGTTTACCGAGCAGATATCACACTGGTGATAACTATGAGGTGGCACATGGCCATATCTACTCTGTCTACAATGCATCTTGACCAGATTGGTCCCCAATAAGAGTACATCGTGAATTTGATAGACATTGTTAGTCTCTTTCTCAATCAGATTGACTGCAGCTTTATCATGTTGAGGCAGCGGGTTTGTGAGAACATTAGGATTCGTATCTTTGAAAGATAAGAGCCCGCTCCTAACAAGCTTTTGCACGTCGGATTTGAAATTGAGACAAGTCTCAATGTTATGCCCTGAACCTCCTTGATGATAAGGGCATGTTTGATTCGCTTTAAACCAAAAAGGCAGATTTTCCGGAACTGAAAGGGGAGACTTAGTCTGAATGTGCCCCTTAGCCAGCAGTAACGGAAACAGTTCTGCGTACGTTACGGGTATAGGATCAAATCCTGGTGGCCGTGTTGCACGGTTGTTGTTATATGGAGGACGAGCCTGCTGAAGAGGCTGTTGTGTCCTTTGTTGGTCAGGTTGGCTCTGCGCAACCTGAGGTTGATACATAGGAATAGGCGTAGGGTTGATAGTAGGAGTCACAGCTGCTACCGGTTGATAACGTCGCCTTTGCTTTCCGAGAGAGATATTCCCAATATCTTGCTCTTTTTTCTTAGGGAGAGCACTACCGTATTTTTTAGTACCGCTTGTCGATCCAGTGTCTTTTACCAAACGTACACCCATGCCGACCATTTCGGTGAAATCACTGGGCGCACTGGCAACCATTCGGTCATAGTAAAATGAGCTTAAGGTTTTTAAGAAGATCTTTGTCATCTCTTTTTTCCTCAAGAGGTGGACAAATTTGAGCGGCAATTTCACGCCACCTTTGAGCATACTCCTTAAAGGTTTCCTTGTCCTTTTACGACATCGATCTGAGTTGATCTCTGTCGGGTGCCATGTCCAAATTGTATTTGTATTGTTGGACGAAGGCAGTACCAAGATCTCTGAATGTACTGATCGTAGTACGGTTTAAACCCATGTACCATTTGAGTGCGGCACCGGTTAAACTATCCTAAAAGTAGTGAATCAACAGGTCCTGATTCTCCGTCTGAGCTGACATCCGCCGAGCGTACATCACCAGATGGCTCTGAGGGCAAGAGTTACCCTTGTATTTTTCAAAGTCGGGCACTTGGAACTTGTGCAGGACTTTCACATTTGGGACCAAGCAGAGGTCTGCGGCGTCCTTTCCAAATAGATCCTGACCGCAAATGGCTTGCAGGTCTTTCTGCATTTCCAAGAGCTGCTCCTGGAACTCCTCCATTCGGTCAAACATAGTTTCCTTCTTACCAGAAGGTATTGGTGGAATCTGTCCTTCCGGGACAGTGTGCACTACACGGGGTGGTACCGTGACTACGGCAGTAAGTCTTGGTGCCTCCCGAAGTTTGTAACCTTCAGGAGTCTTGAGTATGCCCCTGGCATCTTCGCTTTCCCGAAGTTTGTAACCTTCAGGCCCAGCGGCTTCTGTTGCGATTCCCTGATCTTCAGTGATCGGCGGAACATATCCTTCCGGGATATAGTTAACAGGCATGCCCCACGGACGATCTTTCGGTATCTGATACCTAGGATCATACTTTTCTATGATGGGCATTGAGGTGATCTCTGAGATCACAGTTCTTTGTAGCTGAGCTTCTGCCATGGCTTGCATGTCGTTACGAAGCTTTCTCATATCCTCTCTCAGAGCGTCGATCTCTTCTTTCAACTCTCTGTTTTCTTCCTCAAGATCATCCATCCTTTTCTGACGATTGGCCCGAGTATTATACGAATGAGACAGTTTGACTCTAGAATCGAGACACAAACGTAAGATTCGTAGGGAAGAAGAATACGCGATGTGAGAATGATAAATGCAATGATTATATTAATTGTTTTTTTGGTTTAATCAAAATAAACTTCGACAATTAGATTGCAAATATCAAACAGTGGGGAAAACCCCTTTTTATTGAATTCCAAAGGATTACAGAAATGGAAATACCGTAGATTACAAAGTGCAGAAACAGAAACCTAAACTAAAGGGTCCCGAGTCCTCTTCTTTGACCGGGGCGCTGGGGCCGTTGTTGGGTTGTCATTCCTTTGCCAGGTGAAAGGAGCGAGCAAATTCCTTTGGTCATCTTGATTCTCTACAGCATGCTGCTCCAAAATTTCAATCAGAGCATCTTTCTCTTTTAATAGTTGCTGTATTTGGATACACTCTACGTCGAGGGTGCGGTACTTGTTCTTCCAAGATCTTCTTTCCTTTTGAACTTTGTTGAGAGTAACCTGAAGCCTTTCAGTTTCCGTCATGAAGTACATGACAGTTTCCCTTGGCGGAAGAATTCTGTAACGAGGATAAGGCATCTTTAGCTTGAGAGCTCTGGCTTGTACCCAATGGAGATAAGGCTCCACCGAGACACAGTCCGGTTTTCCCAGAGACTCTCGTCCTTTCTTATGAACATGTTTCCAAGCTTGCACTATTTCCATCTTTAGTGCTCTGTCACTTTCTCCTTCTTTGAAGAAAAGACCTTCCAGATGAACACCCAGTGGGATGTGTCTCATCGGGTATCCAAATTGACGAAGAACTAATATCGGATGATAGTTGATTCCTCCTTTAGTTCCTATGAGGGGTACGCTGGGGAAGTTTCCACAACGGTCAATGATACTGATTCCCTCATAAATCCTATTACACCAATCTATATCAGAGTTGGTAAGGGACACGATCTTCTGCGACCAACGTAAGACACTCTTGCAATCCCAAAAAGCAGCAGACTTGGGCAAGTGAGTGATAAACCATTTGTAGAGCAAAGGTACACAACATGTGATCTCCCCTCCGCTGTACAAATTTCCCAAGTGTACAGAATGATACGCATCTGCGACCAAAGTCGGTACAGGGTTTCCAATAAGAAAAACCTTAATAGCGTTGATATCGACGAAGTTATTGATGTTAGGAAACAAAAATAACCCGTAGGTGAGCAGGACAAAGATGCTTTCAAAAGCAGTCATGTTCCCTATACTAGCGAAGTACAGAGCTTTCTTTGTCAAGAACTGGGCTGGCAAACCTTGGATGCCACCCTTAGTGGTCATGTGAGTCCTGACCTCAGACTCGTCCAAATAAATTGCTATTGCAATAGTCTGATTCTTTGGAATTTCTTCCAGTCCAGAAAACGGAGCTCGATCAGTGATATGTAAATCAGTCAGATGAGAATACTCCTCCAGCGTTGGTGCAAGCTGGTAATCCGAGAATGTGAAACAATGATAAACCGGATCGTAGAATTGAATGAGCGCGTCCATGATTCCCTTAATCACATGGACTCTTAACAGTGGTAGCAAACCTCCGTGCTTGGCTCTGAAAGCCTCTGGGTTAACGATCATCCTCGCTAACTTTCTCAAATCCCCTAGTTTTGGAACCTTGAAGGTATACCGGTGAGTTCTCCTTCTACCGAAATCCATTAGCGTAATCCTCTTCTCTGATATTTGCAATCACAGTCTTAGTTTAATTTGAAAAACAGAGAGACTAGAAGAGAAAGTTTTTTGAATGTTTTAATGTTTTATTAAATGAATGCATGAATGCAGCACACAAAAACATAGAAAAAACATGGGGTCAGAGGGTCGTTGTCATGAAGTCAAGGCTCTACCCATACCCAACGGTTTATACTAGGGTGATTTTTGTACCTGTACTCATTATCATCAGCTCCTCCCAGGAAAACAAAACAACAAGCGGATCGCCAGCGAGTTGTAAAGCAATCTTAGAGTAAGTGACATTCACCGAGAATAGATCACCAGCCTCAAATGAGGGTAGTATCGTGTAACAGCTATTTCCGATAGCTTCCGCACTACGAAAGGGTTGGCTTTTCTAGGTGTATACTCATACTCACCACATGCGGCATCACACGCATTCCCATTAGCAGAAGAATAAACACGTATAGCAATTAGGAAAAGAAGTATATATATTTGTCCTAATCATCCTAGACTTATAAAGCTATGATTCCTAAGTTCCTGACAGGAATGGGTTCCCCGGCGGAAGCCCCAATCTGTGGTTCCCTGCCTAAGAGATGGACCAGCATAGGTCAATCTTTCTCTTCGGTAGAGTTCCCATTTTCCGTAGAAAACGGGGATGATGCCCTAAGGCAGAAAAGGAGACTCCCCAGCAGAGTCGCCATTTTATAAGGAAAATAGAAAGAAAGAAAAATCGGCCCCACGGTGGGCGCCACTTTTCTGTAGCGAGCGATTTTGGACGCGGTTCTTAAGCGCTGGTCGCTCTCTGCGGTTTGAGCTTTGACTACAGGTCGATTCATTTTTTATCCTATTGTGAGCTGAATAAGGAAGGGAAATAGATGCTCCAATTAACCCTGCTTTGCATACTGAGTTTAAACAGCGGTCTGTTAGGTTACGGATGCTATCAATGTGGGGGGCCTTTGTACTGGTTATTTGTATTTTCGCCAATACGGTTTTCTTTCTTTTTATCTGGGCATAAGGTTTCTGGCGGGGAACAAGGATTAGGGTGTTAGTACTGATGCTTTTGGTTGAGGGAGATATGGGATTTGGGTTTTTTGTTGATTGTGCTCGCTAAGATCTTTTCTTTCGATCTTATGCCTACGTATTCCCGTTTACCGAAACAGGGAAATCAGAGTGTTCGTAGTTCCTCCTATTCTATGGGAGGAAATTGGTTTTTGGTGTCTTGTTCAAAGCCCAAGACGTGAAGCGAAAGGATAGTTTGTATCTTGTTCAAAGCCCAAGATGTGAAGCTGAAAGGTCTATTTGTGTCTTGTTCAAAGCCCAAGACGTGAAGCTGAAAGACCTCGGCTTTAGAGAGAATTTGTCATCTCTAAAGAGGAGAGAAGGAGAATTACTTTAACTAGGATACGCGGATCCGAGCAATGCCATAATTTCCGAGGAAAGGGGTTTAACCTGAAGGAGAAGACTTTAACTCAGTGTAGAGCAATGCCATCTTTCCTTAGGAATTTCTCATGCTAAAAGAGGGACAGTGGCATGGATGTAGATAATCCAGAGGCTTGCCGCTTACAGCGATTAGATGAAGGGAAAGGAGTTGTTAATGTTGGTATACTGTGAACGAGGCACAACTTTGATGCTAAAAGGTTGATTGGATCAACCAGTGGTTTTCTTATACGAAGCCTAAGAGGAGGCTACTTTCCGCTAGGAAAAACATTATACAAAGCCTAAGAGGAGGCTATTTTGTGTCTCGTACAAAGCCCGAGAAAGAGGCTAAAAGGGTTCGACCCAGTGGGGCATATAGTTATACAAAGCCTAAGGGGAGGCTATTTGTTTGGCTCAATATGAACCTTTTTGTATCTCGTATAAAGCCCGAGATGGAGGCGATTGTTTGTTTGGCTCAATGAGAACCTTTTTGTATCTCGTATAAAGCCTGAGATGGAGGCGAAAGGGGGATTGACTCAACGAGGGAGTCACTTATGTGTCTCGTACGAAGCCCGAGAGAGAGGCGAAAAGGTTGTTTGACTCCACTGGGGAGAATTTTGGTATCTCGTACGAAGCCCGAGATGGAGGCTATTGTAACTGTTTCAGTTGAGTGACAGATCCAATATACTGATTTTAAAAGAGAAAATCAGTTCTTATATGAGTAACACTGTACCCAGGGATTTGATTTGAGAATCAGGGATATTTCCTTCTCTTTGAGGAAACGGGAAATCCAAAGGGTATTGAGACTGTCCGAGTCTACGGGTTTCCTTCCTATCTAACGAAGGGTGCTTGAGAATGTCTTTGAGACTCAAGGAAGTTAGACTGTCTGTGTCTAGAGTTTTATCTTTCGTACTATGCTGTGAGAAACAATAGTAGACTCTATGAAAGGACTGTTCTATGAGGATGAATAGGTTCTGTTCCTATACCTCTAGGAGGTCGTCGGGACAATTTGTACGAAGCCCAAGAGGAGGCTGGAAACTTTTAAGAAGCCGACGGGTCCTTGTACGAAGCCCAAGAGGAGGCTATCATTCCCGGAGGAAGAGATCATTATACGAAGCCTAAGAGGAGGCGGTGAATACTTCTAAGAAGCCGTAGGGTCCTTGAATAATGCCCAAGAGGAGGCCGATGCTTTTAAGAAGCCCGTGGGTCTATCATCTCCTTTCCATTAGGAGAGATAACTCTTTTAAAGATAAAAACCACTGGTAAACGTGTGAGGTTTACTATCCAGCGACTTTTAGCTTTTAAAGAGGGTTCCTTAGTTAAGGTCCAAGATTATGACCGTAGTGGGTACCCAAACCCCGAGACATTCAAGGCAAGCTATCCACAAGGAATAGATCAAGTCAGGAAAGTTCGAGAATTGGGAAGAAACTCAAAGATGCCATTCACGGAGAATACATTCATCTTGGGGAGTAGAGCTTCTTGACGATTCCTAAGGAGGACAACCGAAGAGAAGACTGTATCTGGTGCTCCTATTGGGGATCTAGGCGTCTATTTCTATGAATAAATGAAACGGCGTCACCTAGTTCTAGACGTAGTAGCCGGGGAAACTCGAAATATCTATACTATTATTACACAGTAGATATGAGTTTATGAAAGTAGACTTACAGTGAGCAGCCCCACAATACAGTTTATAATATGAAAGCAGTAAATGAAAGCGATAACCACTTACTCGGTTGTAGTGCTTCCATGCTGTTTGGTTAGTTGTTCAACAAAGAAAGATTGAAAACAACAGTATATTCAAAATCAAAGGAGAAAGTGCTTTGAAAAAGAAAGATTTAGGGCTTACAGCTCGAGGAGAGGCCCAGGGTTTTATCAGTGAGCGCACTGTTGAATTTGTACAGCGGGACTTATATAAGTGACTGGGGCCCAAAATGGTTTTCTGTACAAAGGGGTGGGTCTTACACTCTCTCAAGAGGCCCAAAAAGTTTTAAAGAAAAGAGAGTGGGGCTTATAACACGAGGGTAGGCCCAGATGATTTTTCGTTTAAAATGGCGATCGCGCAGAGGTTTTCTTTTAACGCAGAGGGACTTATACAATAAGTGAGGCCCAAGATGTTTTGGTTAAAAGGGGATTGGGTCTTACACTCTAATAGAGGCCCAAAGTGTTTTAATTGGGTCTTATAGCTCAAGGAGAGGCCCAGATGATTTTTATTTTTAAACGGGCGACGATCGCGCCGTTTACTTGTACAGAGGGACTTATACAATGGATGAGGCCCAAAAAGTTTTTGTACAAGGGGGGATGGGTCTTACACTCTCTCAAGAGGCCCAAAAAGAGTTTTGAAAATGATTTGTGAGGGTTGAATTAATCCAAAACCCTAATTTGTTTCAAAATGTATTTAATTGAATAAAAATTCAATTAAAATGATCAAAATTGTTTAACATGTGAAAAACAAATTGTGATCTTGGATTAATGCTTCAAAAATTAAGTATTGACCTACAAAATAATTAGAAAGCATTAAAAGTTGCAAAATCAATGTAGAAAAAATATTTAAAATGCCAAAAACAATTAAAATATTAATTCTTTGCAAAAATATCAATTATATGAAATAAATAATATTTTTGGGATTTTTTGATAAAATAAAATATTTTAACATTTTTGTGAATTATTAAAAAAAGAATCAACTCAAAATCATTAAAACTCAGAGAGAAATTAATTTTTGAATCAATTAAACAAAATCACAAAATTCAAATATTTGAATTTCTAAAAATGGCGCCAAGAACAACACCAAGAACACGCGCGTTTTTTCAGTTTGCCCAGATTTGCGTTTTCTATCTAATCTCCATGAATACGTAATCATATCATGCAATCCACATATCATTATGCTCGTCTCAACCTCACGATCATGTTTATGTACTTTAATTTCATTTAAATTAAACATACAACAAGAAATCACGAAGAGACCTCAAGAACCCTAATTTCTGCATGAAGGCTAGGATTTTTGATACACGATTCAAACAATGCAATTAATTGAGGGAAAACATTCCATGCATGATTATGAACATATGGCCAAATTATTGTGCGAGGAAATATGCATAGATTGAGAGATGACCAAGTATGTGCTTACCTCCAAGTCGTGACAGCAAGTCCAAAGTGATTTTTGATTTGGAGGTGTTACAGATGGGTTGTGATGATCTGAACAGCTTCCCTACACCCTATGGATTGTGTTTGGATGGTTGGACTTGATTGAAATTGGCTGGATCACTTTGTGGTACCTCAGCTGCACTTTGGTTAAAACCTTGAGCAACCAGCTGGTGATTTCATGAAATTGATGTTTCAGAAGTTATGTGAGTGTTTGATCAGCTCATATGTGATGTATGTGAGGTGTGTGAGTGATTGGTTTGTGCAGAATTGCTCTCAAACTCAAAACCCGATAGCTACCTTGCTAAGAAAGGCATTTTTGCCAAGAGAAAGAGATTTTGAGGAAAGCATCTGTTAGATGGCTTTGGTGTACTCAAACTGACCACAATTGATCTCTATTTATAGTAGAGCAAGTTTGTTTTGAAAGGAATAGTGCATGGCAGCTGGTAAGTAGGTTTGGCCAATGTTGGCAAATGAAAATCCAAGTCTCCTCTAGCCATTGACTAGAGGTTAGGGCACAGAGCTTTGGTCCCCTTGGTCTTGGATAAGTCTTGACTGATTTCAGATGAGAATGGCTCAGTCCATGCCACCTTGATGGTTCCATTGAATGCCTCATTCCAAATTTGAAGTCTTGTCCCTATTTTGGCCATTCTAGGTTCAACATGCTATTTCTTGTTCCATGGACTTTGGAGGCTTGGCTCAGTGATTGTCCCCTTTAGATTCAATCCTCTGAGGTGTCCAAGTGGATAGGAGCAATTGAATTTGGCTGATTTTGGCAAATCGACCAAAGTTGCAAATTCTGCCTTGCCTTGACAGATTTCAGCAAGGCAACTTGGCAATGTTGTATCTCATGGTGTAGGTTGAATTTGGCAATGTTCTTGGCCATTTTGGAAAGCTCTTACATGATACAACAACTGTTTGAACAAGTTTGGTTTAGATCTCTTTTGATTCCAAGTGAAAAATCCCCCTACATTTGGCAAAAAGTGAGGCAGAATCTGACTTAGTGAAAATTTCACTAAGTGTTGGAAAAAGTGACATTTTCACTTTTCAGCCACTTTGATCACTCCGTAACTCAAAATCCTTAATGAATTGGAATGACTTGTAGTTGAAGTTTTTGTAGGTGATAATGAGGGCTACAAATCCATCTTTGGATGAGAAAAAATGGCCTTGTGGTTTAGGAGTTATGGTCCTCCAAAGTTGGTACCTTTGCCACTTTATTTTTAACTTAGAAAAATTTCTAAGTTTTATGGTTACCCCTTTTACAAGTTATCTCACTTTTCTTGATTTTTCTTGATGAATGATGATTCAAATCATACATTAACATCATTTTAGGGTTAAAAATCCATTTTGGTGAAAAATCTCAAAAAGTCAAAGTTGACTTTTGTGCACAGTTGACTTTTTATCAGATGAATTCCAAACTGTGCAATTCTTCATGAAATCATGTCCTTGACCTAAATCAAACTTGATGTACATGTTCCAAGGGTGTCATAGGGTATATTCAATCATGTATTAGGGCTTGGGAGCATGTCCTGGTCAAAAGTCAAAGTTACAGTTGACTTTCCTCGCGAAACCCTAATTGTGGTGCAGATGAAATTGAGACTTGTTGCTCAAACTTCTTGGATCAATCCATTGTTCCAAATGGATCAATATGGTATATTAGAGACCCTCAAATCATCTCTTGAGGTCTTGGCTCCTGGTTTGTCCCAAAAGTCAACTTAGGGGAGAATTAGGTCAAGAAACCCTAATTCCTGATTTTTGATGAATGCATCCCTTGAGGCAAAATTGACTTGATGCATGGGTTCATGAGGTTCCATGAAGTATATTAGGTTATGTTTTGGATCATTGCCTTGTGCCCAGATGAAAATTTCCATCTGGAGGCCTGGTCGACCAAAACCCTAATTTGGTGACACTGTCGATCTTGAGACTTGATCCACCTAGAAGGGAGCAGCCTTGTGCTTAATCCTTGAAGTGGGAGTCCTTTTGATCCATTGTGGATGTTTGAGAGATTAGACAAGTTGACGATCAAGTCATTTCTTGATTGATCCTTTGTCTAAAGCTCAGAGAGGGTTTGAAACCCTAATTTGATTGTAGTGGATGCTCACCCATCTTTGGGGAGACTGATGAAGCATAAAGGTACATCCATATTGTGATGATGATTTTCACAATGATGGGAAATCTAAGTGGTCAAAATTTAGGGTATTACACGAACCAAGCACGATAAAGTGAAAGTGCATATACCTGAGTCGCGAGACCTTGATTCATCTTCGTCGTACCAGAAGCGCCTCTGATTCGTAAGCATTTTCTTCTTTCATCAATCTTGTAAGAATTCTTTGATAATTTAGCGTAGTTCGAATAGTGTTTAGTTTGTTTTCTCTTGTCCTGTGAATTCTTGAATTTGAGTGCGATAGTTGTAGAATAGACGTTGAGTTGATTTGAAGATGAGGATTGGACGACGTTGTGATCGTTGAGTGGTGAGTTGACGGAAGTTCACACTCCGCCATCGCCGGCAACGTGCCACGGCACGGCAGAAATTGTTAGGTTTCCGGTGAGGAGCTTCGTTGGAAATTGAAATCGTGGACGCAGCGGAGACGTGAGAGGAGTGAGGTTTGGAGTGGTTGAACGGAAATTGAAATCGTTTAGCAGAGGAGAAGAAGTTGAAAAAAGGTAATGAACAAGATGAAGAAGAAATGGAAAGGATGAAGAGGAATGTAGAAGGAGAACGATGGTGAGGAAATTTTGAGAGGGAACCGAGTGCGTGAGAAAGTTGAGAGGGAAGTTTGGAAGAGAGAGATTCCGAGGCGGCGGATTTGGGAAGAGGAAAGTGGGGAACGTTCATCAGCTAGGGTTAAGTTTGAGTTTTTTCAGGTGACCATGGATTGGGCTCATAGGCCCTGAACCTCGCCTTATGTAAACCACATGAATTTCTAATCACCCCTCTCTATTCACTAACTGCACATCCTGAACGAAAAGCCATTGGACTGATGGTTAAAGCCCATACGCCCTTGCTGTTTTTTTTGGCACCACTTGAAACCTCTTCTCGCACCTCCAACAATAACACTACACCCCCTGACTTTCAATTTCCGCCTTAATGATTACAACTTCAATTTCTGTTTGGATTAATTAGGTGGATGTTTAGTTTTAATCTCAGTTAATTGCTTCATGATTTGATTAGAAAATTAGATATGTTTTTTGAATTAGGTCTTAATTTTAGAATAGTTCTAATTTTTAGAATTAGATTTCCCTAAGAATTAATTCTAACTTCTAGTGGATTTAGATTTTGATAATGTCTTTGGATAATTGTTTTTAGCTTGATTGCTTGATAATTGTTTTTTTAGCTTAATGGCTTGATAATTGTTTTGGCTTAATTGCCCACTAACTAGTTTTAGAATTAGAAAGTTTGAACTAATTGACATTGACTTAGTTGAATTAACTTTTGTTTTAACATTGACTATAATTAGATTTAATGCTAGCATTGACTAATCTTTGGTAGTTTCATTAGTTAACTTTGTTAATAGTCCTTAATATGTTCTGCATAGTTTTTTACTAATGGTTGTTTGCATTTTAGTATTGATTTCATTTACTTCTTATTGACAAGCTCCATTTGAATTTTGACTAACTTTTTGAGTTTGTTTTGTAGTGATTCTCACTTGTTTTGATAAGTGGCTTAAATGTAGAAGTTGCTGTAACATACACTGCTGTAATGAAAAAAGTGTGCTGTAAAATGTTGCTATTCTGGTTGGTTGCATACATACCTATTCTATTATGGAAATAGTAGCTGTTATAGGCTGTTTTTACTTGTTGCTGGTTTTTACAGAAATACAGGTGCTGGAGCGATGTTGTTGTTGCTGTTTATGGCTTATGGCCTTGTTTTATTGTTTTTTGAAGAGCATTTGGTTCCATGTCTTTCATGGATCCATTCCACTTTCTAACACCTTTGTTCATTTATACTAGGTTACTAGGAGTGTGCCGGTTTGCTAATACTTTGCTTACGTTGCTACGGATTGATATCCGTTCGATATTATTTCTCTTATCTTTTACTAATTCTGCGTTTTTTCTTTCGATGCCATGAGAAGTAGGATTAGGAGTCCGTGCCACTTGGCCGACAATGCTGGAAGTCCTCAAAGGAGGCTCTGTTTATGATTGTTTAAATTTTGTGCCTAAGACCTCCAAAGAGGAATCCCATTCCCCATTTCCCCTTGTAAGACCTTTGAGGAGGCAATTGACGGAAGGTAGGGTTCGCAATCGGCCCCCGTTATTCTAGTTGAGTCGTTCTTAGCTCTCATTACATGATTGAAGCTTTGAACATATCTTGCTCGTGTTATCGAGTCGGTCAAGCGGAATGAGGGTTTAGCAATGAAACCCCCACGCCTTGTCTATTGCTCACATTGACCAATGCTGATGCTTATGTGATCTGATTCACATCTTCCCCTTTCTTACTCTGCTCTCCATGGTTCTTGATACCATTGGGCGAGCACCCCTATTTCCCACACCTAGCTTGTTTACCTCGGTTGATATGACCCCTTGGTTAAGGCTCCCTCTTTCTTATTGTGATTGTGTGATATTATTGTTAAGTGACACTGTTTACTTCTTAGTTCTTTTATTTCATTTCGTGATTGATTCATCCTGTGTTTATGTGTCTGATGACATGATCCCGTAGGATTCCTAGCTCCACTTAATTTTCGATTAAGTCAGAGGTAGGAGAGACATTAGGATAGCAATCCATGCATGAAAACGTTAAGTAGACTTCCCTCTTGATCCTGACCTTAGGGCCACTTTTGCATGATAACATTAGGAACAAATTAGATTCCCTTTAGTGTTTTCTTTTCAACTTAAGTCTTCTCTTCTCATCTCATAATCTTTCTAAAAAAAAATTAATAAAGGTTAAACATGTATTGCGCATGAGCCTTATATGTGGGAACTGAATAATGGGGGGTCTCCCTTCATTCTTCTAGGGTACTTAGTGTACGTCCTGTTGGGGACGATACGCGACGTATTCGTTCCTATGTTGTAGACTTGGGTGGAATGCAAACACTCCTGTCTAAAAAACACAAAACAAATTCAAACCTTTTCATCCTTCGGGATTGCTAAGTTTCAAACCTCATTTTCAGAAGGGGCACGCTACTTCCGTCTCGTCGCAAACAGGCATCGACCCTAACTGCCGGACGCGAATCTGACGTTGCTCATAAAAAGCACCGACTTCGTTAAGTCGAACTACGACTGCTCTGATTTCCTCTCTCTGGTTAGATTGAGGATACGTAAGCACGAGACGACGATGTCTTGGCGAGCAACCTCCCCCTTTAGTTCGTGTCCGAACTACGTTGACTCTGATTTTCCCGTTCCCGAGGGAATACGTAGGCCTAGGACTCCGAGGACGTCCTATCGAGTCACTTCTTTTTCTTTTCTTCTTCATTTCTCCATTCTTTTCCGTTCTCGTTCCTTCTCCTTTCCAGTAGCAGTGGAGCTCCAGATGACGACACCCTTTGATCGAGACAACAAGCGTGGATCCCATCGAGTACGATGGACGCGTGGGATGCTAACACCTTCCCTTCGCGTAACCGACTCCCCTACCCGTTTCTCTTGGTCGTGAGACCATGCTTTTCCTTTCCCCCCAGGTTTATGCAGTGTTTCCTTTCCCTCTCTTGGGATAAATACACATTGCAGGCGACTCTGTTTCCGCGCCACTTTCGCGTTTGTACCTGGATGAAAATCCTAGGAGCGACACCAAGGACTTTAGTCAGTATAGATAGTTTGTTAAGGAGGATTAAGGCTATACAGTTGGCACAGTTAGTGATTAAGGGCCGTGTACTTTTTATGGTTGGACTAATGTTCAATTTTCAAGGGACCTTCCAAGATGGAGCACAAATGATGTCAATGTGGTTTACAAATAGGATTTCAAGAGGATTTTCACTATTGGATTTTTAAGAGTGTTCACAAAATTGGTGTTCAAAGGATTTGAGGATTATGCAAAGATACTAAATTTGAGTTAAGGTCAATTCCGAGAAAATTTGAATTATGGTCAATTCCGAGAGAATTTGAGTTAAGGTCAATACCGAGAGAGTTTTAAGTTGGATTTATAAGAGTTTTTTTTAATGTGAATCAAGGAACATCACCTTGAATTAAGAGACTTTCAAGGTTGGTTTTAAGGAACTTCTACTTGGGTTTACAAAATTATGTTCAAGTTTGGTCTGTAAGGGTTCTGTAAGGGTTCTTCACTTGATGTTTCAAGATTGATTACTTCAAGATTGGTTACAAGAATTTTTAATTTGGATTAAGACATTTCTTAAGTTGGATTTTTAAAAATAGTTCTTAACTTAGATTTTTAAGAGAATATTTATAAGACAATTTCATTATGGGATTTACAAGTCAAGCTTAATTCAAGATTGTCACAGGATCCACAAATTCAAGAATTTTATGTCATAAAAATCTCCAACCATCCATACCAAAATAAAAAAAGAGCAATGGAAAGCAAGTGGTGAAGTAAAGATGCCATTTTGGCACAAGCTCAAGTGCAAGGATCACAAGTTTTGCGAGGAGTTCATATTATACAAAAGTGGAAATTTTACACCGGAAGGTGTTCTTTCATAAAGCTCACATGTTCATATTAATGACAAGTTCATATATCCTTTACAAGACTTGTCAAGGTTAACAAAATCTCAACAAGGCATCATTATCATATTACCAAGCTTCAACAAGCGTGCAGAATTTGAAATGATGTAACGTTCAAAACTTGTTTTCAATGCATCAAACGTAGCACAAGCTCAAAGTATGGTACAAACCTAATACCATTTGAAGTGACCAAAATCCTTAGAATTTGCAAGATACCAATACATAGATTACATTCAAAACATTACACAAAAGAGTACAAAGTTTTTGCCTAGCTCGGGGATTAGATTTGAAACCTCTAGCAAAAAGACAAGGGAAGAAATATATGCAAATAGAATTCTTCTTGCTAACAGGGTTGACCAGGTTCGTGAATTCACTTACACATGCTGCTACCGTTTATATCCTTGTCACTTTAAAAGAACTAACCAGCGACGTTAAAGTACAAAAAGAGTAGTCTTCCTGCACAAATTAAAGAGACCGTCTATCACTAAGGTATGAAAAAGAAGGAAGACCATCCAAAGTATCTTTGTCAGTACTGGGGATCTCGTGATTGAACCTCAATTGATCATTGCAGACAATGTTCTGTATATCCTTGCTGTTGATTATCCAGATGAAAAAGTTGCATGCTATGTCTCCCACGATGCGTCGCGCCTCTGAATAATACCCTGTTTAAAAGTTGGATTATATGAAAACTGAAGTGCAGCAATAAAAGGAGATCATAGCAGCAAATCAATTTATAAAAAGCTGTTACCAAAAAAACTCATAATGAACAGCCCATAATGCCGTACAAACCACCAACCTCCAAAATTAATGGCTTTGGAAGTTATGAAGAATACATAGTTCTACAGGTTTCAAACTTACGAATAGCAGTGTCGAAAATCATTTCCTTGTGATATTGGCGACAGGGTAAATTAAGTAAGGGGCATGAATCTATGTTTGGATCAAGGAATATTACTACACCAGGAATCCTAAAAATTAAGAGCAGAGCGTGAAATCCACAAGATGAACTGGCTTACCAAATGTCAAGTAGAACTCAATGATTACCAAGGGAATATTAGAAACAGAAGAACAGAAAGCCGATATTAGTGAGCAATTCTAGGGTAGTTGAAGGCGAGCCCTACGTAACCTGGATGCACCTACAATAGAAACATCACCATTCCAATTCAAATTTTCATCACAATTCAAGTTAAACAGATTTTAAGCACATGAAGAAGAAAACGCTACGTGACGACATCTCCTCAGTTACAAATATATCCTAAGCTAAGGACTAAATGCAGCCAATACTATTGTGCAAAACTTCAAATCATGAAATTATGAGGTCGTACCAGGTCTTGCCACAGGTCCTATTGTGTAGCTATGCCATACCTTAAAGATAATCTTCATTCAAGCCCTTCCCTAGAATTTGTAGGTAGGAACAAATACGGACACTTGAATACGTCGCCGGCTTGGAAGAAGTTGCTCTAAGGTGATTACAAACTAGATGCAGTTACCAATGAATACTCCAAGCGGATAACCATACTAGTGTCATAAAATCCAAGTTCCTAGAACCTCTTGTCCATGTTACCCGTTCAAAATGCCAAGCTACCATGTGCATCAGTACAATGTCAGTCTTCCTACATGAGTAATAATTATTATCCAAAATTGCAACACAAAAGTAACTAGAGATTTCATCAAGTCATCGTCACAAAGCATACAAAATCAATTTGAGAATACGAAGTTACTTTTTCTTGGCATCTTGATCACAAAGCCATACGATAAAATGACAGGTTGTGAAAGTCAAGCATATTGAAAATAGCGGTTTTGCTGAACCGTATTCATCAACGCAAAGAGGGAAAGCCAAGAATCACAAATATTATCAACAAAATCAAGAGGAGTTATTTCATCATCATTAAACATATTCAAAATCTTTCCAAAATATAATAGTGACAGGTTGAATTGAAAGAAAAAATGCCAACTTGTTTCAGACACGATTAATTGGAAATGGAAACATCATCAACATATTTCAAACTAAACCTAATCTTTCCAAAAACATTCAGCAGATATTATTGAGTCCTTTCCAAAACAGTCTTCCAAACAACAATTTCAACGGTTGTAATAGGCCTCAGATATTATGAATCGGAAATCTTTTTCATTTTCAAATTGAAAGTTATGGGCAATATCGTAAATAGGTACCTCCAGCCAAACTTCCCAAAACCGAAATTGGACAAGATTCAAAATTACAAAGTTTGAAATCACGTTTAAAAAGCAGCCTTCAAAGCTTTCAAAAGTTTCCAAAAGCAGATCAAGCAACAAGTTATTCCTTTCCAAATTAGACATCAAACAAAATCAAAGACTTGAAACATATGAAATCATGTCTTTGATACAACAGTAAAGAGATTTCCAAAACAGACCCATCATTGGCCTATAAAAGGGACAGAAGTGTGACAGAAGAGGGAGGAGGAAAAATCAGAAAGAAAAGAAACAACCATCGTATACCAACATCAAACCCTAATCCACAATCGCACGAAAATCACCAAGTTTCGCCACCAAACCCACACAAATACAGAGATTCAAAAAAAGTATTCATCATCATCTCAACATCCAGAGAAAGACAGAAGCAAAAGAAGAACAACACCGAAGGCAACAAATCGTACAAAGAGGTAAAGAGAGAAAGAAGATCTTCCCTAAACGATTCACGACGACGTCGCCACCGTCACCGACCACCTTTCCTTTTTCTTATTTCGCTTTGAATCATTGCATCTTGTATATGTAATACTCTTAATATAATGAAATCGGGGTATGGGCTGTGTGGGGTGGGGTTTTTGCTTGTTGATTTTGTTTGATTCGGAGAGGATGAGAGAGGCGGCGAGAATTAGGGTTCCAAAGACCCTGATTTGTAGAGAGAACGAAAGAGTGAGGTTCGCTCATTTTAATTTGTTTTGTTTCGCGTATTATCATGTACACCACGCACACATAGCACCACGGTGCACCCTCACTTTCACCCACTTGATCACAACTATCACACATCACACGGTTATGAGTTGAGGGTCTGCGATGGACCCTCCTCCCCGCGCGTGCACCCGATCCCTCCGTTTCTTTTCCCTTTTTTTTTATGATAAAAAATCTTTTTATAATTAAAAACCATTAAAAATATTTTTATAAAAATATAACTTAACTTTTCTTTTAATATAACTGAAAAAGCCTTTTTCATTGAAACACTAAAATTAAACTTTTTTTAATTAATAAACTCTTAATAACATTTTAATAAACTTTAATACTAAAATAATCCTTTTAAAATTAATTAAGAAAATCTTTAACTTTTTCAATTTAAAAATAATCCCAATAAAATATAAACCTTTTTTATGGTACAATTTAATTCCTTTTTTTAATTATTAACACACAAAAATAATAGTAAATCTTTTTTCTAAAATTATTTAATCACCTTTTTCATTAATAAAAATACTTAATAAGTTTTTTCAAAATTAATTTTAACTTTGTATCTAAATTAGAATATATAACTTTTGCAATATTAACTCTAAGATCATCTTCATAAGATAAGACTTTAATCTTTTTCTAAATTAATAATAATCTCTAATAACTCTTCAAAACAATAATAGGTCCATGCTAATCTCCCCTCAATTCAACTTTTCTTATAGTTATTAGAATCCATCATCGCACGCTTGAATGTTTCTATTATCTTGTTTGTATCTTGTTTGATGGCATGTTTTTTGTATGCTTATCTTGATGAATATATGTTCGTTTTCTGTATGTCTAAACCTTTTCAAAAAATATATAAAAACTCTCGATCCAACTTCAAGCCCCATTTTTTATCTATGTAAGTCGACCGCCTTCGGGCATCGCATTCAACCTTTTGGGTCACTATACACTAAAGCTAGCCCACTTTGCTAGTGCGCACTAATAATCTAAGTTAGTCCCCCTCGACATTCCAAAGGAAATGTACACTAACATTGACTTAACGTCATAGGATCTTTAGAACCCTTGGCCTTAGGATTCGGAGTCGCTGTACCACACGTCTCGCCGTAGACACTTAGAATCTTAGCCTTAGGATCGGAGTCGCCGTACTCCAAGTAAATGCTCCGCCGCGAACATTTACAATCCTACCTCTCTTAAAGCAACCTATAACTTTAGAGTCGCCGCACTCTATGTAAGGTCTTGTCTTAGACTTTACCTCCCCTTGGAACCTTGACCTCATCAAGAAGTTCCTCTTTTCAGAACTACGCATTACTCTGATTCTACTCCCGAGGATACGTAGGCACAAGGTGCGATACCTTGTCGAGTATACTTAGATACTAACCCCTAGGGTTCCGCCTTTAGCATAGCACCCTTAGCAAGCGAGTAAGAGATAACATAAATACAAACAAGAGGTTCCCGTAGAGTACTACGGACGTTTAGGATGCTAATACCTTCCCTAGGCGTAACCAACCCCCGAACCTTAGATCTTTAGGTTTTTTTCACTTTTGAACCTTTCCTTTGGATAAATCAAAGACGGTGGTGAACATTTAAAGAAATGTGATCTTAGTTCATTAATAACTATGGTATCCAATTCTCACCGCAACAGAACTGGCGACTTCACTGGGGAATAACAGTCGAGGGTTTCCCCTATCTTGTTTTTTTTACTTATGTTATCTTTCTTCATTTGCTTGCTATATTTGCTTATTATCTGTGTTGGTTTTCTGGGTACTATTTGTGTGGTGAGACAAAGTCCTACACCCAGACTAGAGTGGAAAATATGATAGGACGGTGAGAATTCAAGGATACTTTGAGGGAGTCGATTCCTGAAGAAGTTGAATTGAGACTTCACCACTCAGTTTAGGCCCTCTCGAGTTTAATATTGTTCAACGAGTCCATTCGTGAAGACGATATTATTTCGAACTAAAGGCCGTTGAGACTGGGGACCGTAGTTACCTTTAACCCAACTTGGCCTATTAGGATGTAGTGCGGGGACTATGCGGGAGTCTATTTCTACAATAGTCGCTACGCGATACTACACTCACACGAGACCCTCTTGAGAATATTATTGACTACCAAGTGATTTGGGAAATCGATAATATCCGAAAGATGGGTTGTAGACTCTGTGAACTTTTAGAACCCGTTCGGCAGGTACTTTTGAAACCATAGTACACACCTATTGGGATGGTTAGACCTTGGCTCCATGCTGTGACCTCTCAAACCTAGGACTTTTGCTTGTCTGTTTGATCATGTCTGCTTATCTGTGCTTTGTGCTTTGTGTGTTTGCATCCCTGCATTCATAAGCATCATATCATAAAGTTTCATGGAACTTAGCTTTATTTGTAAACATCGTAGGGATACCATAAACTCTGAAAAAGAAAGAAAACGTTGAAGTACACTTACAAGAGTCATAACCTGGACGATCTAAGGGGACTGAAGACTGTGCTGATAGATAAAGAAAGGTTCGATACCAGATATGGAAAGTTATTATCTCCGTTCTACTGCAGCCTATCATTATTCCTAAGGACTAGTTGGTGACAACTCATAAAAGACTATTCTTAAATGATGGAGTTACTATTTCAAGATAAATTTCATTTCCTATCTTCGGTTCATATTCAAGCTAAGATAACAAAAGGAGGTTTATTAGAAAGAACCTATTTCTTGCAAGACGTCTTCTCCCATTCTAATCATCAGTCAACACTTCATCGACAAGATTATTCTAGAAGAAGCTCGGTTGAAGGAAAGAAGTCAAGGGATTCAAGAAGACCATTGGAAGAGTCTCCTTAGATCCATCATTATTAGCTTTTATTTAGCTATTACATTATGACTGTTGTAAGGCGTACAGACGCCTTTTATAATTAATTTTGTAATAAATCAATCTTTAGTATTCCAGTACTAATGATTGTAACCGACAGTTTTATGACTTATTAAAATGGGCCTTTTGATATTCCATGATGATTATAAATAGCTGAATTTCCATGAATCTTGTTGCATAGCATTTGCATTCTCATTTCTCTCTATCAAGGAACTTGAAATTTTGTGTTGCAAGCGTTGTACGATGGATTTCGGAAAGAAGGGGGCTTTGCCGTATACCTTCAAGGTTTTGGATGTTGAACAATTAAAGGAACTAGGAAGTCAGATCAAAGATCCTGAGGCATTCGCTGAGAAGTATGGAAAGATCCTCCCGCTGCTGCAGATCCGAGTAGCTGCTGGTCTTTTGGAAGCGTTAGTTCAACTTTACAGTTTGATCTATCATTGTTTCATCTTTCAAGATTTCCAACTGATGCCTACGTTGGAATGTCAAAGATTCACCTCCATTCTCCGGTGGAGAAGGAAGGCCTAGCCAAGAAGACATCGCAAGGGCGACCCGCATAAAGATTTTGGAAATCCGGACTCACATGACGGTCAGAGGAGGAATCGATGGCTTACCTGCCCAATTCTTATTCAAAAAGGCTCGACACTTTTCTAGTGTAGGGAACACTGGAGCGTTCGAGCACGTCTTCGCGTTGCTGGCCTACGGTTTGTTTTTATTTTCCAATGTTGAAGATTTTGTTGACGTCCATGCCATAAGGATCTTCATGCTCAAAAATCTAGTTCCTACATTGTTAGCCGATGCCTACCACGCTATCCATTCAAAGGTTTTGAAGGGCGAATGTCGGATTACTTGTTGCGCCGTTATCCTCCATAGGTGGTTTATTTCGCACCTACCGAGGTCTACTAATTTCTGGGATGTGAAAGATGGTTCACAATGGCCTGTGAAGCTCATGGCTCTTACCCACTCGGATATTGTTTGGCATAACCCGATGTATGGAGGGATCCCCATGATTTATAGCTGTGGAGATTTTCCCAATGTACCTCTTCTTGGTACAAAGGGATGCATCAGCTATAACCCCGTGCTCGCTCGTCATCAACTAGGGCACCTAATGAAAGAAGTACCTGATCCAGAAAGCCTGACAAGACTTTTTATCTATCAAGGAGAGAACTTGGAACTAAAAACCGGAATTATGTTTTCTTGGCGTCGCATCAATCGACAAGGAATGATGACGACAACAAATCCTGATTGCTCAATTACTGAAGAATGTTTAACCTGGGCACGTGAAAAGTCTCTCATGTTGAGAATGCCTTATCCACGTCCCAAGCCTCCCGTGGTCCAATCAGATGATGTTTCAAAGTTGAAGGCTGAAATAGAGAAGCTGACCCTGGATAAAGCAAGAATGCAACACCAGATCGACAGGCTGATGGAAGAACTCCATGGAAGACAAGGGGCATCATCCAGCAGTTTAGACTCCTAGTTCCTTTTGTGTTATATTGCTTATGTAATAAAACTTTGGAGGTGTACTGGCCTTTTGAAAATTTTAATAAAATGTTATATCTACAATGACTGCAAATAGGATTTGAGTCCCTTGATAGTTGCATTTTTTTCTTGCATTTGCATCTGCATCTCATTTGCATCTTTGCATGTGCTTTGTCCTCTCTTTTGCTTATTCTTGCTGTGTCTCTTCAGTTTCTGTCACCCTGAATCCTCTGTTCCGAGAGATGAGCTGTCAAGTCACTATTCAGGAAGGAAGATGAATAACATGGAGCAAGGAAATAAGGAACTCCGCAAGGAAGTAACTACTCAAAAAGTTGGTATTGAAAGACTCTCTGCTTTAGTTGAAACTCTGGTTGCAAATCAATCTGCTTCCCAGACCCCGCTTCAAGAGACAATGATTTCTGGGATCACACCGATGCCCATTCTTGAGATTCCCAACTGTAAGGAACAAGCTGTTAAGACCATGTTACAAGGAAATTATAAAGGATCTCGTAGCCAAGTTAAACAACATAAGGAGCAATATTATCATTCTGACCGAAGACCTCCTCAGTATCAACAAGATCTTACCTATCAGCCTATGCAACAGGCACCCGTCTATCAACTTTTTGTTTATCCACCGGCTCCTGCTTATCAGCCAACACAAACTTCGCAGAATCATCAACGAGTACCCAACGCTCCTAATTATCTACAACAGAGGGCTCCAATACCTCTTCCAAATGCTCCTAATAGAAGATCATACAAACCTCCAATTCCTCCTATCCCGATGACTTATACTGAGTTGTACCCCTCCTTGGTGCAACAAGGTTTGATTACTATAAGAGCTTTGGGTCCGTCTCCTAATCCACTTCCACCTAATTATGATCCCAATGCTCATTGCCTGTTTCATGAAGGGGCACATGGCCATGATTTAGAAAGTTGCTATGCTCTTAAGGGTATCGTAAGGAAATTAATGGACCAGAAGATTCTGTTTTTCGGCGATTCTCAGCCAAGTGTTAAGAAAACTCGTACTGATAGTGCTCCTGCTACCCAAGCAACTTTGAATTATCAATCACCATCTCATAAGAGAATACATCAGAATCATGCCCAGGTTCGCAGCCAGTGGTGGGTTAATCGTAGACGTCATCAACATCAACAATCTTACCACCGCAAGCCGCGCCAACATGCTAGATAAAGACTAAAGAAGCAGAGGTATTTCAATCCACTACCAATGCCACACAGTAAATTCTTGCCAGATTTAATCAAAAGTGAACTTATAGTGACGAAGGAGCCGAAGCCAGTGCCTTTTCCATATCCACTAGACTTTAACGCTAACGCCCGATGTGACTACCATGATGGGGCACCGGGGCATTCGACTGAAGACTGTAAGGTGATCAAAAGCAAGATTCAGACTCTGCTCGACTCTAAGATGATCTCCTTCACGCCTCAAGGCATTCAGATTCAAAGCCCTCTACCCAATCATGCAGGTTCATCAATCATGGAAGAAATTACCAAGACTGGATGTGAAGATGTTTCTCAGACAGAACTCGGTAATCAATGTTGAAGGCTTGAAGGACTTCTTTTTAAGCCGGTGCAATAAAGAGAATTCTTTCCCAGGATCTTTAAGTTGTTTATTTTGTTTGCATTTATTATGTTCTATGATTATTAAAGCACGTTTTCATGTAAGAACTTGTTATTTGGAACGTTAATGCAATTTAATGTTTGTTTCGAAGAAATCCATTCGCTTCACTCATTTTTAAAACTGTTTACCATTTTATAATGCCAATACTACTGAATGGAGGATGATGAACTAAAACACAATCTCTTATGTTGTATGCTTTTGAACGAAAACCCTGTTAAGGATATAAGGCATTGTTCCAACACCAGAGATAACCTTTGTTAACCCTTTTGAGCCTCGAAATCAAAACCTTATTTTTAACTTGGGGCATGGTAACTTTCAATCCAAGCGACCGAGCTTCCAAAACTATTAAAATATGAGTGGGTACCAGTACATCTTGACCATCAAACTTTCAAAATAACTTCACAAAAAGGGGTGGGTACAAACAAGCTTTGACTTTTATACCTTTTGCTTCTTAAATCAAATCACGACTTACAAAGGACCATGTTGAAGCAGAGTTCATTTCAAAAGCATACTCGATGAGATAATGTTTCCTGACTCCTATGAGCTATGCTCAAAATTCGTATTGGCATTATAGAAAAGGGAATTACGTCATATCCTAACTAGTGATTCAGTCACAAGTTTGTGATATGCCTTTTTCAATAAACTTCAAAACAAACATGATGTTGTATTAGCAATTTCGAAATTTACGTTTTCTGCATGTAAATACTGCTTGATGTCATAGAAGTTCGCAAACGGCTATGAGAAGTTCAACCTCTGAGATATGGAACTCTGTTGAAGATATTCATTTCAAAATATCAGTCCGGGGCACACTGCCTGAAGATCATGATGAACTGGGGCAAGTTATTCCTCAGTTGTTGCAAATAGATTAACCCTGAGGGGCACGATCGAAGACTCAGTACACAGAATACCTTCAATCTGGTCCAGTTACGTCGAGATTCTACCAATCTCTCAAGAGTTAGAAGACATTGGAACAATTGGGATGCCAAGTCTCCTGTAAAATCCTTTTGAGATGATTTATTTTCATAGACCATGCAGTTTGGGGCATTCGAGAATCGAAGACTTTTCCAATAGTTGATATTTGAAAATGGCGACTACCATGCAAGACAAAGCTACATTAACTTCGCAGCATCTCTTAACCTAATTTCCCAAAGATATTCCAATAGCATGATAACTCCCCAGCAAGTTTTCACTCTAGGAAGTCATGACGACTCCCCAGTGAATCGTTACTTCAAGCAATTATGACAAAATTTATACAAGAATTCAGCAGTTGGTTGACCAAAGAATCCCCATAGAATCTCATTGGTCTCAACCATCCCCGATGAAGTGAGTGTTTACTTCACTCTACTGTATTTTCTCAAGATTTCAATCTTCCTCAACAATGGATTTTTATTTCATCCCTATTGAAGTTTACTTTAACGTCTACAACTACAATATGGATTCAAGCTTCCCTGACGAAGCGGTGGATATTTATTTTATCCCCGTAGCATCTAACTACATTCTCACTTCAGATTACCTCAGTTATGGCAGATATTTATCTTATCCCCATCAAAGTCTCTCCGAACACGAGTTTGATCCGTTCCCAGTGGATCTTTTCTCATCCAGATAATCAGATACATCTTGACGATCCTCTAAATGAAGTCATGATATCCCCAGAGAAGTTGGAACCGCTGGTGCCACCTTGGATTTTTAGAGCTTGACGAATGTATCTTTCATGCAGAGGATGGACAGGCTTCCTCGTTGTTTTGCTTTTTCCTCCAATTTTCTTTTTCTGTTTTGTCAGCATGAGCATGAGCATGGCATGACATCATTTACATTCGCCTCCGTGCGTGTTCACTTTCTGTTTGTTTCTTGTCGCTTTATCTTGACCTTTGGTTGTGTTTGTGCCAAGTTTGGGTTTGTCCGATCTCTCCAAATAGAGTCATCAGCCTTAGGCAGAAAACCCTATTCTTTCTGAGTTTCCCCACAGAGTTCAACCCTCGTGGATGATGGTTATTTCAGTTATCTTTTTTTCGTGCTTAGATAAGATAAAATCGTCGTTTGAGTTCATTCCTCATTGGCAGGTCTTGTTTGACCGTTTCTTTCTAGCTTAATCCTAGATTGAACTTTGGTCCATGGGGGTACCACCTTTAACTTGTTGGTCTCCAAACCTATTTTGAGCGCGCATTTATTTTTGCACGGCGTTTCATGGATTAATCTTTTATAGATCCTCTTGGAAGAATCTATTCTCCAGCAGTGTTGATTGGAATGACGTCTCCGTGGAATCTAATGCTAAACAACAAGTGGCAGCCTACATCCGGAATTTTACTCAACTACATTGGAAATACAACTCATTTATACTCTCAGTCAGTCATCTCCGCCAGACTCTTCGACGATGCTGCTCTTCAGCAAAATGGATCTCTTCAGACTCTTCAACGGTGGCTCTCCAAGGAAGGTGTATCTCTCTAGACTCTTCAACGGTGGCTCTCCAAGGAAGTGGATCTCTTCAGACTCTTCAACGGTGCTGCTCTGCAGCAAAATGTATCTCTTCAGACTCTTCAATGGTGATGCCCTTCAATAAAGCGTATCTCTCCAAACTCTTCAACGGTGGCTCTCCAAGGAAGTGGATCTCTTCAGACTCTTCAACGGTGGCTCTCCAAGGAAGGGTTACCTCTCCAGGATCTTCGGCGGTGCTGCTCTCCAGTGAAGTGTGTATCTACATCAGACTCTTTGATGACGTCACTCTTCAGTGAAATGGACTATTTTGCCGACAACTACTTGACGAAACTACTTTTTGTGAAACTTTTTTTCCCTAGCGGAGACAGTCATTCTGAATCAACCTTCACGAAGGATCTTTTCCTACCTGAACATTATGAACAATCTCTTTATATACAGTCCTTTGGAGCTCATCTTTCGATCCTACTGCCATGTGGATCTTGCTTTATTGCTTAGACGACAACTAGTCACGCTTGAACCTGTTGAGTCGTCGCACTGGTTTCCCCAGTGTTTGTTTCTTTCCCCCGGTGTGTATGGTCGTCCCCAGTGAGTTTTGTTGCTCATTGTGTTCATCTTCCGCTCTGTGTTTGCTTTCGTTTTCGTCTGCATCTTGCATTTTATAATCCCATCATTCTCATCATGCTAGAGTTCATGGCACGTCAGCATCGGATTTAGTTTTGTCCATAACATTGCATGATCATTGCATCTAAGGGGAAACATTTTTGGTTATCTATATTTAAATATCTCTCACCATGACCTAATGACGATCTTCATCGCCCTGTCATACGGTGAAGATATTTAAATAGGGGCAACTGTTGTACCCCAAATTTTTCCCTTAGATCCATTGATCGTCTTCATAACATATCAGGTCAATCATGTTTGCATGTCTAACCATATCCTGTGTAGTTGCTTTGTTTGTTTATACATTTATGTTGACAGGTTTGGAAGGCCATGGTAATGGTTGCAGCCAAGGACTTCAGTTAGTATAGATAGTTTGTTAAGGAGGATTAAGGCTATACAGTTGGCACAGTTAGTGATTAAGGGCCGTGGACTTTTTATGGTTGGACTAATGTTCAATTTTCAAGGGACTTTCCAAGATGGAGCACAAATGATGTCAATATGGTTTACAAATAGGATTTCAAGAGGATTTGCACTTTTGGATTTTTAAGAGTGTTCACAAAATTGGCGTTCAAAGGATTTGAGGATTATGCAAAGATACTAAATTTGAGTTAAGGTCAATTCCGAGAAAATTTGAATTAAGGTCAATTCCGAGAGAATTTGAGTTAAGGTCAATACCGAGAGAGTTTTAAGTTGGATTTATAAGAGTTTTTTTTTTAATGTGAATCAAGGAACATCACCTTGAATTAAGAGACTTTCAAGGTTGGTTTTAAGGAACTTCTACTTGGGTTTACAAAATTATGTTCAAGTTTGGTCTGTAAGGGTTCTTCACTTGATGTTTCAAGATTGATTACTTCAAGATTGGTTACAAGAATTTTTAATTTGGATTAAGACATTTCTTAAGTTGGATTTTTAAAAAGAGTTCTTAACTTGGATTTTTAAGAGAATATTTATGAGACAAATTCATTATGGGATTTACAAGTCAAGCTTAATTCAAGATTGTCACAGGATCCACAAATTCAAGAATTTTATTTCATAAAAATCTCCAACCATCCATACCAAAATAAAAAAAGAGCAATGGAAAGCAAGTGGTGAAGTAAAGATGCCATTTTGGCACAAGCTCAAGTGCAAGGTTCACAAGTTTTGCGAGGAGTTCATATTATAGAAAAGTGGAAATTTTACATCGGAAGGTGTTCTTTCATAAAGCTTACATGTTCATATTAATGACAAGTTCATATATCCTTTACAAGACTTGCCAAGGTTAACAAAATCTCAACAAGGCATCATTATCATATTACCAAGCTTCAACAAGTGTGCAGAATTTGAAATGATGTAACGTTCAAAACTTGTTTTCAATGCATCAAACATAGCACAAGCTCAAAGTATGGTACAAACCTAATACCAATTGAAGTGACCAAAATCCTTAGAATTTGCAATATACCAATACATAGATTACATTCCAAACATTACACAAAAGAGTACAAAGTTTTTGCCTAACTCGGGGATTAGATTTGAAACCTCCAGCAAAAAGACAAGGGAAGAAATATATGCAAATAGAATTCTTCATGCTAACAGGGTTGACCAGGTTCGTGAATTCGCTTACACATGCCGCTACCATTTATATCCTTGTCACTTAAAAAGAACTAACCAGCGACGTTGAAGTACAAAAAGAGTAGTGTTCCTGCACAAATTAAAGAGACCGTCTATCACTAAGGTATGAAAAAGAAGGAAGACCATCCGAAGTATCTTTGTCAGTACTGGGGATCTCGTGAATGAACCTCAATTGATCATTGCAGACAATGTTCTGTCTATCCTTGCTGTTGATTATCCGGATGACAAAGTTGCATGCTATGTCTCCCACGATGCGTCGCGCCTCTAAATAATACCCTGTTTAAAAGTTGGATTATATGAAAACTGAAGTGCAGCAATAAAAGGAGAACATGGCAGCAAATCAATTTATAACAAGCTGTTAACAAAAAAACTCATGATGAACAGCCAATAATGTCGTACAAACCACACAACCTCCAAAATTAATGGCTTCAGAAGTTATGAAGAATACATAGTTCTACAGGTTTCAAACTTACGAATAGCAGTGTCAGAAATCATTTCCTTGTGATATTGGCGACAGGGTCAATTAAGTAAGGGACATGAATCTATGTTTGGATCAAGAAATGTTACTACACCATGAATCCTAAAAATTAAGAGCAGAGCGTGAAACCCACAAGATGAACTGGCTTACCAAATGTCAAGCAGAACTCAATGATTACCAAGGGAATATTAGAAACAGAAGAACGGAAAGTCGATATTAGTGAGCAATTCTGGGGCAGTTGAAGGCGAGCCCTACGTAACCTGGATGCACCTACAAAAGAAACATCACCATTCCAATTCAAATTTTCATCACAATTCAAGTTAAACAGATTTTAAGCACATGAAGAAGAAAACGCTACGTGACGACATCTCCTCAGTTACAAATATATCTTAAGCTAAGGACTAAATGCAACCAATGCTATTGTGCAAAACTTCAAATCATGAAATTATGAGGCCGTACCAGGTATTGCCACAGGTCCTATTGTGTAGCTATGCCATACCTTAAAGATAATCTTCATTCAAGCCCTTCCCTAGAATTTGTAAGCAGGAACAAATATGGACACTTGAATACGTCGCCGGCTTGGAAGAAGTTGCTCTAAGGTGATTACAAACTAGATGCAGTTGCCAAATGAATACTCCAAGCGGATAACCATACTAGTGTCATAAAATCCAAGTTCCTAGAACCTCTTGTCTATGTTACCCGTTCAAAATGCCAAGCTGCCATGTGCATCAGTACAATGTCAGTCTTCCCACATGAGTAATCATTATTATCCAAAATTGCAACACAAAAGTAACTAGAGATTTCATCAAGTCATCATCACAAAGCATACAAAATCAATTTGAGAATACGAAGCTACTTTTTCTTAGCATCTTGGTCACAAAGCCATACGATAAAATGACAGGTCGTGAAAGTCAAGCATATTGAAAATAGCGGTTTTGCTGAACCGTATTCATCAACGCAAAGAGGGAAAGCCAAGAATCACAACTATTATCAACAAAATCAAGAGGAGTTATTTCATCATCATTAAACATATTCAAAATCTTTCCAAAATATAATAGTGACAGGCTGAATTGAAAGAAAAAATGCCAACTTGTTTTAGACACGATTAATTGGAAATGGAAACATCATCAACATATTTCAAACTAAACCTAATCTTTCCAAAAACATTCAGCAGATATTATTGAGTCCTTTCCAAAACAGTCTTCCAAACAACAATTTCAACGATTGTAATAGGCCTCAGATATTATGAATCAGAAATCTTTTTCATTTTCAAACTGAAAGTTATGGGCAATATCGTAAATAGGTACCGCCAGCAAAACTTCCCAAAACCGAAATTGGACAAGATTCAAAATTATCAAAGTTTGAAATCACGATTGAAAAGCAACCTTCAAAGCTTTCAAAAGTTTCAAAAAGCAGATCAGGCAACAAGTTATTCCCTTCCAAATTAGACATCAGACAAAATCAAAGACTTGAAACATTTGAAATCATGTCTTCGATACAGCAGTAAAGAGATTTCCAAAACAGACCCATCATTGGCCTATAAAAGGGATAGAAGTTTGACAGAAGAGGGAGGAGGAAAAATCAGAAAGAAAAGAAACAACCATCGTATATCAACATCAAACCCTAATCCACAATCGCACGAAAACTACCAAGTTTCGCCACCAAACCCACATAAATACAGAGATTCAAAAAAAGCATTCATCATCATCTCAACAGCCAGAGAAAGACAGAAGTAGAAGAAGAACAACACCGAAGGCAACAAATCGTACAAAGAGGTAAAGAAAGAAAGAAGATCTTCCCTGAACGATTCACGGCGACGTCGCCACCGACACCGACCACCTTTCCTTTTTCTTATTTTGCTTTGAATCATTGCATCTTGTATATGTAATACTCTCAATATAATGAAATCGGGGTATGGGCTGTGTGGGGTGGGGTTTTCGCTTGTTGATTTTGTTTGATTCGGAGAGGATGAGAGAGGCGGCTAGAATTAGGGTTCCAAAGACCCTGATTTACAGAGAGAACGAAAGAGTGAGGTTCGCTCATTTTCTTTTGTTTTGTTTCGCATATTATCATGTACACCACGCACACATAGCACCACGGTGCACCCTCACTTTCACCCACTTGATCACAACTATCACACATCACACAGTCATGAGTTAAGGGTCTGCGATGGACCCTCCTTCCCGCGCGTGCACCCGATCCCTCTGTTTCTTTTCCCTTTTTTTTTATGATCAAAAATCTTTTTATAATTAAAAATCATTAAAATTATTTTTATAAAAATATAACTTAACTTTTCTTTTAATATAACTGAAAAAGCCTTTTTCATTAAAACACTAAAATTAAACTTTTTTAAATTAATAAACTCTTAATAACTTTTAGTAAAATTTAATACTAAAATAATCCTTTTAAAATTAATTAAGAAAATCTTTAACTTTTTCAATTTAAAAATAATCCCAATAAAATATAAACCTTTTTTATAGTACAATTTAATTCCTTTTTTTAATTATTAACACAAAAAAATAATAGTAAATCTTTTTTCTAAAATTATTTAATCACCTTTTTCATTAATAAAAATACTTAATAACTTTTTTCAAAATTAATTTTAACTTTGTATCTAAATTAGAATATATAACTTTTGCAATATTAACTCTAAGATCATCTTCATAAGATAAGACTTTAATCTTTTTCTAAATTAATAATAATCTCTAATAACTCTTCAAAACAATAATAGGTCCATGCTAATCTCCCCTCAATTCAACTTTTCTTATAGTTATTAGAATCCATCATCGCACGCTTGAATGTTTATATTATCTTGTTTGTATCTTGTTTGATGTCATGTTTTTTGTATGCTTATCTTGAAGAATATATGTTTGTTTTCTGTATGTCTAAACCTTTTCAAAAAATATATAAAAACTCTCGTTCCAAAGTCGAGCCCCATTTTTTATCTATGTAAGTCGATCGCCTTCGGGCATCGCATTCAACCTTTTGGGTCACTATACACTAAAGCTAGCCCACTTTGCTAGTGCGCACTAATAATCTAAGTTAGTCCCCCTCGACATTCCAAAGGAAAGGTACACTAACATTGACTTAACGTCATAGGATCTTTAGAACCCTTGGCCTTAGGATTCGGAGTCTCCGTACTCCACGTCTTGCCGTAGACACTTAGAATCTTAGCCTTAGGATCGGAGTCGCCGTACTCCAAGTAAATGCTCCGCCGCGAACATTTACAATCCTACCCCTCTTAAACCAACCTATAACTTTAGAGTCGCCGCACTCTATGTAAGGTCTTGTCTTAGACTTTACCTCTCCTTGGAACCTTGACCTCATCAAGAAGTTCCTCTTTTCAGAACTACGCATTACTCTGATTCTACTCCCGAGGATACGTAGGCACAAGGTGCGATACCTTGTCGAGTATACTTAGATACTAACCCCTAGGGTTCAGCCTTTAACATAGCACCCTTAGCAAGCGAGTAAGAGATAACATAAATACTAACAAGAGGTTCCCGTAGAGTACTACGGACGTTTAGGATGCTAATACCTTCCCTAGGCGTAACTAACCCCCGAACCTTAGATCTTTAAGTTTTTTTCGCTTTTGAACCTTTCCTTTGGATAAATCAAAGACGGTGGTGAACATTTAAAGAAATGTGATCCTAGTTCAATAATAACTATGGTATCCAATTCTCACCGTAATTGTAGTGGACTAGGCTTGATTGATATGCGCACCCTCCTTCTTTGAGCCCAAACGTATTTTAATTGAGTTTTTGCTAGTGTTGCACCTCCCTCTGGCCATTTCTTTGTTTTTTCATTTTTTTCTTTTTATAATTGTTTGGTACTTGATTTTTAAAATTGCTTCCAAGCATGATAAAATTCCCAAAAAATTCATGGAGCATCCTCACACATTTAATTTATTTTTGATATTTTATATTCTCATTTTTGGATTATTTTTCTATTTTTTGTGAATTTTCCCATGAGATGCATTGTGTATGATCTTTGTTCATGATCCATGTTGAATTGGTGAATTGTTTGAGGTACTTGTGATTTGAATTTTCACATGAAAGTTGATACATGTTTGTATGATATACTGAGGCCTTTTATGCATTTTTTGTGGATTTTTAATGACATTTTTGATTGATGTTTAAATGTCACATTTGTGCATAACCTTTGTGTAGTTAGCATGAACTTGTAGAGTACATTTCAACATGTTTCTTAATGATTTTTGTACCATACTTTTGGGAAATGTTTACACACTGTTAGAGCTTCATTTGACTTGCATATGTGAATTTTATCATTCTCCTAGATTGGTTTTGTGAATTGTTTGAGTGCATCTATATATGTATGTTGTTTTGGGATCATGTGCTAGAGTTTTGGGGTACATTGTGTGCAATCCTATTTGGTCCTTGTTGAAACCTTTTGACATATGATTGAATGAACATTATAGGTCATTCACATCAAATTATAGGTCATTGCAAGTGCATCATTACATGACTTGTATGTACATGTTTTAACTTGCATTGTGATACAAGTTTGTGCATCCTTACTTGTCCATCTTGGATAACCTGTTTGCATCAACACTTGTATGACCTTGGGCACTCATCCAAATTTGTTTACCTACTATATGTGATCATCCTCATTCACTCTAATTGAATTCTAACTTCATCTTACATGTTTCTTAAGGTCATAAATCTTTGCATGTTTGTTTGACCTAGTTTGGACCATGTTTTCTTCTAATCCTCAATGTGATTTAACATGATACTTGTGTGAACTTTGTGCATACATTCTTGACTTCTACATGTCATATCCAATGCCATATGCTACTGACTTGCATGCATATTACATGATTGTTCATCTTACATCATCATTTCTTACTTGCATTACAAGTATGCATCATTGTTGAACTTCAATTGTGTTTGTTCACTTATTCTTGCTTCATTTCTTTAAATGCTTGCATCCATGACTTGTATTTTCATTAAATGACATCCCCATGCTTTAATAAATGTCATTCACATCTGACTTTGATGTTTACATGTGCATTTATACATGTTTACTTTTCACAAGCATTCATTGTTCATAAGTGATACACATCTTGCATTTGTGTTATCTTTTGGTGCTTAGTTTGACTTTGTTTGCTTTCATTTGGTACCTTAACATTAGTGGGATCCTTTAGCATGTACCTACTGACCTTGGGATGTTCCTTAACTCTTAGGACTCTTTCCTTTTGGTTTAACATTTGTTTGCTTTTCAAGTTGTCTTCTTAAAGCAACTAGTACTTGTTTGGTTTACTTTCTAGCACTTATATTCATTTCTTGTGATTATTTTGCTAACCTTTTGTGTAGGGGCAGAGGTAAGACATATGAACATGTGGATGTTAATACATGTTCATCTCTTCTTTCATCTCTCATCTATCTTACTTCTCTTTCTCTTATGTGAATATCATGATATAATGCTTTTAGTGCAACTTTCTCACACCCTTTGGGATCTTAGCTCATCCTTAATTTTGGATTAAGGTGAGGTAGGATAAGCATTAGGTAGTGCTATCCCTCTCTCTTCTTTAGACTTAGGTTCTTAAACCTTGACCTTAGGGCCACCTTTGCATGATAACATTAGGAACAATTAGTTTTCCCTTGGTATTTTCTTTTCAACTTGAGTCTTCTCTTCTCATCTCTTAACCTTTCAAAAACACTTAATAAAGGTTAACGGGTATTGCGCATGAGCCTTATATATGGGAAGTGAGGTATGGGGGGTCTCCCTTCATCCTTCTAGGGTACTTAGTGTACGTCCTGTTGGGGATGATACGTGACATATTCGTTCATATGTTGTAGACTTGGGTGCAATGCAAGTTACAAACTAACTTCAATCCACTTCGTGTCTAAAAAACACAAAACAAACTCAAACCTTTCTCATCCTTCGGGATTGTTAAGTTTCAACCTCATTTTCAGAAAAGGGCACGTTACTTCCGTCTCGTCGCAAACAGGCATCGACCCTAACTGCCGGACGCGAATCTGACGTCGCTCATAAAAAATACAGACTTGGTTAAGTCGAACTACGACTACTCTGATTTCCTCCTTCTGGTTAGATTGAGGATACGTAGGCATGAGATGTCGATGTCTTGGCGAGAAGCCTCCCCTTAGTTCATGTCCGAACTACTTTGACTCTGACTTTCCCATTGCACGAGGGAATACGTAGGCCTAGGACTCTGAGGATGTCCTGTCGAGTCACTTCTTTTCTTTTCTTCTTTGTTTCTTCGTTCTTCTCCATTCCCGTTCCTTCTCCTTTCCAGTAGCAGTGGAGCTTCAGATGACAACACCCTTTGATCGAGACAGCAAGCTTGGATCCCATCGAGTACGATGGACGCAGGGGGTGCTAAAACCTTCCCTTCGTGTAACCGACTCCCTTACCCATTTCTCTTGGTCACGAGACCATGCTTTTCCCTTCCCTCAAGTTTACGCAGTGTTTCCTTTCCCTCTCTTGGGATAAATACACATTGCTGGCGACTCTGTTTCTGCGCCACTTTCACGTTTGTACTTGGATGAAAATCCCGGGAGCGACAGCTGGCGACTCTGCTGGGGAAAGGTTGACCTCTTGCTGGTCCATCCCCTTGGCGAGTCAATCCTAGCGCTTGTCTGTTTATTTCATCGGGTGTTTACTGTGGTGCTGTCTTTTGTTGTTTTACTGTATTGCTGTTTACTGTATTATTAGTTTACTGTACTACTGTATTTACCACATTTATGGCATTGCATTTCATTATTATACTGAATTGTGTTGTGCTGTACTGGTTTTCTGTTTGTCAGGTTGGGATGTTCTGAGAGATAAGCCCACTACCCAGGCTTGAGCATACACATAGGTATTAGCGTGGGCAGGCGTGTCGCTCCCGTGGTGTTTGGCCACATGTGGGTGTTCACGAGACCTACAGCCAGACGAGGTTCTATCCGGAGCTATCTACTACTGTATATTTGATACAGGCTAGTAGATATTCTCTGGAGGAATTGTCGACTCTGGTGACTGTTCCCGAGAACTCAGCAACGACACTCCTCCCGAGTTGTGATAATGGCAGACTAGAAATGGCAAACCCATTACACATTCTCGATCCGAGGACCCAATGCTGGGAACTTGCTATAGGATATCCTTTTTGAAAGAGAATCAGTGGAGGCACTCCTCGATTGGCGATAGTACTGTACCCCGAGGGATGAATGTACTATAGCTTCTCGACCTCAGTGCCAGAAGCTGAGGATCTTTCGTTTTCTTGTACCCACATGTGAGAGGGGCGGGTTGTTTACAGGTTTTCAGGTGACCTTGACTTTCAGCATACCCGGTACTTTGAAGTTCTTATCAGTATGGTTTATCTGTGTGGTTACTCTGTTGTTCTGGAATTCTGGGGAATTTGAGCCTTGGAATTATTCAGTTATTTCAGTCCAGCATAGACATGTGGCACCTTGATCCCATGTTTTGCATTGCATCATCCTTTTGCTAACATTCACATTTTTCATTTCTAGGTAGTATCTGATATTTTGATTCTAGTCAACGGGCAGTTATAGGGATGGACACCAAAAGGAGTAAGAAGAATACCATTGTATACAAGCTCCCGAAGCTCATTCTTGGTCAGATTTGTAGCTTACAAGAGATGGTCGGTCCGGAAGTGTTAGGAATGTTCAAAGAGAAGTATGGTTGGATCTTATCTCTGGTCCAGAACCTCAGCGAGTATGAGTATAATGGCTTGCACTCCCTGATGTAGTTCTATGATCCTTCCCTGAGGTGTTTTGTGATGCCCGATTATGTATTGGTTCCTACCTTGGAAGAGTATTCATACATACTGAGGATTCCCATTAAAGAAGGCGCTCCTTTCTGTGGTTCCAAGGCAGATCTTGATTTCCAAGCAGTGGCTGAGGCTCTTTATTTGAGCAGATCAATCTTGGAAGCTGACATTACAAACAAGGGGAAGTCTCGTGGCTATCACTTGGCATATCTGGTGAAGAAGGCTCAAGATGCAGCTAAGGAGAAGAGGTGGACAGCCTTCAATGCAATATTAGGCCTCTGTATATATGGCATTGTACTATTTCCTAATGAGTCTGAGTTTGTTGATACGGATGCCATGCAGATATTTACAGCTCAGAATCCGGTGCCAACCTTGTTAGGAGATCTTCATTATGCCTTATACAACAGGAATGAGAAGAGACGAGGCGGGACAATTCATTGTTGTGCACCTCTTTTCTATAAGTGGTTTACCAATCGTCTACCTCAGCCAGGTGCTTTCAGGGATACTAAAAATTCTTTGAAATGGAGTCAACGTCTGATGGGCCTAGAGGCTAAGGATATTGTTTGGGTGAATAATGGATTACTGGGTAAAGACATTTTGCACAGCTGTGGTGAATACCCTAACGTACCATTGATAGGGAGAAAATGAGGTATCAATTACAACCCTTCTTTGGCTATCCAGTAGTTTGGGTATGCTTTGAAAGAACCTCCGGTTAAGAAAGATCTGAAAGAGTCATTGTATTTTCACATGGCTGATGGTGGATTAGATATGGCGCAGAAAGCTTCCGAAGCATGGCTCAGCAAACAAAAGAAAGGAAAAGCCGTCTTGGGTAAGCCCAACAATCAAGCCTACCCTCCGTATACAGATTGGGTAAAGAAGATGGTAGAAGAGTTCTACCTGTCTTTTGATCGTGCGCCTCCCCTGTATCCTGAGGTTGGGGAGGAAAGACTTACCGTACCCATCGAAGAGTTCAACAAGCAGCGGGAGTTGATATATGAGTTAAGGGTAGAGAATACCGGTATGAGCAGTCAGTTGCAAGAGGCTCTATATAACAACCGGGAGTTGAAATGGCAAGTTCAAGATCTGACAAGGCGCCTGGAAGAAAAGGAGAGGGATCTCACTGGTAGAGCCCAGCACTTCAGAAAAGTCAGCATGACGGCAGAATCATCAGGAAAAGCTCACAGGAAAATCAAGAAGACCTTGACTGAGACAGAAGACAAACTTGACACATACCAGAAGATGTGGGAGGAGACCAAGATTGAAAATGGGGACCTGAAAGAAGAGATGCAGAGAGTGAAAGAAAGGGGAAAGCATCTCTTCGACAAATGGAAAGAAGTTCAGAAAGAAAATGAAGAGCTCAAGTTGCAGGCTGAGGTTAAGAAATCAAAGCGCGAAGGCAACAATGTTGAAGAGAAAATATCCAGATTGAATCAAGAAATTGAGAAGAGGAACAGATTGATCAAAGGGCTGAGGGAGCAACCTACACATCCAGACACTGTGAATCTTCTCGAGGAAGTGGAAGCGAGTTTGTTTGGAATTGAGTTGTAATGATCTTATTGTATATTGTGATTACTATCAGGATTGTTGATGGAATCATTTGTGGTTATATCAGACCCGTATGTATGAATTCTTATGATTATGATAATGAAAATCTGGTTCAACCGTTTGTGCCTCGGCAATTCTTGTTCTTAAAGGGGTTTGTCTCCCTGATTGTGATTCTACAGTATTTTTGGGTTCGAATTTATTTTCCGATGTTGTGTCTGATCCCTCGCCCAGTTTCAAAGACTGGAATCAGAGTAGAGACGCCCTGGAAATGATTAATGTGATGTTTGCATTTTGCATTTGCATTTGCATAACATATCATTTTTTGCATAACAGGTATTCGGCCCAGGGATTTTCTAACCTTTATTTGGTTTCAGGCAGAATAGCTGATCCCAACATTCATCAGTACGCGACTCGACAAAATCAAGCCAGGATCATGGAACAGATGCAGGCAGAACTCACTGAAATGAGGACCTGTATGGAGCAGTTCATGAACCTTATGCAAGGCATAGCCCAGGGGCAGCAAGATTTGAGAACTGCAGTTCAAAGGTTGGAAGTGGAAATCCCCAATGTTAATCCTCCTGGCAGAGCGGCAGTTAATCCTCCTGGCAAAGCGGCAGTTGATCCTCCTGGCGGAGCTCCTGGTGTCGTTGGCCATATTAATCATCAACATGTGGAGGACCATCAAGATGATCAGTTCTCTATGCTGAATGCTGACATGGGGGTTCATAATGATGGTAATGACAGAAGGTATAAAGAGTTGGCTGAGAAGGTAAGACCCATGGAATGTCAAAACTCCATGGGAATTGATGTTGCTGACATAGGGCTGGTGCAAGGGGTGAGGATCCCTCCAAAGTTTAAGCCTCCGACCTTCGACAAATACAATGGCAGTACTTGTCCCAAGACTCACATTCAGGCATATTTCAGGAAGATCTCTGCATATTCTGACAATGAAAAGTTGTGGATGTACTTCTTTCAGGATAGCCTGTCAGGAGCTTCCTTAGAGTGGTATATGAAGCTAGAAAGAGCATATATCAGAACCTGGAAGGACTTGGGTGATGCTTTCTTGAAACAGTATCAGTATAATATTGACATGACCCCTAATCGTACCCAATTGCAGAATATGACACAGGATCTGAAAGAAGGTTTCAAACAATACGCCCAAAGGTGGCGTGAGCTAGCAGCTCGAGTACAATCCCCGCTGATGGAAAGGGAAATGGATGATATGTTTATGAATACCTTACAAGGCCCATATTTGGAGCGCTTGGCTGGATGTCCGTCGACCGGGTTCTCTGACATTGTAATTGCTGGAGAGAGAATTGAAAATCTATTGAAATCGGGGAAAATTCAAGATGGAAGTGGGGCAGGCTCTTCCAATGCAAAAAGGCTTTTTGGGAATGGCTCGAAGAAACGTGAAGGTGAGACTAGCGCTGCCTATGGACAGGGGGCAAAGGTAAAGGACGTCAGAGCTCGTACCATCAAGCAGCAACTATAACTATTTCAATTCCAGCTGCCGAATCTCAGTCACAATCTCAAAGACAATACCAACTAAGGCAGAGAATGAGTGATCGCCACTTTGACACTTTACTTATGACATATGCCTAGATGTTGCAGAATTTGCTTCACTTAAAGCTGGTACAGTTGAGAACTCTGGCACCACCAGCAGGCAAGCTACCTTATGGCTATGAGCAAATGTGAAGTGTGAATTCCATTCGGGTGCACCCGGCCACCATATAAAGAACTGCAAAGCTTTTAAGCACGTAGTTCAGGACCTGGTTGATTCGAAAGCTATCAACTTCGCTCCTGATCCCAATGTGATTCAAAACCCCATGCCCCCGCATGGAGGGCCAAAGGTCAATGCAATAGAGGAAGACAGAGGCTTGAATCTGGTGACAGATGTTAATCATGTCAGAACACCTTTGGCAGTGGTGAAAGGGCGTTTGTTGAAAGGGGACGTGTTCCCTGGCGTCGCTCCCGGGATTTTAGTCCTGGTACAAACGCGAAAGTGGCGCGGAAGAAAGAAAGAAGAGTCGCCATCCATGCATTTTTATCCCAAAGAAAGGGAAAGGTAATGCTGCACAAACCCGGGAGAAAGGAAAAAATGAGGTCTCGCGAACCAAAGAGAAAGGGTAAGGGAGTCAGTTACGTGAAGGGAAGGTTATCGCACCCCTTCACGTCCGTCATACCCGACGGGATCCACGCTTGCTGTCTCGATCAAAGGGTGTAGGATACTGGAAATCAACTGCTAACTGGAGAACCAAAAATGAAAAGTAGAAAGGAAAGGGAGAGGAGGAAGAAGTGACTCGATAGGACATTGTTGTTGTCCTAGGCCTACGTATTCCCTCAATGCAATGGGAAAGTCAGAGTCAACGTAGTTCGACGGACTACGGGGAAAGGTTGCTCGTCGAGATATCGCATCTCGTGCCTACGTATCTTCAATCAAACGAGAAAGAAGAATAAGAGCAAACGTAGTTTGGCTCAACAAGGGTTGCTTTGTTTGTGTTTTTTAATGGAAACGTCAGAGTGCGCATTCCAGCAGTTAGGTGTTGCAGCTCGCTGTAGGGAGACTTAGGCGTTACCTGTTTGCGGTAGAACGGACATGACGAGTCCTTAAGGAATAGAATGATGGAGATGAGAAGAGAATTTTTTGTTTTTGTATTTTAAAAAGAAGTATTTTGATTGTTGGTGTGTATAATGCATATTGTATTTAAGTCTTTCACATAGGATCGAATGCCTCGCATATCGACCCAAGACGGGACGTATGCTAAACATTCTAAGAAAGTGAGAGAAGACCCCTCACTATCTCATTCTCACATGAAAGGCTCAAATGCAATATATGTTATGCCTTTATTAAGTTTTTTTGCTTTTTATTTTGAGATGAGAAGAAGAGAGACTCAAAGGTTAAGAACGGTAAAAGTCTAAATGGGAGACTAACAATCCTATTTGTTATCATGCATGGATGATCCTAAAGGTTAAGTGTGGTTTGAAGGGGGAACTTCTACCTAAGTTAGCATGCGAAGGGAGGCCTAATGCTAATCCTACTCCAAGCTTAATCGAAAATTAAGTTTGACTAGGTAGCTCTAAGGGAGTGAATCCAAGACTTAAACAAGTCTTGAGACTCATGGGAAGGAAAGAGTGAATGAGATGAAGAAGGAAAGACGAAAAAGAGCAACAACAGCAGCTACAACAATGGATCTGCAACAACACAGCAGTTAAAGACAGCACACAAGCAAGACAACTTATAACAACACACAATTCAGCAAAAGAAAGGGTGTAAAATGTCAGCCAGCAGCACATACAATAGCACACATACACATAAACAGTCGTAGAAACAGGGCAGCATGTGATACATTTGAAGACAATTCAAATATGGCATGGCAAATATGCATCAAGCATCACATATTCTTCAATCAAACATGATCACAAATCATATCAAACACAAAGGTAAACATCATGAAAGAACATTATAAGATGATGCACAACATTAAGCACATGAACTCGTCAAACCAAGTATGCATCTCACGAAATCAAACAGCAAGCAAGCATGCATAACACAACAAATCCAGCAACACCAGCAATAATCAACAATTATCATGCTCAAGGAGTGTGTGCAAAGTGTTCATCACATCGACAAAACAATCATGAACATTCATCAATGAAAACCAAAAGCCGCGTGTCGAAGAATTGTGCTCATGCAAAGGTGTGAGGCAAAACAACCCAAGAATAATCCACAAATCATCAACACATCAATCCATGAAGTTTAGACATGCAAGAGATCTCAAACAAGCAAGAAAATGCAAGAAAAACACAATCTGCTTCAGTGGTAATCGATTACTCACATAGGGTAATCGATTACTCAGTTGAAAATTGGCTAAAAACGTGAAAATAAGGCAGAGTAATCGATTACCCTGTTAGAGTAGTCGATTACCACTGAAACAAAGGCAGAAATTCAACTTTGAAAAGCACTTTTCAGCAGTAAATCACTTATTCAAACATCCAAATGATCATGTAAACAATCATGCACGAAAATTAGGTTCAATCACAGCAATCAAACATCAATTAGATCCAACAATCATCAACATCCACAATCAAGATCAACCAAATGAATCAAAACACATCAAAATTCATGGATCTACATTGTATAAGTTGCAATTAAGCTAAAATGGGTATGGATCTAAAATTAACCAACCTACAAAGCTGAGATTTGCTTTGGTAAGTGTTGCAAACAGAAATGGATGAATTCAAGTAGAGAAATCCAAGATCCACAAGCTTCTTGTACTCAAAAGTTGAAGATCTAAGCAATAAGCAACTAAAACTCCAAAAGCACTTCCAAAAATCACTTTTGAAAATTCAGCACCAGATCCAAACGAAAATCCAAATTGAAATGCTAAAATGTGGTGAGGATGAGAGGTTTTAGCTCAAGAATTAACAAGTTCCAATGAAGAACTTGTCATTCTCTATGAAGGAGCTTTGAGTGTGGTTGAAAATGGAGGTTGAGAGTGAAAAAGTGAGAGAGAATTGAGAGAATTCTGAAAATTGAGAGTGAAAAAAAATGGATCTCCCTTGAGGTTTGGAATGAATTGGTTTAAATAACCCCTAGGTTAGGAGTTAAGTTTGGGTTGGGAGTGAGGTTAAGTGAGTGGAAATTGGGATGAAATGTGAATTAGAAAAGAAAATATGGAATTGGAGTGGAAAGAATTTGAATTTTTGGATGGAAAATGATGAAAATAGACCAGTTCTAGATCCTTCCCACACATGCACAAGCCAAGCACATGATAAAAAATGCTCAAAAATTCTGCAGTGCTGAAAAATGCCATATTTTTGCAATTTCGCCCAGAGTAATCGGTTACTCACTTTGAGTAATTGATTACTCTATTCAAAGATTCAAAATTTTGGCGCCAAAAGGAGGGAAACTTGGATATTCGTCCGGTTCCACCTGTTCTGAACCCTGATAGACCTTTAAAACTTGCCATCTGATATTACCACTGGAATACACTTGAAATATGCTGCGAAATATTTTTTTCCCGCTCTCGGATTAAACTGCTGATAACAACTGTCTGGTGCTAAATAACTGGTCAAAAATTGACTGCCGGAGTTTCTGATCGTCCAGTCGATTAATGAGCAAAATAAATGCTCAAAAAGACTTGGAAACCTATCGGCTTGGCTCTGAACACTGTTAAAAATCATACTGGAACTGATAACGCCGTGAGCTGCTGAAAGAATACCTTGATCCCATGCCCAAAAGAAACATGCAAAAATGCAGGAATGATAATGCAAATGAAATGAAACATACGCCAAAAAGTTAGCAACACTAGGGTAAATTCTGGGGTGTTACACCTGGTTATTTGAAAAATTGTTTCGAATGTTTGACCGTGGTGAACGGCTGTGATGAATTGAGGAAGTACCTTCAGATGATGATGGATAAGGGTCGTTTACAGTTTGATCAGAGGGGAACGAAGGACGATACGGTCTCAACAGTTACTATCTACTTTACTCCAGCAGAGATTCCTGTGTCGGCACCTATGCAAATCCCTGCGCCTGAATAGGTAGCCCCTGTGACTATAACTATTCCGGGTCCTATGCCATACGAAAGTACAAAGGCGATCCCATGGCATTACTGAGCTGATGTTTATTATCAAGGGCAGAAATAGGAAGTAGAGGCTCCCAAGGAAACTAGGTCGAGTGTGGGGAATATAGGAGGAATGGGTGGTTTTACCCATAGTGGAAGGCTCTTTGCTCCACATACGCTCTGAAACAATGATGCTAAAGCTTTGGTGAAAGCTAAAGGCAAGCAGGTAGTAAACGAAGAGCCCGTGCAAAGGGCGGAGCCCGGTAATTCCTTTGAAAAAGACGTTGAAGAGTTTATGAGGATTATCCGAAAGAGCGATTATAAAATAGTGGATCACCTGCATCAAACTCCCTCCAAGATTTCTATCTTATCATTAATGTTATGTTCCGAGGCACACCGTAACGCCATGCTTAAAATTCTAAATATGGCGTATGTTCCACAGGAGATATCGGTGAACCAGCTTGAGGGTGTTATTGCCCATATCAATGCCAGCAACGGATTGGGGTTTACTGATTTTGATCTAACGCCAGAGGGAAGAAATCATAACAAAGCTCTCCACATCTCCATGGAGTGCAAAGGTGCAGTCTTGTCCCATGTGTTGGTGGATACGGGCTCGTCCTTGAATGTACTGTCGAAGAAAACTTTGGAAAAATTGGATGTTGAAGGGGTTGTACTCCACCTTGTGATTTAGTTGTGCGCGCTTTTGATGGCTCCAAAAGATCAGTTTTTGGGGAGGTAGAGTTGCCTGTGAAGATTGGACCCCAGGTGTTTAATACGGTTTTCTATGTGATGGATATCCAGCCAGCCTATAGCTGCTTGCTAGGGCGCCCATGGATACATGCTGCGGGGGCCGTTTCGTCAACACTCCATCAGAAGATAAAGCTTGTCGTGGATGGTCAGGTGGTCACAATATGTGGAGAGGAGGATATATTTGTCAGCCATCTGTCATCGTTCAAATATGTGGAAATGGACGACGAGATTCATGAAACTCTTTGTCAGGCATTCGAAACAGTGAGTATTGAAAATGACTCTCCTTCCAGTGAAACAAAAGCAGGGACTTCCATGGCTTCGTACAAGCAGGCTCTTGAAGTAGTACAGTCAGGCCATACTGAAGGTTGGGGTCAGTTGATTGAGTTGCCTTTCAAAGAAGACAAGTGTGGAATTGGTTATCGGCCTCCTCGAACTTCTCTGCCAAAAGGCCAAGAGCGTCAGGGACCTGTCATTTTTTCTAGTGGGGGGATCATCAACCAGGGTCAAGTATTTTCTACAACTAAAGACGAGGGGGACAACGACTATGACACGGACAATTGGGTTCGCCCATGTGTCCCGGGGCAGAAGCTGAACAATTGGTTCTCTGAAGACCTCATCCAAGTTACCCTGCAGAAAGAAAACAATCCTCCGGATTCTGTTGATAACGATCCTGCTATGGTTCAATATGACTTCGACAAACCAATTTATCAAGCTGAAGAGGGGGGTGAGGAAGATTGTGAACTTCCCGAAGAATTGGCCAGATTATTGAAGCAGGAGGAAAGACCTATTCAGCCTCATCAAGAGTCAATAGAAATTATCAACCTTGGCACCGAGGATGTGAAGAAAGAGGTCAAAATAGGGGCAAGCCTAGCAGAGAATGTGAAGAAAGAGCTGATTGAGATGTTGCGTGAATATGTCGATATCTTTGCCTGGCCCTATCAAGATATGCCAGGATTAGATACCGACATTGTTGTGCACAGGTTGCCTCTTAAAGAAGGTTTCTCTCCCGTCAAATAGAAGCTTCACAAAACTAAATTGGAAATGGCAATCAAAATCAAAGAAGAAGTACAAAAGCAATGGGATGCAGGGTTCCTGGCTGTCACCAGTTATCTGCCATGGGTTGCAAACATTGTGTCAGCACCTAAGAAAGATGGCAAGGTCCAGATGTGTGTTGATTATCGGGATTTAAACCGAGCAAGTCTAAAAGATGACTTTCCACTACCGCACATTGACTTTCTGGTAGATAATACAGCTCAATTCTCAGTGTTTTCCTTCATGGATGGCTTCTTCGGGTATAATCAGATTAAGATGGCACCGGAAGACATGGAGAAAACAACGTTTATTACCCCATGGGGCAAGTTCTGTTATAAAGTGATGCCTTTTGGTTTGAAGAACGCAGGGGCAACTTATCAGCGTGCTATGGTGACACTCTTCCATGACATGATTCATAAGGAGATTGAGGTTTATGTGGATGATATGATTGCCAAATCTCAGATTGAGGAAGAGCACTTGGTGAATTTGAAAAAGCTTTTTGAACGGTTGAGACAATTCAGACTGAGGCTGAACCCGAATAAGTGTACTTTTGGGGTGAGATCTGGTAAATTACTGGGTTTTATTGTCAGTGAGAAGGGAATCGAGGTTGATCCAGCAAAAGTAAAAGCTATCCAAGATATGCCCGAGCCAAGAACTGAAAAGCAAGTCCGTTGTTTCTTAGGGAGATTGAACTACATTACTAGATTCATCTCTCATCTTACAGCCACTTGCGAGCCAATATTTAAATTTCTACTAAAAGATCAATCAATACGGTGGAATAATGATTGCCAAAGGGCATTTGACAAAATAAAAGAGTATTTGCAAAAGCCTCTGATTCTCATGCCTCCAGTTCCAGGGAGACCACTGGTAATGTATCTAGCTGTGCGTGAAAACTCAATGGGTTGGGTTCTCGGTCAGCACGACGAGACAGGTAGGAAAAAGCATACCATTTACTACCTGAGCAAGAAATTCACAGATTGCGAGTCTAGATACTCAATGCTTGAGAAGACATGTTGTGCACTGGCATGGGCTGCTAAGTGTTTGAGACAATATATGCTGACTCACACAACTCTATTGATATCAAAGATGGATCCAGTCAAATAAATTTTTGAAAAGCCAGCTTTCACCGGAAGGGTCGCTCATTGGCAGATGGTTTTGACCGAATATGACATACAGTATACTTCCCAAAAGGCCATCAAGGGTAGTGTTTTGTCTGACTATCTCGCCGAGCAGCCGATTGATGATTATCAGCCAATGAAGTTTGAATTCCCTGATGAAGACATCATGTATCTGAAGATGAAAGATTGCGAAGAGCCACGGTTGATGAAGGACCTGATTCTGATGACAAGTGGAAACTGATGTTTGATGGGGCTGTTAATGTGAATGGTAGCGGTGTTGGGGCAGTTCTCATAACTCCAAAGGGTTCTCATATACCTTTCACTGCCAGATTGACTTTTGATGTGACCAACAATGAAGCCGAATATGAATCCTGCATCATGGGTATCGAAGAAGCCATTGATTTAAGGGTCAAGACTCTTGATGTATTTGGGGACTCTGCTCTAGTGATCAATCAGGTCAATGGAGACTGGCACACCCATCAATCCAACTTGATCCCTTATAGAGATTATACGAGAAGACTGTTGACTTTCTTCAAAATAGTGAAACTGTATCATGTACCTCGTGATGAAAATCAGATGGCAGATGCTTTGGCAACGTTATCTTCTATGATTCAAGTGAATTGGTGGAATCATATACCTAATGTAGCGAGCGATTTTGAACGTGGTTCTTAAGAACTGTCGCTCTGGGAGGGTACTACAGGTCGATTCATTTTTTATCCTATTGAAGCTGATGAAGGAAGGAAAATAGATGTCTCCAACTAACCCTTCTTTGCAAACTGAGGTTAAACAGTCAAAACTGTTGGTTTACAGATGCGATCAATGTGGAGGGGCCTCTCTTGGGTTATTTTAATCGAGTTTAGACCTTTGGTGGGGAATACGGACTTGGATGTTTTGATTGATATATGAGGGTTTGTGACCTGAGGTTTTCGATGTGGTGTGCTCGCTAAGATTTCTCTTTCAATCTTATGCCTATGTATTCCCGTTTACCGAAATAGGGAAATAAGAGCGATCGTAGGTCCTCCTATTCTATGGGAGGAAATGGTGTTTTGGTGTCTTGTTCAAAGCCCAAGACGTGAAGCTAAAGGTGGTTTGTATCTTGTTCAAAGCCCAAGATGTGAAGCTGAAGGGTCTATTTGTATCTTGTTTGAAGCCCAAGATGTGAAGCTAAAGGGTTTTGACTTTAGAGAGAATTTGTCATCTCTAAAGGGGTTCTGTTTGTCACAACTGTTGGGTGACTAATTATAAAGGAGAATTACTTTAACTGGGATATGTGAATCCAGCAATGCCATAATTTCCTTTATAGGGGATTTTCAACCTGAAGGAGAAGACTTTAACTCAGTTTAGAGCAATGCCATCTTTCCTTAGGAATTCCTCATGCTAAAAGAGGGACAGTGGCGTGGATGTGAATAATCCAGAGGCTTGCCGCTTACAGCAATTAGATGAAGGGAGAGGAGTTGTTGATGTTTGTATACTGTGAACGAGGCACATCTTTTGATGCTAAAAGGTTGATTGGCTCAACCGGGGTTTTCTTATACAAAGCCTAAGAGGAGGCTATTGGCCCAACAAGAGGGTGTTTTTATGTGTCTCGTACGAAGCCTGAGATAGAGGCTAAAAGGGTTGACTCAACAAGAGAGTGTTTTTATATGTGTCTTGTACGAGGCCCAAGACGGAGGCTAAAGGGGTCGACTCAACAAGAGAGTCTTTTGTTCTTAACAAGAGAGTGATTTTGTATCTCGTACGAAGCCCGAGATAAAGGCCAAAGGTGATCGACTCAACAAGAGAGTCTTTTTATACTCAACAAGAGAGTGATGTTGTATCTCGTACGAAGCCCGAGATGGAGGCTAAAAGGGTAGTGACTCAACAAGAGAGTCTTTATACTTGTTAGTTCTCTTGTATTAGGATTGGCTTAATTTTTGTAAAACAAATAATAGCAGCAATAATGTAATAGAGAATAGGATGTATAAACTTGCTAAGAAGAACAGGTACAGCAAGATGTCCTATTGAAAAGACCTAACATGTTGTGTTGAAGTTATTCAACAACTGGAACAACATGTCGAAGAAGATGTCCTATGAGGGAGCATTCGACATCGCGCCTGCTGAGCTGGATTATTGAGATTCAGTTATGTTTTGAATTATGCAGAATATTCAGGAGAAAATTATGCATCCTATATGGCGCATATTTAAAGGTCTAGAAGATTCAATCAGAAATCATTACTTTCTAAATATGGAGACATATTAGGAAATATTAGATTGAAGACCTATTTTCTTGGAGTTTATTTTGCAGAATTGTAACAGCTAATGAAGCTGTGATTGAAGGCCCAAATCCAGTTGGGTACAGGTTATAAATAGAAGGGTTTGTAACCTTGGAAGTGATGGCTCAAGATGTAGAAATCTAGGGTTCTGTCTAGGTAAACCTCCCGGCTTGTGGGAAGGTTACCCGTACCTCTCAAAACCTATAGGTAAGAGGCAGTACGTATTGTTCTTGGAGGAAGCTTTGAAGCAACTCCAGGTTGTGTTCTTAGTTAAAGGAAGAAGCTAAAAAACGGTGGAGTTTGGCATCATACTTAGCTAGGTATTATTCTCATCAGATGTTGATGTGTCATAGGAGTGTATCTCCTCACCATGGAAGTGTGGCTTGATGTATATCTGTGTGATCAAAATGTAGGCGAAGGGCTGTCGATGTAGTGGCTGAGATGTTGACTGCTAGACATCATTGCGATGATTGGGAGTGAGAAGGGTTTCTCATATCTAGAGAGGATCTAGGTAGAAGGGTCATTGGGTAGTGATTAAGTGAAAAGTTGTAAACGGGTAGTTTAGCTTTGAATTGATACTACTGATAGTGGACTTCATCCCTGGCTTGGTTGCCCCCAGAGTAGGTGTGTTCGACCGAACTGGGTTAATAATTCTGTGTGCTTTGTTTTTATCTTTTCAGTACCGTGTTTTCTGTTATAAACCTTGCCATGTGTATTCATGTCAGACCAGATGTCGAATGTCATGTTATAGGACATCTGAATTCTGCACATGTACCAGAATTTCAATTGGTATCAGAGCAGGCATCCTTTCTGTTCTGGGTGAGATCCTGGGAAGGTACTTTCTGGTTATGGGCAAGGAAGAAAGTAGTTATTGAAAAGAGGTATGAACTTGGACAATTCATACTACTGTACGGATGATCTCTTGGCAATGATCATTGGTTAGCTGGAGCAGAAGTTGTTCCTATTTGTTGCCTTCAGGTCTGTAGCTTGGTGGAAAGCTGCTGTATGTAGGATTGATTTATTTTCAATCCTATATTGTCATGCTTGTACTTGGATAGTGGTGTAAGCATTGTGCCTGAATATTGTTGAGGAGGTTGTTGTATTCCGCTGCATGGTATATGATATAACCCTGAAAGTATGGGAAGGATACTAGGGTTATTACCCTCAACAAAATATATGCCAGATGTTTCAACAGGATTTTTGAAAGTGTCGAAGATACTTGAGTTTCCTCAAGTCCACTCATAAAGACATTTATCAAGAAAGTTGATGAAAATCAATTGATTAATGATGCTCATCGTTTGAAGACCTTGAAGACTATCAAGGATGATGTGTTCCAAGAAGAAGGAACTGATGTTCTATGGGATGTTAGAACATCACTTCAACAGGTATGCAGCTACCAGTTGGAGAGCAGATGCTTTGGGGGGCTAAACAAATGTGTTCTGATCACATCTGTTTGGAACCTACTCCTGGCTTGGAAAAGGAGGCATCTGGTTGTGTGTCTAAGAAGTTTCTTTCAAGAAACATGTCTTAGATAAACATATGGGATTAGTATATTTCTAATCCAAGTGAGTAGGAGTGCAAAGACTGTTCTCTGGGCCAGATGTACGGAATCTTGTTCTAGTGGAAGAGAAACTCAAAGGGCTGTGCACAGAGGAGATATATTAACCTAACTGGTTGGCTGGTGTCTTCATTGTGGGATTGTTATCCAAACCATCTAGGATGAGCATTTCAAATTTGTGTTTGGAGCAAGGAGGAGTTGGTGTGCCCTAGTATCTGCATGAGAAGTTTCTTCTTAAGCTGGAGTTCAGTTATGTGGTGTCCTCACATAATGGAACATTTTTGTGCAAGGATTGAGAAGCATCCTTGTAGGTTGAAGTGTTGGGAGAAGCATTTTTTAATTTGTTTGTGATAACCAGTCATTGTTCCAGAAACCTGTTAGAAGGAATCTCCTCTTTAGGTGCAGAAGGATGGCGCGTCCAACATCTCAAAGTCAGACAGGAGGTCTGAACATTAGAAGTTTGAAAAGAAGATTCTTGAGATGTAGAGTGTGCAGGTTCCTGCATGTGTGTATGATCTGGTTTTGAATGGTTTGTCATGAAGAAGGATCAGCAGATGCCTGATGTGTGTAAAAGAAGAATGTCAGACCAATTGTCCTACCTTGTGTGAGAGGGTAGTCTTATCTGACTAATGATAGATACTTTGACGGGAGCTAAGTATTTGTCTGATGTGAGTATGCAATTCTGCTGTCTGAACTCTTTGCTTCAGAGAGGGTGTGCTAGTTTATGGTGTTCAGGTGTTTATGTTAACCTGAATATGCTGCTCTGGCTGTGTTTTATTGGGAGCTTCTTCTATGTGCAATGAGTCCTTTGAATAGTGATGGGTAACATCATGATTGTTGATGGTTATAGATTGTGCACTTGGAGTTGGATGCTCAAGCATTTTTGTCAGAAGAGGTGTTTCTGACTATGTGGATTAGAATGTGGAGAGTCTGATCTTGGTTTTAGTAGTATGTTCTAGCAAAGCATGACTACTATTTTTGAAGACCTCACTAGTATCATCAACTACTAGTGGATGTAATGGCAGAGGAAGTGTGTCAGATGAGGTGATTTGATCAGGAAGTTTTGTTGAAGAGTATAGTATGTGAATGTGCTCAGCTATTGGGTGAAGATATGGTGCTCAAATGTTCATCTCCATCTAGAGCATTGGTTATCCATGACAGGGGGAGTACTTGTCTATGGATTCTGCTGCAAAGGTGCATATATTGTGAAGCTTGCATGCGTGAGGAGATTGGTTACCTCTTGTGAGGATATAATGTCAGATAACATGCTATGACATTAGGCTGCTGGATGGTGTTTTGGTGTGTGAAGCTAATTGTTTGAATCACGTGCGCACATGCTTCTGAGGAGGAGTGTGAAGGACATCTTTGTTTGTGTCTGGGAGAATTTATTTTTCTCTATAGATTTTGGAGATGTCACACTTGTCTTGGTGTGTGTTATTAATTCTAAGTAAGAGGAGTTTACTTAGAATTCAGTGGAAGGCAGTGTGTTTGTGCTTCAGAACTTGAGGATGATTGAAACTGATTGCTCTTATGCAGAAGAGTAGTTAGTTGAAATTATAAGGAGGTTCTGGTTCTCTGGGAGCTTGTGGCAGAAGTTCTGGGTTGAAGCATACCTTCTTTTGGTGGATGAGAGTTTATTCCTCTCTGGGTTTCTGAAGTTTTTCTTTGGTCAAGCTGGTGGCGCAGTGTTGTTTGAAGATCTTCAGTTGGATTACTATGCAGATAGTAAGTCTAGTGGTGGAGCATATCAAGAACCATGAGGTGTGGTGTCTATGATGTGTGGAAGATGTCCTAACCAATGTTAGAACATCTTTGGGGTAGTTATCCTTGGAGTCAGATTTTGAGATCACTTTTTGTCTAAGAGGTGTTTATCTTATCATACGGGAGAATGATGAGTTAAGGACTATCTTGGATGTCTGATGTGAATATAACATGCTAGAAGTGGATCAGTTTGGTGCTTGTGGAGCAAATAAGCTGAAGATTTTTGGAGCATCATTCGTGAAATGAATGGTACTAGTGTGGTACTTGGTTTGCTTGAGGATTAAGCATTAAGTGAATGCGTTCAGCAGGTGTGTTGAAGACATATAGATGAGTCTTATGTTTTCCATTCATTTAAGGTGTTCTTGCAAAGGAGCACTGGATATCTTAGATAGGGGGAGTTGGACTTCTGTTTTGGATTTGTTGCTACAGTAGTTCAGTTGTTTATCAAGATTGGTTGTGGTTTCAAAAATTTATGATAGTGTATCTCTAGTGAGGGTGTAATGTCAGACAAGATGTCATGACATTGTGTGACTGGTTTAGTTCTGGGTGGACTTGACTGGTTGATCTTGGTCATGTCATTGGGTTGTCAATGTATTGAATCAAAGTTGTACAAGCTTCTGAGTTGGATGTGTTCTGCTACTGGTTGATTGCCCTTATTGCTTAGTTGCTTTGTTTGTCAAAAAGGGAGAGTTAGCCTAGGAGTTGTCTAGTTGTCTGGTGTGATCCTAGTTTTGAGGGGGAGTTTGTAGTTTTTGCAGCTGTTATGCTGTTTGAATTTGTTTTTGGTGCAGTTGTTGGATGTTGCTGATGCTGGTTGTGTGTGATGTTGGTTGTTTCTGGTGTTGAGGGGGAGCTTCGGTTTGTTGATGGAATTTCTTTCTGTTGGTTTTTGGTTTGTCTAAATTCTGGCTAAAAAGGGGGAGAGTTGGTGCCTGTTTTCTTTAGTTGTTCTGTGTTCCTGGTGCTCTGGGTGTTTTGGAATTTTCTGTCTGTTGGTTGTATTTTTATTGCTATAAACTCCTGGATTGTAATTGTTTTTAGATGATTTGTTTTAGCCAAAATTTACCAAAGGGGGAGATTGTTAGTTCTCTTGTATTAGGATTGGCTTAATTTTTGTAAAACAAATAATAGCAGCAATAATGTAATAGAGAATAGGATGTATAAACTTGCTAAGAAGAACAGGTACAACAAGATGTCCTATTGAAAAGACCTAACATGTTGTGTTAAAGTTATTCAACAACTGGAACAACATGTCGAAGAAGATGTCCTATGAGGGAGCATTCGACATCGCGCCTGCTGAGCTGGATTATTGAGATTCAGTTATGTTTTGAATTGTGCAGAATATTCAGGAGAAAATTATGCATCCTATATGGTGCATATTTAAAGGTCTATAAGATTCAATCAGAAATCATTACTTTCTAAATATGGAGACATATTAGGAAATATTAGATTGAAGACCTATTTTCTTGGAGTTTATTTTGCAGAATTGTAACAGCTAATGAAGCTGTGATTGAAGGCCCAAATCCAGTTGGGTACAGGTTATAAATAGAAGGGTTTGTAACCTTGGAAGTGATGGCTCAAGATATAGAAATCTAGGGTTCTGTCTAGGTAAACCTCCCGGCTTGTGGGAAGGTTACCCGTACCCCTCAAAACCTGTAGGTAAGAGGCAGTACGTATTGCTCTTGGAGGAAGCTTTGAAGCAACTCCAGGTTGTGGTCTTAGTTAAGGGAAGAAGCTAACAAACGGTGGAGTTTGGCATCATACTTAGCTAGGTATTGTTCTCATCAGATGTTGATGTGTCATAGGAGTGTGTCTCCTCACCATTGAAATGTGGCTTCATGTATATCTGTGTGATCAGAATGTAGGCGAAGGGCTGTCGATGCAGTGGCTAAGATGTTGACTGCTAGACATCATTGCGATGATTGGGAGTGAGAAGGGTTTCTCATATCTAGAGAGGATCTAGGTAGAAGGGTCATTGGGTAGTGATTAAGTGAAAAGTTGTAAACGGGTAGTTTAGCTTTGAATTGATACTACTGATAGTGGACTTCATCCCTGGCTTGGTAGCCCCCAGAGTAGGTGTGTTCAACCGAACTGGGTTAACAATTCTGTGTGCTTTGTTTTTATCTTTTCAGTACCGTGTTTTCTATTATAAACCTTGCCATGTGTATTCATGTCAGACCAGATGTCGAATGTCATGTTATAGGACATCTGAATTCTGCACATGTACCAGAATTTCAATACTCAACAAGAGAGTGTTTTTGTATCTCGTACGAAGCCCGAGATGAAGGCTAAAAGTTAGCTCCACTGGGGAGAATCATTGTACAAAGCCCAAGAGGAGGCTATTGTAACTGTTTCAGTTGAGTGACAGGTCCAGTATGTTGGTTAAAAGAGAAAATCAGTTCTTATGAAGATTAAAGGTAAGGTTGTGCTTTGGCACTGATCGGAGGATCAGGGTTATTTCCTGTTCTTTAAGGAAATAGGAAATCCAAAGGGGATTGAGACTGTCCGAGTCTGCGGGTGTTCTTCCCATTCTTGAAAGGGGCTTGAGAATGTATTTGAGACTCAAGGGTCTTAGACTATCCAAGTCTAGAGTTTTATCTTTTATACTATACTTAAGAGAAATTAAGGGACAGTACAGTTGCGGTGGCAAGATCTAGACTCTTTGAAAGACTGTTCTATTACGATGACTAATTTCTGTTCCTATACCTCTAGGAGGTCGTCGGGACAATTTGTACGAAGCCCAAGAGGAGGCTGGAAACTTTTAAGAAGCCGAGGGACAATTTGTACGAAGCCCAAGAGGAGGCTATATTCCCAAAGGAAGAATCATTATACGAAGCCTAAGAGGAGGCTGTGAAAACTTCTAAGAAGCCGACGGGTCCTTGTACAACGCCCAAGAGGAGGCGGGGATGCTTTTAGGAAGCCTGTGGGTCCCCAAACCCCAAGAAGTTCAAGACAAGCTATTCATAGAGAATAGATCAAGCCAGGAAAGTTTGAGAATTTGGAAGAAACTCAAGAGATGCTATTCACAGAGAATAGATCATCTCTGGGGAGTAGAGTCTCTTTGACAACTTCTAAAGGTGATAGTCTGAGAAAGGGTTCAAAAAGAATCTTCCTTTCACATCTCCATATTGTTTAACCCCAAGAGGAGGGAAGACTGTATCTGGTAATCCTATGGGGATCTAGTTTTGACTGTATTTAAGAGAGATCAACGGGGCTTTTCCTAGTGTTAGACGTAGTTTCCGGGGAAAACTCTAAATATCTATACTATTATTACATAGTTGATATGAGTTTATGAAAGAAGACTTACAGTGAAACAGCCCCACAGTACAGTTATATACATATGAAAGCGGTAAATGAAAGCAGGTAAACACTTACTCGGTTGTAGAGCTTCCATGCTGTTTGGTTAGTTGTTCAACAAAGAGAAATTCAAAACAACAGTATATTTCAAAATCAAAGGAGCAAGTGCTTTGAAAAGGAAAATTGGGGCTTACAGCTCAAGGAGAGGCCCAGGGTTTTGTACAGGGACTTATACAAGTGACTGAGGCCCAAGAAAGATTTTTTGTACAAAGGGATGGGTCTTACACTCTCTCAAGAGGCCCAAAGTTGTTTCAAGAAGAGGAATGGGGCTTATAACACGAGGGTAGGCCCAGATGATTTAATTTTTGAACTGGCGATCGCGCCGGGTTTTTTTGAAAATACAATGGGACTTATACAATATCTGATGCCCAAAAATTGTTTGTATTTACAAAGGATTGGGTCTTACACTCTATTAGAGGCCTAATAATTTATTTTTGTACAAGTGATGGGGCTTACAGCTCAAGGAGAGGCCCAGATGTTTTTTGTTTTAAAAACGGCGATCGCGCCGAGATTTTTGAAAATACAGTGGGACTTATACAATATCTGAGGCCCAAAATAGGTTTGTACTTACAAAGGATTGGGTCTTACACTCTATTAGAGGCCCAAAGTTTGAAAAGTTTGTTAGTGTGAAAATCAACAAAAACCCTAATTTCACCATTTTTAAAGTAATTATTCAAAGAAAATTAATTAAAATGATACAAATTCCAAATAAGTTTGAATAAACAACTTGTGATTTTGGTTTTAGGTTTGAAAAATGAGGTTTTAATCACAAGATGAATTAAAACCTATTTGGTGTTGATTTTCCAACATGAATATTTATTTTTAAAAGGGTTTAAAAACAAATAAAAAGGTATTTATTCACAAAAATACTAATTATATTAAATAAATAATATAAATCTAATTTTTTTGTGGAATAAAATATTTCAACATTTTTGTGATTTTTTGCAGAAAGAACCAATAAAAAATAATTAAAATTGAGTGAGTTATTAATTTTTCAAATCATTTAAAATAAATATGAAAAATAACAAAAAATAAGAAAAAGTGGTAAAAAAGAGATCTGGGGCGAGGGGGATTCGAACCCCAGACCTCTCGCTTGCCAATACACACACAACCAGCTGATCAACCACTGGGGCGCAATGCCAATTCAAATATAGTATGGAAAATGATAAATATATAGAGAGCTTGGTTGGAAAACCTGAAGAATGGCGCCATGGCCATCTTCTTCCTCCAGCTCGTGCATGAAGCCCTCTATCTCTCTCGTTTCTCAACCATTTGACATGATTCAAACACCAAACTCATGCGTTTTTTCACAAGGAATAAGATGGCAATACTCAATTTTATTTATTTTCAGTGTATAGCAAGTTATATCTTTGTGGTCGTATGAACCCTAATTTTGCAAAAGCAATCGAGCAGACATGATTATGAGTGCTATGTTCAAATTGTTTGAGGGGAAATACTCAGCATATGATGGCAATCAATTGGCAAAAATATCATGCGAGGAAATATGCATGGATCTTGAAGTTGAAGTTTTGAGGCTTACCTTGATGCAAGCTGAAATGGAACTCTACACAGATGGTGTTCTAGAAGAAAATTGATGATCCCTACAACTTCAATGGATGTAGTGGAGTGTGTTACAAGCTTTGGAACACTCTGAAAACCTTTGGATCAAGTTGGAGAACTCCAACTGCATAATTGAGGCATAATGGCTTGGTTGAAGGGTGATTTTGCGCTAGGGGTGTTACAGTTGGTGTTTAAGTGTTTAGACACCTCAAATACATCATATGTGATGTGTCTGAACAATTGGAATGGATTGCTTAGGGCTGCAACTCAAAACCTGATGGTGGTTGCTCAAAAATAAGGAAATTTGGCACTTAAGAGAGAATGAGAGAAAGCAGTGCTATAAGGTGCTTTGGGGTGCCTTGAATGATCCATTGGAACCTCTATTTATAGGTGATCAACTCTTGTCTTGGAGGAATAGTGAATGGCTGCTGGATCAGATCACCTTTAAAGGGATTGGTTGAACATAAATGCCTCTTGCATTAGGTGTAACAGCTGCTCCAAATAGATCAGCTATGCCTTGACTGAAATCACATTCCTCAGTCATTTTAATTGTTGTTTAATCAGAGAACTTGACTGAGGAGAGTGAGAATCTTGACAATGCACTATTCCACATTAATGCCCTTTGAATTCAAGGCAAAATGTGCCAAAATGTATGAACTTCAAGTTGGAAGATTCCTTGGCTTTGTGACTCAGCTTTGTAGGTTGGATCAGATGCATTGTGATTTGTTTGAGTACATGTGGCATGATGATCCTCAGTTTTGATTTAGAAATTGTGTGTAGCAAGCAAACATGCAAACTGATTTTTCCAAAACAGCTTGTAGCAGCATGACTTTGGGCATGGATTTCTCTTGGCTCAAGTTGAATTAATTCATGCTGATAAGCTATTTGGATTCTTGGCAACATTTGCAACAACATTGATGTTTACCTTTGGACTTGATTCAGCTTGCAACTATGTGAAAAGATCTCACAAGTTTTGGTGTTTCCAACAAAATCTGCCTTGGCCAGAATTTTTCTAAGTGTTGGAAAATGATGTATTTTCATGTTTTAGTCATTTTGGCCCAATCATAACTCAGAATCCACAATGAATTGGAATGAGGTGTAGTTAGAGCTTTTGTAGAGGGTAATGAGAGCTACAAATCCAGCTTTGGATGGGGAAGAATGACCTTGTGGTTTAGGAGTTATGATCCTCCAAAGTTGGTACCCTTGCCACTTTGTTCATAACTTAGAAAATTTTCTAAGTTTTTATGGTTACCCCTTTTACAAGTTATCCCACTTTTCTTGATTTTTATTGATGAATGATGATTCAAATCATACCTTAACATCATTTTAGGGTTAAAAAACCATTTTTGTGAAAAATCTCAAAAAGTCAAAGTTTAACTTTTGTGCACAGTTGACTTTTTATCAGATGAATTCCAAACTGTGCAATCCTTTAGGAAATCATGTCCTTGACCTAAATCAAACTTGATGGACATGTTCCATGGGTGTTATAGGGTATATTGATTCATGTCCTAGGGTTTGGGAGCATGTCCTGGTCAAAAGTCAAAGCTACAGTTGACTTTTCTCGCGAAACCCTAACTGTGGTTCAAATGAAATTAAAACTTGTTGCTCAAGCTTCTTGGATTAATCCATTGATGCAAATGGATAAATGTAGTGTGTTAGAGACCCTTAAATCCTCCCTTGAGGTCTTGGCTCATGATTTGTCCCAAAAGTCAACTTAGGGGTGAATTAGGTCAAGAAACCCTAATTCCTGATTTTTGATGTATGCATCCCCTGAGGCTAAATTGACTTGGTGATTGGGTTTATGATGTCCCTTGGAGTATCATAGGTTATAACTTGAAGCATTGGCTCATGCCCAGAGGAGAATTTCCATCTGGAGGCCCTGGTCGACCAAAACCCTAATTTGGTGACACTGGCGATCTTGGGGCTTGATCCACTTAGAAGGGAGCAGCCTTGTGCTTAATCCTTGAAGTGGGAGTCCTCTTGATCCATTGTAGATGTTGGAGAGGTTTAGACAAGTTGAAGATCATGTCATTCCTTGATTGATCCTTTGTCTAAGAGCTCTGAGAGGGCTTGAACCCTAATTTTTTATTGTAGTGGATGCTCACCCATCTTTGGGGAGACTAATGGTTCATCCATATTGTGATGATGATTTTCACAGTGATGGGAAATATTAGTGGTAAAAATTTGGGGTATGACAGATGCCCCTATTTAATCTTCTTGGACTCGAAGGTGTGAATGACGAAGGTATTCGGGCATTCGGGGTGCAAGAGGATTAAATATCGAAATACCCAAAATTTTGATGGTGACTAAGAATGGTAGTTTATGCATCCTTCTTCTTTTGCTAAGCAATGATGCTCAGAAAAGGTAAAAACTTCCCCTCGATCCTGGTTTCCTACCAAGGATCTGGTCTTAGTTTCCAAAATAAACTTCCCCTCGATCCTGGTTTCCTACCAAGGATCTGGTCTTAGTTTCCAAAATAAACTTCCCCTCGATCCTGGTTTCCTACCAAGGAACTGGTCTCAGTTTCTGATTCAAACTTTCCCTCGATCATGGTTTCCTACCGAGGAACTGGTCTAAGTTTCTTTTGTCAATAAACTTTCTTGGCAAGGGACGCTGTTCGTAGCGGTTTTCCTCAAACTTCTCGCCGAATTTTCCTGGGGAGATGCCATTTGATGGAAAAAACTTTTGATGTCAGACTTGCTGGGGAACCCAATCGTCTGAGTTGTAGAGGTGCACAAACTTCTCTGTTGGAGACGCCATTTGTCGGCTCTATAGAGGAAAGCAGGTCTCTTGAGAGACTACTGTCGCTTGGGGATATTACATCATACTTTTCCTCGAGATCTTCCCAAAGAAATGCCATATGATGTGATCCAATTTTGAGGTGCTGATGACTTTGTTAACATTGACTTTCTGGAGAGAAGAACCAATGTGCTGCTGAGAGTCTTCGGTTGAGAGGCTTTCTCTAGGAATTTTCCTTAATCCGGGAAAGCGAAGATATCATCTTCAATGGCGTAGAGTGATGTTGGTCGAAAGTTCTCTGGTTTTTCAGAGGTTCAAGTTATCAAAGTGGTCAAGGACCAACTTTATCCCAGAAATACACTGGAGGAGAGATATTGTTCAGATGCAACGTTCCCTGTTGAGGAAAGGACTGACAACTCGATTAAGAGGACTGTCTATCACTAGGGGATAAAACCGACTAGAGAGATAGTGATGCAATATGAATATGAATGTAAATCAATAATGCATGATGCATGTATGTATATGCTGACAAAACTGACACGACATACAGACTAATGGATGAACACGACTGGATACTCGGCCATCGCGGGGCGAAGAAGTACCGCTGGTCCAAAAGTAGCAATTCTGCCTTGCTTAGGAGAAGTAGTCCCTGCGGGGAACAACCGTTGGTCGGGCTTAGGAGGTAAGAACTCGGCCGAAGATGTCAGATGGAGTATTCGTATCTGACATAACTGATCCTTCGTTCAGGCGCACTGGTTTAGAATGAGTACTTTGATTCTGCACTTTGAGGTTCGCTTACTTATGGAGAAGCGATCGATGTTCTTCTGATGTTCAACAGTCAAAAGAAATTGCCCTCTTTATTTTAAAAGCAGAGAAATTTTAACAAGTAAATTCATTTTTGTTTTATTTCAAGAATCGTTGATCATGTTACAATGTCGTTCTGTAAGGCTAAAACAAATAAGAATTGCAAACAAAAGCACAAGGGCTCCAATTGTATTGATAGGATGGAAATCAGTCAAACACGTGATTCCATAGAGTATTTACAAAGCTAGAAAATGGTAATTTATAGGGAAAAAGGGCTACGTTGAAACATAACGACCACTATCCTTCTACTAACTTTGAATTCTGGGCATCCTGAGCTTCTGTCGAAGATGACCTTGACTGGAGTTTTCTGATGGATGACATTACTGCTGCTGAGGGACTTGCCACTGTTGAGCATATTTACTTGCCATTAATCCCTAATTTTTGCATGGATTGTACTTTGAGATTTCCAATCCACCGGGATGATTTTTGATTATGTCTCTAATTTTTACCTGGACCGCCCTTTTGGGTTTTCAATCCACCGAGGCATTTTTTTTTTAGTTTAGGAGAAGTATTTCTTGACTACATCAACATTTGTGGGGTAGGCAAACTCTTCTCCATCCATGGTTGCGAGTCTCAAGGCGCCACCTGAGAAATATTTCTTGACCACATAGGGGCTGTCATAATTCGGAGTCCATTTTCCCCTAGAATCAGTGAAAAATGCTTGTATTTTCTTGAGCACAAGGTCTCCTTTTCTGAAGATGCGAGGTCGGATATTTTTGTCGAATGCCTTCTTCATTCTTTGTTGATACAACTGACCGTGGCATAGTGCCGTTATTCGCTTTTCTTCGATTAGATTGAGTTCGTCATGCCGGCTTTGACACCATTCAGCTTCTGTAAGCTTAGCTTCCATCAATACCCGGATTGATGGGATCTCTACTTCTATGGGGAGCACTGCTTCCATGCCATATACTAGAGTGAAAGGGGTTGCCCTTGTTGAAGTGCGGACAGATGTACGATAACCGTGAACAGCAAAGGGTAGCATTTCGTGCCAATCTTTGTAGGTTACAACCATCCTCTGAACAATCCTTTTGATGTTCTTGTTAGCCGCTTCTACCGCTCCGTTCATCTTGGGTCGGTAGGGAGATGAGTTATGGTGTTCGATCTTCAACTCTGCGCATAACTCTTTCATCATCTTATTTTTCAAGTTAGATCCATTATCAGTAATGATCTGGCTTGGAACACCATAACGGCATATGAGATTGTTTTTGATAAATCGGACCACCACTTGTCGGGTTACATTGGCGTATGACGCTGCTTCGACCCACTTGGTGAAGTAATCAATGGATACCAGGATGAATCGATGTCCGTTCGAAGCCTTAGGCTCAATCATGCCAATCATGTCGATTCCCCATATGGAAAAAGGCCATGGGGAAGAAAGAACTTTGAGATGTGTTGACGGTACATGGATTTTGTCGGAGTATATCTAAAACTTGTGACACTTCCTCATGTACTTGTAGCAGTCGGATTCCATTGTCAACCAATAGTACCCTGCTCTTAGAATTTTTATCGCCATTGTATGTCCGTTGGCATGAGTGCCAAAGGACCCTTCGTGAATTTCTTTTATCAGCATGTCTGCTTCTGGTCTGTCTACACATCGGAGCAAGACCATGTCAAAATTTCTCTTATAGAGTGTATCACCGCTCAGGAAGAAACTTCCAGCCAGCCTTCTGAGAGTTTTTCTATCCTTTCTGGATGCCCAGGTGGGTATTCTTGTTTCTGAAGGAAGCATTTGATATCGTGATACCAAGGTTTGTTGTCTATGACTGCTTCGATCATGAAGATGTAAGCGGGCCGTTTAAGGCGCATTATGTCGATCTTAGGTAAGTTATTCCATTGACCTACGCTAATCATGGAAGAGAGGGTGGCTAATGCATCAGCCATGTGATTCTCATCACGAGGGATATGATGAAACTCGACTCTGTTGAAGAAAGGTAACAACCTTCTTGCATAATCTTTGTAAGGGATCAGTCCTGATTGGTAAGTATTCCAATCTCCTTTGATCTGATTGATAACCAGAGCTGAGTCGCCATATACATCCAAGTTCTTGATCCTTAAGTCGATCGCTTCCTCGAGACCCATGACACAAGCTTCGTATTTGGCCTCATTGTTCGTGCACTTGAATGTCAATCTGGCGGTGAAAGGAATTTGGGTACCCTGAGGTGTTATGATGATTGCCCCAATTCCGTTTCCGTAATGATTGATAGCTCCGTCAAAGATAAGTCCCCATTGAAAACCTGGTTCTGGCCCTTCACTGGGTAGCGGTTTATCGTAGTCTTTCATTTTTAGATACATGACATCTTCGTCTGGGAAGTCAAATCCGATTGATTCCTGATTGTCAATCGGTTGATGAGGCAAATGATCGGCTAAAACACTTCCTTTAACGGCTTTATGAGCGTGGTATTCTATGTCATATTCTGATAACAACATCTGCCAACGGGCAATCCTTCCTGTGAGAGCAGGCTTTTCAAAGACGTACTTGATTGGATCCATTTCAGAGATTAACCAAGTAGTGTGACGAATCATGTACTGGCGAAGACATTTGGCCGCCCAAGCCAGAGTGCAACAAGTTTTCTCAAGCATCGTGTATCGAGTTTCACAGTCGGTGAATTTCTTGCTTAAATAGTAGATGGCGGACTCTTTTCTTTTGGTTTCGTCTTGTTGGCCAAGTTCACATCCCATTGAGTCCTCTCGGACTGTTAGGTAGATAATTAGCGGCCTTCCTTCCACTGGAGGTAATAGGATCGATGGATTCAACAGGTATTCCTTGACACTGTCGAAGGCGGTTTGGCAGTCTTCTGTCCAAACACAGTCCTGGTTCTTTTTCAGTAATTTGAAAATTGGCGCGCATGTCGCGGTCATGAGGAATATAAATATGGAGATGTAGTTCAAACATCCCAGGAATCCTCTGACTTGTTTTTCAGTTTTTGGAGAAGGCATTTCTTGAATGGCCTTGACCTTGTCAAGGTCAACCTCAATTCCTTTCTGGCTGACGATGAACCCTAAGAGTTTCCCTGAACGGAAACCGAAGGTGAACTTGTTGGGATTCAAGGGGAGTTTGTACTTCCTCAGCCGCTCGAATAGTTTTAGTAGGTGGGTCACATGCTCCTCCTCTGTTCTAGATTTGGCAATCATATCAATGACATATACCTTGATTTCCTTGTGTATCATGTCATGAAACAGAGTAGTCATGGCTCTTTGATAGGTTGCCCCAGCGTTCTTCAAACCAAACGGCATTACCTTGTAACAAAAGGTGCCCAATGGGTAATGAACGAAGTTTTCTCCATGTCTTTCGATGCCATTTTTATCTGATTATAGCCCAAGAATCCATCCATGAAGGAGAAGACTTGGAACTTTGCTATACTGTCTACCAACAAGTCAATGTGTGGTAAATGAAATTCTGGTACAGATGTGTGATGTCTTTGTGCAATGTCACAACATCGCAATCTGCTGAACAAGGCAATAATAGAAACAGTAAATAACACACTGAAATGTTCACCCAGTTCGGTTCAACAACCTACATCTGGGGGCATACCAAGCCAGGAAGGAAGTCCACTATTAGTAGTATCAAATTACAGACTCAACAGACCAGTTGACAATCTACCTAATTTAATCACTACCCAATGACCCTTCTACCTAAGTCCTCCCTAGGTAAGAGACTCCATCTCACTCCCAATCATCACAATGATGTCTAGCAGTCAACTACACCGCCACTGCATCAACAACTTGATTACCAACAACTGTTCAATCATAGAAGACACCCTTCCATGACACACATTGGAGTTGCTTCAAAGCTTCCTCCAAGAACAATATCTAACTCATTACCTACAGGTTTCTGAGTAATAACACAGTGAACATCTCACAACCCGAGTGGTTCACTTAGACAAAGCCCTAATGATCTACATCTTGGACCCGTACCTATTCTAGGTTATAAGCATTCTATTTATAGCTTTTTCCCAACTGGATTTGGGCCTTAAAATCATATCATATCTTCTGTAACAAATATGCACCAGATCCTGCTTCTAGATCTTCAATCAAATCTTTAATTAAATCTTCAACAATTAATTCTAAATGTTCTCCATATCTTTATGCCTTAAATTCGCAACAAACTAGTCTTCTTCATAACTAATTGCACCAAGAAATTCGCATCTAATCTAACTGACAGATCACACAATCAGCGCAGCCCTAAAAACATTACAGCCTGATGTTTTAATGTTCTAGTATAGTGATGTTCAGACATCGCATGTGACATCACACTTCAGCACTTTAACTCTTCAACCATATTCTCAAACCAAAATGTTAGCCAAAACATAACAATACTGTTAGAAGTTCATGTTGCAACATCAACCATGACATCTGCATTGTTTTAACAAAATTTCAGCCAACTACAAGAACTTACTATCTCCCCCTTTGGCTAATTTTGGCTAAAACAAATATATAAATACAGCTCAGATTACAGTAGTAATTACAACCCTACACTACTGTTAGATGTCATCTGATCCTAACAATAAACACCAGTAGCTACTGTGTACTGCATCCATGGAGAATCATCTTCTTGACTAATTTTGAAAGATGTTAGGACATCACATCACCATATAACAGTAACTCCAGGCAGCACATCAGGAGGTTAACAGCAACTCCAGGAAGCACATCAGGAGGTACACATGAGGAAGAAGATAACTGACACTCCCCCTCAATACAACACATTTCTTTTTCCTTCCAGGTCAGACCCAGAACAACTGTAGAAGACTCCTCCAGAAAAGAAATGTCTGTCTAGACATCAAAGACCAATGGTGGCATAAGATAATTCTGCATACCTTCATTGATCAGACACTGGGTTTAATCTGTGGCATAAGATGAAACTTAATAAGTGCTATTCTGCCAACCCAGGTAACTCAGAACACAAGTCACAACTATGTTCATAACTCAGGACACAAGTCACAAAGACTCAACACCAACTTAAGGATAGGACATCCTTCTGCAACAGCTGGAACTGCAGACTCCAGACATAACATCTTCGCAAACCAATTAGCACATCCCTTTCCTTTCTCCCCCTTTTTAGCAACAAATTGGCAAAGGAAGCCCTCACAGAACCAGACCCAAGAAGTGCTCACCCAAACACAAATAAACGCCATAAGACTTATGAGACAAGAACACTCACATGGCTGAAGGAGAACAGAATAACCCCTATAAATAGCTGACCAGTAACTTTGGAATTAACGAGCCTTGTATATGTCAAGGTTCTTGGTCAAAGAAACGCTATTTTAGGTATCAAAAACTGCATTCAAATTCAATGCTTACCTTCCAAAAACTGCCTTGACTGCCTTAAATATTTCACAACTGAATCTTGCCATAAATTGTGCCAAAACAGTTCCATGCACAGTCGAAGCCACGTGTTCCACCTTATCCTTACACCACCATCCAAAATACTTCCTTGTTTGGCCCAAAAAAAACATGTCCTATACCATGTTCTGACATCGTATCAGACATTGTCTGCTGGCTCACAAGATTAACAACCCAAGACACTTTGAAAGATTCCAAGCCCGACATCTATTGATCAGCACAAGTCACAATCCCTTCTAGAATCACCCATATACACCAATTTTGATTTTCAGACTTCTCCTGTATAGGCACTATCTTCACACATCTATGATATGTCCCATCACGAAGTTTGGCATCATACTACACAAACTTAAACAACTTTGACAGTCAATGCTCTTTAGGCTATCACAAAGATATTCCCACAATCTGGTATATGTTGAGCAAGACTTCACCATGTTGATTTTGGATACATGGTCTGCCAAATCCAATAAACACAAGCTCACTTGATTTGAAGTTTCTCACATATTCCATAACACATGTCTTGCAACATAAGATAAGGACTGCCACCACCTTTTACTTTTATTAGAAGCAACCTCCTGGCAACAACCTTATAACACCCTAATAGAGTCTTCAACATGAAAGTAGCCATGTATTTCTAGAACTACTTACCATCAAGATTAGAATCTGCCCATTCTAATCCACATTATGTCAGAACTGCCACTTCAGACGATAATGCTGCTTCTTCCAACTCCATAAGTATGATACACACCAAACAAAATGTTGTAACAAGGTGTAGGAAATCAGCACTAGACAGAAGAACACACCTTCTGTATTTCACTTAGGTAGTCATAACCACTTGATCACAATCAGCAGCTATGGAATCATACCAGACAACCAGACAAGACCTAGGTGCAACCTACTAGGACACCCTCTACCAAGGCATCAAACACGAAGTTCTGGTATCCAATGTGCCCAAAAAAACATGTTCCCAAGAAGGACAGATTCCCACACTAAAGACTACTTTGACTGGGCGATACAAACAAGGTCTCTTTATGCAGTATAAAAACCAAGCTTCCTAGCTTCTAACATTGTATCACAGAAAGAGCCATGAGTCAATCTAACAAGGATGCAAAAGGGAGTCGCAAGCAAGAGGTCAGAAAGCCAGATCCTCAGAGGTTGAGGGACCAAACATTGTCCACAACTGGTACAACTTCAGGAGTCAAGAGAACAAGAAGGACAACAGAGACAAGGATGAAGACTATCAAGAAAAACCAAGTGCAGCTTCAAGCATCTGATGATGAATGGGATGAATATTGGAAGACTTTTCTTGAGTCGGGGGGTTGGGATAATCTTTAGACTCTTTGTTTGTTGTTTTTACTGATCTTGTAAGCTTTCAAAAAATGCAATAAACTTCTGTTTTAATTCTGTTCCATTTACTAAATAAATGTAATAAGGAACACAACTGCACAAGACACTAAATCCTTATGTATGCAACTTCCCAATAAGTGCCAACACCAAAAATTGCAGAAATATCAATCTCCCCCTTAACATCATACGTCCAGCTGCATAAAATTTTAACAATCTCCCCCTATCAAGGGTAACATGTGCTTCTTTGTATCTTTATGTCTTCAAGAGCTCACTCCTTGTTCAACACAATCATCACTTGTACCAATACTCACATGATCCCAAGCTGATCGACCATCACGATGTGATGTCTTCATATCTTACAGCCTTAACCACTGTCTGACTTAGAGATGTTGGATGTCATCAACATTCCACAATCTATCTGCCACTCATAATCCAAACTCATCCCAGACAATTTGGATAATACTCCATAGTCACCAATCAACTCCAAGATGCTTAACCCTTGAAAATACTTCCAAAACAGCCACATAAAGTAAATTCTCAACACTTCTGCAGCCCTGCCCTTTAACCTCAGACATATACATAGTCTCCCGTCAATGTATATTGTCATTAGTTGAATGCAGAACATTATCCATAGCAGACAAATATTCAACTATTGTCATGCAAGATACAACATTTTATTTGGTCTGACATCCTTTTCCTGCAGACTTGAGGCACTGGTTGATCCTTCTTTTGCTAATCCACACCACTGATCACTTTAGATTAGGTAAGTGGCTTGACCTGATACTTCACCGTGAGCATAACTAACTTCCTTTGGCTGAGAAAGCAAAGACTAAAATAATGTTCCAACATCAGCAATCACACTAAACATGAACCAGCATACTCTAATATTTCAAGAATCTTCAAACTTTTGATGCCATCCTCATTAAGTCACCACAACTAAGCTTAAGAGATAACTTATCAAGATCTTCACTCCCGCATGAAAACATTGACAGTGATACTCTTTTGCTTTGGCTCTACCTTCTTCTTTCACCATCAAAAAGGATGAAGGAGTCACAGTACTGAATAGATTGGTCTTCTTCTTCTGATCCTACCAGCCACAAGGCTAATGCAGACACCAATTCCAATTGACCAAAGGCTGATTGACATATTAAGCTCAGCTTCTTTCTTGATGAACCTTCACAAAACCCAGATGCCTCCTCTTCCAAGTCAGGAGTAGGTTCCAAACAGATGTGATCAACACATTTGTTTAGCCCCCAAGCATCTGTTATGTCACAATCTGCTGGTAGGACATAAGTTCTCTTCACACCAAAAGATCCTTTAACACAACCCAGAGATTGTCCTTGTAAGGTTGGAGGCAAGAATAAATTGCTTCTACCTTTCTTCAGACCTCTTTTCAACAAGCTTATACAAGAGTTCCTTTATGAGTGGACTTGGGATGAACCCCAGGTATCTTTGGCAACTCTAACAAGCTAGTTGAAGATGTCCTCACGTATCACCACACCATGTGATACATCTTCAGAGGAGAGCAGAATGTTGTAGCCTTAACACAAAACCACCAGGAATTTTCCATAATATATGCAGCGGAACATGCACCAGAAAACTCCTCTACTACCTTCAGGAAAAACATAATAACCCTGCATAAACAAGACACTCCAAGTGCACTAGGTCATCATAGGTTTGAAAATAAGTCAAACCACACATCAGCTCACCACCAAAGCTACAAGCCTGATAACTTCATTCTCCACTCCAAGTGATCATACAAAAATCTCTAACTATCTTCCTTGCTCATGAACCAGAAAGTATCTTCCCTAGATCTCATCCAGAAATAGACAGGATGCCTGCTCTGATACCAATTGAAATTCTGGTACATATGTGTGATGTCTTTGTGCAATGTCACAGCATCGCAATCTGCTGAACAAGGCAATAATAGAAATAGTAAATAACACACTAAATTGTTCACCCAGTTCGGTTCAACAACCTACATCTGGGGGCATACCAAGCCAGGAAGGAAGTCCACTATTAGTAGTATCAAATTACAGACTCAACAGACCAGTTGACAATCTACCTAATTTAATCACTACCCAATGACCCTTCTACCTAAGTCCTCCCTAGGTAAGAGACTCCATCTCACTCCTAATCATCACAATGATGTCTAGCAGTCAACTACACCGCCACTGCATCAACAACTTGATTACCAACAACTGTTCAATCATAGAAGACACCCTTCCATGGCACACATTGGAGTTGCTTCAAAGCTTCCTCCAAGAACAATATCTAACTCATTACCTACAGGTTTCTGAGTAATAACACAATGACCATCTCACAACCCGAGTGGTTCACTTAGACAAAGCCCTAATGATCTACATCTTGGACCCGTACCTATTCTAGGTTACAAGCATTCTATTTATAGCTTTTTCCCAACTTGATTTGGGCCTTAAAATCATATCATATCTTCTGTAACAAATATGCATCAGATCCTGCTTCTAGATCTTCAATCAAATCTTTAATTAAATCTTCAACAATTAATTCTAAATGTTCTCCATATCTTTATGCCTTAAATTTGCAACAAACTAGTCTTCTTCATAACTGATTGCACCAAGAAATTCACATCCAATCTAACTGACAGATCACACAATCAGCGCGGCCCTAAAAACATTACAGCCTGATGTTTTAATGTTCTGGTATAGTGATGTTCAGACATCGCATATGACATCACACTTCAGTACTTTAACTCTTCAACCATATTCTCAAACCAGAATGTTAGCCAAAACATAACAATACTGTTAGAAGTTCATGTTGCAACATCAACCATGACATCTGCATTGTTTTAACAAAATTTCAGCCAACTACAAGAACTTACAGTAAAGGAAAGTCATCCTTTGGACTAGCCTTGTTTAGATCTCTGTAGTCGACACACATTCTGACTTTTCCGTCCTTTTTTGGAACGGGTACGATGTTGGCTAACCATTGAGGATATTCTGACGTGGTGAGGAAACCCGCATCAATCTGTTTCTGTACCTCCTCTTTGATTTTGATGGCCATGTCCAGGTGAGTCTGTCTCAACCTCTGTTTTACTGGCGGACATTCTGACCTTAATGGTAGATGATGTTCCACGATGCTGGTATCCAACCCTGGCATATCCTGATAGGACCAAGCGAATACATCGGGAAACTCTCTGAGAAGCTTTGTCAAACTCTCTTTGGCAATTGGACTGAGCAGTGCCCCAATTCTGATCTCTTTTCTCTCTTTTTCTGAACCCAAGTTGACCATTTCCAATAGCTCTTTGTAAGGTTCGATGGACCTTTCCTCTTGTCTGAGTAATCGGGAGAAATCTTCTGGAATTTCATTGTGCACTTCTTCTTCAGCCCCAAATACAGGGAATTCAAAGTTGGGAGAAGGCATCGGATCGTTTGTTTCAATGGGGTTTAAAACAAGCAATCTGCATGACGTGATGATTTGTGTTTAGAAGAGATAGAGGGAAAATGCAAAAGGGTGTGCAGTGTATTTCTTTTACTGCTTGTTTTTATTATTGATTTGTTTTTTAGGATTACCATTTTCTTAGAAAAGCAAAAAGAGAAAACAACAATTAATGCGAAAATTATAGAACGACGTTATTTTATTAATGAACAAGTCGATTCTTGAAACTACAGCCCTATAAAACAAAACTCTGTCGCTTTGGGCAAAGCGAAGAGGGAAATTTATAGAAAGTGAGCCCTATCAAAACATCCGTTTCACCTGGGCAGGGTGAAACGTTAAAGTAAAGACGGCAATTACTTAGACTTATGAACAATCTTCGAAACATCGACAGCAACCCATTGGCGGCGAACTCCTCGGTGAATCACAAAGTCTGGTACCTTCCTTGATTTGTCTTCAGAAATAACGCTGATTTATGGTAGAGCTGGATCATTGGAATCTGTCTCCCAGGCAGAGTTGTCGTAGAAGGATTCCTCTATTGCATTTTGCATAGTATTTGTGCTCTCAGGTATATCTCTCCACCCAATTGGCTGGATATCTTCGAGCCTGATACGAGAGCTTTCAGGAGCGGTGTACTTGACCAAATAGTCATATTTTCCACTCGGTTGTCCCAAGGTGTCCCATACTTCTTTAGGACTGGAGGAGTCATCTCTCTCGATGATGTTGACCTCGGGAAAAGCATAGTTGATGAATTCTAGTCCTGCAAACTTTGCAAATTCATCGTCGGGCTGAGTATTTTCAGGATAACCTGTGTGTTGATCTCATAACATGGTGGGGACGCAGGTATTCTGTTCAATGATGCTCAGCTAATTTTCATTGTTTGGCTGATTTTCTTGCCCCAAGTCTCCTGGGTACGGCTGCCACATTGGCATGCCATCTATTGGGCTGTAGTAGTCGTGGTTAAAGTTGTCTTTCATCAGAGTGTCCTCCTCTAATGAGTTTGGTGGAGCACGACATCCTTCCGGATCACAATCTCCATATATCATTTCGACGTTTAACCTGGGTATAAATCTCGGACTCTGTGCGGGATAGCAAAATGGCGTAGGCACCTCCTCCTGAGACATATAATCGTCCTTATTAAGATAGGACTCCCATTCTTCATCCATGTCAGAGGAGTATCCCTCATTGATGGTATGTACTTTTTGAGACACTGGGTGAAGGAAACCTCCACTATGGAAGAAGTCCTAAATGGGATGAAGACTTTCATTGGTAGCAGCTGTCTCTGTACAGGTCGCAGAAAAACCAAGACCCTTCTTTGTTTTATTGTCTGTAGGAATAACAAGTTGTCCCCATCCTATTGTATTGGCACCCTCGACTGCTTTGATAGCATCTTTGTATGAGGAAATGGAAGTTCCCCCCTCGAATTGACCGTCCTTGTGTAGAGAAAGTGTTTGGAACTGGGTTCCGATTATCCCTTCCGGTTCCACATAAGTGGATGATGATAAGTTGCTTACGAGCAAGGCCTGTTCTCCACAGACTATGACGAGTTGGTCGTTCTGGACAAACTTTACCTTTTGGTGGAGGGTCGAGGTAACCGCCCCAGCCTGATGTATCTAAGGTCTTCCTAATAAACAACTGTATGTTGCCCGGATGTCCATGACCTGGAAAGTGACTTGGAACGTGTGAGGACCGATAGTTATGGGAAGGCCGACTTCACCGATAATCATTTTTTTGGATCCGTCAAATGCTTTGACGACGACCTCGCTGGCTCTCATCGGAGGTCCTTTGAATGATAATTGCATCAAAGTGGATTTCGGCATAACATTCAGGGCTGATCCTGTGTCTACCAGTACGCTGGCTAAAGCATCGTCCTGGAAGTTAACTATGATATTGAGCGCCATGTTGTGACTTTTCCCCCCTCTGGCAAATCCTCATCACTGAATCCTAAGTTTTGCAGGAAATGATGTTAGAGACAATGCTATCGAATTGTCGTATTGACACATCCTGTTCCACAAAGGCTTGCTCTAGCTTTCTGTAGAGCCTCCCTGTTCGCTTTTGAACTAAGTAACAGTGATAATACCGAGATCTTTGAAGGAGTTTGTAACAACTGATCAACAATGTTGTATTCACTCCTTTGGATGAGCTTCAGCATCTCATCATTGTTTTTTGAAAGGTCGGGATTACTGGACTGACCGACTGGTGGACTAGGAACTTCTGTCTGAGGTTCCTTTTCTTTGTTGGGTTCTCCAACTCCTCTGTTGAAGATTCTACCGCTCCGTGTTACTTGACTGATGTCTGCAATATTCACGACGGAGGGTAACAAAATTTCCTTTCCATTCTCAACTGTTGTTGCACCGTATTTGTAAGGGATAACCTTAGTTGATTCATACAGTAGTGGTCCCGGTAGATAGATGACTATGGGAACCTTCTAATTTTTCTGACCATCGTAAGTAATTTCGATCCGTTCCCGATTGGTAACTCTCGATTCGTCAAGTAGAGGGATGATGGTACAAACATCCTTAGTTCTCTGATGATCAGAGATTACGACAACGTCCTCGATTTGATCAGTGAAATAGTTGACTGATCCAGAACTTGAGCATGGTTGAATCTCTTTGCAGTCCAACTAACTTTGAAGGGCTGCTCGCATGAGGTAGCATCCTTGATTATTCACTGAGCAAACTCCACACCGCTCATAGTTGTGTAGTGGCACCTGGCCAAATCCGCTCTGAATACAGTGTATCCTTACTAGGTCCGTTTCCATCGACCGAACATCCTGACTTTGATTACCTAGTAGGATTCCCGTTAGTGATACTAATTTGCTGGGTGTCTTCATCCATATAGATTGGAAGCCACCAGTGGTTCAACAAGTGCTGAAGTGTTTCCTGGACAAGGGCACAACCCGGATCATTTTCGTAACCCGCTTTACAGTTCTGATAATCATGTTTACCAGGAACCCGAGCCGGACCTGTTTAGCATGTAAGTCCACCAGGCTGGTATTCATCAAGCGAATATCGAAGATTTGAACCATGTTGATTTGATAATGATTCCTATCATGGTAGTCTTGAATCCATCCAAGATCCATCTGACGCTGGAGGGCCTCTTGTACAAAAGAGCATCCCTGTTTGTTTACCGAGCAAGTCAGGCAGGAATTATAATCGTGACGCGGTAGATTATGATACTGGCTTTGCCTTGAGTGCATTGCCACCAGGTTAACATTCATCGGACGAATATCGTGGTTTTGTGTGATGTTGGAATTCTCATAAACCATGTTAACTCCATGAACTCGGTGCTCTTGGATCCATCCGAGATCCATCTGTTTCTGTAGAGCTGATTGCACCACAGAACATCCCTGATTGTTTTTAGAGCAGATATCACACTGGTGATAATTATAAGGTTGCACGTGGCCATATCCACTCTGTCTACAATGCATCTTGACCAAGTTGGCCCTCAATAAGAGTACATCGTGAATTTGATAGACGTTGTTAGACTCTCCCTCTATCAGATTGACTGCAGCTTTCTCATGTTAAGGCAGCGGGTTCGTGAGAACATTCGGATTCGTATCTTTGAAAGATAAAACCCCGCTCCTAACAACCTTTTGCACGTCGGATTTGAAACTGAGACAGTTCTCTATGTTATGCCCTGGTCCTCCTTGATGGTAAGGGCAAGTATGATCCACTTTAAACCAAAAAGGTGGATTTTTCGGTACTGTAAGAGGAGACTTAGTCTAGATATGCCCCTTAGCCAGTAGTAACGGAAATAGTTCTGCGTACGATACGGGTATAGGATCAAATCTTGGTGGTCGCGTTGTACGGTTGTTGTTGTATTGAGGACGAACCTGCTAAAGAGACTGTTGTGTCCTTTGCTGAAGTTTCTATTGATTAGGTTGGCTTTACGCAACCTGAGGTTGATATGTAGGCGCGGGGTTGATAGCAGGAGTTATAGCTGCTACCAGTTGGTACCGTCGCCTTTGTTTTTCGAGAGAGATATTCCCAATATCCTGCTCTTTTTTCTTAGGGAGAGCACTTCCGTATCGTTTTGTACTACTTGATGATCCAACATCTTTAACTAAACGTCCTTCTCGGACGGCTTCCTCAAGACGCACTCCCATACCTACCATTTCGGTGAAGTAGCTGGGCGCACTGGCAACCATTCTGTCGTAGTAAAATGAGCTCAAGGTCTTTAAGAAAATCTTTGTCATCTCTTTTTCCTCAAGAGGTGGACAAATTTGAGCGGCAATTTCATGCCATCTCTGAGCGTATTCCTTAAAGGTTTCCTTGTCCTTTTGCGACTTTGATCTGAGTTGATCTCTGTCTGGTGCCATGTCCAGATTGTATTTATATTGTTGGACGAAGGCAGTGCCAAGATCTCTGAAAGTGCTGATCTCAGCGCGGTTTAAACCCATGTACCATTTTAAGGCGGCACCGGTTAAACTATCCTGAAAGTAGTGAATCAGTAAATCTCGATTCTCTGTTTGAGCTGACATTCGCCGAGCATACATCACCAAGTGGCTCTGAGGGCAAGAGTTACCCTTGTACTTTTCAAAGTCGGGCACCTGGAACTTGTGCGGAACTTTCACATTGGGGACCAAGCAGGGGTCTGCGGCGTCCTTTCCAAATAAATCCTGACCGCGAATAACTTGCAGTTCTTTCTGTATTTCCAGGAACTGCTCCTGGAATTCATCTATTCTGACAAACATAGTTTCCTTTCTACCAGAAGGTATCTGTGGATTTTGTCCTTCCGGGACAGTGTGCACCACAGGAGGTGGTACCGTTACTACGGCAGTGAATCTTGGCATTTCCCGAAGTTTGTAACCTTCAGGAGTTGTTGGTATGCCTCTGGCATCTTCGCTTTCACGAAGTTTGTAACCTTCAGGCCCAGCGGCTCCTGCTGAAGTTTATGGACCTCCAGTGATTGGCGGAACATATCCTTCCGGGATGTAGTTAACAGGCATACCCCAGGGACGATCTTTTGGCATATGATACCTAGGATCATACTTCTCCACTATGGGCATTGAGGTGATCTCGGAGATCACAGTTCTTTGTATCTGAGCTTCTGCCATGGCTTGCATATCGTTACGAAGATTTCTCATATCCTCTCTTAGAGCGTCAATCTCTTCTTTCAACTCTCTGTTCTCTTCCTCGAGATCATCCATTTTTTTCTGACGATTGGCCCGAGTATTGTACGAATGAGACAGTTTGACTCTAGAACCGAGACACAAACGTGAGATTCGTAGGTAAGAAGAATGCGTTACATGAGAATGAAGAATGCAATGATTATATTAATTGTTTTTTTTTTGTTTAATCAAAATAAACTTTGACAATTAGATTGAAAATATCAAACAGTGGGGAAACCCCCATTTTATTGAATTCAAAGGATTGCGGAAATGGAAATATAGTAAATCACAGGGTGCGGAAACAGAAACCTAAGCTAATGGGTCCCGAGTCCTCTCTGAGGAGAACTCGGGTGCTAATTCTGGTACTTTCCTTTTCTTGGACCGGGGCTCTTGGGCCGTTGTCAGGTTGTCATTCCTTTGCCACGTGAAAGGAGCGAGCAAATTCCTTTGGTCATCCTGATTTTCCACAACATGTTGCTCTAAAATCTCAATCAGAGCATCCTTATCTTTCAGTAGTTGTTGTATTTTGGTACATTCCACATTGAGAATGCGGTACTTGTTCTTCAAAGACCTCCTCTCCTGTTGAACTTTGTTGAGAGTAACCTGAAGTTTTTCCATTTCAGTCATGAAGTACATGACAGATTCCCTCGGTGGAAGAACTCCGTGACGAGGATAAGGTATCTTTAGCTTGAGAGCTCTAGTTTGTACCCAGTGGAGATAAGGCTCCACCGAGACACAGTCCAGTTTTCCTAGAGACTCCCGTCCTTTCTTATGAACATGTTTCCAAGCATGCACTATTTCCATCTTTAGTGCCCTGTCACTTTCTCCTTCCTTGAAGAAAAGACCTTCCAGATGAGCATTACGCGGGACATGCCTCATCGGGTATCCAAATTGACGACGAACAAGAGCTTGATGGTAATTGATTCCTCTTTTAGTTCCTATGAGGGGTACGTTGGGGAAGTTTCCACAACGGTCAATGATCTTGATCCCGTCATAAATCCTATTGCACCAATCTATGTCAGAGTTGGTGAGAGACATGATTTTTTGCGACCAACATAAGGCACTCTTATGATCCCAAAAAGCAGCAGACTTGGGTAAATGGGAGATAAACCATTTATATAGCAGGGGTATATAGCACGTGATCCTTCCTCCGCTGTACAAATTCCCTAAGTGTACAGAATGATACGCATTTACGAGCAAGGTTGGTACAGGGTTTCCAATGAGAAAAACCTTAATGGCGTTGATATCTACAAAGTTATCGATGTTGGGAAACAAAAATAACCTGTAGGTGAGCAAAACAAAGATGCTCTCGAAAGCGGCCACATTCCCTATACTGGCAAAGTATAGGACTTTCTTTACCAGAAACTTGGCTAGTAAACCTGGGATTCCTCCCTTGGTGGTCATATGAGTCTTGACTTCTGACTCATCCAAATAGATTGCTCTTGCAATGATTTGATCCTTTGAAATTTCTTCCAGTCCAGAAAATGGAGCTTGATCATTGATATGTAAATCAGTTAGGTGAGAGTACTCCTCTAGTGTTGGTGTAAGCTGATAATCCGGGAATGTGAAACAGTGATAAACCGGATCGTAAAACTGAATGAGTGCCTCCATGATTCTTTCAATTGCATGGACCCTTAACATAGGTAGCAGACCTTCGTACTTGGCTCTGAAAGCATAAGGGTTAGTGATCATCCTTGCTAATCCTCTCAAATCCTCTAGTTTTGGAACCTTGAAGGTATACTTGTGAGTTTTCCTTCTACCGAAATCCATTAGCGCAATCTCCTTTCTCTAACATTTGCAATCATTGTTTTAGTTTAATTTGAAAAAGAGAGGCTAGAAGAGAAAAGTTTCTTTGTTTTTAATGTTATTTTTAAATGAATGCATGAATCCAGCACACAAAAACATAGAAAAAACATGGGGTCAAAGGGTCGGTGTCATGAAGTCAAGGCTCTCCCCATCCCAAAGGTTTATACTAGTGATTTTTGTACCTGTCTCTCAAAATCATTAGTTCTTGTCGAGATAACACCAGCGGGCCGGGAACCGTGCTAGGTGATGTTATTTCGAAGAACCTCAGAAGAGGGTACTATCGCATAACAGCTATTTCTGATAGCTTCCACACTACTAAAAGAGGTTTTTCCTAGGTGTATACTCAATCTTTCCACATGCGGCATCACACGCATTCCCATTAGCAGAAGAATAAACACAGATATCAATTAGGAAAAACAGTATATATATTTGTCCTAATGTCCTAAACTTTTTAAGAGCTAGGAATCCTATGTTCCTGACAGAAAATGGCTCCCCGGCGGAGTCGCCAATCTGTGGTACTTTCCCAATTTAAAGGTTTTGACCTAAGATCCTAGTGAAGTCAAAAAAAGTCTTATCCCCAGTGAGGTCCCCACTTCTTGGTTTCTACCTAAGAGATTAAATGTTTAGCCCCACGGTGGGTGCCATTTTTCTATAGCGAGCGATTTTGGACGTGGTTCTTAAGCACTGTCGCTCTGGGAGGGTACTACAAGTCGATTCATTTTTTTATCCTATTGAAGTTGATGAAGGAAGGGAAATAGATGTCTCCAACTAACCCTGCTTTGCAAACTGAGGTTAAACAGTCAAAACTGTTGGTTTATAGATGCGATCAATGTGGAGGGGCCTCTCATGGGTTATTTTGATCGAGTTTAGACCTTTGGTGGGGAATACGGACTTGGATGTTTTGATTGATATATGAAGGTTTGTGACCTGAGGTTTTCGATGTGGTGTGCTCGCTAAGATATCTCTTTCAATCTTATGCCTACGTATTCCCGTTTACCGAAACAGGGAAATCAGAGCGATCGTAGTTCCTCCTATTCTATGGGAGGAAATGGTGTTTTGGTGTCTTGTTCAAAGCCCAAGATGTGAAGCTAAAGGTGGTTTGTATCTTGTTCAAAGCCCAAGATGTGAAGCTGAAGGGTCTATTTGTATCTTGTTTAAAGCCCAAGATGTGAAGCTAAAGGGTTTTGACTTTAGAGAGAATTTGTCATCTCTAAAGGGGTTCTGTTTGTCACAACTGTTGGGTGACTGATTATAAAGGAGAATTACTTTAACTGGGATATGTGAATCCAGCAATGCCATAATTTCCTTTATAGGGGATTTTCAACCTGAAGGAGAAGACTTTAACTCAGTTTAGAGCAATGCCATCTTTCCTTAGGAATTCCTCATGCTAAAAGAGGGACAATGGCGTGGATGTGAATAATCCAGAGGCTTGCCGCTTACAGCAATTAGATAAAGGGAGAAGAGTTGTTGATGTTTGTATACTGTGAACGAGGCACAACTTTTGATGCTAAAAGGTTGATTGGCTCAACCGGGGTTTTCTTATACAAAGCCTAAGAGCAGGCTATTGGCCCAATAAGAGGGTGTTTTTATGTGTCTCGTACGAAGCTCGAGATAGAGGCTAAAAGAGTTGCCTAAACAAGAGAGTGTTTTTATATGTGTCTTGTACGAGGCCCAAGACGGAGGCTAAAGGGGTCGACTCAACAAGAGAGTCTTTTGTACTTAACAAGAGAGTGATTTTGTATCTCGTACGAAGCCCGGGATGGAGGCCAAAGGTGATCGACTCAACAAGAGAGTCTTTTTATACTCAACAAGAGAGTGATTTTATATCTCGTACGAAGCCCGAGGTGGAGGCTAAAAGGGTAGTGACTCAACAAGAGAGTCTTTTATACTCAACAAGAGAGTGTTTTTGTATCTCGTGCGAAGCCCGAGATGAAGGCTAAAAGTTAGCTCCGCTGGGGAAAATCATTGTACAAAGCCCAAGATGAGGCTATGGTAACTGTTTTAGTTGAGTGACAAGTCCAGTATGTTGGTTAAAAGAGAAAATCAGTTCTTATAAAGATTAAAGGTAAGGTTGTGCTTTGGCACTGATCAGAGGATCAGGGTTATTTCCCGTTCTTTAAGGAAATAGGAAATCCAAAGGGAATTGAGACTATCCAAGTCTGCGGGTGTTCTTCCCATTCTTAAAAGGGGCTTGAGAATGTCTTTGAGACTCAAGGGTCTTAGACTATCCAAGTCTAGAGTTTTATCTTTTGTACTATACTTAAGAGAAATTAAGGGACAGTACAGTTGCGGTGGCAAGATCTAGACTCTTTGAAAGAATGTTCTATTAAGATGACTAATTTCTGTTCCTATACCTCTAGAAGGTCGTCGGGACAATTTGTACGAAGCCCAAGAGGAGGCTAAAAACTTTTAAGAAGCCGAGGGACAATTTGTACGAAGCCCAAGAGGAGGCTATCTTCCCGGAGGAAGAATCATTATACAAAGCCTAAGAGGAGGCTGTGAAAACTTCTAAGAAGTAGACGGGTCCTTGTACAACGCCCAAGAGGAGGCAGGGATGCTTTTAGGAAGCCTGTGGGTCCCCAAACCCCGAGAAGTTCAAGACATGCTATTCACAGAGAATAGATCAAGCCAGGGAAGTTTGAGAATTTAGAAGAAACTCAAGAGATGCTATTCACGGAGAATAGATCATCTCTGGGGAGTAGAGTCTCTTTGACAACTTCTAAAGTTGACAGTCTGAGAAAGGGTTCAAAAAGAATCTTCCTTTCACATCTCCATATTGTTTAACCCCAAGAGGAGGGAAGACTGTATCTGGTAATCCTATGGGGATCTTGTTTTGACTGTATTTAAGAGCGATCAACGGGGCTTTTCCTAGTGCTAGACGTAGTTTCCAGGGAAAACTCTAAATATCTATACTATTATTACACAATTGATATGAGTTTATGAAAGAAGACTTACAGTGAAACAACCCCACAGTACAGTTATATACATATGAAAGCGGTAAATGAAAGCAGTTAAACACTTACTCGGTTGTAGAGCTTCCACGTTGTTTGGTTAGTTGTTCAACAAAGAGAAATTGAAAACAACAGTATATTTCAAAATCAAAGGAGCAAGTGCTTTGAAAAAGAAAATTGGGGCTTACAGCTCAAGGAGAGGCCCAGGGTTTTGTACAGGGACTTATACAAGTGACTGAGGCCCAAGAAAGGTTTTTTGTACAAAGTGATGGGTCTTACACTCTCTCAAGAGGCCCAAAGTTGTTTCAAGAAGAGGAATGGGGCTTATAACACGAGGGTAGGCCCAGATGATTTGATTTTTGAACTAGCGATCTCGCCGGGTTTATTTGAAAATACAGTGGGACATATATAATATCTGAGGCCCAAAAATTGTTTGTATTTACAAAGGATTGGGTCTTACACTCTATTAGAGGCCCAATAATTTATTTTTGTACAAGTGACGGGGCTTACAGCTCAAGGAGAGGCTCAGATGTTTTTTGTTTTAAAAACGGCGATCGCGCCGGGATTTTTGAAAATACAGTGAGACTTATACAATATCCGAGGCCCAAAATAGGTTTGTACTTACAAAGGATTGGGTCTTACACTCTATTAGAGGCCCAAAGTTTGAAAAGTTTGTTAGGGTGAAAAATAACAAAAACCTTAATTTCACCATTTTTAAAGTAATTATTCAAAGAAAATTAATTAAAATGATACAAATTCCAAATAAGTTTGAATAAACAACTTGTGATTTTGGTCTTAGGTTTGAAAAATGAGGTTTTAATCACAAGATGAATTAAAACCTATTTGGTGTTGATTTTCCAACATGAATATTTATTTTTAGAAGGGTTTAAAAACAAATAAAAAGGTATTTATTCACAAAAATGCTAATTATATTAAATAAATAATGTAAATCAAATTTTTTTGTGGAATAAAATATTTCAACATTTTTGTGATTTTTTTCAAAAAGAACCAATAAAAAATAATTAAAATTGAGCGAGTTATTAATTTTTCAAATCATTTAAAATAAATATGAAAAATAACAAAAAATTAGAAAAAGTGGTAAAAAAGAGATCTGGGGCGAGGGGGATTCGAACCCCAGACCTCTCGCTTGCCAATACACACAAGACCAGCTGATCAACCACTGGGGCGCAATGCCAATTCAAATATAGTATGGCAAATGATAAATATATAGAGAACTTGGTTGGAAAACTTGAAGAATGGCGCCATGGCCATCTTCTTCCTCCAGCTCATGCATGAAGCCCTCTATCTCTCTCGTTTCTCAACCATTTGACATGATTCAAACACCAAACTCATGCGTTTTTTCACAAGGAATAAGATGGCAATACTCAATTTTATTTATTTTCAGTGTATAGCAAGTTATATCATTGTGGTCGTATGAACCCTAATTTTGCAAAATCAATCGAGCAGACATGATTATGAGTGCTATGATCAAATTTTTTTAGGGGAAATACTCAGCATATGATGGCAATCAATTGGCAAAAATATCATGCGAGGAAATATGCATGGATCATGAAGTTGAAGTTTTGAGGCTTACCTTGATGCAAGCTGAAATGGAACTCTGCACATATGGTGTTCCAGAAGAAATTTGATGATCCCTACAGCTTCAATGGATGTAGTGGAGTGTGTTGCAAGCTTTGGAACACTCTGAAAACCTTTGGATCAAGTTGGAGAACTCCAACTGCATAATTGAGGCATAATGGCTTGGTTGAAGGGTGATTTTGAGCTAGGGGTGTTACAGTTGGTGTTTAAGTGTTTGGACACCTCAAATACATCATATGTGATGTGTCTGAGCAATTGGAATGGATTGCTTAGGGCTACAACTCAAAACCCGATGGTGGTTGCTCAAAAACAAGGAAATTTTGCACTTAAGAGAGAATGAGAGAAAGTAGTGCTATAAGGTGCTTTGGGGTGCCTTGAATGATCCATTGGAACCTCTATTTATAGGTGATAAATTCTTGTCTTGGAGGAATAGTGAATGGCTGCTGGATCAGATCACCTTCAAAGGGATTGGTTGGACATAAATGCCTCTTGCATTAGGTGTAACAGCTGCTCCAAATAGATCAGCTATGCCTTGACTGAAATCACATTCCTCAGTCATTTTAATTATTGTTTAATTAGAGAACTTGACTGAGGAGAGTGAGAATCTTGACAATGCACTATTCCACATTAATGCCCTTTGAATTCAAGGAAAAATGTGCCAAAATGCATGAACTTCAAGTTGGAAGATTCCTTGGCTTTGTGACTCAGCTTTGTAGGTTGGATCAGATGCATTGTGATTGGTTTGAGTACATGTGGCATGACGATCCTCAGTTTTGATTCAGAAATCGTGTGTAGTAAGCAAACATGCAAACTGATTTTTCCAAAACAGCTTGTAGCAGCATGACTTTGGGCATGGATTTCTCTTGGCTCAAGTTGAATTAATTCATGCTGCTAAGCTCTTTGGATTCTTGGAAACATTTACAACAACATTGATGTTTACCTTTGGACTTGATTCAGCTTGCAACTATGTGAAAATATCTCACAAGTTTTGGTGTTTCCAACAAAATCTGCCTTGGCCAGAATTTTTCTAAGTGTTGGAAAATGATGTATTTTCATGTTTTAGTCATTTTGGCCCAATCATAACTCAGAATCCACAATGAATTGGAATGAGGTGTAGTTGGAGATTTTGTAGAGGGTAATGAGACCTACAAATCTAGCTTTGGATGGGGAAGAATGGCCTTGTGGTTTAGGAGTTATGATCCTCCAAAGTTGGTACCCTTGCCACTTTGTTCATAACTTAGAAAATTTTCTAAGTTTTTATGGTTACCCCTTTTACAAGTTATCCCACTTTTCTTGATTTTTCTTGATGAATGATGATTCAAATCATACCTTAACATTATTTTAGGGTTAAAAAACCATTTTTGTGAAAAATCTCAAAAAGTTAAAGTTTGACTTTTGTGCACAGTTGACTTTTTATCAGATGAATTCCAAACTGTGCAATCCTTTAGGAAATCATGTCCTTGACCTAAATCAAACTTGATGGACATGTTCCATGGGTGTTATAGGGTATATTGATTCATGTCCTAGGGTTTGGGAGCATGTCCTAGTCAAAAGTCAAAGCTATAGTTGACTTTTCTCACGAAACCCTAACTGTGGTTCAAATGAAATTGAAACTTGTTGCTCAAGCTTCTTGGATTAATCCATTGTTAAAAATAGATCAATGTAGTGTGTTAGAGACCCTTAAATCCTTCCTTGAGGTCTTGGCTCATGATTTGTCCCAAAAGTCAACTTAGGGGTGAATTAGGTCAAGAAACCCTAATTCCTAATTTTTGATGTATGCATCCCCTGAGGCTAAATTGACTTGGTGATTGGGTTTATGATGTCCCTTGGAGCATCATAGGTTATACCTTGAAGCATTGGCTTATGCCCAGAGGAGAATTTCCATCTGGAGGCCCTGGTCGACCAAAACCCTAATTTGGTGACACTGGCGGTCTTGGGGCTTGATCCACTTAGAAGGGAGCAGCCTTGTGCTTAATCCTTGAAGTGAGAGTCCTCTTGATCCATTGTAGATGTTGGAGAGTTTAGAAAAGTTGAAGATCATGTCATTCCTTTATTGATCCTTTGTCTAAGAGCTCTGAGAGGGCTTGAACCCTAATTTTTTATTGTAGTGGGTGCTCACCCATCTTTGGGGCGACTAATGGTTCATCCATATTGTGATGATGATTTGCACAATGATGGGAAATCTTAGTGGTCAAAATTTGGGGTATGACACCTAAAATTGATGTGATGAGGCTTGATAGACCCGCTCATGTGTTCGCAGCCGATACAGTAACTGATGATAAACCCTGGTATCACGATATCAAGCATTTCTTGAAGAGTCAAGAGTATCCGGCTGAGGCATCCAACAATGATAAGAAGACTCTAAGGAGGTTGGCGGGCAGTTTCTTCTTGAATGAGGATGTGTTGTACAAAAGAAATTTTGATATGGTCTTGCTCAGATCCGTGGATAGGCACGAAGCAGACATGTTAATGCAAGAAGTGTACGAAGGTTCTTTCGGTACCCATGCTGGTGGACATGCCATGGCAAAGAAATTGTTGCGAGCTGGTTATTACTGGATGACCATGGAGGCTGACTATTTTAAATATGCTCAAAAGTGCCATAAGTGCCAGATTTATGCTGATAAAGTGCATGTGCCACCAAATCCTTTAAATGTGATAAGTTATCCTTGGCCCTTTGCTATGTGGGGCATTGATATGATTGGGAAGATTGAGCCCACCGCCTCTAATGGACATTGTTTTATTCTAGTGGCCATTGATTACTTCACCAAGTGGCTGGAGGCTGCTTCGTTTAAAAATGTCACCAAGCAGGTAGTTGCCCGATTTATCAAGAGAGATATTATTTGTCAATACGGGGTACCCAAGAGGATCATCACTAATAATGGTTCTAATCTCAATAATAAAATGATACAAGAGCTGTGGCAGAACTTCAAAATTAAACATCACAATTCTTCTCCATACCGTCCAAAGATGAATGGTGCCGTTGAGGCAGCCAATAAAAACATCAAGAAGATTGTGCAAAAGATGGTCGTGACATATAAGGATTGGAATGAGATGTTGCCTTTCGCTTTGCATGGGTACCGTACATCAGTACGTACGTCTACTGGGGCAACCCCATTTTCTCTTGGTATGGTATGGAAGCAGTTCTACCGGTTAAAGTTGAGATTCCTTCTCTGAGGGTCATGATGGATGTCAAGCTTAACGAGGCTGAATGGGTTCGATTAAGGTTCAACGAGTTGAGTCTCATAGAAGAAAGGAGATTGGCAGCAGTGTGCCATGGGCAACTGTATCAGAGAAGGATGAAACATGCATTCGATCAGAAAGTGCGTCCTCAAAATTATTAGACGGGTGACTTGGTGTTGAAGAGAATTCTTCCTCCTAATACGGATCATAGGGGCAAATGGACTCCGAATTATGAAGGTCCATATGTTGGCAAGAAGGTCTTCTCGGGCGGAGCCTTGATACTTACAACTATGGATGGTGAGGATTTTCCGTCACCTGTGAACTCAGACGCAGTCAAAAAATACTTCGCATAAATAGACCCGCTGGATAGTAAAAAGAGGGTCCAGACAAAAAAGGGCATCCCGACGAACCAAAAAAAAAAAATAATAACAAAAAAAAGGGGTTCGGGCAAAAATTAGGGATAAAATTTAAAAAAAAAAATATATATATGAGGAGTACACCCGGTAAGTTGAAAACCCGAAATGGCAACTTAGGCAAAAATGGGTATCCTGGTGGATTGAAAACCCGCAAAAGGCGATCCAGGCAAAAGAGGGATTTAGCGAAAGGCTGCAGTCTGAGTAATCTGTATCCTATCTTGTCTCAATAATAAGCATTCCGAAGGATAGGAATCGGTCCAATCATTCCCCTCGGAAAGCGGAGCACTTGGAGGGTCTTGAAGACATATGAACCATAGCAGGGTTGAAACTCAATGGATTTCCATTTTCCACATTGCCGTTAGGATAATTTATTTTTCTCTGTTAAGCAATTACCTCTTTCCAGGAATTGCTTCTTAATGTAAGCGCCTGTTTTTGGGGCTTTTCAATCAATCAATAAAATTTTCGTTATTCAGAATACTTGTCTCTTTTGTTTTCTTTTACAGTCCGTTTTGTTTGCAAAAAAGTCCGAATTTTTGAAAAACATTGCATTTGAAAACATCGAGGTTTTACAATGACATGCACGCAAAAGAAAACAATTAAATTTGCTTTAAATGTCAGGTGTCCTTGGGTGATGAATTCAAAATCCATGATACCCTGGGGCATATGTATACATCATTTTGTTTGCAGGTGTCAGCATGCACTGGTCAGCCCATTGATAACATGTGATGTCTTCAGCTTGTTTTATCTAGCAAGACTCAAAGGATATCTCTCCCCAAGCAGAAATGGCTCCCTCAACAGGAAATTTCTTCTCTGAGATTGCAATCCCCAGCAGAGCTATATAGTTATGCTTCTTCCCTAAGTAGTAGATTCAGATGGTTCATCATCATTCCTTACAGTAATCCTCAGCAAGCTTGGCAGTTCAAAGACCAGATTGTGTCAATGTCCTCCCCAGCTGAGTTGATGTTTTTTCCACAGAATGTCAAAAAGATCAGATAAGTGGTTATTTGCTCAGCAGAATTGCTATTGTAATCCCCAGCGGAGTTGACTTCATATCCTCAGCATTTATTTTGCTGAGGGGCTTCCTTGCATTTTGCATATAGTAATTATTACATCCTCAAAAACGCATAGCATTTCCATTTGAGATGGAGCATTACGTCATGGAAAAATTCAAACATGTGCATGCGAAGCATAAGCCAGTTTTGGTACCTCGTGCGAGAGCCCAGAACTGTTTCTCTTCAATCACATCATTGACAAAGAAAAAGAATGCCTCTTTCTTCCTCACCAGAGTTTCTTATTTCGGTTTGTAAATCTTTTCATCTTACATCTTAACCATGTTTTCCTGGAACCATTCCCGATAGGATTCCTTTAGCCGTTCTCGACAGGCAATCTGGAACCATTCCCGATATGATTCCCCTAGCCATTCTCGATAGGCCCCTTCTAAGTTTTGTACCTTAGTCATTCCCGATAGACGTAATGGTCAACCTTATTTCTTAAGAACCATTCCCGATAGGATTCCCTTAGCCGTTCCCAATAGGAGACCCTTTAAGTTTTAAACCTAGCCGCTCCCGACAGGCCCATTTACCATTCTCGATAGGTAAGCCATAGGTTTTAAACTTTAGCCGTTCCCGACAGGCGACCCTTTAAGTTTTAAACCTAGTCGTTCCCGACAGGCCCATTTACCATTCCCGATAGGTAAGCCATAGGTTTTAAACTTTAGCCGTTCCTGACAAGCGACCCTTTAAGTTTTAAACCTAGTTGTTCCCGACAGACCCATTTACCATTCCCGATAGGTAACCATAGGTTTTCAACTTTAGCCGTTCCGGACAGGCGACCCTTTAAGTTTTAAACCTAGCCGCTCCCGACAGGCCCATTTACCATTCCCGATAGGTAAGCCATAGGTTTTAAACTTTAGCCGTTCCCGACGGGCAACCTTTGAGTTCAAACTTCAACCGTTCCCGACAGGCAAGACTTTAGTCGTTCCCGACAGGCATCCTTTGGATTTCACTTGTTCCAGAATCTTTTTCACAAATATATTTTATCACAACTGCTTTGTTTATCATATATCTTTTCCTTTTACCCATAGAGTGCAAATTTTTTGGTTAGTTTTGTATTCAATCCTTATATACCTCGAATTTCTGACAGCCGTTGCTTTCATCCATTCAAGTCCACAGTTGATTGAATAGGGAGAGCTGTAATACCCCAAAATTTTCCCTCTTATTTATTACCTCATAATTGGCTTATGCTTCATTCATTTGTATTTCATAATAGGTCATACTAAATCATAAAATCATTGGTTGTAAGGCATGGGATCAGGTGTCTCAAGGTATGGACATTTCAAAGGCAAAGAACAAGAGTAAAGCTTTTCGAAACAAGTCACAAGGGCACCCCATATCTTAATTCATCTCATTTGAGCTCTGAAGTCATCAAGAGATGGGAATTCAATAAAGGATTAAAGCAACTCACCATCTGCTAGCATGGATGTTCAAATTAGGGTTTTGGAATTCTGGGATATAACACACTAATGGGCAAGATGCTTAAGCTTTTATCATCACCCAATGACATATCTCATCATTGTTTGAGAGGATACACATCATACTCAGAGGAATTTGGATTTGGAAGATGTGGTGTTTTCTCCTAGACTGAGGGTACAAAACTAGGGTTTGCCATAAAATCAGTTTATTTCTGATTTTTTGGGCCAAACTTGATTCTATGGTATTCTACATGTCCTCAAGTGTCTAGGGATGAAGAATTGTCCATCAATTTGGTTTGGAGGGGGTTTCAATTGATCAATTGATTGAGAATCAGGAGAATTGGGGAAAAGTCAACTGTGCAGAAGAAAAAGTCAACTATTGACTTTTTGAGGTTAAATTCATGTTCCTTATCTCAAGTATGATCCTTGGTGAAGGTTTGATCAAGAATTATCAAGAGATTCATCAAAAATCAAGAGATGTGCAAAGTTGCCAAAAATAGTAATAACGGGTTTCCATTTATGGCAAGTTTTGTCAAGTTGAAGGGTCATCTTTGGAGCATTCTTTTTCCATGATCCAAGCACCAAACTCAAAGGTTATGGAGGCCTATCAAAAGTTCACATTCCAAGCTTCAAAACCATACCAAGAACATGGCCATTGGTTTAAAATTGGGAGAGATATGATCAATTAAAGTTGAGGCAAATCAAAGAAAAATGACAAGTCATGACCAGCCAGCACGTAGTAATTTCCACAAACACCTTATGTGCATGTTGTGTACAAGTTCATAGCCAAATATCTCATTGATGGAGACTCCAAATGGAAAATTGTTCAACATCAATCTTGTTCATCTCCATCTCCCCTTTAATTTTAGTGTTGAAAGATTTTTCATCTGATCAACTCACTGAGAGATATGGTAGCTCAAAGTAGGTGACCTCCAACTGATCTCTTTCACACGCCATGGTAGGTTAAGGCCAGGTCAGGATGGCATGCTACATCAGTTATGTATCAACATTTTCATGAGACACTTTCACATTATTAGAGACACCATTTGCAATTGCTTTCTACACCAATGTTGTTGTCCTTCATTTCCTCTTTCCAAATCACCCATTAGCCATGTCATTTCATTCCATAATCATGGAGATATCATGCTTCAAACTCATCATCATACCAACTGTTTCTTCCATACCAAGTAAACAAATTTTGTTGCATTTTATTGATGTCATACGCATGCTTCATCCCATGTCACTAAACATTACTATAATAAGCTAAACATGTTACTTACATACACACATGCTCATGTACCATGCACTCCATGTTTGTTCAAACCACAACAAAGAGAAAAAGAAACTTGCTTGAGAAGTTGCAGCTGATGCAGTACACCATCATCATCACCATTCACCTTAGACCTCACCATATCATTCCATGATCTTCTCCTTACCATAAAAAAACACCATAACCCATGCCATTAATCTCATTTCATCTCCATTCTCATTTCATTTTTCAACTCAGTTAACTCACTCAATTAACTAGAGTTCTAACCATCAACCATAGGAGTTAGATCTTAACCACACATATATATAGAAACCTTTAACAGAATTTGCAACTAACTTTTCATTCTTCACACTTCAACAAATTTTCACACTCTCTCTCTCATTTTGCTCTCTCTCTCTCTCTCTCTCTCTCTCTCTCTCTCTCTCTCTCTCTCTCTCTCTCTCTCTCTCTCTCTCTCTCTCGGAGCTTCTGATACCATAGATCTCTCTGCAAATCTCTACATTCATCTTCATCAAGAATCATCAGTGAAGTAATGGCAGTGAAGCATAACTTTGTGTTTCAATTTTCTTCATCTTCATCAACTGAAATTCAAGAGGTTTCAAGTGTTATAGTGCCTTTATTTGGTTGATTTGAAGCTCAAGCAAAGCTAGGAATCTCACCTCTGGTTTTCTTTGATTCAAAGCTCCACTACAGTTCAGGTTCTCCTTCAACTTTTCTTGCATTGTTTCAGTTGATTTTAACTTATTTCTGTTTGTTTGAAGCTCAATAGGAGCCATGTGATCACCAGCTAGTTGATAGGCACTATAGGTGCATAGTTTCAAAATCTTAGGGCAAACTGTTTGGATTCGATTTGCATTATGTGTACATTGTTTGGGAATTCTAGTGCTGGATCCATGATCTACGTGACCCGAGGAGCATTTTGATATACGATGTGATCATTTCTAGTGACCTGAAGTGTTTGGCACGGTGGAGAGTGGCCGGAGAAGATGACCGGAGTCTTCTTCGGCCGGTGATGTTTGAAACCCTAGCATTTTCTCAGAACAAGTCACAGTCGTTTGATCCATCTGATCCAAGGGACGAGAATGTGCCAGTGCATTAATGAGACCCTCTCCCTTGCACGTGCTTCAATTTCTGAATTGTTTTGAATTTTATGATCTCATGTGTGCATTCCATCATGGTTATCATGTGCTCTCATTGTAATGCGTTGGATTGTTGTACTTTTGTGATTATCTTGCGCTGACCTGATCATGTGGCTCAAAATGAGTCAAGACTTTGACTAACATTCATAGCATGGACCTTATCTGAACATGTGGTAGTGGACTAGGCTTGATTGATATGCACACCCTCCTTCTCTGAGCCCAAACGTATTTTAACTGAGTTTTTGCTAGTGTTGCACCTCCCTGGCAATTTCTTTGTTTTTTCATTTTTTATTTTTTATAATTGTTTGGTACTTGATTTTTAGAATTGCTTCCAAGCATGATAAAATTCCCAAAAAATTCATGGAGCATCCTCACACATTTAATTAATTTTTGACATTTTATTTTCTCATTTTATGATTATTTTGCTATTTTTTGTGAATTTTCCCATGAGATGCATTGTGTATGATCTTTGTTCATGATCCATGTTGAATTAGTGAATTGTTTGAGGCACTTGTGATCCGAATTTTCACATGAAAGTTGATACATGTTTGTATGATATCCTGAGGCCTTTTATACATTTTTTGTGGATTTTTAATGACATTTTTTTATTGATGTTTGAATGTCACATTTGTGCATAACCTTTGTGTAGTTAGCATGAACTTGTAGAGTACATTTGAACATGTTTCTTAATGATTTTTGTACCATACTTTTGGGAAATGTTTACAAACTGTTAGAGCTTCATTTGACTTACATATGTGAATTTTCTCATTCTCCTAGCTTGGTTTTTTGAATTGTTTGATTGCATCTACATATGTATGTTGTTTTGGGATCATGTGCTAGAGTTTTGGGGTACATTGTGTGCAATCCTATTTGGTCCTTGTTGAAACCTTTTGACATATGATTGTATGAACATTATAAGTCATTCACATCAAATTATAGGTCATTGCAAGTGCATCCTTACATGACTTGTATGTACATGTTTTAACTTGCATTGTGATACAAGTTTGTGCATCTTTACTTGTCCATCTTTGATAACTTGTTTGCATCAACACTTGTATGACCTTGGGAACTCATCCACATTTGTTTACCTACTGTATGTGAGCATACTCATTCACTCTAATTGAATTCTAACTTCATCTTACATGTTTCTTAAGGTCATAAATCTTTGCATGTTTGTTTGACCTAGTTTGGACCATGTTTACTTCTAATCCTCAATGTGCTTTAACATGATACTTGTGTGAACTTTGTGCATACATTCTTGACTTCTACATGTCATCTCCAATGCCTATGCTACTGACTTGTATGCATATTACATGATTGTTCATCTTACATCATCATTTCTTACTTGCATTACAAGTATGCATCATTGTTGAACTTCAATTGTGTTTGTTCACTTCTTCTTGCTTCATTTCTTTAAATGCTTGTATCCATGACTTGTATGTTCATTCAATGACATCCCCATGCTTTAATAAATGTCATTCACATATGACTTTGATGTTTACTTGTGCATTTATACATGTTTACTTTTCACAAGCATTCATTGTTCATAAGTGATACACATCTTGCATTTGTGTTGTCTTTTGGTGCTTAGTTTGACTTTGTTTGCTTTCATTTGGTACCTTAACATTAGTGGGATCCTTTAGCATGTACCTACTGACCTTGGGATGTTCCTTAACTCTCAGGACTCTTTCCTTTTGGTTTAACATTTGTTTGCTTTTCAAGTTGTCTTCTTAAAGCAACTAGTACTTGTTTGGTTTACTTTCTAGCACTTATATTCATTTCTTGTGATTATTTTACTAACCTTTTGTGTAGGGGCAGAGGTAAGACATATGAACATATGGATGTTAATCCATGTTCATCTCTTCTTTCATCTCTCATCTCTCATCTATCTTACTTCTCTTTCTCTTATGTGAATAGCATGATATAATGCTTTGAGTGCAACTTTCTCACACCCTTTGGGATCCTAGCTCATCCTTAATTTTTGATTAAGGTGAGGTAGGATAAGCATTAGGTAGTGCTATCCCTCTCTCTTCTTTAGACTTAGGTTCTTAAACCATGGCCTTAGGGCCACCTTTGCATGATAACATTAGGAACAATTAGTTTCCTCCCCTTGGTATTTTCTTTTCAACTTGAGTCTTCTCTTATCATCTGTTAACCTTTCAAAAACACTTAATAAAGGTTAACGGGTATTGCGCATGAGCCTTATATATGGGAAGTGAGGTATGGGGGGTCTCCCTTCATCCTTCTAGGGTACTTAGTGTACGTCATGTTGGGGACGATACGCGACGTATTCGTTCCTATGTTGTAGACTTGGGTGCAATGCAAGTTACAAACTAACTTCAATCCACTTCGTGTCTAAAAAACACAAAACAAAATCAAACCTTTCTCTTCCTTCGGGATTGTTAAGTTTCAACCTCATTTTCAGAAAAGGGCGCGTTACTTCCATCTCGTCGCAAACAGGCATCGACCCTAACTGCCGGATGCAAATCTGACGTCGCTCATAAAAAACATAGACTTGGTTAAGTCGAACTATGACTGCTCTAATTTCCTCCTTCTGGTTAGATTGAGGATACGTAGGCACGAGACGACGATGTCTTGGCGAGCAACCTCCCTTTAGTTCGTGTCCGAACTACGTTGACTCTGACTTTCCCATTGCACGAGAGAATACGTAGGCCTAGGACTCCGAGGATGTCCTGTCGAGTTACTTCTTTTCTTTTCTTCTTAGTTTCTTCGTTCTTCTCCGTTCCCGTTCCTTCTCCTTTCAAGTAGCAGTGGAGCTCCAGATGACAACACCCTTTGATCGAGACAACAAGCGTGGATCCCATCGAGTACGATGGACGCGAGGGGGTGCTAATACCTTCCCTTCGCGTAACCGACTCCCTTACCCATTTCTCTTGGTCGCGAGACCATGGTTTTCCCTTCCCTCAAGTTTACGCAATGTTTCTTTTCCCTCTCTTGGGATAAATACACATTGCTGGTGACTCTGTTTCAGCGCCACTTTCACGTTTATACTTGGATGAAAATCCCGGGAGCGACAAATAGCAGCAAGCAAAAATATATAAGTAACCCAGTTTTGTCGTATCCATAGGGATCAGTGCGAGGGAAAGAATGCCATTCTACGGTATCTATATTTCTAAACTTATGGTTCAAAAGTTCTGGTTTAAGACTGAACCAAAAGCAAATGCGGAAAATGTAAAGACGGAAAATATAAAGTAAAGGCTGAATTATAAATGGAGCCTTGTTGGAATTGGATCTCATCAATTGATAACACATGCATTCTTCTAATCATATTATACATAAATCAATCATTCGCCTAATATCCTCACGTATCACCCACGACAGAGGTTATGTCTAACGCAACGTCGAGAGATCGACCGTATTGCCTCATTGGTGATGTCTCACACAACAAAAACCAACACAGAGCATTAAGAGCTGATACTCACGCAAGTGTTAAGCCTAAATCTATTTCTAGAGTTCAGAATAAAACAAATAATCATCTTAGATCTAGATCTAAAGAGTATATGTCTATAGCGGTTCTAATTAAAGATAAACAGGTAAACAAAGATGATACCCACATCAGATAAATGACTGCTTCATATAAAATGCCAACAATCAGAATATGTACATACATTTAACCCTTTTTACATGTATTCATCTAATTTGCCAAATGAATGTGAATATCGTTCTTCATCACTATTATCACGCATCCTAGCAATACCGTATCATTCCTACTTATGCTAGCCATGCTACTTAATCAACACAATACAACAAAAGATAAAATGAATATCAACTCACAAAACCATGTCAAAAGTTTTACTCATTGATAGATGAAAATCTAAGATCAAGGATTTGTAAAGGTTTTGTCAAGACCACAAATAATCAATCAAAGACAACAACAATAGAGAATCGAAACATATTCACAAACATACATTAGATGAAATACATAAGGTATCAAGAGATTACATCTCTCTCCAACAAGAAATCAAAGATCCTACCTTTTCTCCCTTGGAAATGAGAAGATATAAGCTCTGATCTTTTTATTTACAAGTTTCTATCTTCAAAATCCAAAACATAATAACCTAAAAAGTGTGAAAATCTATTTATACAATTCAGGAATTTACATGTTCGCTAAGAGAACGATTCATTCGCACAGCGAATGCTGAAAAATGGCACTTTAGGTGCCTCAGAACAGTTAAACCGCCCCAGAAATTCTCGTGAGTTCCCAATGCGAAGGAATGATTGCAAAGCGAACATTCGCCTTCCAGCTCGCAATGCGAACTTTAGTTCCTTTCTCCTCTGCCAAAATCTGGGTCCATTCGCTGGAGACCTCGCCAGAGTTTGTAAAGCGAACCTTCGCTGGCACTCGCTTTCATGTTCGCTAAGCGAACTAACTGATATCTTCCTCTTTTCTTTGGCAGCTTGCACCATTTCTTGTGTCTTACACTTTTGATCAATTAGTGCCTTTTCCTGCACAATAACACACACATTACAAGCACCAAAGGTATATTCTCAATGTTATAAGAACAACAACAATCATGGATAAAAACTAATGAAAACATGAGAAAAGAGTGGAAAAAGTGCAAAGAAAGATATGTCAGTTTTAGGTCAAATCTGCACCTAACATGAGCCAAATAGGACGATATTTGTTCAAAGCCTTAAGGGTTATTCGATTTTGGAATGAGGGAAATGAATGATGTATTAACCGCTTTGGGTAGGATGGTATTCCAATAAAATTCCATGACACAGTCGAATAAATCGTCCTTAATGACCTCCCAACACTTCTTATAAAATCCCATATTAAATTCGTCAGGACCCTGACATTTCTCACCTTCAAAAATCCAAACGACCTCCTTTATTTCTTCCAAAGTGAAAGGTTTCTTTAGGTATTTACTGTCTGACTCTGTTAAGTACTTAAAATCCACTCCAATCAGTTTCAATCTACTTGACTCAGGCTCTATGAATCTTTAAGTAATATGGTTGAAGATTTCACATTTGATCTCATCAACTTGACTGAGCTGTCCCCTATCCAAATTACGCATCAAAATTGCATTGTGGCAAAAATTCCTTTTCATCACTATATGGAAGTACTTTGAATTGGAGTCACCCCCTCGTATCCATCTCGCTTTTGATTTCTCTCTAAGAATTGATTCCTTGTACTGCCACGTTTTCCACACCCTATTTGTGGCCTTAACCCTCTTATGTGAAATTGTCGTTGTAGTACATTCCCCCACAGCAGCCAATCGTTGATCTAGCACATTCAAATCTTTGATAGCCTCTTCTATATTCAAATCAAGAACTCCAAAGACGTCATGATTCCAAGTTTTCAAATATTCTTTTAGCCTTCTTAATTTTTATTTGAATAAAAATACCTTCATGCCTTGAACCTTTCCATCCAAACTTTTGTAATAAACGAGACAAATTCCGCATGTTCATACAAGCAGCCAAACACCTTAAAAGGTTTCGAACCCTAATTCAATCTATTTGTCTTGATCCAAATAGGGTAGTGGTCTAGTAAACGTTGATTGCTAATACACTGAACGACAACACCTAATTCTCAATTATATTTTTTGAGATTAAGAATCGATCTAGTCAGCTCATAGCGCTTACATATGTGTCAAACTAAGTGAACTTATTTCAAACACCCGACACATCAATCAGATAATTGGAATAAATGAAATCACTAAAATCTCTCAACTCTGTTATGTTGACTAAAGTGCTAACACCTTTAATCACGTTAAAATAACAAGTAATAACCCAGTTTTCTCCAGCAAATTTGATTTTGACAGCACGTAAATCATCCCACAATTTCCTCTTACTTCGAATATCTCACGCAGAGTATACGTTAATGAAGAAGTATATCTGACCTTGCCATTCCAAGTGAATGCCAACAAATCCGTCTCCCGTAAGTTGAATAAGAAATTGAATAATCCTGTTTTCCATAAGATTGCAAGTCCCCCCAATCTTCCTTGAGCTCCTTTTGTCGTCCATTATGCTCCACCATCACCCCAAATAGAGTTTACCCATACCTCATCTATCTTGATCACCTTTGTTTCTTGAATCATACACACATAAAACCTTTCTTTATGATTTAAAGTTGTAGTACACTACCGCTTGACCAAATTGCAACCCCACCTTATGTTGAATGAAAGCAAATTCATGGGACCAATTTTGACTTTGCTTCCTTCGACCTGCACCTTCCATGAGCTTTTTTTCCACCATCTTGATTTTCTCCACATAAAAGTTGAAAGTTTTAGTTCCACTGACTCCCAATTGGATAGCTTTGTCCCAAATAATGTTAGCTACATCACCTCCACCTTTTGATTTCACTCGATTATTACCATGCTCCATATCAGAATCCCCAATCAAATCACAACATATAACAGAGCCCCACTGAGAATCTTATGGAAGAGGATTCAGCAGAGGAAGATTGGAAATTTCAAATGGTTGGAATCGTTGAAGGAGGTATCAGAGGAAAGGAATCAGAAAAGGAGGTAGCGGTCAAGCCCAAATGATTTTTAAAAGAAACAATTTGAGTTGAACAACTACACATAACTTGAGCCAACTGAAGAGGCATATCCTATCCATTAGATAAATTTTGGAGACCCAAAATACCAACAGGTTCCACCGAGTCAAGCCCAATTGTGGTATTGCTATAGGACAAAATGTGCTTCATCGTCTATGATTTCTTACGTAGGTGCTTCCTAGAAACCAACACTTTTTCTGGACTAGCTAATCTAGGATTTGTAATTACCACTTTCAGCCTCCCCTTTTTGAAACCCATTGACATTGCTTCACACTTTCTTTGCAGATTGGACACATCACCCTTGCCTCGAGCTTTCACAATCTCCAGGCCCAAAGCACTATCATTACATCCAATTTTCAGACAAGTCTCATCAATAGCCACCAAATCCTTTTTTTTTTACAGTCCCCTCTGAAATTTGCTCTAAAACTTGCCTTTGCCCATTGGACTCAAGCACTACATTTCCATCTTCTTCTTCACTCGCAAGTGATAAAACATCATCTTCAAAACTTTTGTCGAATGAAGTATCGCAAGAGAATCTGATGACGAGTCTAGACCTTCATGATTCTGTTAAGTGTAAAATATGACTTATTTTGAACTATCTTTCTTGGTATTTTTCAAATTATTATTCATGTTTTGATGGATTTATTCCATGTTTCAATGCGATTCTTCGATTATGTCGCAAATACCTTTGGTTGCTTTGATATGTGTGTTATTGTGCAAGATTTAGGCATAAAACATCAATGATTAAGACATAAATGATTGGACAAGGAAGCCAAAGAAATGAAGAAGAATCAGTTTTCTTGCCTGATTTGATGCTTGAAGCATTTGGATGATAAAGGAAGTTTTGAAGTGAAAGTTTTCGGCAAAGTGACGGCAACTCGCGCTTAGCGCGTTTTTCAGCGTGCTTTTGAGATGAAGGCAGTAGCTAAGGGTCCATAGCCGTGCTTATCATGCTCCAACCGCGCTTAGCGCGCTTTCTGGGAATTTGCCACCTTTGAACTGATCGCGTTAAGCACGCTCTGATGGTGCTTAGTGCAGTACCATTTATAGGCACTTTTTGTAACTTGTATATAAGGGAACTTTCTAGATATTTTTGGGATCCATCTTATTTTTCAGATACAACTTGTATTTTTCATAATAGAACCTTATCTCTCATCATTTCAAAGCATATTTTAGAGAGAGAAACACAAACCTTAAGAGGGAGAAGGTAAGATCTTTGATCTCTTGTTGGGGTTGGATGTAATCGATTGGTACCTTATGTATTTCATCTAATCTATGGTTTGTGAACTAGTTTTGATTTAATATTGATGTTGTCTTTGATTTCTTATTTGTGGGTCTTGACAAAACTCTTTTCAAATCTTAGATCTAAGATATTCATCTATCAATGAACAAACTTTTGACATAATGTTGTAAGTTGATATTCACTTGTATCTTTGATTTTATTGTGTTGATTAGTAACATGAGTATCATGAGTAGGATCAATACGGTGTTATGAGGATGCGTGATAATAGAGATGAGAAACACATACATTTGACAAATTAGTTGAATACATGTAAAAAGGGTTAAGCATATGTACGTATTTTGATCACGGCGCTCTATATGATGCAATCATTTATCTGATTTGGGTGTCATCTTTGTTTACCTGTTTATCTTTGATTTGAACCGCTATAGACATATACTCTTCAGATCTGGATCTAGGATGAATACCTGTTAGATTCTAAACTCTAGACATAGATTTAGGCTTAACATTTGAGTGCGTATCAGTTCTTAATGCTCTTGTTATTGAGTTGTGTGAGACATCACCAATGAGACAATACGGTTGTTCTCTCCACGTTGCGTTAGACATAACCTCTGTTGTGGTGATACATGAGGATCTTAGATGAATGATTGATTTGTGTTTAACTTGGTTAGAAGAATGCATGTGTTATCAATTGATGAGATCAAATCCCAACAAGGCTTCATTTATTTTAAGTCTTTCTATTTTCCGCCTTTATATTTTTCGCTTTTATATATTATACCTTGACTCTTTCAACCATTTTGTAACCATAAGCTTAGAAACGTGGAAGTTGTTGAATGACATTCTTTCCCTCGCACCGATCCCTGTGGATACGATAAAACCCAAATACTTCCAAACTTACTTTTGCTTGCCGCTTTACCGCTTTAACAGATTTCATGGTAGAAAAATTCTGAAGGGCCCTTGAGAGTCTTCTACAACTTTGATTCGAAACACTTCCTCATTAATCTGAACATTGAAGGTTTTATTCAAAACCAAAATGTACTTGGTCCTGACCATGAACCACACGACATCCATGTTAGCTTGATTTTTGGTATTATCGTTTGAATACGTATACTTGTCCAAAGGATCCAAAATGAAATCAATGAAACTTGGAGACCAAGTGTGACAAGGGACCCCATAACACCAGACCCAAGTAACCCGCTATTTATCCACATTCGAAGGTTGCCATTTCCTGATTTCCTTAAACCATTGGTGAAGCCAGCCACAACCTTCCTCTAGTAAGGCTTCTAATTCACCCTCAGCACTATCCTCTATTAGGCCTAAATTTTCTCCCAAAGGTGTTGCACAAATGGAAAAATAACCTTCAAAATTGAAAATCTCTTGCATGCTATATGATAAACCGACATTCTCAACTACGCCAAGGTACACCTTCTTTAATCTCTCCAACTCATAATCTCCAATGTTGTGCTCCAGATACGCAAAGACCGATTTGGTCTTCTCTCCATGTGTTGGTGTGTTGGTGATCAATGAACTTGTAGATTTTGCAAAAAGACGTAATAAGAGCTGCCTTTTATTTAAGGTAGATTTTGCAAAAGCATATGATTGCGTTGACTAGGGGTTTCTCAAGAAGACAATGCTTGACATGGGATTTGGGAGGGCGTGGATGAGTTGGTTTGAGGGAGGAGTTTTCTCGTGCCATATGTCGGTGCTAGTGAATAGGAGCCCAACTGAAGATTTCCAAGCAAGGAGGGGCCTTAGACAAGGAGATTCCTTGTCTCCCTTCTTATTTGCAATTGTGGCCGAAGGATTAGCGATTTTGTGGCTGACGGATTAGCTAATATCATTTTATTTGTGATACGTCGCCTTGATTGGAGTAGTTGCATATAAACACCTAGAGTCCAGGTAACTACTTATTGAATATGAGAGACATTCTACGTAAAAGATATGCTTATCTTAATTTAAGATTTTTCCACTTCTTTATAGAATTTTTCTAGACTTAAGAGTTTTATAATGTAAATCATTGTCTAGCGAGTTTTCTACCGCCAAGATATGATATTTATTTCCGGCAAGTGGCAAGTTATCCTTGGCTGTACTCCACTTTATGCCTCTTCATGCGAGTTTAGAGGACCAAATTAAATAACAATCCCAATATGTTTTTGAGATATGTATTTAAGCATAGGGGTGAAAATAGGTCAGGCCGATAACATGGATCTACGGACCTAGCTTACACAGGTTCAGGTCAGGACAAACTTTTTTTTTAAATAGAAAAGATCTAGGTTTTTTTATAAGTCTATTTAGTTAAAAAGATTAGGCCTCAGGCAATGAGAAAAACCTTTTAAGCCTAACAGGCAGACCTATTTAAATAAATATGAATAATTTTTTTATTATCATTATATTATGTTTTGTACTTTGAATTAAAATATATAAATAAAAATTGGTTATCTTGAAGAACTTATGAAAATAAGATGAAAACACCTTATGAATAATGTTATAAGCTATTTTCATAAGTAATCTTAAATAAATAATCTCACAAAACTTATGCTATTAGGTAAGTTAAAATAAATCAATGTAAACAAACTTATAGTCTCATTAGTTTTTTAGTTTGTTAGCCTATTTAAAATAACAGGCTTTTATGTAGGTTAAAAGGCTAACCAGACTTTAGAAAATGTCAGACTCAGGCTTAAAAATAAGCTTATGATAGGTTACATTCCAGACTTAGATTTCAATTGTTTTAGCAGGTCAGACTTAGGTTTGATAAAGTTTAGTTCGGTCCAGCCTATTTCCACCCTTAATTGTTAGGTATAAGACACTTGATCGGGTTGGTACCTCTGATGCACATTCTGACTTTTCGATTTTCCAGAATAGAACAGGATTATATTTTATCAAACACTGCCAAATAAGGAAATAGGCCACACACTACTTTGTCTTACTATCCACGTTATGTATACTTTCTCTTTAATGAGAACTTTCTTCTAATTCAATTATTATAAAAAAAAAAGTTTAATGTGGATTTGGTTTCATTTTTTGAGGAAGTTAGATAGATTTTAAAGAATTTATTTTGTATTCTTCATTGATTCATGTCATTATTTTTAATTACTTTCATATTGAGAAACTTCATGCCTTGATCGTTATTGCATTTTGATTAGGATTTTTGTGATAGAAGAATTTGTATGAGGATATTGTTTCTACATGCTAGACATCATTGATCCAATAAGTGGATTATGCCAAAATATTGAACTTCTATAAGCTCTTCCATGCTAGGTATCATGGTTACATTAGGGATAGAGGAAGGAGTTCAGGTTAATCATAGGATTGACTTTGATTATTGATGATTGAGTGATTGTGCTACGTACTCTAAAATGATACTCTCTCCGTCTCAAAATAAAAGTCTTTTAAGGTTGTTGTACATAAATTAAGAAAAGTAATAATTGAATAATTAAATGTAATAATTTTATAAAACTATCCTTAATTACTATTGGTTTTCATAAAGGCATAGTGTGATGTAATATCTTGAAAGTTGTGTAGACAATATTTATTAGGGGTAAACTTAGTAAAAATTAATTATTGTTGCATTGAAAACGTAAAAAGACCTTTATTTTAGAACAAGTTTCTTTAGCTAGAAAGACTTTTATCTTGGGACAGGGGGAGTATAAACCTAGGTTTATTAGACTTGAGCTAAAATCATGTTTTAACATAGGTTTTCAATTTTGCAAAATCACTCATGAATGGTGAGAAATGAAAGGTTGTAACTTCGTTTGTGTAATCATTTAATCTAACAAATTTACAAATTTGTATTGTGATTATGAATGTTGCAAATGACTTCAAAAAGCTCCACCATTGAAAGGAAAATGTAAGATGCATGATCATCTAGTGTATCGTACGATTGACATAGATTCCAAATTTCTGAAGAGTTCTACGAACAAGTGGAAAAAGGAACACTAATCACTGAAAGAAAAGTTAATATGGAACATCCAGACAATTTTTTTTTTTGCTTTGTACAAGAAATCAATAATAGAAAGTGAGGTGTGCTGAAAAATCCTCCAGAAGAAATTTATCCGAACATTATTACAAAATTCTTTGCAAATGATAAAATATAAGAGGATGACCTGCTTTCAAGATTGTCTTGAGAGGCCCCTTAATCCCATATCATAGACATGATATCTATGAGTACTTGGAAGATGCTTATGTGGTAGATCCCAATGAGCTAGAAAAGTTTGCTAAGCAAGTTGCAAGGGACAATTAGTACTACAATCAAATAAAGCTGACATTTACCATGAAGACAAGACCTATGAATTAGGAAAAGATGGAAGGCTTGTCTAGTTTAAGAGAGATAACTTCTCCACCATATCACAAATATGGATGACCTTTATCTGACACAATGTAACACCAAAAAACATCACCTTTTTAGTAACCCTCCACATAACCCAACTTATTTGGTATATTATAATTAATCAAGAGATAAACATATCTAGTTCCAATAAGATATGGGACATTATAAATTCAAATACCGAACCTCTGCTAGGTTTTTTATGATTAATCACCGGATTATATAGAGCACATCAAGTAAATTTTTTGGACAACTACCATCTCTGCATCAGTTCAAGCCTGAATGAGAGTTTTGTGATTCATTGTTGTATGGGGAGAGCTCATAGAGCACGAAATCGTCTAACTACTCCATTGGATGCATCCTCACAACATCAATAAGGATCTCCAAGTTTTGATGTTATGGATCTTAATCTTAGAGCATGTTTTACTCATAGTTGGAATATTAGTGATGCATACCATTGAGGTTTGCTATCTATAAACGTATCTATGAAAAGTGTCACTTGCTGCCTAGGAAGATTTCATTAGCTATGTTCAGTGTCCTGAAGGAACACCATTTTACCCGAAAGAGATGGGTCCAAGCGATGGTACGAGTGAATATGTAAATCGTAGTGGAGATGGAAATGTTGAAGAAGAAGAAGAACATGTCAATTTTGAGGAAGATGAGGAGGAAGAAAAGGAAGGGAGCGAGGAAGAACAAGAAAAGAGCGAAGAGTTAGAAAGTTTTTTTTTAAAAGCCAATGGAATTAAAGGAATACTAGATGTATTCAAATCAGTACAAAACCAAAGGGGAATTCCCAACCAACGACCCAATCCTACCAAGGATTCATACAAAAATCATAAAAAGAAGAGTTGGAGTAAGGAATCTCCCCAATACATCCCCATTTTCAAGCGAAGAATTTTACATTCCAACAAATATTGTTAACACTAACTAAACCAGAATTAAAAATAAAGTTGTTTCGCTCCTTCCAAATCGACCATAGAACAGCCAACCAAATTGCTCCTTTAATGCATGATTGATCTTTTAAGGAAATACCTATACACCATTCCAACCAAAAACTTGCCAACCCCCTATTAAAGCAAGCCTTAATCCCACACCAGTCACCTATTCTACTCCAAACCTAATAGAGTAGTTAAAGATAGTATTAGTTGATCATTTCTAGATTTCTGTTATTCTCTTGCTGAGCTGTACAAGTTTGTTATAACAGCTTCAGTTAGTTAGATATAGATAACCTCTCTATATATAGAGAGCCCCTTGTATCTTTTATATTCATTTAATACAATGAGATATTATCAAACTGTTCCAATTCTCTCTACTTTATCAAACTCTATCATGGTATCCAGAGCTTGTTTTTTTTTATCCATGGAGTCTTTGTTTCCGTCTTCGCAAGTGAAGCTATCTCACTTAATCTCTGTGAAGCTTGATGACAAGAACTTGAAGTAGTGGAAGCAACAGATAGATGGCGTTGTTCGCAGTCATCGCCTGCAATGGTTTGTTACAGTTTCGGTGATTCCACAGCGGTCACCGTCAGATTCCGATTCTGCACTTCACAGTGCGAATTTAGCGTACTTGGAATGGGAACAACACGACGCACTCATCTGTACCTGGCTGCTATCCACCATCTCCGATTCACTTCTTCCGAAGCTTGTAGATTGCAAGCATTCTTGGCAAGTTTGGACGGAGATTCATCGGTACTTCAACACGCTTCTCTCCACCAAAGCGCGACAGCTGCGATCGGATTTACATCGTCTCACCAAGGGATCGCTCATGATTAAGGAACTTCTGGCTCGTGCTCGTGAAATCAGTGAATCACTGACTTCGATTGGGGATCCAGTTCCCCTTCGTAACCTAATTGAAATTGTTCTTGTTTCTCTCCGTGAGGAATACGACTCCATCGTTGCCACTGTTAATAGTAAAGAAGAATTAAGCTCGTTAGAGGAGTTAGAGTCGTCGCTGCTAGCTCATGAGTCGCGTCTGGAGAAGCATCGGAAAGCTGTTATTACGGAGCCTGCGACGGTGAATGTTACACATGCAGCGGCACCGTCTATGCCGGTAACTACTGATCAAATAGCCACTGATGGTTTTCCTCAAGGTACGAGTCACTTTACTGCTAATGCTGAGGGTTCTGGCTCACGAGGAGGTCGTTCTGGCCGTGGAGGTGGCCGTTATGGTCGTGGAGGAGGACGTTTTGGTAAAACACAATGTCAGATCTGTCACAAATCTAGACACGATGCTTCTATCTGTTACTACTGTTACTCCAACTTCATTGGTGCTGCGTACACACGTCAGAGGGCTCAGTACAATCCCTTCCTCATGCCACCACGTCCTGTGTATCCCTCTCCTTTTGGTTATCCTACTCCAAGAGCTGCACCTCCCAGATCTTCAGCACCACAGGCTTTCTATGCAGGTACTGAAGCTAATTTCAACAATCAATGGTGGTATCCTGATTCAGGTGCATCTCACCATGTTACTCCTGAGGCCTCTAATTTGTATGATTCCATTTCATTGCCTGGGACTGAGCAAGTCTTCATGGGAAATGGCCAAGGTTTGTCTATCAATTCTGTTGGTTCTATGTCCTTGTCTTTACCAAACAATCCTAACCTATCCCTTACCCTTAGCAATCTCTTACTTGTTCCTCACATCACCAAAAACTTGATGAGTGTGAGCAAATTTGCTCAAGACAACAATGTTTTCTTTGAATTTCACCCTAAATTATGTGTTGTCAAATCTCAGGCTTTTTCTGAAGTGTTACTTCGTGGGATAGTTGGAAGTGATGGCCTCTACAAGTTTCCAAATCCCGCAACTCAACTATCCAAGTCTTCTCCAAGTCTTAACTCCTGTTCTGCTCAATCTGTCTCTAAGAATAATTGTAGTTGTAGTTTCCCTTATTCATCTATAGCGTACAATAGCAATACTTCCAGTTGTTTGCCAAATTGTACCCATTGTATTACACTTTGTAATCCTGATACATATAATAATAACAATGTGAACAATATTTCCAATTCTCCTTCTCTTAATTCCACTACTTGCAGCACTGAATTGTCTTCATCTCACTCAAATAGCTCATCATCTATAGCAACTAATAAATATGTTCTGTGGCATACTAGATTGGGACACCCTAATCATCATGCTCTTGTTGAGATTTTTAAACTATGCAATCTTCCTATCCTTCCCAAACCTTCTACAGACCTGTGCCATGCTTGCTGGCTTGGCAAGTCACACAGGTTACCTTCTTCCTTATCCACCACAGTGTATACTCATCCTTTTGAGTTAGTTGTCTGTGATTTTTGGGGTCCAGCCCCTATTAAATCTACAAGAGGATACACTTACTTTCTAACTTGTGTAGATGCCTTCTCTAGGTTTGTTTGGGTGTTCCCTCTTAAACTCAAATCTGACACTCTAATTCAGTTTATTCAATTCAAGAAAATGGTTGAGCTGCAGTTTAATTGTTTCATCAAATGTGTTCAAACTGATGGGGGAGGAGAATTTAGACCTTTCACCAAGTATCTAACTGAGTTGGGCATTGTTCATAGGTTCACTTGCCCACATACACACCATCAAAATGGCCTTGTTGAACACAAACACAGGCATATTGTTGAAACAGGCCTAACTCTTCTTGCCCAATCTACCCTTCCTTTGAAATTTTGGGACAATGCCTTTGTCACAACTGCATATCTCATTAACAGAATTCCTACCCCCACACTTGACAATTATTCCCCTTACTCTAAACTTCTGAACAAACCCCTGACTATTCTAACCTTAAAGTCTTTGGTTGCTCTTGTTATCCCTATCTTCGTCCCTACAATTCTCACAAGTTAGCTTATAGGTCCCAAGAGTGCATTTTTCTTGGTTACTCTACAGCTCATAAGGGATACAAGTGTCTTGCTTTAGATGGACACATTTATATCTCTAAAGATGTTGTGTTTCATGAATCTAAATTTCCCTATTCCACGATGTTTCCCACTCACTCTCAACATTCCTCATCTTCCTCCTCAACTCCTAGTGCTTCTTCTTGGTATGTACCTTCCTTATTTACCTTCCCTGCTTCTGGTCAGGCTGAAACTCTCACCTCTCCACCCAACACTAATTCAAGTCAGGCAGAAAATCACAATTCCAGTGATGCTGACATACCTTCTACTTCTGTAGCCTCTCCCTCTGCTCTTATTCCTAGTCCTGGTTTAGCCTCTAATCATCATGAGCAACCTGACATCTCAACTCCATACACAGCTTCCTGTTCCCCTGCCCTCATTCTTTCTGATCATGCTGAAGCTAGCACTATCTCTCCCTCTCCTCTCAAACAGTGTCTTTCAGCCCTCCTCACCATAACCAACCTCTTGTTAATCCTCTCAATGTGCATCCTATGCAAACTAGGGCTAAAAGAGGTATCACCCGTCCCAAACTTCATCCCACACTTCTTCTGACCCATACAGAACCAACATCAATTGACCAAGCATTGGTTGTTCCCCATTGGTTTTAGGCCATGAAAGAGGAATATCAGGCATTGATGAGAAATCAGACCTGGACATTGGTGAAAGCAACTGGTTCTAGGAAGCCTATAGGCTGTAAGTGGCTTTTCAGGATCAAAGAAAATCCTGATGGTTCCATAAACAGATACAAGGCCAGCTTAGTGGCTAAAGGATTTCATCAAAGGGCTGAAAGTGATTTTCAGGAAACTTTCTCACCAGTCATCAAGCCTGTTACTGTCAGAGTTATTCTAACCATTGCTGTCACAAATAAATGGACTATTCAGCAGATTGATGTGAATAATGCCTTTCTAAATGGCACTCTTGAGGAGGAAGTCTTTATGCAACAACCTCCTGGCTTTGAATCAACTGATAAGTCTCTTGTTTGCAGGTTAAATAAAGCCATTTATGGATTAAAACAGGCCCCTAGGGCCTGGTTTGACAAACTCAAGAGTGCCCTATTTCAGCATGGGTTTCAGGCTAGCAGGTGTGATCCCAGCTTGTTTCTGCTAATTCAAGGCAATTTGCAGATCATGATTCTGGTATATGTTGATGATATCATCATCACAGGGAATTCTGCCTCATTTATTACCTCCTTGATCAAGCACCTCAATGACAGATTTTCCCTAAAACAGTTGGGAAAGCTAGACTATTTTCTGGGTATTGAAGTGTCTCATCTACCTAATGGCTCCTTGTTGCTATCTCAAACTAAATACCTTACTGATCTACTATCAAAGGTAAATATGCTGAATGCTAATGGCATGCCTACCCCTATGGTGTCTAGCAGTAAATTGTCAAAGGTTGGTTCTAACACTGTAGATGATCCCACTCAGGTCAGATCAGTTATTGGTGCTTTACAATATGCCACATTAACCAAGCCTGAAATATCATTCTCTGTCAATAAAGTTAGTCAGTTCTTGTCCAATCCCTTAGAGGAAGATTGGAAGGCAGTCAAGAGGATCTTAAGCTATTTGAGTGGTACTGTTCATTATGGTCTGCTTCTGCAACCTGCCTCCATTCAGCAGCCTATGCAGTTGTTAGGGTTTTGTGATGCTGACTGGGCATCAAACCCAGATGATAAAAGGTCAACTTCAGGGGCCTGTGTTTTTCTTGGTCCAAATGTGGTTTCTTGGTGGTCTAAGAAGCAGCAACTTGTAGTTAGGTCAAGTGCTGAAGCTGAGTATCGCAGCATGGCTCAATTGGCTGCTGAGCTAATCTGGATTCAGTCCTTACTTAAGGAGCTTCACTGCCCTTTTCAAGTGCCTAAGATTCTATGTGACAACTTGAGCACTGTTACCCTTGCTCACAATCTTATTCTTCACAATAGGACTAAGCATATGGAGCTTGACATATTCTTTGTGCGTGAAAAAGTTCTCAACAAAAGTCTTTCTGTGGTTCATGTTCCTGCTCAAGACCAGTGGGCGGATATTATGACTAAACCCCTGTCTGCTGCTAAATTTGTGCCTATGCGAGCAAAGCTGAAGGTGTTAAACAAGCATGACTTGTTCAAACCACCCTCAGCCTCTAAGGGGGACTAATAGAGAAGTTAAAGATAATATTAGTTTATCATTTCTAGATTTCTGTTATTCTCTTGCTGAGATGTACAAGTTTGTTATAACAGCTTCAGTTAGTTAGATCTAGATAACCTCTCTATATATAGAGAGCCCCTTGTATCTCTTCTATTCATTCAATACAATGAGATATTCTCAAACTGTTCCAATTCTCTCTACTTTATCAAACTCTATCAAAACCAAACTAGAAATCCTGTAAGAGAAGAACAAATGAAATAAATCCTCGTCCAAGTCGTCACAAAAACAACACTTTGTATCCACAGCCATGCCTCTTCTACACAATGACACTTTCGTCGGAACACTATTCCATAACACCTTCCAACCGAAAAGCTTGATTTTTTCCGGAACTCTATTCTTCCATAGCCAACCAAAAGCCTTCCTCGAGTCGTCTTGTAAAAGAGTCGCTGATCCTGCCATAACCAAACAACAGTAAATCTCGTTCATAGAAAACTCAAACTTCGAAAATTGACAATCCTTTAACCAAACAACATCATCCTCCTTTTCCATCACAGGAGAAAAACTCTCCAGCACCTGCATTAATTCTGCCAGTTCAGGATTTATAGAATCCAATTCAAGCAAAATAAAATCCTTAACCCTCCACACCCATCCTTCCTACGTCGACTTTCCAAATTCCTCCACCACTACAAGTTTCTTACTACAGCCAGTAAATAAAACTGGAAAAGAGTCAGCTAAAGTGATATCCCTACACCATCTAGCCATCCAAAAGGGGGTCCTCTTGCCATTCCCGACCTTAAATGCCACAGAATTTTCAAAACTAAAATCTTCTGCAACATAACAGTTCCACAATTTAAAACATCTTTCCACCAATTTGAAGAAGAAGAAGCAACCCTGTAGTCGAGACAGCAAACCATTGAATTGATCTCTCCATATCTAGCTTCTAATACCTTCCTCCAAAACGCCTTTGTTTCAGTGAGAATACACCACTTCCACTTAGTTAACAATGCTAGATTAAACTCTTTAATGCTTTTAACCCCAAGACCTCCCAAAGCTTTATCTTTACATACTACTTCCCATTTCAACCAAGCTATCTTGGCCTTCTCTTCTATCCTTCCCCACAAGAAGCTTCTTCAAAGTTTATCTATCGCTTTCCAAAACGCAACTGGCGCCTTATAAAAGGAGAACAAAAAGATGGGTAAGCTTGAAAGCACCGAATTCACTAACACCAATCTACCTGCCAACGATAGCATACGCCCTTTCCAACCTGCCATCTTGGTTTTGAACTTCTCAATGTGATTATTAAACTGTGATTTTTTATCTGCTTTAATTACTTTGCTTTCTAGATAGTTTATCTTTAATGTCGTCAATTTGAATAATTTAATTTTTCGTTTGTGTTATGTTTCCATGATGAACAAAGACACAAACATGAATATGTTGTTCATTTTGTCTAAGAACTGAATGTTCACAGTTCTAGTCCTAGTGCATGAATACTTCTGGACAATAATTTGATTTTTTTTAAATATGTGATTTTACATGAGATTATTTATCAATTATAGCTTATGAAGTAGACGGTTCAATGGATAAAAACAGAAAAATGTTGAGAATTGAAATGATGCAGAAATTCTCGTCATGCGAGATTTTGTTATCGCTAGGTGAGACATGTGTAATAGACAGTTTTTGGCAAAAATCATAATCAAACAACATGATTAAAGGTTTTCTTTTAAATGCTTCATTCAAAGTAATTTTTTTTATTATATATGAATGATAACATAAATATTGAAGTCATTTCTTGTTTAAAGTTAAATTTCATATCTTATTTTGTGATATAATGTTTGCTGAAATTAGAATCATACAAAGCCTAACTAAGTGAGATGTGTGAATCCCCATGTTTTACATATATATATATTGAGTATAGGTATGCATATAAGTTAGTTGATGTTGCATAATTATTGATATTCCTTGGTATGTATAAATCCATGGATATCTTGATTAAGTGGAAATTTATTTGACTAAATAAAGCCTAATCTCGTGTGGGTGTACTTCTCTGACAACCCCTTTGAGTCAAAATGAAAAATTTATTTTTGAAAAAGTATAACCCTTAACCATTTGAAAAGAAAAACAATGTTCATACCTTGTCTTAAAAATAGGTGTGTATTAAATTTCAAGGGTATCATATAAAGTTAGTTAGGAAGAAAAACACTTTTTTCAAGAAAATATAAAACATGTAGTTTTTATAACGTGATCAAAAGAATATAAATGTTACTTTGCCAAAAACAATGAAAAGAAAAATCAAAAGAAAAGAAAGAATCCAGAGGTTAAAGGTAATAATTCAAAAGATAAACCACCAAAAAGAAAGTTGTAAGTGGAAAAGAAAGAGACATTTTGAAATAAATGATATACAAATGAATTTTCTCTCTCTTATTTTCTAGGCACGATTTGAATATAAGAAAAACCAAGATTTTTTGTAGCCAGACCGGATTAAAAGACCTTATTGATCCTTGACTAACAACATACTTTGTGATATTTTTTAGAAGAAGTACAAGATAAATTTATAGTTTTTGCATTGTCCAAAGAATTGAGGAATACACTAACCTATTGAGTGATGCTTAGTAAGACCTTGATTTTGATTGAATTGACTATTGATCTTAACTTATTTCGAAACCATACTTTGAATAAAAAAATTTCATCTTCATGTTATGCTTTGTGGATGATTATTACATTTATTTAAATTTGCATATAAAGGAATCATACAAATTTACAATGGTTTTTCAAAAGTTTTTTATTAAGTCAACAAACCTCATATGACATGCATACTCTGAAAACCATTTTCTAAATCTTATAGTTTTTTATTGAATACAAACAAAAATATAATTTTGGGAGATTTGATAAGTGCAAATTTACTTGTTTTACATAAGTACTTATTGACTTAAATCACAAGTAATCAGATTAAACAACCCAAATTCATCATAAAAAGACGATAAAACACTTGTGTGATCTTCTTAATTATGTTATTCATAAGAACGTGTAAAAAATGTAAAAAATCCTATAGAATCAACCAAAGTGGAAGAGGTACACTAGGAAAAATAGGGGCTCTCATAGCGAAGAAAAGGTGGTCACCGCACCTAGCTAACCAAGATCTTGCTCAACCAGATGTAGGGCAACACAAGCAGAGATATCCTCGTTAGGCGATAAAGTTTATTTGATGGGCGAGTTAAGACGAAACAAAATAATTCAAACATTTCTTCAGATTAAGTTACTTTATAATTAACCAAAAGGATTCTCTGTATACGAAGATGAGAGTCTCGCCTAGAAAAGTTGTGAGATATTGGATCAAACTCTAGTGTTGCCGACAGGGATAACTTTCATGTTTCGACAGGAGACAAACATGAAGTCGAAGCTGGTTCACATGTTGATGTTGAAGTGTTACATGCTATATACGAAGTTAGTTCTAGTATGTAATGTCGAATTATTGTGTCAAATTGGGCCTTATGTTATGGATCCAATTATTTAGGTTTGCTTGTTGTTTAAGTTAACTTAGTAGCCTATAAATAGGCTAGATCTCTCAGGTTTTTGAGAGAGGACAAGTTGTTATTATTCACTTGTAATAATTTTAACCCTAATTAAATAAGTGAATAGAAAAACAGTTTTGCCCAATCCCATTCTCCTTCTTTCTTTCTTCTCTCTCTCTCTCTCTCTCTCTCTCTCTCTCTCTCTCTCTCTCTCTCTCTCTCTCTGTTAACCTAACCATTTCATTGTTCATCAAGAAACTCCATTTCTCAATCCAGAATTAGTTAATTGGTATCATTTGTTACAACAAACTGGTGCGATAGCGTGAAGGAAGATGCCGTAAATAAAGTTTGAATTTGAGAAGTTCACCAGAGTTAATGATTTGGGTTTATGGTACTTGAAGTCTTGTTCAACAAGGTTTGCTATAAGCGTTAAAGGGAGAAGAAGTCATGGATGTTGCATTGACGGAGAAGGATAAGACACCAATGATTGAGAAAGCCCACAGTGCCAGTGTTCTGAGTCTTGGTGATAAAGTTCTCAAGCAGGTTATGAAGGAGACGACGACAACTGGTGTTTGGCTGAAACTCGAAGGATTGTATATGAAAAAGTTCTGGGTGGAACATTTGTACTTAAAGCAAGCTTTATATTCATTCAAGATGAATGAAGACAAAGCATTGACGGAGCAACTGGATACGTTTAGCAAGTTGATTCTTGATCTTGAAAATATTGATGTTACCATCAATGAAGAAGATCAAGCGTTGTTATTGTTGTGTTCTTTACCTAAGTCGCATGCTCACTTCAAAGAAACCCTTTTGTATGGAAGAGAGTCCCTGACCTTTGAAGAAGTTCAAGCAGCCTTGTATTCTAAGGATTTGAATGAAAGAAAGAAGCATAAACCATCATTAGTTGGCCAAGGGTTGTCCGCTAAAGGAAAATTCTCAAATAGAGATAGTAGGTTCGAGAAGAAGAAAGGTAAAACTCAGCAAAAGTCTTATGGTGGTGATATTTCTGGTATTAAGTGTTATCACTATAAGAAGGAGGATCACACAAGAAAGGTGTGTCTTGAGCGCCTGAATAATCATGGAGGTAAGGACAATGGAAATGCAGATATTGTTCAAGATGATTATGGATCATTTGACGTCCTTGTGGTGTCGAGCAACAACTCTGGCAAATAGTGGATTATGGATTTAGGATGTACTTGGCATATGACTCCAAATAAGAATTTGTTTGAAGAATTATGTGATCAAGAGAGTGGATCAGTGCTGTTGGGAAACATTAAAGCTTGCAAGATTGCAAATATTGGATCTATGAGATTCAAGCTCCATGATGAGTCAATAAGGCTATTGACCGATGTTAGGTATGTACCTGATCTTAAGAGGAATTTGATTTCCCTTGGTGAATTCGACATGAAAGGATATGTCTTCAAAAGAGAGCAAGGTATCCTGAAAGTCATGAAAGGGTTGAAGGATGTCTTAAGAGGTGTGAAGAAACAAGGATTGTATACCCTTGAGGCTGAGGTTGTAAGTGGTTCAACAAATTTTACATCCACGAAACATGTGTCAAATACAAAATTATGGCACATGAGATTGGGCCATGTCAACTAAAGAGACCTGGTCGAACTGGGGAAACAGAAACTGCTAGGTGGTGACAAAGTCGAGAAGTTGGAGTTTTGTGAACCTTGTGTATATGGCCATTCCTAGAAAGGTGCATTGGAAAGCTTTGAAGTGGATTCTTAGGTACATAAATGGGTCTCTAAACAGAGTATTAATTTATGGAGGAGCCGGTGGTGATGATAACAAAGGCAAAATTGAAGGATATGCCGACTCTGATTATGCAGGTTGTATGGATTCCAGAAAAATCTATTTTTGGATATGTGTTCACTATATTCGGAAGAACACTCAGTTAGAAAGTGACACTTCAGAAGGTTGTTGCCTTATCATTCACTAAAGCAGAATATATCGCCCTCGCTGAAGTTGTGAAAGAAGCATTGTGGCTTGAAGGTTTTGCAAAGGAGCTGAAACTTCAAGGTTGAGTTATCACTGTTAAATGTAATAGTCAAAGTGCAATACACCTGACAAAGAATTCAACCTTTCATTAGTGAAGCAAGCACATCAATGTGAGGCTGCACTTTGTCAGAGAGATAATCGAGCATGGAGAAGTCCAAGTGCTGAAGGTTTCGACTGATGACAATGCTGCAGATATGATCACCAAGACATTGCCGAGTTGCAAGTTTTTCCACTGTATGCAGTTGATAAAGCTGCATGATGAAAGCTAGTTTATTCCCTATTGTTTGTAGAGTTTATTCCATGGTGGAGATTTGTGAGATATTGGATCGAACTCTAGTGTTGTCAGCAGGGATAACTCTCATGTTTCGACAGAAGACAATCTTGAAGTCGAAGCCGGTTCACGTGCTGATGTCAAAGTGTTACATGTTGTGGTCAAAGTTAGTTCTAGTATGTAATGTCAAATTATTATGTCGAATTGGGCCTTGTATTATGGATCCAATTGTTTAGGTTAGCTTGTTGTTTAAGATAACTTTGTAGCCTATACATAGGCTAGATCTCCCAGGTTGTTGAGAGAGTACAATTTGTTGTTATTCACTTGTAATTATTTGTACCCTAATTGAGTAAGTGAATAGAAAAATAGTTTTGCCCAATTTTATTCTTCTTCTTTCTTCTCTCTCTCTCTCTCTCTCTCTCTCTCTCTCTCTCTCTCTCTCTCTCTCTCTCTCTCTCTCTCTTTCTCTTTGTTAACCTAACCATTTCATTGTTCATCAAGAAACTCCATTTTTCAATCAAGAATTTGTTAATTGGTATCGTTTGTTACAAAAAAACTAGTATGGTGGGCATGGAGAAAGATGCCGTCAACAAAGTTTGAAATTGATAAGTTCATGTCATACCCCAAATTTTGACCGCCAAGATTTCCCATCATTGTGAGAATCATCACCACAATATGGATGTACCTTCACGCCTCATCAATCTTTTCAAGGATGGTTGAGCATTCGCCGTAATCAAGAATTAGGGTTTTAAGCCCTCTCTGAGCACTTAGACAAAGGATCAATCAAGACATGACATGATCTTCAACTTGTCTAACCTCTCAAACACACATAAGGGATCAAAAGGACTCCCACATCAAGAATCAGGCACAGGAGTGCAACATTCCAAGTGGATCAAGCCTCAAGATCGCCAGTGTCACCAAATTAGGGTTTTGGTCGACCAAGGCCTCCAGATGAAAATTTTCATCTGGGCATGAGCCAATACTTCAAAACATGATCCAAAATACTCCAAGGGACCTCATGGATCCAATCATCAAGTAAATTAGCATCAGGGTAAGCATTTATCAAAAATCAAGAACCAGGGTTTCTTGACCTAATTCACCCTTAAGTTGACTTTTGGAGCAAAGCATGAGCCAAGACCTCAAGACATGTTTTGAGGGCCTCAAATATACTACATTGATCCATTTACAACAATGGATTGATCCAAGAAGCTTGATTCACAAGTTTCAATTTCATCTGGACCACAATTAGGGTTTTGAAGAAAAAGTCAAATATGCCTTTGAATTTTGACCAAGACATGCTCCCAAACCTTGGGACATGATCCAAGACACCCTAAAACACCTATGGAATCCATCCATTAGGTTTGAATTGGGTCAAGAAATTGATTTCACAAAGAATCACACAGTTTGGATTTCATCTGACAAAAAGTCAACTGTGCCCAAAATCAAGTTTGACTTTTTGGAATTTTTCACAAATATGGTTCCCCTAAGTCAAAAATAATGTTAATGTATGGTATTGATCATCATTCATTAATAAAAATCAAGAAAAGTGAGGTTTCTTGCAAAAGGGGCAACCATGAGAAACCAAAATTTTTCTAAGTTATGGAACAAAAGTGATTTTGTACCAACTTTGCAAGGTCATAACTCCTAAACCATAAGGCCTTTTTCTCCCATTCAAAGCTCAAATGAAAGTCCATCTGACATACTTCAAATATGTCAACTACAAGAGATTCCAAATCCTCATGGATTTTGAGTTATGAATTGATCAAAATCACAAAAAATGAAAATGACCACTTTTTCCAACACTTAGTGAAATTTTCAAAAGTCAGAATTTGTTTCACTTTTTCCAAACTTTAAGGTCATTTTTCACCTTGATCCAAATTCAACCAGGTCCATTGGTGAACAACAAAGTTAAATTATGTCATGAGGGCTTTCCAAAATGTCCAAGAAGTCAATCAAATTCCATATGAGCTAAGAGTTATGGATCTCCCAAGTTGCCTTGCTGCAACTGTTTTCAAGACAGATTTGGGTGTAAACTTGCACCCCACGATTCCTTAGACTGAATTTGAACACTTTGATCATTCAAATTCTGTCCAATTACAACACAAATGAATGAATGATTTGATCCATAACACAAAATGCCAAGAGCCTAGCCTTCCATGTGCAAAATCATCATGAAAAGGAATCTTGAAATTCAAATTTGGCATCAAACATTAAAGTGATGCATTGAGGTGGCATGAATGAGTCAAAAACCAGTCTAAAGGAGTCAAGACATATCCAAATATTAGAGGACCTAAACCTGCAAAGTTTGGAACAAGTCAATGGCTAGAGGAGACCCTTGACCAAGGAACCAAAGCATTCAATGCAATCTGATCCAAGCTGCCATTCACTATTGATGCCAAAACAAACTTGTTGCACTATAAATAGACCTCAATTCTGATCAGTTTGAGTACACCAAAGCACCCAAATTGATGCTTTCCTCAAATTCTCTCTTTCACTCTAAAAAACACCTTCTCTTGCAAGTCACTATAGGGTCTTGCATTTGAGAACAATTTTGTCCAAACCAATGATGCAAACACCTCACATACATCATATGTAGGTGATCTAAACACATAAATAACATTAGAACCCAAAAGTAGTACCCAATTTGCACAAGCTTTTCACAAATTTGCAGTTGAGGTGCCACATCAAGTTCCAGCTCGTTTCAATCCACTCTAAGCATTCAAACACATTCCTTGGCACCTAAGGAAGTTGTCCAGATCATTGGAACTCATATGTAACATCTCCATCATCAAGCTCGATCACCAGCTGCAAGAGGTAAGCCTGAAGCCTTCAAACTCTATATTCCATGCATCATAAATGAATTTTTGAGTTACTATCTTGTTCCTGCATGTATATAGAGTGATAACCCTCAATCAATTGCCATGAATCAATCTTGTATGAAATTTCATTGTGTTCATGCTGAAACTAGGGTTCTTGAGGTTATCTTCTGATTTCTCGCTCCATACTCAATATAAATGCAATTAATCTATATGGTTGTGATCCTTGTTCAAAACGAACAAGATTGGTGTTTGAATCGTGCAAAACCATTGAGTAATCAGAGAGAAAAGTGAGAAAATGCAAATCTGCAAAAAACAGGGTCGCACGTGTTCTTCCCTTGACCGTTGGCGCCATAATTCAAATTATTTGAATTTTCGTTATTTTATTTAATTGATTCAAAAATTAATTTCTCTCTGATTTTTTATGTTTTTGAATTGATTCTTTTTTTTTTCAAAATTCATGAAAATGTTAAATTATTTTATTTTACAAAAAAATCCAATTTATATTATTTTTTTAATATAGTTAGAATTTTTGTAATTAATTTCAGTTATTTGTTTTTTAAACATTTTTAAATGAAATTCCCACCTTGATTTTTCATTCCAAATGAATTTCAAGCTTTCATGTGATTAAACATGAATTTTCAAAATATTTTTCAAAGTGTATAACTTATTTTTAAATATATTTGGTATTTTATATCATTTTTTATTTAATTTCCTTTGAAAATTATATCTTTTAAATTCAAAATTAGGGTTTTCTCTAAATTTTGATTTTTCAAACTTCACATACACACTTTGGGCCTCTAATAGAGTGTAAGTCCCATCCCTTGTTGTACAGAAAACCTTTTTAGGCCTCAGTCATTGTATAAGTTCCTCTGTGATTCTGAAAACGACGGTGCGATCACTATCTTTCATTGGGCCTCTCCCTGAGTTATAAGTCCCATTCTCTTTTCTTTTTAAATACACTTTGGGCCTCTAATAGAGTGTAATTCACATCCCTTGTAAATAAAAATCTTTTTGGGCTTCATTCATTGTATAAGTCCCAGTACGTTAAAAAAATCTCGGCGCGATCGTCATTTTCAAAACAAAATCATCTGGGCCTTCCCTTGTGTTGTAAGTCCCATTTTTCTTCTTTTTTCAAACACTTTGGGCCTCTATAGAGTGTAAGACCCATCCTTTTGTACATAAAATAATTTGGGCCTCAGTCATTGTATAAGCCCCAATATAATTTTCAAAACAACGATGCGATCACTGTTATTTCTAGGTCTCTCCTTGAGTATAAGCCCCAATCTTCTTTTCAAAACAACTTTCCCTTTTGATTTAGATTCAAATTCATAGTTGTTATCAAAACTTTCTTTAATTTCTTGAATAACTAACCATACATCTGTAACAATGGAAGCTTGCTCACCTGTAAGTTTTATCAGCTTTCTTTTACATACTTGTTTATATATACTTGTTTATAATGCTGGAAGCTTGCTCACCTGTAAGTCCTACCACCCTCTTTTACATACTTGTATATATTTCATCTTTATATATATGCCTGTATATTATCTGCTTAGAGTTGTACCCGACAATTAGGTCTAGGATTAGATCAAACCAGTGGTCACTCTTTCAACACAGTCAAAACTAGTTCCCCATAGGAAATTCCAGATACAGTCTTGCCTCCTCTTGGGCTTATACAATATGGAACAGAGAAAGGCATTATTCCCGGTGAAACTTTTCTCAAGACTGTCACTATCTAGAAATTTGTCAAAGAAATTCATTTCCCCCATAGAGGATTAATTCCCGGTGAAACCTCTCTTGAATTTCTTCAAACCCTAGAACTGTTCACTAAAGAAAGGATTATTCCCGGTGAAACCTTTCTTGAACTTTTCTTAGGTTTGGACCCACAGGCTTCCTAAAAGCATCCCCAGCCTCCTCTTGGCCTTTGTACAAGGACCCTTAGGCTTCTAAGAAGTTCTCATGCCTCCTCTTGGGATTAGTACAAGGACCCAGAGACCTCCTACAGGTATAGGACAGAACCTAGTCATCCTTTGTTAGAACAGTCTTCCAAAGAGTCAAAACATCAAACCAATTTAGGGTTGATTCTCATCCCTTAAAACACCAGCCTCCTCTTAGGCATCATACAAAGATAAACCTTTTCATACCAATAGACTTGGACAGTCTCACCTCCTTTTGGATCTCAAAGAAACCCTTAAGTTTCCTAAAAACACAGGATAAACCCTGATCATCTCATCAACCACCAGTAGAGTTAAAACCTCCATAGGTTTCAAAACTCAATATCTAAAATCCTCACTTTAAATTTCCCCAGCTAGGGTCAAATCATTATCAATAAACCTGAATCGAAACCTCAAGGCATATGATATTTCAACTCTTCTGTAATCCTCAGCAAGAGTTGATTTCCCAATTTGGACCTGTCTCTGGATCTCAATAATCCTCAGCAGAGCTAGGCTCCTCTTAGGCTTTATATAAGGAATTCCCCAACCAGCCTCCTCTTAGGCTTTGTATAATGATCATCCCTCATCACCTTTTAGCCTCAATCTTGGACTTTGTACAAGACACCTATAAATATTCTCCAGCTGAGTCAGTTAACCCCTTTTAGCCTCAATCTTGGGCTTTGTACAAGACACATATAAAACTTCCCCAATGGAGTTAATCCTCTTTTAGCCTCAATCTTGGGCTTTTTACAAGATAGATAAAACCTCTCACCAATAGAGTCAATCTCTTTTATTAGCCTCAATCTTGGGCTTTGTACAAGACAGACAAAATATTTCCCCGGAAGAGTCAATTCCTTCCAGCCTTCTCTTAGGCTTTGTATAATGATCTCCCCAAAAGAGTCAGCCTCTTTTCAGCCTCAATCTTGGGATTTGTACAAGACATATATAAAACTCCCTACTATAGTCAACCTTTTAGCTTCAACCTTGGGCTTTGATCAAGGCACACAAAAATCAACATCCCCTTAGAGGAAATCAAAAACTCTCTGTAGGAAGACATTTCTCTGTACATCACACATCAAAATATAAAATCAAACAAACCTTAATTCCAGATAACTGCTATAAGTGGCACACTTGTTGATTCCATAATCCAAGCTGTAGTCCGTCTCTTATCCTGGTAAATCCCTTTCTTCATCTAATTGTTGTAAGTGGCAAGCCTCTGGATTATTTACATCCAAGCCAATGTCCCTCTCTTAGCATGAAAGATTCCTAAGGAAAAATGGCATTGCTCAACACTGAGTTAAAGTTTTCTCCTTCAAGACAAATCCATTATAAGGGAAATTATGGCATTACTGGATTCACATATCCCAGTTAAAGTAATTCTCCTTTATAATCAGTCACCCAACAGTCGTGATAAATACATGAGATATCTCCCTTAGAGATGACAAATTCTCTCTCAGTAAAAACCTTTTAGCTTCAATCTTGGGCTTTGAACAAGACACAAATATTCCGTTAGCTTCAATCTTGGGATTTGAACGAGACACCAAACATCTTTTCCTCCCATAGAAATTGGAGGAACTACAATTGCTCTGATTTCCATGTTTTCTTTAACGGGAATACGTAGGCATACGATTGTGAAATCTTAGCGAGCACACTAAACAAAAACCTTAGGTCCAGTACCTTACCAAAAGCATCGGAAAAACCCAATATCAACAAAAATACTATCTCTCAAACATTCCCAAAGGAGAAACTTTCCCAACCCTCGACAGATAAACACCAGTAAATAGAAAACAGTAGAAATTACTAACGATCTATGGATAACCATATATAGGATGGGTAATTGACAACTCCCCATTGTATAACCTGACCCGGACCCCCAAATCTCTTAAGCATTTGTTAAAGAAAATATCTGCGTGCAAGGTTAGTTTTAGATAGCTTCCCTTTCCTTTTCCAGCTTCATAGGATAAATAAGAAATCAGAAAGTGGCACCCAATTCCAACCAATGGCGATAAGTGAAGGTGTAAAAAATACAATAGAAGGGGGTTTGAATTGGTTTTTCAAAATAAAATCATTTCTTTATACTAATCTCTTTAACAACTCTTTAACTGATGATTGGTAATCTTAATGAAGCTTGAAAGAGATAACACAAAATATTTATACTAGTTCACTTGAGAATTCCTCAAGTTAATCTAGTCAACCCGCCAAGGTGATTTCGCCTCTCTCAATCGAGGTCTTAATCCACTAATCAATCATATTAATACAATGCACAAGCCTAACTGTTGGTGACTAACAACTACCTCTAAAACTCTCAAGTTCTAGACTTCTCAAGAGATCTAACCACACTAGTCTCTCTTAAGGAATAACCTCTAAGACTCTCACTAGTCCTATACTTCTCCAGAAATCTAACCTCACCAGGTTTTTCTCAAGGAATTTCAAACAGTAGTTTGAAAACGGTTTTGTTTACAAGGTATTGCTTGTAGCACAAGCTGAATATGTAAGCTATTTTACAGCACAGAAAAATGACTTTTTGAATGATAATAGCAAAATAGAGCGTGTTTGAATCGACAAAGTTGTTATCATTCTTTGAGTCTTCAAGTCCTTTTATAACCGAGTAAAAGTAGCCGTTGCAAGGTAATCATGACTATTGACAGCGGTTTGGTAGAAACGTGAGGACAGATAAAACCTTTTGTGTCCTGTCTTGTCAGTGTATCTCTGTTGGCACTGTTACCAAGAAATCTTCATTTGAACTTTTGCACAGTTACCAAGATAACTTTGTTTTAACTTCGCTGCGTAGTCTTCTAATCTTCTTAACTTCAGAGGCTTCTGCGAGCATGAGTTAGAAGGGAAAACATAGGTTGGTTCTTAAGATCTTCAAGTTTTTGAGTCCTCAGAGCAGCGCCTTCGGAGTCTTCAGCACTTGGTTTTCAGAACCTTGTACTCTTAGAAAATTGTCTTCATATCTTCAGAGGCTTCAGATAATATTTTGTTGAAGCATGAGTAAAGACTATTGGTTGGGTCTTCAGAACTTTTATCAGAGAGCGAAAGCCTTCAGCATCTAAACTTCGTTCAATCCGAACCTTTGTCTTCAGATCTTCAGAACTTGTTCTCTATCCATATTTTATCAGAGTCTTGCCAACTTCAGATTTTCCTGAAGCAATTTCTGCTATTTAGCACTTGTGTAGGCGAAGTATATTCTTTTAGCATTATGTCCACACCAATTAACGGAAGCATAACCTGTTTGTTAGATTCTCAAAAGTAACAAACATTAGTCTTACGAAATTGTTCATACAAACATACTCGTTTGATATCATCAAAACTTAGAAGTAATATTGCAGAACAAAATCTTATTCTCACAATCTCCCCCTTTTTGATGATGACAAAACTAAGTATTTTGATGACATAATTTTTTACATAATGCAAGAGTAATAAAAGGTTTTAAGGAATGCTTATCCTTCGTATGAAGTACTCCCCCTGAGTCTTAGACTTGGTGAATTTCAAACTTGATCCTTCAGAGTTTGTCAAGAGCCCAGAACCAAAACAGAGTTCTGATTTTTTGAAGTTTAACTTCATGATGTTTTAATCGGATCAGAATTCCTAAAAAGAAAAACAATATAATAGAAATAACAGTTTATTGGTTAACATGTAAACAACCTTATTTTTCAGAGATTGACTATGAGAATCAAAATATCACACTCATTACTTCTCCCCCTTTTTGTCATGATAAAAAATAATTGTTGTCCAAGGGTGAAAAACTAAGATCTAAAATATTAAAAACAAAAGAAACACAGACAATCTTAGGTGCTTCCAGAGGACATCTTGTCCATAATCTTTTGAAGCAAGCTCTGAACATTCTCATTGACAGCTTTTTGTTCTGCAAAATTTTCTCTGAAAATATTTTGTTCTCCTCTGATTTCTTCAATTGCGTTTTCCAAATGCTTCACAGCAGGATCAGATGAGGAAATGACTACACCATCTTGCTTGGCCTTTTCTGTGGCTTTAGCTTCTTGTTCCAATCTGGCTTCCTCAGCAGCCTTTTCTGCTAGAAGTCTTGCTTCTTCAGCTTCTTTTTGTTTTGCAGCCAAAAACTTGAGTTCCCTTATCCGCTCTTCAGCTTCTGCTTTTTCCTTTGCCAGCTGAACTCCAGCAGTTATAGTGGCGTCTGAGAAGCTTGCAATTCTTGCAAGTTCAGAATCCAACCATTTCTGGAAGTTTTGACAAGAATTTTCAAGCTCTAGAGGCTTGACACTTGTGTTTATTTATGGTCTCAACTTTGTAACCTTCTTTAACGCCTTGTTACAAAATTTAATAATGCATTCTTCAAGGGTTGTTGGAAGGGGTACATCATAGATGACTAAAGCAAGGTCAGGCTCAGCAGAGTTGGTTTAGATGACGCTAGCTGAGATGAAACAATCTCAGTAAGAACATGTTCACTTGTTTGTTGATCAGTAGGAAAAGATACCTCTGGGGTAACTCAAACCATGAGAGGTTCAGAATTTGAAGATGGAAGATCAGAGTGTTGGATTATGGATTCAGCAATGATTTTCTGATGAAAAACGTAGGATATCGATGAGACAGATATATCTGGTTGGATGATTGAGGTGGTTGTTGATGAAGTGTATGTAGGAATTGCTTCGGATTGGATAGGTGTACTGATTGATGGAAAGGAAATTTGTGGAATTACAGGAATAGAGATTGGTGATGGTGGAATTGAAAAAGATGGTGGCTTGAAGCTGACTTGTGGATTTGAGGTGGGAATATAGGTAACTTGATATGATGATGGTGCAGTAGCAGTTTTAGTAACATTCAATGAAATGGAAGTATTGATAACAGACTTACTGGTATTACCAAGAAGAAGAGACTCTAGAGTGGAAGTCTTAGAAGATTCAGCTTTGTTATCCTTCTTCCTTTTCTTAGGCTCAGAATCTTCTTCAGTTTGCCTCCTCTTGCTCCTGGTAATATATTTAGGTTTTGGAGCGACATCTTCAATTCTGAATTTGGTCATGTCATGTCCTTCTTCTCTCATTATGGCAACGAATCCAGCAATTGTATTTATATGATCCCCTTTGTGATAGATGGGATAGTCTGTTATTGGAAGTCTGTTTTTTATCACAGTGTCGTGAGAGATAGAAGGGATAGACAAGGGTTTCACTTCAACGTTCGTGACCATTTTCATATGCTTAAGGTTAACAACATTGAAGGCCTCTCCTATGCTTGCAGTCAGGTATTCTGTATATTTGGCTTCTTTGACTAGATACTCCACTAAGCCACTTTCAACAAAGATATCAGAAAGAAGTCTTCCGAAAGGAATGTAGTTTACAATCTTCCTTTCCGGCTAGGCTGTTGTTCTTGTCTTGCATACCATATCCCTTAGATAGTAGAACAGAATAGATGGTAGACACGTTTTCTCATTCTTGGGCAAATAGTACATCACGTACTTTTGATTTGCATTGAAGAAGTTATCAGCACTCTTTGAAGGTCTTGGATTGATGCACCCAAGAATAATCTTATGCTAGATCCTCAGATTATCACGCAAATCCTTGCTTTTATACTATGTTGTCCCAGATTAACAATTTTTGAAAATTGATTTGTTGATGATAGAGTCAGATTTCTCGGTCTTTCTATAAACTCTTTTTCCTTCCAAGAACTTCATTCCTAGCAGATCTGAGATTGACTTCTCAGTGATAATAATCTTTTGTTCCATAACAAAGGAGACAACATGAAGACCGTCAGTTTCAGCTAGTCTCCAGAATTCTTTTACTAGATCTTCGTAGGTGGGATCTCTCAGTCTGTCAAAATAACTTTTCCATCCTTCAGTGTTTAGTTGATCATTCAGGTTAAACCCATTTGCATGAAGCTTGTCAAAGTCAACATCTAGTGTCTTTGAACGGTTAGCTTGTCTGCATGAATAACACAAGTAACTGAGGGTTTTCTTTGCGTCACATGGTTTGCATCGATCGTGGGAAAAGATGATGAAGTCGACATGATCATTGCGGTGGTCGCGGAAGTTGTAGAAGGTGCGATGGATGAAGAGGGTAACTCCTGAGAGGAATTCAGTGTTGCTTCAAATTCTTTGGCGAAGCGAACAGTTTCTTGTTGAATGGTGTTCATCATGATGATGGTTGAGATCGGAGAAGATGAAGATGGTGATTGAGTGTTTGAAGGAGAGAGACAGAGAGAGAGAGAGAGAGAGAGAGAGAGAGAGAGAGACGATTTGAGGTTTTAGGGTTTCTAATCGAGTGAGAGTAAAAAAATAGTTTGAGTGAGTATTTAAAATGTTTTTAAAAACTAAGGGTATAGACACCGTACAGGGGATGAATGTAATTGAGTTTCAAGTCAATTTCAAGAAAATTTCTGTTCATTTAATTTGAGTAAATGTAATGATTTAGACATAATCAAAATTGTATGCAGAACTCATTTTCTAAGTAAATGACACGTTATAATGACTTTAAAATCTGGATAACCCAAAAGTTTTCATCAGAACGGAGACACTTCTGATGAAGTAGTTTTGACGATTTAAACAATTACTTCCTCTGACTAAACACATTTGATTCTGACGCACTCTTACTCTGGACAAAAGTCCATTTTTAGATGCTTTAAAATAATTTGAAATCTATCTTCAGCCAAGGGTTTTGTAAAGATATCAGCCCATTGATGGTCTGTATCAATGAATTTTAAGCATAACATTCCATTCTGAACATAGTCTCTGATAAAATGGTGTTTTATTTCTATGTGTTTAGCCCTAGAATGTACGATTGGGTTTTTACTTAAACAAATAGCAGCAATATTATCACAGAAGATAGGAATGTTACTCTCGTGTATCTGATAATCTTCTAGCTGATTTTTCATCCATAGCATCTGTGTACTGCATAAGGAAGCAGATATGTATTCTGCTTCTGTTGTTGAGAGAGCAATTGTTGATTGTCTCTTACTTGACCATGAGATTAGGTTGTTCCCTAGGAACTGACAGTTTCCAGATGTGCTCTTTCTTTCCAATCTGTCTCCAGCATAGTCTGCATTGCAGTAACCAGAAAGAGTGTACTCTGATGTTTTCTCATACATCAAGCCAAGGTTAGTTGTTCCTTTCAGATACCTTAGAATTCGTTTAACAGCAGTTAAATGAGGTTCTCTGGGATTTGATTGGAATCTAGCACAAAGATGTACGCTGAATAATATATCAGGTCTAGAAGCAGTTAGATACAAAAGAGAACCTATCATACCACGATACATCTTCTGACAAACCTTACCACTTGATTCTTCCTTCCCCAATATGCATGTTGGATGCATTGAAGTCTTAGCTATTTTACAATCCATCATATTGAATTTCTTCAGAAGTTCTCTGGTGTACTTACTTTGATGAATGTAAGTAGCCTCTGGTTTTTGATCAATTTGAATTCCCAGGAAGAACTTCAACTCACCCATTAGGCTCATTTCAAATTCTGTTTGCATTAACTTTGAAAATTCCTCGCATAGAGAAGGATTAGCAGAACCAAAAATAATATCATCAACGTAAATCTGAACTATAAGAATATCATTTTTGAATGATTTACAGAAGAGAGTAGTATCAACTTTGCCTCTGGTGAAGTCATTTAGCTTGTTTCTGAAAACCCATTTGGTTTCGATTACGTGGACACCTTTAGGTTTTGGAACGAGATCCCATACATCATTTTTTGAGAATTGATTAAGTTCTTCTTCCATTGCCAGAACCCATTCCTTGTCCATAAGAGCTTCATCAACTGTCGCTGGTTCAATAAAAGACACCAATCCTAGAAGCATTTCTTCACATGGTTTGAAAGCTGATCTGGTTCTAATGGGAGCGTCCTTGCTACCCAGAATTAGTTCTTCAGGGTGTGAGGTTGAGATTCTCCTTTTCTTTTGTTGTGGAGTATTAGATGATACATCAATGATATTGTGAGTAGGTACTGCTGGACTTTTAACTTCTTCTACCTTTTCTTTAGGTTCTGAAAAGCTGATTTCTAAATCTGCAAACTTCTCAAATAGCTTTGACTTTTTAGGGTCAAGCTTATCATCGAATCTGACATGAATTGATTCTTCCACAATCCATTTCTGTGTTATAAACTCTATAGCCTCTTGAGTGTTCAGAGTATCCTAACAGCACACACTTCTGTGCTTTGGAATCAAACTTGCCAATATTCTCTTTAGTGTTTAACATAAAGCAAATACATCCAAAAGGGTGAAAATAAGAAATGTTGGGAATTTTATTCTTCCACAATTCATAGGGAGTTTTATTCAAGATAGGTCTTATAGAGATTCTATTTTGAATATAACATGTTGTGTTAATTGCCTCTGCCCAAAAGTGCTTAGCCATGTCAGTTTCTTGGATCATGGTGCGAGCCATTTCTTGTAAAGTCATGTTCTTTCTTTCTACAAATCCATTTTGTTGTGCAGTTCTAGGACAAGAAAAGTCATGAGATATTCCATGTGAATAAAAAAGTTTTTCAAAATCTTTGTTTTCAAATTCTCTACCATGATCACTTCTGACCTTGACAATTTTGTAATTCTTTTCGTTTTGAACTTGAGTATAGAAGAAAGCGAACACAGAATGTGACTCATCCTTGTGTTTTAAGAATTTTACCCATGTCCAACGACTGTAATCATCAACGATGACTAGTCCATATTTCTTACCATTGATAGAAGCAGTTTTTACTGGTCCAAAAAGATCAATGTGAAGAAGTTCCAATGGTCTAGAGGTAGATACAATGTTCTTTGCTTTAAAAGAAGTTTTTAAAAACTTGCCTTTCTGACATGCTTCACAAAGAGCATCTGAAGAGTACTTCAGATTAGGCAATCCTCTAACAAGTCCAAGCTTGTTCAGCTGAGAGATTCTTCTCAAGCTAACATGACCCAGACGTCTGTGCCAGACCCATTTCTCTTCATTTACAGATATAAGACACTTTACATTCTAATGTTTTAAATCTGATAATTTAATTTTGTAAGTATTGTTCTTCCTCTTACCATTGAACATAACATATCCATCTTTTTTACTAACAGCCTTACAGGACGTTTGATTGAAAATAACATCATAACCGTTATCACTAAGTTGGCTAATTGACAACAGATTATGCATTAATCCTTCAACTAAAAGAACATTATTAAAAGACGGAAGTTTACCATTACCAATAGTTCCGGAGCCAATGATTATTCCCTTTTGATTTCCTTCGAAACCGACGACACCTCCAGGTTTAAGTTTCAGATCTTGGAACATATGCCTTTCTCCCGTCATGTGTCGCGAGCACCCATTGTCCAGGTACCATGACTGGTGTTTCAGTGGCACCATTAAGGATATATGCAACATACACTATCTTATTCTTAGGTACCCATTTTGTGGGTCCTTTCACATTAGTCTCTCCAGAGGTTCTGACACCTTTGGATTTTCGTGCAGCAGGATAATAGTGCGATATTTGTGCATAATATTTGAGTCTGGAAGTTTTCTTTCGTGTCTGTGTTTGTGATATAACAGACTTAGAACCTTCTGGTTCTGGACATTTTAGTTTAGTGTCAGCACGCACAAATTGTTTAGATAGAGGTATTAGTTTGATATTCTAGTTTTCATCATATGGTTATGATGGTCCTGAATATCCTAGACCTCTACTTCCATTTCTGCTAACTCCATAGATCATTGAAGCCATTTTACTTCTATCTATGCTTTTAGCAAGAAAGTGTTGAAAATCTCTATCATATCTGACCACTTCATTAGTGTTGGTTATGTTGGAAGTGATCTCTTCTTCTAAAGCAACATTTGAGTTTTCTAAGAAAAATAATTTTTCGTTTAATTCTGAAATAGTTTGCTTGCTTTTAGTAAGATCCTCTGAAGGAACCACAAAAGTCTTTTTCAGAGTTTTGTGTTTTCTTAGAAGGAGTTGATATCTTTCCATAAGTTCAAATAATCCTATTTCAAGTCCAGAATGAGATAAGGAAGAAAGTACCTCTCTTTTGTCGCCAGAGTCTGATAGTTCTCCTTCTGATAAGACATCGTTTGTGTTGGTATTTGCCATGAATGCTATGTTGGCATGCTCTCCATCAGAATCTTCTTCTGACTCTGAATCATCCCATGTTGCCATAAGACCCTTTTTAGTTTTCTTAGGTCTTCCATATTTCTTGAACTTTGGATAATCATTCTTGATATGTCCAGGCTCCTTTCATTCAAAACATGTAACTTCTCTTCCATAAGTCTTCTTTTGACCATGTGTAGGCTCAGATCTTCTTCTTGGTCCTTTGAACTTATTTTTTCTGTATTTCCATAGTTGACTTATCTTCCTTGATATGAGAGATATATCATCTCCGTCTGAATCCTCTTCAGATTCTTCCAATTCTTCCTCTGCTTGATATGCCTTTTTCTTCCCAGACTTAGCCTTTAGAGCAATAGATTTACCTTTCTTCTGAGGTTCATCTTCTTGAAGTTCTATTTCATGACTCCTTAAAGAGCAAATTAGTTCCTCAAGACTTATGTTGTTTAAATCCTTTGCTAGTTTTAAGGCTGTTACCATTGGTCTCCATTTGACAGGCAGACTTCTGATAATCTTCTTGACATGATCAACAGTAGAATAACCTCTGTCCAAAACTTTGAGTCCTGCAATAAGCATCTGGAATCTTGAAAACATAGTTTCCACAGATTCATCGTCTTCCATTCTGAAGACTTCATATTTCTGGATTAGTGCAAGAGCCTTTGTCTCTTTGACTTGAGCGTTGCCTTCATGAGTCATTCGGAGAGATTCAAAGATAGACTTTGCAGTTTCTTTGTTTATGATCTTTTCATATTCCGTATATGAAATTGCATTTAACAGAATCGTTCTTGCTCTGTGATGATTCTTGTAAGTATTCTTTTGAGCATCTGTTAATGCAATTCTGGCAATCTTTTTACCTTCAGAATCTACAGGGTCACTGTAGCCATCAACTACCAGATCCCATAGATCTAAGTCAAAAGCCAGAAAGTAACTTTCAATTCCGTCTTTCCAATAGTCAAATTTTTCCCATTCAAAGATAGGAGGGGTTTCAATTGGTTTTTAAAAATAAATTTGTTTCTTTATACTAATCTCTTTAACAACTTTTTAACTGATGAGTGGTAATCTTAATGAAGCTTGAAAGAGATAACACAGAATGTTTATACTAGTCCACTTGAGAATTCCTCAAGTTAATCTAGTCCACCCGCCAAGGTGATTTCGCCTCTCTCAATCGAGGTCTTAATCCAATAATCAATCAGATTAATACAATGCACAAGCCTAACTGCTGGTGACTAACAACAACCTCTAAAACTCTCAAGTTCTAGACTTCTCAAGAGATCTAACCACACTAGTCTCTCTTAAGGAACAACCTCTAAGACTCTCACTAGTCCTAGACTTATCAAGAAATCTAACCTTACCAGGTTTTTCTCAAGGAATTTCAAACAGCAGTTTGAAAACAGTTTTGTTTACAAGGTATTGCTTCTAGCACAAGCTGAATATGTAAACTATTTTACAGCACAAAAAAAAAAGACTTTTTGAATGATAATAGCAAAATAGAGTTTGTTTGAATCAACAAAGTTGTTATCATTCTTTGAGTCTTCAAGTCCTTTTATAACCGAGTAAAAGTAGCCTTTGCAAGGTAATCATGACTATTGACGGCGGTTTGGTAGAAACGTGAGGACAGATAAAACCTTTTCTGTCCTGTCTTGTCAGTATATCTTCTTTGGCACTGTTACCAAGAAATCTTCATTTGAACTTTTGCACAGTTACCAAGATATCTTTGTTTGAACTTCCTTGCTTAGTCTTCTAATCTTCTTAACTTTAGAGGCTTCTGCGAGCATGAGTAAGAAGGGAAAACATAGCTTGGTTCTTAAGATCTTTAAGTCTTTGAGTCCTCAGAACAACGCCTTCAGAGTCTTCAGCACTTGGTCTTCAGAACCTTGTTCTCTTAGAAAATTGTCTTCATATCTTCAAAGGCTTCAGATAGTATTTTGTTGAAGCATGAGTAGAGACTATTGGTTGGGTCTTCAGAACCTTTATCAGAGAGCGAAAGCCTTCAGCATTTGAACTTTGTTCAATCCGAACCTTTGTCTTCAGATCTTCAGAACTTGTTCTCTATCCACATTTTATTAGAGTCTTGCCAACTTCAGATTTTCCTGAAGCAATTTCTGTTATTTAGCACTTGTGTAGGCGAAGTATATTCTTTTAGCATTATGTCCACACTAATTAACGGAAGCATAACCTGTTTGTTAGTTTCTCAAAAGTTTTGATCTTACATTGCACTTCGTGGGTACGTAGGCATGAGACGACAAGTCTCTCCAAACACAAAAATATTAAAAAATAATTCTCCTCTCATCTCCTCAATCCTTTTTTTCAAGTAAACATTTTCAGACCAAAAGCGGTAGATATTTCAAAGGGCTCCTATAGAATACTATAGAGGTTTTGGGTGCTAACACCTTCCCTTAACGTAACCAACCCCCTTACTCAGTCTCTCTTCACTTGTTCTTGTTCTAGAGCTTGTGTAGGTTTTGTTCGCTCTTTTTCTTTCCTTTTTGGATAAAATAAAGTTCGGTGGCGACTCTTGCTTTTCGAGTTAAGTTAACCAATAGCTTACACTCACAATTTTTCTGCTACAGAAAAGTGGCGACTCTGCTGGGGACCTTCCCTTGAGGGGTTTAGCCTACTTTGATTTATTTACCGCCTTTTGCCTGATTTGCTTGTTACTTGATTGTTCTGTTTGGGAGTTCCTCTGTGTGTGCAAGATAGGTTCTATACCCGGACCAGAGTGTACTTTGAGATTGGAGGATGGTATAGTCAAGGGAGCTTTGAGAGAGTCGAATCCCAAAAAGGCAGAACTTGAGAATCCATCCGCTCGGTGGTTGCCTCTTTGGAATTACTGATGTCGATCGAACGATCGTGAAGGCATTACTTTTTCCATCGAAGCCTATAACACTGAGGACCGTAGTAACCCTTAACCTATCTTAGCCTTTTTAGGATCGTGGCGCGGAAGCTATGAAGATGCAAATCTAACTTAGCTGTCACACGATGCCACACTCAGGTTAGATTCTCTTGAGGATAACTACCAACTTCCGAGCAAATCAATGCGTTGGTGTGTCTGATAGTGGATTGTGGACCCTGGGCACTCTGTTAGAACCATTGTTTTCTGTAGGTACAATGAAGACAAACCTTAGTACACACCTTTTGTGGGATTGGTTCTTAACCTTGACTTCATGCTCGTGACTCGGATCCTTGACCTGTGTGCTTTAAGTGATCTTGTTTGTGGTTGTTGCATCCATGCACTATTGCATCCATGAGCATACATCTGCATTCTTCTGAGTTGTCTCAGAAACTCATTTCAGCTGTCTTCTTCTCCAGTTATTTGTTCACCTTCGAGCTGTTTCCTCAACACAACTACGGTACTAGAGCTGCTGTCAGATTGAGAATGGAAAACCAAGAACAACACAACGCCGAAGTCAGAATGGAAATTGATGAGTTGAAGGCCGGCATGACCAGACTCACATAAATGCTGCAAGTTTTTATTGCTAGAGGTGAACCACATCAGAGGACTATGATTGTTGAAACTTCACCTGCTGCTATTGACCCTCCACTGACTCAGCAACCAGCTTCTACTTGGCCAGAATTTGGGTTACCTCCTAATTACTCGCCACCCTTTGCAACTACTCCTATGTTTGTTCCATCTGTACTGCCAGTATCTTCAGCTCCATTATTCACTGAACATCAGCCTGTTGTGCATTCTGTTGCTCAAGTTATCCCTGAGAGTCCTCCTTTCATGTACCATGCTGCTGGTCCACAATCTGAAAGTCAGGGAGAACCTGGATACATTGAAGAAGTCAGAGAGCAATGACAAACTCTAGACAAAAGGATAAGAGCCGTGGAAGGAAGTGATGTCTTTAGTGCTGCCGCAATGGACATGTGCTTGGTTTCAGATTTGGTTATGCCTGCAAAATTCAAAACTCCTGATTTTGAGAAATACAAGGGGCACATCTATCCCAGAAGCCACTTGGTGATGTACTGCCGCAAGATGGCTGCTCATGCCAAAAACGACAAACTGCTCATTCATTGTTTCCAAGATAGCTTGAGTGGGGCTTTAATGAAATGGTATATGGGACTTGAGAATAACAGTATCCAAAGCTGGAATGACTTGGCTTATGCTTTCTTAAAGCAATATAAGTACAATCTGGACATGGCACCTGATCGCCGTCAATTGCAAAATATGTCTCAGAAAGAAAAAGAGTCCTTTAAAGAGTACGCTCGGTGCTGGAGAGAGCTAGCTGCTCAGGTAGAGCCACCTTTGGCTGAAAAGGAATTTAACTGGATTGTTCATGGACACTCTTCAACCACTCTTTTGGGAAAAGATGATAGGCAGTGTATCATCTGGTTTTGCTGACCTAGTCACTATTGGAGAAAGACTAGAAGAAGGTATCAAGAAAGGAAAAATTGCTAATACTGAAGCCTTTAGTGGTGCTAAAAAGTATGTTGGGAATTTTCAAAAGAAAAAGGATGGTGACATGCATGCTGTTTCAGTTGAAGGGAAACCTCATCATAGGAAACAAATATGTAGCTGCAGTTGCTCCTATTGTTAATGCTCAACCAGTTCAAGCTCCTCGTCAGGCTGTATGACAAAATCAGAATCACAATAGGGTTAACTTTGATCCTATCCCGATGTCCTACACTAAGATGTATCCATGTCTTGTTCAGAAAGGTTTGATTACAATAAGGGATCTACCTCCTCCTCCAAATCCTCTCCCAGCCGGCTATAGGGCTGATCTTCACTGTGAGTTCCATCGAGGTGTGGCAGGTGTTGCTCCTGAAAGATTCGCATCCAATGGTACAAACGCGAGAGTGGTGCGGAAAAACACAGAGTCGCCAGCAATGTGTATTTATCCCGAGAGAGGGAAAGGAAACACTGCATAAACCTGAAGAGAAAGGGGGAAAGACATGGTCATAGCAACCATAGTCCGGGTTCAGGAGTCGGTTATGCGAGGGGAAGGTGTTAGCACCCCACACACCCATCATACTAGATGGGATCCACGCTTGTTGTCTAAACGGAGGGTGAGCTGTCCTATTATCTATGGCTGAACAAAAGAAAATGGGGATGGGGGTGACTAAGACGGACTCGGTAGGACATATTCGATGCCCTAGGCCTACATACTCCCTCAGTGCAATGGGAAAGTCAGAGTCAACGTAGTTCGGACGGGAACTATGGGGGAAGGTTGCTCGCCAAGATAATCGCTGTCTTGTGCCCACATATCCTCAATCGGACGAGAGAGAGGAATCAGAGCTAATGTAGTTCGGGGGTGTCGCTCCCAGGATTTTCATCCAGGTACAAACGCGAGAGTGGCGCAGAAAAATAGAGTTGCCAGCCGTGTAAATTTATCCCAAGAGAGGGAAAGGAAGCACCGCATAAACCTGAGGAAGAGGGAAAGGAATGGTCATCGCAACCATAGCCTGGGTTCGGGAGTCAGTTACGCGAGGGGAAGGTGCTTGCACCCCACGCGTCCATCGTACTCGATGGGATCCAAGCTTGTTGTCTATTCTAAGGGTGAGTTATACTATCATCTATGGCTGTACTAAGACGGGGGAGGGAAAACAAAGACAGACTCGGTAGGACGTCGACGTCCTAGGCCTACGTACCCCCTTTGTGCAATGGGGAATTCAGAGTCAACGTAGTTCGGACCAAGTTCTTTTTGTGTTTTTTATGAGCGACGTTAAGTCCGCGTCTGGCAGTTAGGGTCGATGTCTGTTTGCGACTTAGACGAAAAGTAACGTGCCCTTTTTGAAAATAGCCTTTAGTTTGACAATCTCGAAGGACAAAAAGGTTTGAAGTTGTTTGTGTTTTTTAGGACAGAAGTGGCTTAAGTTAGTTCATAAATTGCATTACACCAAAGTCTAGGGCACAGGGGCGAATACTTAACGCATCGTCCCAAGACAGGACGCTCGCTAAGCACTCTAGAAAGATGAGAGGAAGCCCCTCATTTCTCATTCCCCACGCTTAAGGCTCGTGCGCAATACACTTTATACTTATTAAGAGTTTTCAAGAAGTTCGAGATGAGAAGAGAGAAGACACAAGGGAAACTCTAAGGGGACTAAGAGTCCTAAAGTTATCATGCATGGGTGACCTACAGTTAGTGAGGTTTGACGACAACCTAAACCTAAAGGAAAAAGATGAGAGAAGGAAAGAGTAAGGGTGACCATGGGTACTTATCCATACCCTCAAAGAACTTACCTCAATACCTGCACAAAAGATTAGTACCAAACAGACATAAATAATATAAAGGCAAATGAAAACCAAACAACGGCATATAATAGTGATAACAATCCAAACATGAATTAAGAAGTCAAATAAACAACCCCCAAGACAATGGCACAAGTGCCTTTTCAAACATATAATCAGACAAGAGCAAGGATACGCATACAAGAAAATCTCACACAAAGAGGCATTAAACAAATAGTAAAACAATTTCTAAAATCACCAAATTAAATATCAATATTTCCCAACCAGAGACAAACCAAATACCAAAAACTCCTGGAAAAAATCAAGATGTTAGTCACTTAAACAATTAGGCAAAGCTCAGGTCCGAAGTAGGGTTCAATGTGCCAAAGGGAAGGACCAAAATGCAATATGAAATAGTTTTAAAAAAGAAAGAAAAAAATTTTAATGTACTTCAGAATGTTGGTGAATGAATGCAAAAGGAATGGATTGAAAATGTTTTATGGATGCAGAGAAATAAAATAAACATTTTTAAGTATGCATGATATGGTTAATTCAAAAAGAAAATGAATAAAATAATTAATTTAGATGATAAAAATAAAATAAAAATAAAAAATAAAATTTGTGAAAATTTTATAAAATGATATAAAGTATGCATGAATTTTATGGGAATTTTTTAATGCAAGAATGTATTTTTAAAAATTAAAAATGAAATGTAATGAATTAAATAAAGTAAAATAAATTAAAATACGCATGGGGGGTGCAAACAGCAGCTGGATCACGTTAAAAAATAATAAGTGGGCTAAGGAGGGGGTGCCAATAGCAGGGCCTAACCACTAAATCCATCAGAAAATAAAAATAAAACAAAAAAAAGAACACATGTGGGCTCGGTCAATTGATCTGACTTACCATCACCATTGGATCAAATCTACGCGTGGCATTCAGTCAACACAAAACAATAGTAATAATGATTAATGGTCCAGATCACATGGCACATCACAATAATGGTACGCACACGCACACGTGATTACCCAGCGTACCATAGAGCCCCATGTGCACGGCATGTGACTTCATTAATTCGTTGGCACAATGCCAACCCCACGATTAAATCAGCGCTTCAGATTTAGTCAAATATTAAACAAGTAATTGAGATGTGAGGCTGGGATCATATGGTGCATGGTAATTAACATAGGTGGACGCGCACATAATCAATTAAAATAAAAACTAAAAATAAAACACATGGCAATATGATGACCGTTGGATCGTGACCATGGACGGTCATGATTTCGTCTTCCACCTCCAGCCTCCTCCCTCGCCGGACCACCGCCAGTCGCCGGAGCACTAGCTCCGGCCGCCACCCACAGCCACCTGCAACTCAAAACCTGCCCAGAATTTTCGTGCGAATATACTATTTTGACCAGAAAAATGTGAGGATCTCAAATATGTCATCAAAAATTGCAAATAATCAACGCATAATAAAAAACGATGAGAAATGTGTTAGGGTCGAAACTTTAAATTCATAAAACAACCAACATACACATCCATATTCAAAACAAATTATATTAGCATGATCCATGGACATCACACAACATTATGCATGTTTAAAATTTGAGTTTTAGGATCATCAAAAAACCCACCAACCTGAGATCACGCCTACTGGATCCTTGCTATTAGCTGCGAATGATGGTTGGTTTGTGTTCTAGAGATCCCAGGGATTCTGATGGTGAAAGAATTTTGTGAAAACTCCTTGTAGGTAGAGAGATATGAATGTGAGATGCTTTAGGGTTCAAGTTCTCCACTCCTCCAAATGTCACGTGTAATCCCCCTAACCAGTGCATGGATGAGTTTAAATAGACTAGGGTTTTTCACTGATAATGATTTGGGCTTGGGCAATTCTTTGTTTAATGAGTTTTTGAATAATTTTGGAAAATCACATAATATTAGATACACCTCCTTCCATGCATGGATATCCAAATATTTCATGATGGATCACTTAACTTCTAATTGCTAATCACACCCACATTTGTTTGGGCCTTGAAACAATTTGATTCATGAGTTTTTAGTGACTTGGCTTTTTTGGAATAATGGAGAATAAGTGAAAAATAACCCATGAAACCACTTGATTAAAAGGCCAAAAATGCTCCTTAGGGATTGTTCTTGGATTTTGGAACATGTCTTGAAGCAATGGAATTAATTATAGGTCCATATGCCCCAAAATGCAAAAGTTGTGAAAATGAAACCCTAAAAACCACTTTGCTTTCTTTTGACCATAAGTTGAGGTTCACAAATGATATGGAGACCCACTAGTACTTTTTGGAAAGAGGAGAAAAAGATCTTCAACTTTCATGTTGGAGCAAAATTCATTTGAAGCTTATTTGATGATGAAAAGTCCAGTTGAATGCAGTGTAGGAACTTGCCCAAAAAGGAAACTTTCAAATTATAGGTCATTTCCATATTTAGTAACTTTTGCACCAACTCCTGATTCTTGATAAATGGTATGAAAATTGGCCTTTGAAGACCTTATGAGGATGTGAGACCTTGAAATCCTTGAAGAGAACCTCAAAATTCCACAGATGACTTCTCCCAATTCACCTGATTCCCAATCCATTGGCCAATTGAAATCCTCCTGGACCAAACTGATGGACAACCTCCCATCCCTAGGTACTTAGGGACCCAAGGAATACCATGGAATCAAGTCTTGCCCAAAAAATCAGAAATAAATTGACTTTGTAGCAAACCCTAGTTTTGGTACCCTAAGTCTAGGAGGAAATAACACAGTCTCCAAATCCAAATTCCTCTGAATATTATGTGTATCCTCTCCAACAAAGATAAGATATGCCATTTAGTGATGATAAAAACCCAAGGAGCTTGCCCATTGGAGTAATAAACCCAAGAATCTCAAAACCCTAATTCCTGCACTGGTTAGGAGAGAATGATCCACTTGAACTCTCTTGCTTGACCCTTTGAAGGACATCTTCTCCTCTTGAACTTGCCTCAGGCACCTTGACCCCATGCTAAGAACCAATGATATGCACACATGATAATGCAAAAAAATGAGATGAAACATAAGCCAGTTAGTAGTAAAGTAAGGAGGGCAAATTTTGGGGTGCTACAGCTGCCCCTATTCAATCAACTTGGTCCTGAGGGTATGATAACGACGGCTTTCAGACAATCGGGATGCACAGAGATTGAATACCAAAGAACCCGGAAATTTGCAATCAACAAAGGAAGGACGACTCCACTGGGGAACAAGCAATAAATGTTGCACTGTCACAACACGTACGAGTGTTGGGAATAAATACAAACAATGTATTGAAATGTCTTGAAACAAACACTAACGAGTGTTATCCATGCTGGGGATTAACACTGGCGGGTGTCAAGGAATCAAAAATATCAAATACGGACGGGTACTGAGAAGATACACGGACGGGTGTAAAAAGGCTTCAATACGGACGGGTATCGAAAAGGTACACGGACGGGTGTAAGAAGGTTTCAATACGGACGAGTATCAAAAAGGTACACGGACGGGTGTGAAAAGGTTCAATACGGACGGGTATCGAAAAGGTACATGGACGGGTGTAAAAAGGTTTTAATACGGACGGGTATCGAAAAAGATACACGGACGGGTGTGAAAAGGTTTTAATACGGACGGGTATCGAAAAGGTACACGGACGGGTGTAAAACGGTTCAATACGGACGGGTATCAAAAAGGTACACGGACGGGTGTAAGAAGGTTTCAATACGGACGGGTATCAAAAAGGTACACGGACGGGTGTGAAAAGGTTCAATACGGATGGGTATCAAAAAGGTACACGGACGGGTGTAAGAAGGTTTCAATACGGACGGGTATCGAAAAGGTACACGGACGGGTGTAAGAAGGTTTCAATATGGACGGGTATCGAAAAGGTACACGGACGGGTGTAAAACGGTTCAATACGGACGGGTATCGAAAAGGTACACGGACGGGTGTAAGAAGGTTTCAATACGGACGGGTATCAAAAAGGTACACGGACGGGTGTGAAAAGGTTCAATACGGACGGGTATCGAAAAGGTACACGGACGGGTGTAAGAAGGTTTCAATACGGACGGGTATCGAAAAGGTACACGGACGGGTGTAAAAAGCTCAATACGGACGGGTATCGAAAAGGTACACGGACGGGTGTAAAAAGGTTCAATACGGACGGGTATCGAAAAGGTACACGAACGGGTGTAAAAGGCTCAATACGGACGGGTATCGCAAAGGTACACGGACGGGTGTAAAAAGGTTAAATACGTACGGGTATCGGAAAGGCACACGGACGAGTGTAAGGAGGTTCAATACGGACGGGTATCGAAAAGGTACACGGACGGGTGTAAAAGGCTCAATACGGACGGGTATCGAAAAAATACATGGACGGGTGTCGAAAAGGGTGTAAAGCAACCTTTGTCGGGGATTAATCCCGCTGGGGAATGGATAAGTCTAAATAAAAGACTCTGCCGGGGAGCACAAATATGAGGAACACACCCCTCCAAAATCTCCTGAGTTATGCCATCTCTGCTGAGAAAGAGAACTGGCAAAGAAAGCATCAAACCTTGCTTATGCTTCAAATGCAAATGTTTGAATCTTGCCGTAATGCTCCACACGAAGTGGAAATGCTACGCGTTTGAGGATGCAATGCAAGTGCTTATGATATACAAAAGGGGTTCCTCCAGCAAAATAAATGCCGGAGAGAAAAGATCGATTTAGCTGGGGATGACAAAAATAAATTGTCCTCTGAATCTAGGAACTCTGCTGAGAAGGGTTATACGGATCGACTCTTTGGACCAATCAACTTCTGCTGGGGATGAAATCCCGAAAGAACTACCGGGGATTACACCAGTCCCTTACTGAAGGTAACATCCACAACCTGAGATTTCTCCTCTGCTGGGGAATTTGAGAATGAACGCCCATAACGGAACCCGAAGTCTGTTACTGAGAATTGCTAATAACCAATTGGGCTCAGAACCTGCTGGGGGATACCAACCCATAATACCATCCTGCTTGGGGATACTGCCGATCTTAGCCTGCTGACGGGGAGAATGACTTTACTCCCATCTTGTTGGGGATTAGAATACGACATCGTCGGTGAAAGCACGCTTCCTGACTGGATGGGGAAGGTGAACACCCTGATTCTGTGGGGAAATAACGTCTTGATCTAGAGAAAATACTTTTCAGGTCTCCTGCTGGGGAAGGCCTGCTCTGCTAAGGAAAGTGCAATCTCAGTGCTGGGGAAAGCAACCTGCTGGGGGGTACAATCCTGTTGCCCTGCAAGTCAAACGTCAACAAATAGAATATGCCACAACATGAATATCACCAATAATGCCTAAGTAATTTCTACTGCTTTTCGTTATGCTCCGCAAAGCTCGAAGTTTTATATGCAATGTTTATCAAAAATATCAGACGTTTTGCAAACAAAACAGTAAAAGCAAAAGTAAAACAAACAACAGAACGCTCTTTGAGTGAAATGAATATTTTATTGAGAAAAGTGGCCTGTAAATAGGCATTTACAATAGGAAGCAATTCCTAAAAAGAGGTAATTGCACGAAAGCAAAAAGAAAATACACATGTCGGCAATGTGGGAACAGATATCCACCATGACTTGACTCAGCTATGACCCATATGTCTTGCTTATCCACAAATGTCTTGACCTTTGAGGAGACTGACTGTACTGATTCCTTTCTTTCAGAACTTCCAGGTATTGAAGGTGCTCACAGATCGAACGCAGACCATAGCCTTTCGCTTATAAATCCCTAACTTTTTCCTGGATCGCCCTTTTCGGGTTTTCAATCCATCGGGATACCCATTTTTGCCAAAGTCGCCTTTTCAGGTTTTCAACTTTGCGGGTTTACACGTTTCTTTTTACATTTTATCCCTAACTTTTGCCCGAACCTTTTCCTTTTTATGGTTCGCCGGGATGCCCCTTTTTTGCCTGGACTTTCTTTTTATGTCCAACGGATCTTTTATGCGAAGTATTTTTTGACTACGTCTGCGTTCACAGGGGATGTAAAATCTTCGCCATCCATAGTTGAAAGTAGTAAGGCTCCACCAGAGAAAACCTTTCTAACCACATACGGCCCTTCGTAATTTGGAGTCCATTTGCCCCTGTGATCTGTCTGAGAAGGAAGGATCCTTTTCAACACCAATTCGCCTGTCTGAAAACTCTGAGGACGCACTTTCTGGTCAAAGGCGTGCTTCATCCTGCTCTGATACAACCGACCATGTGCGATGGCTACCAATCTCTTTTCTTCAATAAGGTTCAACTGATCCAATCTGGAATGCACCCATTTAGCTTCATCAAGCTTCACATCTGCCAGAACTCTCAAAGACGGAATCTCGACCTCTAAGGGTAAAACTGCTTCCATACCGTACACCAATGAGAAAGGGGTTGCCCCAGTTGACGTGCGCACCGAAGTATGGTAACCATGTAGGGCGTAAGGTAACATCTCATTCCAGTCTTTATACGTCACCACCATCTTCTGTACAATCTTCTTGATATTCTTATTCGCCGCCTCAACAGCACCATTCATCTTCGGACGATATGGAGAAGAATTATGATGCTCGATCTTAAAACTCTGACATAGCTCCTTCATCATCCTGTTGTTCAAATTCGAGCCATTATCGGTAATGATTATCTCTGGGACCCCATAACGACAGATGATATCCTTCTTTATAAACCGGGCTACCACTTGCTTGGTGACGTTGGCGTACGAGGCTGCTTCCACCCACTTTGTGAAATAATCAATGGCAACCAAAATGAAACGATGCCCATTGGAAGCAGTGGGCTCAATCTTTCCAATCATATCTATGCCCCACATTGCAAAAGGTCAAGGAGATGACAACACATTTAGAGGCGTAGGCAGTACATGCATCTTATCTGCATAAATCTGGCATTTATGGCACTTTCTGGCGTACTTGAAGCAATCAGACTCCATAGTCATCCAGTAATATCCTGCTCTCAACAACTTTCTAGCCATGGTGTGTCCACTAGAATGAGTACCAAAAGAGCCCTCGTGAACTTCCTCCATCAACAAACCTGCCTCGTGTTCATCAACACAACGTAGCAAGACCATATCGAAGTTCCTCTTATATAACACATCATCCTTGTTCAAAAAGAAGTTCCCTGCCAACCTTCTCAGAGTCTTCTTATCTTTGGTGGAGGCATCCTCTGGATACTCCTGTCTCTTCAGAAAGACCTTAATATCATGATACCACGGTTTGCCATCAGACGCACCTTCAATTGTAAACACAAAAGCTGGTCTGTCTAGACGCATAATTCTAATCGAAGGAATTTCGTTCCAACGGTTCACCTTATACATGGATGCCAATGTCGCCAACGCATCAGCCATCTGATTCTCAGCTCGGGGCACATGATGAAAATCCACCCTATCAAAGAATGGTAACAACCTTCTGGCATAGTTGTTATAAGGTACCAAATTTGCCTGACGAGTCTCCCATTCTCCTGTAATCTGATTAACTACCAACGTGGAATCACCATAGACATCGAGGTTCTTAATTCTCAAATCAATTGCTTCCTCTAACCCCATGATACATGCTTCATACTCCGCCTCGTTGTTGGTACACACGAATGCTAACCGGGCAGTGAAAGGTATGTGAGAACCCTTCGGGGTTGTAATGATTGGCCCAATTCCATTACCATATGAGTTGACAGCCCCATCAAAAATCATCTTCCACTGAGATCCAATCTCAGGTCCTTCATCAGGTAGAGGTTCTTCACAATCTTTCATTTTCAGAAACATGACATGCTCGTCCAGAAACTCAAACTTCATAGGCTGATAATCCTCAACCGGCTGTTCAGCAAGATATTCTGACAGAACACTTCCCTTAATGGCCTTCTGAGAAACATACTGAATGTCGTACTCTGTCAAAACCATCTGCCAACGGGTTATCCTTCCAGAAAGTGCTTACTTCTCAAACACGTACTTAATCGGATCCATCTTCGAAATCAACAAGGTTGTGTGGTTTAACATATACTGCCTTAGGCGCTTGGCTTCCCAAGCGAGTGCACAACATGTCTTTTCCAGCATAGAGTATCTTGATTCGCAATCAGTGAACTTCTTACTCAGGTAGTAAATGACATGCTTTTTCCTACCTGTCTCGTCGTGTTGACCGAGCACACAACCCATCGAATTCTCAAGAACCGTAAGGTACATAATCAGCGGTCTCCCAGACACTGGTGGCATAAGGACTAGAGGTTCCTGCAAATACGTCTTTATCCTTTCAAATGCCTCTCGACAATTTTCATTCCACCTGACCTCTTGATCCTTTCTTAGAAGCTTGAAAATTGGTTCACACGTGGCTGTCAGATGAGAGATGAACCTGGCAATGTAATTCAACCTTCCCAAGAATCCACGAACCTCTTTCTCTGTCCTTGGCTCAGGCATCTCTTGTATGGCTCTTATTTTTGCAAGATCAACCTCGATACCTCTTTCACTAATAATGAATCCCAGCAATTTACCAGACCTCACACCGAAAGTGCACTTGTTCGGATTCAATCTCAGTCTGAACTTCCTCAACCTTTCAAACAATTTCTGGAGGTTCACCAAGTGTTCTTCCTCTGTCTGTGACTTCGCGATCATGTCATCAACATAGACTTTAATCTCCTTGTGAATCATATCATGAAAGAGAGTCACCATCGCCCGCTGATAGGTTGCCCCAGCATTCTTCAATCCAAAGGGCATTACCTTGTAGCAAAATGTTCCCCACGGTGTTATGAAAGTAGTCTTCTCCATGTCCTCTGGGGCCATTTTGATTTGGTTATACCCAGAGAAGCCATCCATGAAGGAAAACACAGAATATTGAGCAGTATTGTCCACTAACACGTCAATGTGGGGGAGTGGGAAATCATCCTTCGGGCTCGCCCTATTCAAATCTCGGTAATCAACACACATCCTGACCTTCCCATCCTTCTTAGGTACAGGTACGATATTAGCAACCCACGGAGGATAATTTGTCACAGCAAGAAATCCGGCGTCCAACTGTTTCTGAACCTCTTCCTTGATCTTGACAGCCATATCTGGTTTCGTCCTCCTCAATTTCTGTTTTACTGGAGTACAACCCTCTTTAAGCGGCAGCCGGTGTGAAATAATGTCGATGTCAAGCCCAGGCATGTCTTGGTAAGACCAGGCGAAGATATCCACATACTCTCGAAGCAACTCAACCAATCTTCTATTAACAGTGTCTTCCAGGGCAGCCCCAACCTTTACTTCTCGTTTAACATCCTCGGTTCCCAGATTAACAGTCTCAACTTCCTCCTGATGAGGTAGAATAACCCTTTCCTCTTGTTTCAGTAGCCTGGCTAATTCTTCTGGTAAGTCACAGTCTTTGTCAGTCTCTTCTTCAGCCTGATAGATAGGATTGTCGAAGTCATATCGAACCATAGCTAAGTCATGGGTGGAATCTGAACAAAGGAACCTGCATGATGGATGTTTCATGTTTATGAGTGCAACAAACAAGAAAACACATTGCCATTTTGATGTGGGTTAATGCAAAAAGTAAAAACAGAAAGACAGGGATCAAAATATTTGAGTGAAAAATGTCCTTTATTGATGATAAAAATAGTAAATAAAACATCTAAGCCCTACAAATAAATATCACTACGTCTTGGGCAGAACGTAGGACTCAACATAACAGAAAACAAAAGTAAATTACTCTGGGCGCGTCACTTGGATAACTCTCTCAAAGGACCAGTTGCCTAAACTCTGACCAGGAATGCAGGACGGATCCACTCGTCCATGTCACAATCACTATCTCCTTCATCCTCAATAGCATTGACTCTGTCGAAGAAAACACCGGCACTGGTGAAACAGATTGGACCATAGAACTTGGGAGGCTCTTCAGAGCTCCTAGGTGGCTTGTAACCCAGTCCATGAGTATCTTGCTTTCTTTGAACATCAATAACACTGCCCCACTTCTGAGAACCACCAGCTTTAACTATAGCACGCGCCTCTTTGAAAGAGGACATTGGAATCTCTGGTTGTCTGACAACTTCAGGTAGGGTAACCACCTCAGGCTAACTGTCTGCCTTTGGGGGTTCCTCAGGAACCTTCATAGCTTCAAAGGCCTGGCACAAAGTTTCCTGTATCTCACCATCTACCTCTACATACTTGAAGGTCGATAGGTGACACACCATGATATCTTCCTCACCATAAACAGTCACAACGTGGCCATCCACCATATACTTCAACTTCTGGTGCAGCGTAGAAGTTACTGCCCCAGCACCATGGATCCAAGGGCGACCCAATAAACAACTATAGGTAGGCTGAATATCCATTATGTAAAAGGTGGTGTTGAAAATCTCAGGACCCACCTTGATCGGCATAACTAACTCTCCAAAAACTGACCTCTTGGAGCCAGCAAAAGCACGTACCACCAAGTCACTTGGTGTACAAATCAACCCACGAGTATCCAACTTCATCAAAGCCTTCTTTGGTAACACATTCAAAGACGACCTAGTATCAACTAACACATGCGACATTAAAGAACCACGACATTCCACTGAAATATGCAGAGCGTTGTTGTGATTCCTCCCAGCCGGAGTCAGATCTAAATCGGTGAAACCCAAACCATTACCAGCATTCACATGAGCCACAACCCCTTCTAATTGGTTGACAGATATTTCCTGCGGTACATAATCCATATTCAAAACCTTCAGCAATGCATTTCGGTGTGCCTCGGAGCACAACAGTAAGGATAGAATGGAAATCTTCGATGGAGTTTGGTGAAGTTGATCGACAATCTTGTAATCACTCTTCCTGATCAACCTCATAAACTCTTCTACGTCTTCTGAGAAAGTATCCCCACCTGGCTTTGTCATAGAATTATTTGCTTCCTGCCTCTATGCAGCCTCATCCATCATCTGTTTACCTTTGTCTTGTCTTGCACTGCTAGCTTGATTCTCAGACGGAATAAAGACTCTACCACTCCTAGTGATAGCCCCTGCTTCAACAAGATTTTCAACCCCTGTATTCACAGCTGATGACTCTTCCAATTCCAGCTTCTTACCATTAACAAACACCTCGGCCCCATAGTTCCATGGGATGGCCTTGGTACTCTCATACGGGACTGGTCCAGGAACAGTGATAGTGACCGGCGTTGGTCTCGCCGGCGCTGATATAGCTACTGTCTTGAACGGAATCGTTATTGTGGCAACATCAATCTCTCTGTTAGCAACAGTACTCTGCCTACAACCCCTGTCAAACTGTAATATCCCTTCGCTAATCATTTTCTAAATATCTGCTTTCAATAAATCACAACCGCCTGGCTGCGACACACATCCTACACAACCTTCATCACAACCGGGAAATACCCCTCCCTTCAATAGTCTTTCTTTCACCACACCCAAGGGAGTTTGGATTTTGTTCACATCTGAAATCAAACTCAAGTCTTCACAGCCTTTAATAATGGCATTAACCCTCGGCCCACCGTGATTCGGCATCGGGTTCTGATTCACATTTGGAACATCATTGGAGAAATTGATGGCCTTAGAATCCACCAAATCTTGAACCTGATGCTTAAAAGCTCTACAGTTCTCAATATAATGTCCGGGTGCCCCAGAATGAAACTCACAGTGGGCGTTGGCGTCATAGCCGGGAGGTGGATTACCAGTAGGTGGAGCTAATGTTCTCTTCTGAATTAACTGTAGCTTTAACAAGTACTAAAATAATTGAGCGTAGGGAAGAAGTGGAGTGTCAAGATGCCTATCCCTCCTAGGCTGTGACCTGTGAGGAGCCTGATTTTGTTGTTGAGACGCTGCTGGCTGCTGAGGTGCTGCAGGGATGGTTACAGAAGCCACCTGCTGATTGAAGTTTTGACGAGGTCCTTCTCTACCATGATATGATGACACAGAGTTTGTATCTCCCTCCTTCTTCTTGTAACCACTAGCATAAGGCTTCTTACTTCCTCCAGATGAGGACCCATCACCGCCTGATATTTTCCCCGCCTTAATTCCACTTTCTACCATATCTCCTACCAAGATCAAATCAGCAAACTTTCCAGTCATACACGGTACCAGCTTTTCATAGTAATGACCCTGCAAGGTGGCCATAAACATAGTTATCATTTCACATTCCAACATGGGAGGCTGAACCCTAGCTGCCAGTTCACGCCACCTCTGAGCGTACTCCTTGAAACTCTCATTATTCTTCTGTGATAAGTTCTGCAGCTGTGTTCGGTTAGGTGCCATATCAGTGTTATATTGATAGTGTCTAATGAATGCCCCTGCCAGGTCTCTCCAACTTCGTACATCTTTCCTTTCCAGTTGCATATACCACTCCAGGGATGCCCCAGATAGGCTATCCTGGAAGCAATGCATAATCAGCTTCTCATTCTTCGCATACGCAACCATCTTACTTGCGTATGCTCTCACGTGGGTCCTTGGACAAGACATACCATTATACTTCTCGAAAGTGGGAGTCTGAAATTTGTGTGGAATAACGACGCCTGGAACCAGCCCCAAATCCTCTAGATCCATTCCCACAGAATCCTGATTCACAACACTCCTTAGCTGTTCCTCAATCAACCTGATTCTCCGATCATTGTCCATCTGGGGACCAACATCCCCACCTGGCAGAGAAAATGCATCATCTTGAACATCATCATACTGACGGCCATGACCTGCGCCAACACCAATACCACCTCCCCCAGCATTTTCAGCTCCATCCGGAGGAATCACAACACCAGCAACAGGAATACCTCTGCCCGTAGGGCCATTCTGACCATTATTACCAGTAACACCAGTATGAAGTCCTCCATGAAGGACACCATCATCATCAACCCTCGCAATCAGTGGCTGAACGAGAGTTCTCAACTGCTCTTGGCCTTGAGCAACACCTTGCATTAGTTCCATGAATTGGTTCATGCGAGTCCGCATCTCAATGATCTCATTCTGTAGCTGATCCATGAATCTCTTCTGATTTTGTCTGGTAGGATACCGATGAATGTGCTGATCTGCAATTTTGAGATGAGAACAAGATAAGAATACCAGAGATAAACACCTGTCAAAATGAATTATGCAAAATGATTATGAATATGCAAATGCAAATAAACATGTTTGAATATTAGCTGGGCGATCCACCCCTTGATTCTAGTTTAATAACAAGATAGAACGAAACTTCAGCTCATATATTAAGAAAACCAGAGGAAAACCAAATGTCAACAATCACGAATCCAGGATAACAAATCTGAACACAAAAATCATAGAGGTCCCAACCAACAAGCCTGGTGGTGATCCAAATACGATAATAGAAAACTACGGCATGTCATCAAAGTCCACAAGTGTCAATCCCCCCCATCCACTATGCTTTCTGCTCCAGTCTTGAATCTCCTTGAACATCTTTTTAGTGTCGGGATGCTTTGGTATTTGAATTAGCTCTTGAATGAGAACGTCTCTTCTATGTATGATCCCTTCCAAGTATCGGCAATGCAACTCCCAAGCGTCTTCTCCAGAAGCACCATCCATGCTAGGGCCCTCATGTCTAGGTTTCTTCACTTCAGCTTGGACCTTCAGTTCCTCTATGGAGGCTATGGTTTCGTTGAGTCGACGCTCGATTGCTTGTCTCTTGAATATCCCTGATAGGATCTCAGCGTCTTTCTTCTTGAGCGTCGACTTCAATTGGTCAATCTTAGCTAGATAATCGTCTTCCTTTCTCTTATTCTCGGCCATTGCAGTTTCTCGGTGTTCATCGAACCTGTGAATTTTCAGCAAAGCCTTGTCTAATTCCTCCTTCTTCGACTCGAGAACCTTACTGATACCATCCAAAGCTTCTTTCATCCTTTTTCTGGATGCGACCACGTCAGCTAGCTCTTTTTCCTCCTTAACAAGAAGCTCTATTTTCAACTTGGCGGTATGAACAGCTTCACCCCGCTCATGCTTCAACTGATAGATCTCCCTTAGTAGCTCTCTGTTTTCTTCTCGCAGCTTTTCCTTTTCAGCCCATAACTTGTCAAACTTCTCTATCTCAACTGTGGTGGGAGGCTCCATCATCAAAGGATACAAAGGTGGTTCCACCGGGAAGGGGAGGAGCTCCTCTTCTGCTCTCTTCTTAATCCACTCTTTATAGGGAGGAAAAGCCCGATTATTACATTTCCCGAACAAAGTTTTACCCTTCTTGGTCACCTGTTTCCAAGCACTCACAATCTTCCTCATCATCTCTTGATCCTCGATACCATTGAAGAATAAGGACTCTCGGACATCTCTCTCTTCAGGTGGACCTCTCAAAGGATAACCAAACTGTCTGATAACAAGGGAAGGATTATAGTTAATTCCACCTTTTCTCCCTATCAAGGGTACATTAGGGAATTCTCCGCACTTGTAAATAATCTCGATTCCTAGCAAGTCATGATTGAACCAAACAATGTTGTCAGCAGTCAAGCCCATTACCCTCTTTGACCACTTCAGGGAGTCTTTCGTATCAATAAAGGCGCCAGTTTCAGGGAGATGGCTCAGAAACCAAGTAGATAAGAGCGGTGCACAACAACTCACAGTTTTTCCCCGCCTATTTTCATTCTTGTAGTGAACTGAATGATACACATCACCTAGCAAGGTAGGTATAGGATTCTTCGAAATAAAGATTCTGACAGCATGCATATCCACCAGATCAGGGATATTGGGGAACAGGACAATCCCATAGATGCACATAGCCAGAATAGCTTGGAAAGCAGTCCAATTCTTCTCTTTAACATGTATGCAAGCTTGATCAAACAAGAACTTCAATAAGAAACCCTTAGACCCTTGTTTTTCCTCAATATTACTGCTCAGGACAGATTCACTGATATGAAGAGCCACAACCATTTCTTTTACCCCCGGGGTGTTCTTCAGTATAGAATACTATGCATGCCTGATGGGGATTCCCAAAATAAATGAGAACTCCTCCAACGTTGGGGCCAAGATGTAGTCCGGGAAGGTGAAGCAACGCAAAGACGGATCATAAAACTGAAGAAGTGTATGAATGGCATCCTTCTCATACTTAGAGATATTATAAACAAATTTCAAAAGTCTTCCATACCTTCCACTGAACTCTGTACGAACTCCGGGACTAGCCATATTAATCAACTTCTGAATCAATGTCAGAGTCGGATCTGGGAACGAATAGGCAACAGTCTTCTTTCTCTGGACATCCATGCTAAGGTAACCTCAGAAAACCGGAATCAAGAGTAAGATGCAAGCCCTGAAAAATGCCAAACATGTTAGAATGCAAGAAAATGATATGCTCATGCAAACATGGGGTCAAGGCAACACTGCTGGATGTGCTATGCTGTTAACTGAACGAGAACCACAACCCAGAAAACCAGAATTCTGAACTACTAAGATAACCAGGAACCCAAATAATCAGACATTGATGAGAAATCCAGAAAAACAGGGTAGGTTGAAGGTTTCGGTTACCTGCAAACCTGCAAACGCCCACCCCCCTCACATGTGGGTACTAGGATATTCAGTATCTCGGGCTCTCAGGTCGAGAAATGATGATACGTTTGCCATTTCTGGTTTGGCATCATCATCAATCGAGGAGGCCTCAACTGATTCTCCAAAGCGGAAGGTCCTCAGCTTTGGCACTGAGGTCGAGAAACAATAGTACATTCATCCCTCGGGGTACAGTACTATCATCAATTGAGGAGTGCCTCCACTGATTCTCTTCAAAAGATAGGGGCCATCCTATGCGAGTTCCAAAGTGGGCCCTCGGGTGCGAAGGGTTTGCCACAGGATGTGGTCTGCCACTGTCACCACTAAAGAGGGATGTTTCCACTAAGGTCCTCGATGATCGGTCACCAGAGTCAACAGCTCTCTAGATCAACACCCCAACATGCGCAAGACACACACGTTAGAATGCGTCCCAAGATAGCCTCGTCTGGTTGTGAATTTCGTGAACACACAAACGTACCAAGCGGGCACGTAGGTCCCACTACTTTCCACTATAGTCCTAGGGTATACTCAAGCCTGGGTACTGGGGTTATCTCTCAAAACCCACCCAACCTGCAAAACAAGAACAGCCAGCACAACACAGCAGTATAACAGTAATAAAAAATGAAATGCAATGCAGAAAATGCGGTAAAAATAAAATACAACGAACACAGCAAAGCAAACATAAAGACACCCAAAGAGAACAAAGACAAGCAAGCGCTAGGACTGACTCGCTTAGGGATGGACCAGCATAGGTCAACCAGAGTCCCCAGCAGAGTCGCCAGCTGTCGCTCCCAGGATTTTCATCCAGGTACAAACGCGAGAGTGGCGCGGAAAAACAGAGTCGCCAGCCGTGTAAATTTATCCCAAGAGAGGGAAAGGAAACACTGCATAAACCTGAGGAAGAGGGAAAGGAATGGTCATCGCAACCATAGCATGGGTTTGGGAGTCGGTTACGCGAGGGGAAGGTGCTAGCACCCCACGCGTCCATCGTACTCGATGGGATCCACGCTTGTTGTCTATTCTAAGGGTGAGTTATACTATCATCTATGGCCTTACTAAGACGGGGGAGGGAAAACAAAGACAGACTCGGTAGGATGTCGACGTCCTAGGCCTACGTACCCCCTTTGTGCAATGGGGAATTCAGAGTCAACGTAGTTTGGACCAAGTTCTTTTTGTGTTTTTTATGAGCGACGTTAAGTCCGCGTCCGGCAGTTAGGGTCGATGTCTGTTTGCGACTCAGACGAAAAGTAACGTGCCCTTTTTGAAAATAGCCTTTAGTTTGACAATCCCGAAGGACAAAAAGGTTTGAAGTTTGTTTGTGTTTTTTAGGACAGAAGTGGCTTAAGTTAGTTCATAAATTGCATTGCACCAAAGTCTAGGGCACAGGGGCGAATACTTAATGCATCGTCCCAAGACAGGACGCTCGCTAAGCACTCTAGAAAGATTAGAGGAAGCCCCTCATTTCTCATTCCCCACGCTTAAGGCTCGTGCGCAATACACTTTATACTTATTAAGAGTTTTCAAGAAGTTCGAGATGAGAAGAGAGAAGACACAAGGGAAAGGGGACTAAGAGTCCTAAAGTTATCATGCATGGGTGACCTACGGTTAGTGAGGTTTGACGACAACCTAAACCTAAAGGAAAAAGATGAGAGAAGGAAAGAGTAAGGGTGACCATGGGTACTTATCCATACCCTCAAAGAACTTACCTCAATCCCTGCACAAAAGATTAGTACCAAACGGACATAAATAATATCAAGGCAAATGAAAACCAAACAACGGCATATAATAGTGATAACAATCCAAACATGAATTAAAAAGTCAAATAAACAACCCCCAAGACAATGGCACAAGTGCCTTTTCAAACAGATAATCAGACAGGAGCAAGGATACGCATACAAGAAAATCTCACACAAAGAGCCATTAAACAAATAGTAAAACAATTTCTAAAATCACCAAATCAAATATCAATATTTCCCAACCAGAGACAAACCAAATACCAAAAACTCCTGCAAAAAATCAAGATGTTAGTCACTTAAACAATTAGGCAAAGCTCAGGTGCGAAGTAGGGTTCAATGTGCCAAAGGGAAGGACCAAAATGCAATATGAAATAGTTTTAAAAAATAAAGAAAAATATTTTAATGTACTTCATAATGTTGGTGAATGAATGCAAAAGGAATGGATTGAAAATGTTTTATGGATGCAGAGAAATAAAATAAACAATTTTAAGTATGCATGATATGGGTAATTCAAAAAGAAAATGAATAAAATAATTAATTTAGATGATAAAAATAAAATAAAAATAAATAAATAAAATTTGTGAAAATTTTATAAAATGATATAAAGTATGCATGAATTTTATGGGATTTTTTTAATGCAAGAATGTATTTTTAAAAATTAAAAATGAAATGTAATGAATTAAATAAAGTAAAATAAATTAAAATACGGATGGGGGGTGCAAACAGCAGCTGGATCACGTTAAAAAATAATAAGTGGGCTAAGGAGGGGGGTGCCAATAGCAGGGCCCAACCACTAAATCCATCAGAAAATAAAAATAAAACAAAAAAAAGAACACATGTGGGCTCGGTCAACTGATCTGACTTACCATCACCATTGGATCAAATCTACGCGTGGCATTCAGTCAACACAAAACAATAGTAATAATGATTAATGGTCCAGATCACATGGCACATCACAATAATGGTACGCACACGCACACGTGATTACCCAGCGTACCATAGAGCCCCATGTGCACGGCATGTGACTTCATTAATTCGTTGGCACAATGCCAACCCCACGATTAAATCAGCGCTTCAGATTTAGTCAAATATTAAACAAGTAATTGAGATGTGAGGCTGGGATCATATGGTGCATGGTAATTAACATAGGTGGACGCGCACATAATCAATTAAAATAAAAACAAAAAATAAAACACATGGCAATATGATGACCGTTGGATCGTGACCATGGACGGTCATGATTTCGTCTTCCACCTTCAGCCTCCTCCCTCGCCGGACCACCGCCAGTCGCCGGAGGCCTAGCTCCGGCCGCCACCCATAGCCACCTGCAACTCAAAACCTGCCCAGAATTTTCGTGCAAATATACAATTTTGACCAGAAAAATGTGAGGATCTCAAATATGTCATCAAATATTGCAAATAATCAACGCATAATAAAAAACGATGAGAAACGTGTTAGGGTTCGAAACTTTAAATTCATAAAACAACCAACATACACATCCATATTCAAAATAAATTATATTAGCATGATCCATGGACATCACACAACATTATGCACGTTTAAAATTTGAGTTTTAGGATCATCAAAAAACCCACCAACCTGAGATCACACCTACTGGATCCTTGCTATTAGCTGCGAATGATGGTTGGTTTGTGTTCTAGAGATCCCAGGGATTCTGATGGTGAAAGAATTTTGTGAAAACTCCTTGTAGGTTGAGAGATATGAATGTGAGATGCTTTAGGGTTCAAGTTCTCCACTCCTCCAAATGTCACGTGTAATCCCCCTAACCAGTGCATGGATGAGTTTAAATAGACTAGGGTTTTTCACTGATAATGATTTAGGCTTGGGCAATTCTTTGTTTAATGAGTTTTTGAATAATTTTGGAAAATCACATAATATTAGATACACCTCCTTCCATGCATGGATATCCAAATATTTCATGATGGACCACTTAACTTCTAATTGCTAATCACACCCACATTTGATTGGGCCTTGAAACAATTTGATTCATGAGTTTTTAGTGACTTGGCTTTTTTGGAATAATGGAGAATAAGTGAAAAATAACCCATGAAACCACTTGATTAAAAGGCCAAAAATGCTCCTTAGGGATTGTTCTTGGATGTTGGAACATGTCTTGAAGCAATGGAATTAATTATAGGTCCATATGCCCCAAAATGCAAAAGTTGTGAAAATGAAACCCTAAAAACCACTTTGCCTTCTTTTGACCATAAGTTGAGTTTCACAAATGATATGGAGACCCACTAGTACTTGTTGGAAAGATGAGAAAAAGATATTCAACTTTCATGTTGGAGAAAAATTCATTTGAAGCTTATTTGATGATGAAAAGTCCAGTTGAATGCAGTGTAGGAACTTGCCCAAAAAGGAAACTTTCAAATTATAGGTCATTTCCATATTTAGTAACTTTTGCACCAACTCCTAATTCTTGATAAATGGTATAAAAATTGGCCTTTGAAGACCCTATGAGGATGTGAGACCTTGAAATCCTTGAAGAGAACCTCAAAATTCCACAGTTGACTTCTCCCAATTCACCTGATTCCCAATCCATTGGCCAATTGAAATCCTCCTGGACCAAACTGATGGACAACCTCCCATCCCTAGGTACTTAGGGACCCAAGGAATACCATGGAATCAAGTATTTCCCAAAAAATCAGAAATAAACTGACTTTATAGCAAACTCTAGTTTTGGTACCCTCAGTCTATGAGGAAATAACACAGTCTCCAAATCCAAATTCCTCCGAATATGATGTGTATCCTCTCCAACAAAGATAAGATATGCCATTTAGTGATGATAAAAACCCAAGGAGCTTGCCCATTGGAGTAATAAACCCAAGAATCTCAAAACCCTAATTCCTGCACTGGTTAGGAGAGAATGATCCACTTGAACTCTCTTGCTTGACCCTTTGAAGGACATCTTCTCCTCTTGAACTTGCCTCAGGTACCTTGACCCCATGCTAAGAACCAATGATATGCACACATGATAATGCAAAAAAATGAGATGAAACATAAGCCAGTTAGTCGTAAAGTAAGGAGGGCAAATTTTGGGGTGCTACAGTGGGTACGACCACGGATGGGTAAGTGTTTTTTACGTGAGCGACGAGCTCTTTTCTGAAAATGAAGTTTGGAACCCAACAATCCCGAAGGATAAAAAGATTTGAATTTGTTTCGTGTTTTTTAGACAGAAGTGTTTTTTAAGTTAGTTCATAACTTGCATTGCACCAAAGTCTAGGGCACAGGGACGAATACTTATCGAATCGTCCCAAGACAGGACGCCCGCTAAGCACTCTAGAAAGATGAGAGGAAGCCCCTCGTTTCTCATTCCCCACGCTTAAGGCTCGTGCGCAATACACTTTATCTTTATTAAGTGTTTTCAAGAATTTTGAGATGAGAAGAGAGAATACCCAAAAGGAAACTCTAAAAGGGAACTAAGAGTCCTAATGTTATCATGCGTGGATGACCTATGATTAGTGAGGCTTAGGAGGGAAAATTCTACCTAATGTTATCATGCTTGGATTGAGAACCTAATGTCTATCCTACTCCGAGCTTAATCAGAAATTAAGTCGGACTAGGAGCCTTAAGGGAGCATGTGAATACAAATTAATCAACAAGTAAACACCAGTGTAATACCCCAAATTTTGACCACTAAAGTTTCCCATCATTTTGCAAATCATCATCACAATATGGATGTACCTTTATGCTTCATCAGTCTCCCCAAAGATGGGTGGGCATCCACTACAATCAAAATTAGGGTTTCAAGCCCTCTCTGAGTGCTTAGACAAAGGATCAATCAAGAAATGACATGATCTTCAACTTGTCTAATCTCTCAAACATCCACAATGGATCAAAAAGGACTCCCACTTCAAGGATTAAGCACAAGGCTGCTCCCTTCTAGGTGGATCAAGTCTCAAGATCGACAGTGTCACCAAATTAGGGTTTTGGTCGTCCAGGGCCTCCAGATGGAAATTTTCATCTGGGCACAAGGCAATGATCCAAAACATAACCTAATATACTTCATGGAACCTCATGAACCCATGCATCAAGTCAATTTTGCCTCAGGGGATGCATTCATCAAAAATCAGGAATTAGGGTTTCTTGACCTAATTCACCCCTAAGTTGACTTTTGGGGACAAACCATGAGCCAAGACCTCAAGAGATGATTTGAGGGTCTCTAATATACCATATTGATCCATTTGGAACAATGGATTGATCCAAGAAGCTTGGGCAACAAGTCTCAATTTCATCTGCACCACAATTAGGGTTTTAAGAGAAAAGTCAACTGTAACCTTGACTTTTGACCAGGACATGCTCCCAAGCCCTAGGACATACCTCAATATACCCTATGACACCCATGTAACATGTCCATCAAGTTTGATTTAGGTCAAGGACATGATTTCCTGAAGAATTGCACAGTTTGGAATTCATCTGATAAAAAGTCAACTGTGCACAAAAGTCAACTTTGACTTTTTGAGATTTTTCACCAAAATGGATTTTTAACCCTAAAATGATGTTAATGTATGATTTGAATCATCATTCATCAAGAAAAATCAAGAAAAGTGAGATAACTTGTAAAAGGGGTAACCATAAAACTTAGAAATTTTTCTAAGTTAAGAATAAAGTGGCAAAGGTACCAACTTTGGAGGACCATAACTCCTAAACCACAAGGCCATTTTTTCTCATCCAAAGATGGATTTGTAGCCCTCATTATCACCTACAAAAACTTCAACTACAAGTCATTCCAATTCATTAAGGATTTTGAGTTATGGAGTGATCAAAGTGGATGAAAAGTGAAAATGTCACTTTTTCCAACACTTAGTGAAATTTTCACTAAGTCAGATTCTGCCTCACTTTTTGCCAAATGTAGGAGGATTTTTCCCTTGGAATCAGAAGAGATCAAAACCAAACTTGTTCAAACAGTTGTTGTATCATGTAACAGCTTTCCAAAATGGCCAAGAACATTGCCAAATTCAACCTACACCATGAGATACAACATTGCCAAGTTGCCCTGCTGAAATCTGTCAAGGCAAGGCAGAATTTGCAACTTTGGTCGATTTGCCAAAATCAGCCAAATTCAATTGCTCCTATCCACTTGGACACCTCAGAGGATTGAATCTAAAGGGGACAGTCACTGAGCCAAGCCTCCAAAGTCCATGGAACAAGAAATAGCATGTTGAACCTAGAATGGCCAAAATAGGGACAAGACTTCAAGTTTGGAATGAGGCATTCAATGGAACCATCAAGGTGGCATGGACTGAGCCATTCTCATCTGAAATCAGTCAAGACTTATCCAAGACCAAGGGGACCATAGCTCTGTGCCCTAACCTCTAGTCAATGGCTAGAGGAGACTTGCATTTCCATTGTCCAACATTGAGGAAACACCTGCTGCAGTTGCCATTCACTATTCCTTGCAAAACAAACTTGCTCTACTATAAATATAGCTCAATTGTGTCAGTTTGAGTACACCAAAGCCATCTAACAGATGCTTTCCTCAAAATCTCTTCTTTCACTCCAATTTTGCCTTCTAAGGCAAGTCACTATCGGGTTTTGAGTTTGAGAGCAATTCCAATCAAACCAATCACTCACACACCTCACATACATCACATATGAGCTGATCAAACACTTAGATTACTTCTGAAACATCAATTTCACAAAATCACCAGCTGGTTGCTCAAGGTTTTAACCAAAGTGCAGCTGAGGTACCACAAAATGATCCAGCCAATTTCAATCAAGTCCAACCATCCAAACACAATCCATAGGGTGTAGGGAAGCTGTTCAGATCATCACCACTCATCTGTAACACCTCCAAATCAAAAATCACATTGCACTTGCTGTCACGGCCTAGAGGTAAGCACATGCTTGGTCATCTCTTAATCTATGCATATTTCCTCGCACAATAATTTGGCCATATGTTCATAATCATGCATGGAATGTTTTCCCTCAATTAATTGCATTGTTTGAATCATGTATCAAAAATCCTAGCCTTCATGCAGAAATTAGGGTTCTTGAGGTCTCTTCGTGATTTCTTGTTGTATGTTTAATTTAAATGAAATTAAAGTACATAGACATGATCGTGAGGTTGAGACGAGCATAATGATATGTGGATTGCATGATATGATTACGTATTCAAGGAGATTGGATAGAAAATGCAAATCTGAGAAACCAAGAACACGCACGTGTTCTTCAGCTTGTTCTTGGCGCCATTTTTAGAAATTCAAATATTTGAATTTTGTGATTTTGTTTAATTGATTCAAAAATTAATTTCTCTCTGAGTTTTAATGATTTTGAGTTGATTCTTTTTTTAATAATTCACAAAAATGTTAAAATATTTTATTTTCACAAAAAATCCCAAAAATATTATTTATTTCATATAATTGATATTTTTGTAAAGAATTAATATTTTGATTGTTTTTGGCATTTTAAATATTTTTTCTACATTGATTTTGCAACTTTTAACGCTTTCTAATTATTTTGTAGGTCAATACTTAATTTTTGAAGCATTAATCCAAGATCACAATCTGTTTTCCATGTGTTAAACAATTTTTGATCATTTTAATTGAATTTTTATTCAATTAAATACATTTTGAAAACAAATTAGGGTTTTGGATTAATTCAACCCTCATAAATCATTTTCAAAACTCTTTGGGCCTCTTGAGAGAGTGTAAGACCCATCCCCCCTTGTACAAAAACTTTTTGGGCCTCACTCATTGTATAAGTCCCTCTGTACAAGTAAATGACGCGATCGTCGCCCGTTTAAAAATAAAAATCATCTGGGCCTCTCCTTGAGCTATAAGACCCATTTAAAACACTTTGGGCCTCTATTAGAGTGTAAGACCCAATCCCCCTTTTAACCAAAACATTTTGGGCCTCACTTATTGTATAAGTCCCTCTGCGTTAAAAGAAAACCTCGGCACGATCGCCATTTTTAAACGAAAAATCATTTGGGCTTACCCTCATGTTATAAGCCCCACTCTTTTCTTTAAACTTTTTTGGGCCTCTTGAGAGAGTGTAAGACCCATCCCTTTGTACAGAAAACCATTTTTTGGGCCCCAGTCACTTGTATAAGTCCCGCTGTACAAAGCCAAACAGTGCGCTCACTGATAAAACCCTGGGCCTCTCCTTGAGCTGTAAGCCCCAAATCTTTCTTTTTCAAAGCACTTTATCCTTTGATTTTGAATATACTGTTGTTTTCAATCTTTCTTTGTTGAACAACTAACCAAACAGCATGGAAGCACTCCAACCGAGTAAGTGGTTATCGCTTTCATTTACTGCTTTCATATTATAAACTGTATTGTGGGGCTGCTCACTGTAAGTCTCCTTTCATAAACTCATATCTACTGTGTAATAATAGTATAGATATTTCGAGTTTCCCCGGCTACTACGTCTAGAACTAGGTGACGCCGTTTCACTTATTCGTAGAAATAGACGCCTAGATCCCTAATAGGAGCACCAGATACAGTCTTCTCTTCGGCTGTCCTCTTTAGGAATCGTCAAGAAGCTCTACTCCCAAAGATGAATGTATTCTCCGTGAATGGCATCTTTGAGTTTCTTCCAAATTCTCGAACTTTCCTGACTTGATCTATTCCTTGTGGATAGCTTGCCTTGAATGTCTCGGGGTTTGGGTACCCACTACGGTCATAATCTTGGACCTTAACTAAGGAACCCTCTTTAAAAGCTAAAAGTCGCTGGATAGTAAACCTCGCACGTTTACTAGTGGTTTTTATCTTTAAAAGAGTTATCTCTCCTAATGGAAAGGAGATGATAGACCCACGAGCTTCTTAAAAGCATCGGCCTCCTCTTGGGCATTATTCAAGGACACTACGGCTTCTTAGAAGTATTCACAGCCTCCTCTTAGGCTTCGTATAATGATCTCTTCCTCCGGGAATGATAGCCTCCTCTTGGGCTTCGTACAAGGACCCGTCGGCTTCTTAAAAGTTTCCAGCCTCCTCTTGGGCTTCGTACAAATTGTCGCGACGACCTCCTAGAGGTATAGGAACAGAACATAGTCATCCTCATAGAACAGTCCTTTCATAGAGTCTACGACTGTTTCTCAAAGCATAGTACAAAAGATAAAACTCTAGACTTGGACAGTCTAACTTCCTTGAGTCTCAAAGACATTCTCAAGCACCCTTCGTTAAATAGGAAGGAAACCCGCAGACTCGGACAGTCTCAATACCCTTTGGATTTCCCGTTTCCTCAAAGAGAAGGAAATATCCCTGATCCTCAAATCAAATCCCTGAGTACAGTGATGCTCATATAAGAACTGATTTTCTCTTTTAAAATCAGTATATTGGATCTGTCACTCAACTGAAACAGTTACAATAACCTCCATCTCGGGCTTCGTACGAGACACCAAAATTCTCCCCAGTGGAGTCAAACAACCGTTTAGCCTCTCTCTCGGGCTTTGTACGAGACACATAAGAGACTCCCTCGTTGAGTCAATCCCCCTTTCGCCTCCATCTCGGGCTTTGTACGAGATACAAAAAGGTTCTTATAGAGCCAAACAAACAATCGCCTCCATCTCGGGCTTCGTACGAGATACAAAAAACTCTCTTGTTGAGTCAAATAGCCTCCATCTCGGGCTTTATACGAGATACCAAAAGACTCCATCGTCGGGTCAAAATCTTTTAACCTCTATCTCGGGCTTTGTACGAGACACATATCAGCCTCCTCTTAGGCTTTGTATAAGAAAACCACTGGTTGATCCAATCAACCTTTTAGCATCAAAGCTGTGCCTCGTTCACAGTACACAAACATCAACAACTCCTTTCCCTTCATCTAATCGCTGTAAGCGGCAAGCCTCTGGATCATCTACATCCATGCCACTGTCCCTCTTTTAGCATGAGAAATTCCTAAGGAAAGATGGCATTGCTCTACACTGAGTTAAAGTCTTCTCCTTCAGGTTAAAACCCTTTCTTCGGAAATTATGGCATTGCTCGGATCCACGTATCCCAGTTAAAGTAATTCTCCTTCTCCCCTCTTTAGAGATGACAAATTCTCTCTAAATCCGAGGTCTTTCAGCTTCACGTCTTGGGCTTTGAACAAGACACAAATAGACCTTCCAGCTTCACATCTTGGGCTTTAAACAAGATACAAACCACCTTTCGCTTCACGTCTTGGGCTTTGAACAAGACACCAAAAACACCCATTTCCTCCCATAGAATAGGAGGAACTACGAATGCTCTGATTTCCCTGTTTCGGTAAACGGGAATACGTAGGCATAAGATCGGAAGAAAAGATCTTAGCGAGCGCAATCAACAAAAAAACCCAAATCCCATATCTCAGTCAATCAAAAGCAGTCATTCAAAAGCATCAGTCCTAACATCCTAATCCTTGTTCCCCGTCAGAAACCCTTTGCCTAGATTAAAAGAAAGAAAACCGTATTGGCGAAAATACAAATAACCAGTATAAAGGCCCCCCCACATTGATAGCATCCGTAACCTAACAGACCGCTGTTTAAACTCAATATGCAAGCAGGGTTAATTGGAGACATCTATTTCCCTTCCTTATTCAGCTCATAATAGGATAAAAAATGAATAGACCTGTAGTTCAAACTCAAACCGCAGAGAGCGACCAGCGCTTAAGAACCGCGTCCAAAATCGCTCGCTACAGAAAAAATGGCGCCCACCGTGGGGCCGGTTCAAGGTTAGATCTAGGCACGGTCTTCCTTCTCTTCACTTATGTGAAAACCACAGATTGGGGCTTCCGCCGGGGAACCCATTTCTGTCAGGAACTTAGGAATCATAGCTTTATAAGTCTAGGATGATTAGGACAAATATATATACTGCTTTTCCTAATTGCTATACGTGTTTATTTTTCTGCTAATGGGAATGCGGGTGATGCCGTATGTGGAAAGATTGAGTATACACCTAGAAAAGCCAAACCCTTTCGTAGTGCGGAAGCTATCGGAAATAGCTGTTACGCGATACTACCCTCATTTGAGGCTGGTGACCTATTCTCGGTGAATGGCACTTACTCTAAGATTGCTCTACAACTCGCTGGCGATCCGCTTGTTGTTTTGCTTTCCTGGGAGGAGCTGATGATAATGAGTACAGGTACAAAAATCACCCTAGTATAAACCTTTGGGGATGGGTAGAGCCTTGACTTCATGACAACGACCCTTTGACCCCATGTTTTTTCTATGTTTTTGTGTGCTGCATTCATGCATCCATTTAATAAAACATTAAAACACTCAAAAAACTTTCTCTTCTAGTCTCTCTGTTTTTCAAATTAAACTAAGACTGTGATTGCAAATATCAGAGAAAAAGATTGCATTAATGGATTTCGGTAGAAGGAGAACTCGCCAGTATACCTTCAAGGTTCCAAAGCTAGAGGATTTGAGAAAGTTAGCAAGGATGATCGTTAACCCAGAGACTTTCAGAGCCAAGCACGGTGGTTTGCTACCACTGTTAAGAGTCCATGTGATTAAGGGGATCATGGACGCGCTCATTCAGTTCTACGATCCGGTTTATCACTGTTTTACATTCTCGGATTACCAGCTATCACCAACGCTGGAGGAGTATTCTCATCTGACTGATTTACATATCACTGATCGAGCTCCATTTTCTGGACTGGAAGAAATTCCAAAGAATCAGACTATTGCAATAGCAATTCATTTGGACGAGTCTGAGGTCAGGATTCACATGACCACTAAGGGTGGCATCCATGGTTTGCCAGCCCAGTTCTTGACAAAGAAAGCTCTGTACTTCGCTAGTATAGGGAACGGGACTGCTTTTGAAAGCATCTTTGTCTTGCTCACCTACGGGTTATTTTTGTTTCCTAACATCAATAACTTCGTCGATATCAACGCTATTAAGGGTTTTCTCATTGGAAACCCTGTGCCGACTTTGCTCGCAGATGCGTATCACTCTGTACACTTGGGAAATTTGTACAGCGGAGGGGAGATCACATGCTGTGTACCTTTGCTCTACAAATGGTTTATCTCTCACTTGCCCAAGTCTGCTGCTTTTTGGGATTGCAAGAGTGTCTTACGTTGGTCGTAGAAGATCATGTCTCTCACCAATTCCGATATAGATTGGTGTAATAGGATTTATGAGGGAATCAGAATCATTGACCATTGTGGAAACTTCCCCAGCGTACCCCTCATAGGAACTAAAGGAGGAATCAACTATCATCCGATATTAGTTCTTCGTCAATTTGGATACCCGATGAGACACATCCCACTGGGTGTTCATCTGGAAGGTCTTTTCTTTAAGGAAGGAGAAAACGACAAAGCACTAAAGATGGAAATAGTGCAAGCTTGGAAACATGTTCATAAGAAAGGACGAGAGTCTCTGGGAAAACCAGACTATGTCTCGGTGGAGCCTTATCTCCATTGGGTACAAACTAGAGCTCTCAAGCTAAAGATGCCTTATCCTCGTTACGGAATTCTTCCACCGAGGGGAAATGTCATGTACTTCATGACGGAAACTGAAAAGCTTCATGTTACTCTCAACAAAGTTCAAAAGGAAAGAAGATCTTGGAAGAACAAGTACCGCACCCTCGACGTAGAGTGTATCCAAATACAGCAACTACTAAAAGAGAAAGATGCTCTGATTGAAATTTTGGAGCAGCATGCTGTAGAGAATCAAGATGACCAAAGGAATTTGCTCGCTCCTTTCACCTGGCTAAGGAATGACAACCCAACAACGGCCCAAGCGCCCCGGTCAAAGAAGAGGACTCGGGACCCATTAGTTTAGATTTCTGTTTCTGCACTTTGTAATCTACTGTATTTCCATTTCTGTAATCCTTTGGAATTCAATAAAAAGGGGTTTCCCCATTGTTTGATATTGGCAATCTAATTGTCGAAGTTTATTTTGATTAAACCAAACAACAATTAATATAATCATTGCATTCATCATTCTCACATCGTGTATTCTCCTTACCTACGAATCTCACGTTTGTGTCTCGATTCTAGAGTCAAACTGTCTCATTCGTACAATACTCGGGCCAATCGTCAGAAAAGGATAGATGATCTTGAGGAAGAAAATAGAGAGTTGAAAGAAGAGATCGACGCTCTGAGAGAGGATATGAGAAAGTTTCGTAATGACATGCAAGCCATGGCAGAAGCTCAGCTACAAAGAACTGTGATCTCAGAGATCACCTCAACGCCTATCATAGAAAAGTATGATCCTAGGTATCAGATGACAAAAGATCATCCTTGGGGCATGCCTGTTAACTATATCCCGGAAGGATATGTTCCGCCGATCACTGAAGATCAAGGAATCGCAACAGAAGCCGCTGGGCCTGAAGGTTACAAACTTCGGGAAAGCGAAGATGCCAGGGGCATACTCAAGACTCCTGAAGGTTACAAACTTCGGGAGGCGCCAAGATTTACTGCCGTAGTCACGGTACCACCCCCTGTGGTGCACACTGTCCCAGAAGGACAGATTCCACAGACACCTTCTGGTAAGAAGGAAACTATGTTTGACAGAATGGATGAATTCCAGGAGCAGTTCTTGGAAATGCAGAAAGAGCTGCAAGCCATTCGCGGTCAGGATCTATTTGGAAAGGACGCCGCAGACCTCTGCTTGGTCCCAAATGTGAAAGTCCCGCACAAGTTCCAAGTGCCCGACTTTGAAAAATACAAGGGTAACTCTTGCCCTCAGAGCCATCTGGTGATGTACGCTCGGCGGATGTCAGCTCAGACGGAGAATCAGGACCTGCTGATTCACTACTTCCAGGATAGTTTAACCGGTGCCGCACTCAAATGGTACATGGGTTTAAACTGTACTACGATCAGTACATTCAGAGATCTTGGTACTGCCTTCGTCCAACAATACAAGTACAATTTGGACATGGCACCTGACAGAGATCAACTTAGATCAATGTCACAAAAGGACAAGGAAACCTTTAAGGAGTATGCTCAAAGGTGGCGTGAAATTGCCGCTCAAATTTGTCCACCTCTTGAGGAAAAAGAGATGACAAAGATCTTCTTAAAGACCTTAAGCTCATTTTACTATGACCGAATGGTCGCCAGTGCGCCCAGTGATTTCACCGAGATGGTCGGTATGGGTGTACGTCTTGAGGAAGCTGTCCGAGAAGGACGTTTGGTAAAAGACACTGGATCGACGAGCGGTACTAAAAAATACGGTAGTGTTCTCCCTAAGAAAAAAGAGCAAGATATTGGGAATATCTCTCTCGGAAAGCAAAGGCGATGTTATCAGCCAGTAGCAGTTGTTACTCCCGCTATCGGCCCCGCGCCTGTTCCTATATATCAACCTCAGGTTGCGCAGAGCCAACCTGACCAACAAAGGACACAACAGCCTCTTCAGCAGGCTCGTCCTCCATATAACAACAACCGTATAATACGGCCATCAGGGTTTGATCCTATACCCATAATGTACGCAAAGCTGTTTCCGTTACTGCTGGCTAAGGGGCACATTCAGACTAAGTCTCCCATTTCAGTTCCGGAAAATCCGCCTTTTTGGTTTAAAGCGGATCAAACATGCCCTTACCATCAAGGAGGTTCGGGGCATAACATTGAGACTTGTCTCAATTTCAAATCCGACGTGCAAAAGCTTGTTAGGAGCGGGCTCTTATCTTTCAAAGATACAAATCCTAATGTTCTTACGAACCCGCTGCCTCAACATGAGAAAGTTGCAGTCAATCTGATTGAGAAAGAGACTAACAATGTCTATCAAATTCACGATGTACTCTTGTTAAAGACCAATCTGGTCAAGCTACATTGTAGACAGAGTGGATATGGCCATGTGCCACCTCATAACTATCACCAGTGTGATATCTGCTCTAAAGACAACCAGGGATGTTCTGTAGTGCAAGCAGCTCTACAGGAACAAATGGATCTTGGATGGATCCAAGAGCACCGAGTTCGTGAAGTTAACATGGTTTACACGAATTCCAACGTCATTCAAAACCACGACATCCGTGCGATGAATGTCAACTTGGTGGCGATACACTCAAGGCAAAGCCAGTATCATAATCTACCGCGGCACGATTACAGTTCCTGTCTGATTTGCTCAGTAAACAAACAAGGATGCTCTTTCATACAAGAGGCCCTCCAGCGTCAGATGGATCTTGGATGGATCCAAGACTACCATGATAGGAGCTCCTATCAAATCAACATGGTTCAAATCTTTGATATTTGCGTGATGAATACCAACCTTGTAGAGTTACATGCTGAGCAGGTCCGACTCGGATTCTTAATATCACACGACTATCAAAACTGTAAAGCAGATTGCAAAAATGATCGAGGTTGTACCCTTGTCCAGGAGGCACTTCAGCACTTGTTAAATCACTAGTGGATGCCAATCTATATGGACGAAGATACTCAGCAGATTAGTATCAATAACAGGAATCCTACTCGTCGTCAAAGTCAGGATGTCCGATCAATGGAAGATAACCTAGTGAGGTTACATTGCATTCAAAGTGGGCGTGGCCAGGTGCCACTACACAATTACGACAGTTGTAGCGTCTGTTCGGAAAGTAACCAAAGGTGTTACCTTGTGAGAGCAGCTCTTCAGGGTCAGGTCGATCACGGAGAAATTCGCCCATATCCAGGTTCAGAACCCATCATTTGGTCTCCGAATTACCTTTCTGATCAAGTTGAGGATGTTGCCACGATCTCTGGTCATCATAGGACCAGGGATGTTTTTGCCATCATCCCTCTATTTGATGAATCTAAAGTTCCCAACCAGGAACGGATCGAGGTTACTTATGATGGTCAGAAAAATCAGAAGGTTCCCATAGTCATCTATCTACCGGGGCCACTACCGTATGAATCAGCTAAGGTAATCCCTTACAAATAAGGTGCAACAATAATCGAGAATGGAAAGGAAATTCCATTACCCTCCGTCGTGAATATTGCAGACATCAGTCGTGTAACACGGAGCGGTCGAATCTTCAACCGAGGAGTTGGAGACCCTAACAGAGAAAAGGAACTTTAGACGGAAATTCCTGATCCATCAGTCGGTCAATCCAGTAATCCCGACCTTTCGAAAAACAAAGATGAGATGCTAAAGCTCATCCAAAGGAGTGAATACAACATTGTTGATCAACTGTTACAGACTCCTTCAAGGATCTCAGTATTATCACTATTACTCAGTTCAGAAACACACAGAGAGGCTCTACAGAAAGTCTTGGAGCAAGTCTTTGTGAAACAGGATGTAACAATCAGACAATTCGATAGCATTGTCTCTAACATCACTTCCTGCAATAATTTGGGATTTAGTGATGAGGAATTACCTGAAGAGGGTCGCCGTCATAACATGGCGCTCAACATTACAGTTAACTGCCAGGGCGATGCTTTAGCCAACGTACTGGTAGACACAGGGTCAGCCCTGAATGTTATGCCGAAGTCCACTTTGATGCAATTATCATTCAAGGGCCCTCCGATGAGAGTCAGCGAGGTCGTCGTCAAAGCATTCGACGGATCCAGAAAAACAGTTATCGGCGAAGTTGATCTTCCCATAACTATTGGTCCTCACACTTTCCAAATCACTTTCCAGGTCATGGACATCCGGGCAACATACAGTTGTTTATTAGGAAGACCTTGGATACATCAGGCTGGAGCGGTTACTTCAACCCTCCACCAAAAGCTAAAGTTCGTCAAGAACGATCAACTTGTCACGATTTGTGGGGAACAAGCCTTGCTTGTGAGTAACCTATCATCATCTACTTGTGTGGAACCCAAGGAGGTTATTGGAACTCAGTTCCAAGCACTATCGGTGAGCAAGGACAATCAGTTCAAAGAAGGAACTTCAATTTCTTCATACAAAGATGCTATCAAAGCGGTTGAGAGTACCGATACGACAGGATGGGGACAGCTTGTCATTCCTATTGACAATAAAACAAAGAAGGGTCTTGGTTTTTCTGCAACCTGTACCCATACAGCCGCCAACGATGAAAGTCTTCATCCCCTTCAAAACTTCTTCCACAGTGGAGGTTTTCTTCACCCAGTGTCTCAGACAGTTCATGCTATCAATGAGGAAGATCCCTCTGACACAGATGAAGAATGGAAGTCCTACCTTAACAAGGACGGCTATATGTCTCAGGAAGAGGTGCCTATGCCTTTTTGCTTTCCTACAGAAAGTCTGTGATTTATACCAAGATCAGATGTCGAAATGATATAGGGAGATTGTGATCCGAAAGGATGCCGTGCTCCGCCAAATTCATTAGAGGAAGACACTCCGATGAAAGACAATTTTGACCACAATTACTATGGCCCGATGGATGGTCTGCCAATGTGGCAGCCTTACCCAGGAAACTTGGGGCAAGAAAGTCAGCCGAGTAATGAAACTCAGCTGAGCATCATTGAACAGAATACCTGTGTCCCCACCATGTCATGGGATCAACACTCAGGTCATTCGGAAACTACTCAACATGAAGATGAATTTTCAACGTTTGCAGGACTTGAATTCATCAACTATGCTTTTCCCGAGGTCAACGTCATCGAGAGGGATGACTCCTCCAGTTCCAAAGAAGTTTGGGACACTCTAGGACAACCTAGTGGAAAATACGACTTTATGGTCAAGTACACTGCTCCCGAAAGCTCTCGTATAAGGCTCGAGGATATCCAGCCAACTGGATGGGGAGATACAGCTGAGAGTACAAATGCTATGCAAAATACAACAGAGGAATCCTCCTACGACAATTCTGCTTGGGAGACAGATTCCAATGATCCTGCTCCACCAGAAATCAGCGTCATTTCTGAAGACAAATCAAGGAAGGTGCCACACTTTGTGATTCACCGAGGATTTCGTCGCCAATGGGTTGCTGTCGATGTTCCGAGGGTCGTTCGTCAGTCAAAGTAATTGCCATCTTTAAACCTTTCGCCCTGCCCAGGTGAAACGGATATTTTGATAGGGCTCATTTTCTATAAATTTCCCTCTTCGCTTTGCCCAAAGCCACAGAGTTTTGTTTTATAGGGTTGTAGTTTCAAGATTCGACTTGTTCATTAATAAAATAACGTCGTTCTGTAATTTCCGCATTAATTGCTGTTTTCTCTTTTTGCTTTTTTAGAAAATGGTAATCCTAAAAAACATTCAATAATAAAAACAAGCAGTAAAATCAAAACACTGCACACACTTGCATTTTCTCTATCTCTTCTAAACATGAATCATCACGTCATGCAGATTGCTTGTTTTATACCCCGTTGAAACATACGATTCGATGCCTTCTCCCAACTTTGAGTTCCCGGTATTCGAGGCTGAAGAAGAAGTTGACGACGAAATTCCAGAAGAGATCTCCCGACTACTCAGACAAGAGGAAAGGTCCATTGAACCTCACAAAGAACCGTTGGAAATGGTAAACTTGGGTTCAGAAAAAGAGAGAAAAGAAATCAGGATCGGAGCACTGCTCAGTCCAACTGCCAGAGAGGGTTTGACAAAGCTTCTCAAAGAATTCCCCGATGTATTCGCCTGGTCCTATCAGGATATGCCAGGGTTGGATACCAGCATCGTGGAACATCACTTACCATTGAGATCGGAATGTCCGCCAGTAAAGCAAAGGTTGAGACGGACTCACCCGGACATGGCTATCAAAATCAAGGAGGAGGTACAGAAACAGATCGACGCGGGTTTCCTCGCTACATCTGAATATCCTCAATGGTTAGCCAACATCATACCCGTTCCCAAAAAGGACGGAAAGGTCAGAATGTATGTAGATTACAGAGATCTGAACAAGGCAAGTCCAAAGGACGACTTTCCTTTACCACACATTGACATGCTGGTTGACAGCACAGCAAGGTTCAAAGTATTATCCTTCATGGATGGATTCTCGGGCTATAACCAGATCAAAATGGCGCCGAAAGACATGGAGAAAACTTCGTTCATTACCCCATGGGGTACCTTTTGTTACAAGGTAATGCCATTCGGTTTGAAGAATGCCGGGGCAACCTATCAAAGGGCCATGACTACTCTGTTTCATGACATGATACACAAAGAAATTGAGGTATATGTCGATGATTTGATTGCAAAATCAAGAACAGAGGATGAGCATGTTGAACATCTGTCAAAATTGTTCGAACGTCTAAGAAAATTCAAGCTCCGCTTGAATCCCAACAAGTGCACCTTCGGTGTCCGTTTAGGGAAATTACTAGGGTTCATCGCCAGCCAGAAAGGAATTGAAGTTGATCCTGACAAGGTCAAGGCCATTCAAGAAATGCCTTTTCCGAAAACTGAAAAACAAGTCAGAGGATTCCTGGGACGTTTGAACTACATCTCCAGATTCGTATTCCTCATGACCGCGACGTGTGCGCCGATTTTCAAATTACTCAAAAAGAACCAGGATTGCGTTTGGTCAGAAGATTACCAAACCGCCTTCGACAGTATCAAAGAATATCTGTTGAATCCTCCGATTCTATCACCTCCAGTGGAAGGAAGACCACTGATCATTTACCTCACAGTCCTAGAGGACTCAATGGGATGTGTACTTGGCCAACAAGACGAAACTAAACGGAAAGAGTCTGCCATTTACTATCTAAGCAAGAAATTCACCGACTGCGAGACTCGGTACACAATGCTTGAGAAAACTTGTTGCGCTTTGGCTTGGGCAGCCAAACGTCTTCGCCAGTACATGATTCGTCATACTACTTGGTTGGTCTCCGAAATGGATCCAATCAAGTACGTTTTCGAAAAACCTGCTCTCACGGGAAGGATTGCCCGTTGGCAGATGTTACTATCAGAATATGACATAGAGTACCATGCTCAGAAAGCCGTTAAAGGAAGTATTTTAGCCGATCATTTGGCTCATCAACCGATTGACGATCAAGAATCAATCGGGTTTGACTTCCCAGACGAAGATGTCATGTATCTAAAATTGACAGATTGCGATGAACCGCTACCCAGTGAAGGGCCAGAACCAGGTTCCCAGTGGGGACTTATCTTTGACGGAGCAGTCAATCATTATGGAAACGAAATTGGGGCAATCATTGTTACCCCTCAGGGTTCCCACATTCCTTTCACTGCCAGACTTACGTTCAAATGTACGAACAACGAGGCAGAATACGAAGCATGTATCATGGGTCTCGAAGAAGCGATTGATTTAAGGATAAAAAACTTGGACGTATACGGCGATTCAGCCCTGGTTATTAACCAGATAAAAGGAGATTGGAACACATACCAATCAGGATTGATTCCTTACAAAGACTATGCAAGAAGGTTGTTACCCTTCTTCAACAGAGTCGACTTTCATCACATCCCTCGTGATGAGAATCACATGGCTGATGCCTTAGCCACTCTCTCTTCCATGATTAGTGTAGGTCGATGGAATGACATACCTAAGATCGACATAATGCGCCTTGAACGGCCCGCTTACATCTTCGCGATTGAAGCAGTCATAGACGACAGACCTTGGTATCACGATATCAAATGCTTCCTTCAGAAACAAGAGTACCCATCTGGGGCACTCAGAAAAGACAGAAAGACCCTCAGAAGATTGGCTGGAAACTTCTTCCTGAACGGTGACACTCTTTATTAGAGAAATTTTGACATGGTCTTGCTCCGATGCGTCGACAGACCAGAAGCAGACATGCTCATGAAAGAAATTCATGAAGGATCCTTTGGTACTCATGCCAATGGACACACAATGGCCAGAAAAATTCTGAGAGCAGGGTATTATTGGTTGACCATGGAATCCGATTCTACAAGTACATGAGGAGGTGTCACAAGTGTCAGATATACTCCGACAAAATTCATGTACCGCCATCACATCTCAAAGTTCTTTCTTCCCCGTGGCCTTTTTCCATATGGGGAATCGACATGATTGGCATGATTGAGCCCAAGGCTTCAAATGGACATCGGTTCATCCTTGTAGCCATTGACTACTTCACCAAGTGGGTCGAAGCAGCGTCATTCGCCAATGTAACCCGACAAGTGGTGGTCCGATTTATCAAAAACAATATCATCTTCCGTTATGGTGTTCCAAGCGAAATCATTACTGATAATGGATCTAACTTGAACAATAAGATGATGAAGGAGTTGTGTGCAGAGTTCAGGATCGAACACCATAACTCATCCTACCGACCCAAGATGAACGGGGCGGTAGAAGCGGCTAACAAGAACATCAAGAAGATCGTTCAAAATATGTTTGTAACCTACAGAGATTGGCACGAAATGCTACCCTTTGCTCTTCATGGTTATCGCACATCTGTCCGTACTTCAACAGGGGCAACCCCTTTCTCTCTAGTATATGGCATGGAGGCAGTTCTCCCAATAGAAGTAGAGATCCCATCAATCCGGGTATTGATGGAAGCGAAGCTCACCGAAGCTGAATGGTGTCAAAGTCGACACGACGACCTGAACCTGATCGAAGAGAAGCGAATCACGGCACTATGCCACGGTCAGTTGTATCAATAGAGAATGAAAAGGGCGTTCGACAAAAAGGTCCGACCTCGTGTCTTTAGGAAAGGAGACCTTGTGCTCAAGAAGATACAATCATTTCTCACTGATTCTCGGGGCAAATGGACCCCAAATTATGATGGCCCCTATGTGGTCACAAAAGCCTTCTCAGGCGGTGCCTTGAGACTTGCAACCATGGACGGAGAGGAATTTGCCTACCCCACGAATGTTGATGTAGTCAAAAAATACTTCGCCTAAAACTACAAAAATAAAAACGTCTCGGTGGATTGAAAACCCGAAAGGGCGGTCCAGGCAAAAGTTAGAGACATGAAAAAAATCATCCCGGTGGATTGGAAACATCAAGGTACAATCCAGGCAAAAATTAGGGATAATGGCAAGTAACTATGTTCAACAGAGGCAAGTCCCTCAGCAGCAGTTGCATCATCATCCGCCAGGAAAACTCCAGTCAAGGTCATCTTCGACAGAAGCTCAGGATGTCCCGAATTCAAAGTTGGTAGAAGGATAGTGGTCGTTATGTTTCAACGTAGCCCTTTTCCCTGTAAATTACCATTTTCTAACTTTGTATATACTCTTTGGAATCACGCGTTTGGCTGATCTCCATCTTATCAATAAAATTTGAGCCCTTGTGCTTTTGTTTGTAATTCTTTACTTGTTTTAGCTTTACAGAACGGCGTTGTTTAAACTTAATCAGCGATTCTTGAAATAAAACAAAAATGAATTTACTTGTTAAACTTTTTCTGCTTTTAAATTAAAGATGGCATTTCTTTTGACTGTTGAACATCAGAAGAACATCGATCGCTTCTCCCGAAGTAAGCGGACTTCAAAGTGCAGAATCAAAGTACTCCTTCTCAGCCAGTATGCCTGAATGAAGGGATCAACTGTGTCAGAGACCTTGTTTCGTCTGACACGCCTCGGCCGAGTTCTCATCTCCTAAGCCTGATCAACATAGCTCCCAACGGGACTATCTCTCCTTAGGAAGGTGGAATTACTATTTTGAATCAACGGTACTTCTTCGCCCCGCGATGGCCAAGTATCCAATTGCGTTCATCCATTAGTCTGTATGTCGCGTCTGTTTTGTCAGCATATACATACATACATCATGCATTTTTTTATTTGCATTCACATTTCATATTGCATCACTATCACTCTAGTCGGTCTTGTCCCCTAGTGGTAGAAATCCTCTCAATCGAGTTGTCAGTTCTTGCCTCGTCAGGAAATACTGTGTCTGAACAACCTCGCTTCCAGTTTAATTCTGGAAAGAAGTTGGTCCTTGGCCACTTTGATAATTTGAACCTCTGAAAGATCAGAGAACTTTCAATAAATATCACTCTTCGCCATTGAAGATGATATCCTTGCTTTCCCGGATTAAGGAAAATCCACAGAGAAAGCCTTGTGATCAGAGATTCGGTAGCACGCCAGTTTTGCTCCGAAAAACCACTGATGAGAAGGTCATTGGCACCTCAAAATTGGACCCCATCATATGGCGTTTCTCCGGGAAGATCCTGAGAAAAGTATGATGAAAGATCCCAAATAAAAACAGTCTCTCAAGAGACTCACTTTCCCCAGTAGAATCGACAAATGGCATCTCCAACAGAGAAGTTTGTGCAACTCTACAACTCAAACGTTGGGTTCCCCAGCAAGTCTGACATCAAACCTTTTTCCGTTAAATGGCATCTCCCCAGGAAAATTCGGCGAGAAGTTTGAAGGAAAACCGCTACACATAGCGTCCCTTGTCAATAAAGTTTATTGACAAAAGAAACTGAGACCAGTTCTTGGTAGGAAACCAAGAACGAGGGGAAGTTCAAAAGAAACCAAGACCAGTTCCTTGGTAGGAAACCAGGAACGAGGGGAAGTTCATTTCAGAGACTAAGACCAGTTCTTGGTAGGAAACCAAGAACGAGGGGAAGTTCAAAAGAAACCAAGACCAGTTCCTTGGTAGGAAACCAGGATCGAGGGGAAGTTTACCTTTTCTAAACATCATTGCTTAGCTAAAGAAGATGAATGCATAAGCTACCATTCATAACCACCATCAAAATTTCGGGTATTCCGATATTTAATCCTCTTGCACCCCGAATGCCCGAATCCCTTCGTCATTCACACCTTCGGGTCCAAGAAGATTAAATAGGGGCATCTGTAATACCCCAAATTTTGACCACTAAAGTTTCCCATCATTTTGCAAATCATCATCACAATATTGATGTACCTTTATGCTTCATCAGTCTCCCCAAAGATGGGTGGGCATCCACTACAATCAAAATTAGGGTTTCAAGCCCTCTCTGAGTGCTTAGACAAAGGATCAATCAAGAAATGACATGATCTTCAACTTGTCTAATCTCTCAAACATCCACAATGGATCAAAAAGGACTCCCACTTCAAGGATTAAGCACAAGGCTGCTCCCTTCTAGGTGGATCAAGTCTCAAGATCGACAGTGTCACCAAATTAGGGTTTTGGTCGTCCAGGGCTTCCAGATGGGAATTTTCATCTGGGCACAAGGCAATGATCCAAAACATAACCTAATATACTTCATGGAACCTCATGAACCCATGCATCAAGTCAATTTTGCCTCAGGGGATGCATTCATCAAAAATCAGGAATTAGGGTTTCTTGACCTAATTCACCCCTAAGTTGACTTTTGGGGACAAACCATGAGCCAAGACCTCAAGAGATGATTTGAGGGTCTCTAATATACCATATTGATCCATTTGGAACAATGGATTGATCCAAGAAGCTTGGGCAACAAGTCTCAATTTCATCTGCACCACAATTAGGGTTTTAAGAGAAAAGTCAACTGTAACCTTGACTTTTGACCAGGACATGCTCCCAAGCCCTAGGACATACCTCAATATACCCTATGACACCCATGTAACATGTCCATCAAGTTTGATTTAGGTCAAGGATTTCCTGAAGAATTGCACAGTTTGGAATTCATCTGATAAAAAGTCAACTGTGCACAAAAGTCAACTTTGACTTTTTGAGATTTTTCACCAAAATGGATTTTTAACCCTAAAATGATGTTAATGTATGATTTGAATCATCATTCATCAAGAAAAATCAAGAAAAGTGAGATAACTTGTAAAAGGGGTAACCATAAAACTTAGAAATTTTTCTAAGTTAAGAATAAAGTGGCAAAGGTACCAACTTTGGAGGACCATAACTCCTAAACCACAAGGCCATTTTTTCTCATCCAAAGATGAATTTGTAGCCCTCATTATCACCTACAAAAACTTCAACTACAAGTCATTCCAATTCATTAAGGATTTTGAGTTATGGAGTGATCAAAGTGGATGAAAAGTGAAAATGTCACTTTTTCCAACACTTAGTGAAATTTTCACTAAGTCAGATTCTGCCTCACTTTTTGCCAAATGTAGGAGGATTTTTCACTTGGAATCAGAAGATATCAAAACCAAACTTGTTCAAACAGTTGTTGTATCATGTAAGAGCTTTCCAAAATGGCCAAGAACATTGCCAAATTCAACCTACACCATGAGATACAACATTGCCAAGTTGCCCTGCTGAAATCTGTCAAGGCAAGGCAGAATTTGTAACTTTGGTCGATTTGCCAAAATCATCCAAATTCAATTGCTCCTATCCACTTGGATACCTCAGAGGATTGAATCTAAAGGGGACAGTCACTGAGCCAAGCCTCCAAAGTCCATGGAACAAGAAATAGCATGTTAAACCTAGAATGGCCAAAATAGGGACAAGACTTCAAGTTTGGAATGAGGCATTCAATGGAACCATCAAGGTGGCATGGACTGAGCCATTCTTATCTGAAATCAATCAAGACTTATCCAAGACCAAGGGGACCATAGCTCTGTGCCCTAACCTCTAGTCAATGGCTAGAGGAGACTTGCATTTCCATTGGCCAACATTAAGGAAACACCTGCTGCAGTTGCCATTCACTATTCCTTGCAAAACAAACTTGCTCTACTATAAATAGAGCTCCATTGTGGTCAGTTTGAGTACACCAAAGCCATCTAACAGATGCTTTCCTCAAAATCTCTTCTTTCACTCCAATTTTGCCTTCTAAGGCAGGTCACTATCGGGTTTTGAGTTTGAGAGCAATTCCAATCAAACCAATCACTCACACACCTCACATACATCACATATGAGCTGATCAAACACTTAGATTACTTCTGAAACATCAATTTCACAAAATCACCAGCTGGTTGCTCAAGGTTTTAACCAAAGTGCAGCTGAGGTACCACAAAATGATCCAGCCAATTTCAATCAAGTCCAACCATCCAAACACAATCCATATGGTGTAGGGAAGTTGTTCAGATCATCACCACTCATCGGTAACACCTCCAAATCAAAAATCACATTGCACTTGCTGTCACGGCCTAGAGGTAAGCACATGCTTGGTCATCTCTCAATCTATGCATATTTCCTCGCACAATAATTTGGCCATATGTTCATAATCATGCATGGAATGTTTTCCCTCAATTAATTGCATTGTTTGAATCATGTATCAAAAATCCTAGCCTTCATGCAGAAATTAGGGTTCTTGAGGTCTCTTCGTGATTTCTTGTTGTATGTTTAATTTAAATGAAATTAAAGTACATAGACATGATCGTGAGGTTGAGACGAGCATAATGATATGTGGATTGCATGATATGATTACGTATTCATGGAGATTGGATAGAAAATGCAAATCTGAGAAACCAAGAATACGCGCGTGTTCTTCAGCTTGTTCTTGGCGCCATTTTTAGAAATTCAAATATTTTGAATTTTGTGATTTTGTTTAATTGATTCAAAAATTAATTTCTCTCTGAGTTTTAATGATTTTGAGTTAATTCTTTTTTTAATAATTCACAAAAATGTTAAAATATTTTATTTTCACAAAAAATCCCAAAAATATTATTTATTTCATATAATTGATATTTTTGTAAAGAATTAATATTTTGATTGTTTTTGGCATTTTAAATATTTTTTCTACATTGATTTTGCAACTTTTAATGCTTTCTAATTATTTTGTAGGTCAATACTTAATTTTTCAAGCATTAATCCAAGATCACAATTTGTTTTCCATGTGTTAAACAATTTTTGATCATTTTAATTGAATTTTTATTCAATTAAATACATTTTGAAAACAAATTAGGGTTTTGGATTAATTCAACCCTCATAAATCATTTTCAAAACTCTTTGGGCCTCTTGAGAGAGTGTAAGACCCATCCCCCCTTGTACAAAAACTTTTTGGGCCTCACTCATTGTATAAGTCCCTCTGTACAAGTAAACGGTGCGATCGTCGCCCGTTTAAAAATAAAAATCATCTGGGCCTCTCCTTGAGCTATAAGACCCATTTAAAACACTTTGGGCCTCTATTAGAGTGTAAGACCCAATCCCCCTTTTAACCAAAACATTTTGGGCCTCACTTATTGTATAAGTCCCTCTGCGTTAAAAGAAAACCTCGGCACGATCGCCATTTTTAAACGAAAAATCATTTGGGCCTACCCTCATGTTATAAGCCCCACTCTTTTCTTTAAACCTTTTTGGGCCTCTTGAGAGAGTGTAAGACTCATCCCTTTGTACAGAAAACCATTTTTTGGGCCCCAGTCACTTGTATAAGTCCCGCTGTACAAAGCCAAACAGTGCGCTCACTGATAAAACCCTGGGCCTCTCCTTGAGCTGTAAGCCCCAAATCTTTCTTTTTCAAAGCACTTTCTCCTTTGATTTTGAATATACTGTTGTTTTCAATCTTTCTTTGTTGAACAACTAACCAAACAGCATGGAAGCACTCCAACTGAGTAAGTGGTTATCGCTTTCATTTACTGCTTTCATATTATAAACTGTATTGTGGGGCTGCTCACTGTAAGTCTCCTTTCTTAAACTCATATCTACTGTGTAATAATAGTATAGATATTTCGAGTTTCCTCGGCTACTACGTCTAGAACTAGGTGACGCCGTTTCACTTATTAGTAGAAATAGACGCCTAGATCCCCAATAGGAGCACCAGATACAGTCTTCTCTTCGGCTGTCCTCCTTAGGAATCGTCAAGAAGCTCTACTCCCCAAGATGAATGTATTCTCCGTGAATGGCATCTTTGAGTTTCTTCCAAATTCTCGAACTTTCCTGACTTGATCTATTCCTTGTGGATAGCTTGCCTTGAATGTCTCGGGGTTTGGGTACCCACTACGGTCATAATCTTGGACCTTAACTAAGGAACCCTCTTTAAAAGCTAAAAGTCGCTGGATAGTAAACCTCGCACGTTTACCAGTAGTTTTTATCTTTAAAAGAGTTATCTCTCCTAATGGAAAGGAGATGATAGACCCACGGGCTTCTTAAAAGCATCGGCCTCCTCTTGGGCATTATTCAAGGACACTACGGCTTCTTAGAAGTATTCACAGCCTCCTCTTAGGCTTCGTATAATGATCTCTTCCTCCGGGAATGATAGCCTCCTCTTGGGCTTCGTACAAGGACCCGCCGGCTTCTTAAAAGTTTCCAGCCTCCTCTTGGGCTTCGTACAAATTGTCCCGACGACCTCCTAGAGGTATAGGAACAGAACATAGTCATCCTCATAGAACAGTCCTTTCATAGAGTCTACTACTGTTTCTCAAAGCATAGTACAAAAGATAAAACTCTAGACTTGGACAGTCTAACTTCCTTGAGTCTCAAAGATATTCTCAAGCACCCTTCGTTAAATAGGAAGGAAACCCGCAGACTCGGACAGTCTCAATACCCTTTGGATTTCCCGTTTCCTCAAAGAGAAGGAAATATCCCTGATCCTCAAATCAAATCCCTGAGTACAGTGATGCTCATATAAGAACTGATTTTCTCTTTTAAAATCAGTATATTGGATCTGTCACTCAACTGAAACAGTTACAATAGCCTCCATCTCGGGCTTCGTACGAGACACCAAAATTATCCCCAGTGGAGTCAAACAACCGTTTAGCCTCTCTCTCGGGCTTTGTACGAGACACATAAGAGACTCCCTCGTTGAGTCAATCCCCCTTTCGCCTCCATCTCGGGTTTTGTACGAGATACAAAAAGGTTCTTATAGAGCCAAACAAACAATTGCCTCCATCTCAGGCTTCGTACGAGATACAAAAAACTCTCTTGTTGAGTCAAATAGCCTCCATCTCGGGCTTTATACGAGATACCAAAAGACTCCATCGTCGGGTCAAAATCTTTTAGCCTCTCTCTCGGGCTTTGTACGAGACACATATCAGCCTCCTCTTAGGCTTTGTATAAGAAAACCACTGGTTGATCCAATCAACCTTTTAGCATCAAAGCTGTGCCTCGTTCACAGTACACAAACATCAACAACTCCTTTCCCTTCATCTAATCGCTGTAAGCGGCAAGCCTCTGGATCATCTACATCCACGCCACTGTCCCTCTTTTAGCATGAGAAATTCCTAAGGAAAGATGGCATTGCTCTACACTGAGTTAAAGTCTTCTCCTTCAGGTTAAAACCCTTTCTTCGGAAATTATGGAATTGCTCTGATCCACGTATCCCAGTTAAAGTAATTCTCCTTCTCCCCTCTTTAGAGATGACAAATTCTCTCTAAAGCCGAGGTCTTTCAGCTTCACGTCTTGGGCTTTGAACAAGACACAAATAGACCTTTCAGCTTCACATCTTGGGCTTTAAACAAGATACAAACCACCTTTCGCTTCACGTGTTAGGCTTTCAACAAGACACCAAAAACACCCATTTCCTCCCATAGAATAGGAGGAACTACGAACGCTCTGATTTCCCTATTTCGGTAAACGGGAATACGTAGGCATAAGATCGGAAGAAAAGATCTTAGCGAGCGCAATCAACAAAAAAACCCAAATCCCATATCTCAGTCAATCAAAAGCAGTAATTCAAAAGCATCAGTCCTAACATCCTAATCCTTGTTCCCCGTCAGAAACCCTTTGCCTAGATTAAAAGAAAGAAAACCGTATTGGCGAAAATACAAATAACCAGTACAAAGGCCCCCCCACATTGATAGCATCCGTAACCTAACAGACCGCTGTTTAAACTCAGTATGCAAGCAGGGTTAATTGGAGACATCTATTTCCCTTCCTTATTCAGCTCACAATAGGATAAAAAATGAATAGACCTGTAGTTCAAACTCAAACCGCAGAGAGCGACCAACGCTTAAGAACCGCGTCCAAAATCGCTCGCTACAGAAAAAATGGCGTCCACCGTGGGGCCGGTTCAAGGTTAGATCTAGGCACGGTCTTCCTTCTCTTCACTTATGTGAAAACCACAGATTGGGGCTTCCGCCGAGGAACCCATTTCTGTCAGGAACTTAGGAATCATAGCTTTATAAGTCTATGATGATTAGGACAAATATATATACAGCTTTTCCTAATTGCTATACGTGTTTATTTTTCTGCTAATGGGAATACGGGTGATGCCGTATGTGGAAAGATTGAGTATACACCTAGAAAAGCCAAACCCTTTCGTAATGCGGAAGCTATCGGAAATAGCTGTTACGCAATACTACCCTCATTTGAGGCTGGTGATCTATTCTCGGTGAATGGCACTTACTCTAAGATTGCTCTACAACTCGCTGGCGATCCGCTTGTTGTTTTGCTTTCCTGGGAGGAGCTGATGATAATGAGTACAGGTACAAAAATCACCCTAGTATAAACCTTTGGGGATGGGTAGAGCCTTGACTTCATGACAACGACCCTTTGACCCCATGTTTTTTCTATGTTTTTGTGTGCTGCATTCATGCATCCATTTAATAAAACATTAAAACACTCAAAAAACTTTCTCTTCTAGTCTCTCTGTTTTTCAAATTAAACTAAGACTGTGATTGCAAATATCAGAGAAAAAGATTGCATTAATGGATTTCGGTAGAAGGAGAACTCGCCAGTATACCTTCAAGGTTCCAAAGCTAGAGGATTTGAGAAAGTTAGCAAGGATGATCGTTAACCCAGAGGCTTTCAGAGCCAAGCACGGTGGTTTGCTACCACTGTTAAGAGTCCATGTGATTAAGGGGATCATGGACGCGCTCATTCAGTTCTACGATCCGGTTTATCACTATTTTACATTCTCGGATTACCAGCTATCATTAACGCTGGAGGAGTATTCTCATCTGACTGATTTACATATCACTGATCGAGCTCCGTTTTCTGGACTGGAAGAAATTCCAAAGAATCAGACTATTGCAATAGCAATTCATTTGGACGAGTCTGAGGTCAGGATTCACATGACCACTAAGGGTGGCATCCAAGGTTTGCCAGCCCAGTTCTTGACAAAGAAAGCTCTGTACTTCGCTAGTATAGGGAACGGGACTGCTTTTGAAAGCATCTTTGTCTTGCTCACCTACGGGTTATTTTTGTTTCCTAACATCAATAACTTCGTCGATATCAATGCTATTAAGGTTTTTCTCATTGGAAACCCTGTGCCGACTTTGCTCGCAGATGCGTATCATTCTGTACACTTGGGAAATTAGTACAGCGGAGGGGAGATCACATGCTGTGTACCTTTGCTCTACAAATGGTTTATCTCTCACTTGCCCAAGTCTGCTGCTTTTTGGGATTGCAAGAGTGTCTTACGTTGGTCGCAGAAGATCATGTCTCTCACCAATTCCGATATAGATTGGTGTAATAGGATTTATGAGGGAATCAGAATCATTGACCGTTGTGGAAACTTCCCAAGCGTACCCCTCATAGGAACTAAAGGAGGAATCAACTATCATCCGATATTAGTTCTTCGTCAATTTGGATACCCGATGAGACACATCCCACTGGGTGTTCATCTGGAAGGTCTTTTCTTCAAGGAAGGAGAAAACGACAGAGCACTAAAGATGGAAATAGTGCAAGCTTGGAAACATGTTCATAAGAAAGGACGAGAGTCTCTGGGAAAACCGGACTGTGTCTCGGTGGAGCCTTATCTCCATTGGGTACAAACTAGAGCTCTCAAGCTAAAGATGCCTTATCCTCGTTACGGAATTCTTCCACCGAGGGGAATTGTCATGTACTTCATGACGGAAACTGAAAAGCTTCAGGTTACTCTCAACAAAGTTCAAAAGGAAAGAAGATCTTGGAAGAACAAGTACCGCACCCTCGACGTAGAGTGTATCCAAATACAGCAACTACTAAAAGAGAAAGATGCTCTGATTGAAATTTTGGAGCAACATGCTGTAGAGAATCAAGATGACCAAAGGAATTTGCTCGCTCCTTTCACCTGGCAAAGGAATGACAACCTAATAACGGCCCAAGCGCCCCGGTCAAAGAAGAGGACTCGGGACCCATTAGTTTAGGTTTCTGTTTCTGCACTTTGTAATCTACTGTATTTCCATTTCTGTAATCCTTTGGAATTCAATAAAAAGGGGTTTCCCCACTGTTTGATATTGGCAATCTAATTGTCGAAGTTTATTTTGATTAAACCAAACAACAATTAATATAATCATTGCATTCATCATTCTCACATCGCGTATTCTCCTTACCTACGAATCTCACGTTTGTGTCTCGATTCTAGAGTCAAACTGTCTCATTCGTACAATACTCGGGCCAATCGTCAGAAAAGGATGGATGATCTTGAGGAAGAAAACAGAGAGTTGAAAGAAGAGATCGACACTCTGAGAGAGGATATGAGAAAGCTTCGTAATGACATGCAAGCCATGGCAGAAGCTCAGCTACAAAGAACTGTGATCTCAGAGATCACCTCAACGCCCATCATAGAAAAGTATGATCCTAGGTATCAGATGCCGAAAGATCGTCCTTGGGGCATGCCTGTTAACTATATCCCGGGAGGATATGTTCCGCCGATCACTGAAGATCAGGGAATCGCAACAGAAGCCGCTGGGCCTGAAGGTTACAACCTTCGGGAAAGCGAAGATGCCAGGGGCATACTCAAGACTCCTGAAGGTTACAAACTTCGGGAGGCGCCAAGATTTACTGCCGTAGTCACGGTACCACCCCCTGTGGTGCACACTGTCCTGGTGCACACTGTCCCGGAAGGACAGATTCCACAGACACCTTCTGGTAAGAAGGAAACTATGTTTGACAGAATGGATGAATTCCAGGAGCAGTTCTTGGAAATGCAGAAAGAGCTGCAAGCCATTCACGGTCAGGATCTATTTGGAAAGGACGCCGCAGACCTCTGCTTGGTCCCAAATGTGAAAGTCCCGCACAAGTTCCAAGTGCCCGACTTTGAAAAATACAAGGGTAACTCTTGCCCTCAGAGCCATCTGGTGATGTACGCTCGGCGGATGTCAGCTCAGACGGAGAATCAGGACCTGCTGATTCACTACTTCCAGGATAGTTTAACCGGTGCCGCACTCAAATGGTACATGGGTTTAAACTGTACTACGATCAGTACATTCAGAGATCTTGGTACTGCCTTCGTCCAACAATACAAGTACAATTTGGACATGGCACCCGACAGAGATCAACTCAGATCAATGTCACAAAAGGACAAGGAAACCTTTAAGGAGTATGCTCAAAGGTGGCGTGAAATTGCCGCTCAAATTTGTCCACGTCTTGAGGAAAAAGAGATGACAAAGATCTTCTTAAAGACCTTAAGCTCATTTTACTATGACCGAATGGTCGCCAGTGCGCCCAGTGATTTCACCGAGATGGTCGGTATGGGTGTACGTCTTGAGGAAGCTGTCCGAGAAGGACGTTTGGTAAAAGACACTGGATCGACGAGCGGTACTAAAAAATACGGTAGTGCTCTCCCTAAGAAAAAAGAGCAAGATATTGGGAATATCTCTCTCGGAAAGCAAAGGCGACGTTATCAGCCAGTAGCAGCTGTTACTCCCGCTATCGGCCCTGCGCCTGTTCCTATATATCAACCTCAGGTTGTGCAGAGCCAACCTGACCAACAAAGGACACAACAGCCTCTTCAGCAGGCTCGTCCTCCATATAACAACAACCATACAATACGGCCATCAGGGTTTGATCCTATACCCGTAACGTACGCAGAGCTGTTTCCGTTACTGCTGGCTAAGGGGCACATTCAGACTAAGTCTCCCATTTCAGTTTCGGAAAATACGCCTTTTTGGTTTAAAGCGGATCAAACATGCCCTTACCATCAAGGAGGTTCGGGGCATAACATTGAGACTTGACTCAATTTCAGATCCGACGTGCAAAAGCTTGTTAGGAGCGGGCTCTTATCTTTCAAAGATACGAATCCTAATGTTCTTACGAACCCGCTGCCTCAACATGAGAAAGCTGCAGTCAATCTGATTGAGAAAGAGACTAACAATGTCTATCAAATTCACGATGTACTCTTGTTAAAGACCAATCTGGTCAAGATGCATTGTAGACAGAGTGGATATGGCCATGTGCCACCTCATAACTATCACCAGTGTGATATCTGCTCTAAAGATAACCAGGGATGTTCTGTAGTGCAAGCAGCTCTACAGGAACAAATGGATCTTGGATGGATCCAAGAGCACCGAGTTCGTGAAGTTAACATGGTTTACACGAATTCCAACGTCATTCAAAACCACGACATCCGTGCGATGAATGTCAACTTGGTGGCGATGCACTCAAGGCAAAGCCAGTATCATAATCTGTCGCGGCACGATTACAGTTCTTGTCTGATTTGCTCGATAAACAAACAGGGATGCTCTTTCATACAAGAGGCCCTGCAGCGTTAGATGGATCTTGGATGGATCCAAGACTACCATGATAGGAGCTCCTATCAAATCAACATGGTTCAAATCTTCGATATTTGCGTGATGAATACCAACCTGGTAGAGTTACATGCTGAGCAGGTCCGACTTGGATTCTTAATATCACACGACTATCAAAACTGTAAAGCAGGTTGCGAAAAGGATCGAGGTTGTACCCTTGTCCAGGAGGCACTTCAGCACTTGTTAAATCACTAGTGGATGCTAATCTATATGGACGAAGATACTCAGTAGATTAGTATCAATAACAGGAATCCTACTCGTCGTCAAAGTCAGGATGTCCGATCAATGGAAGATAACCTAGTGAGGTTACATTGCATTCAAAGTGGGTGTGGCCAGGTGCCACTGCACAATTACGACAGTTGTAGCGTCTGTTCGGAAAGTAACCAAGGGTGTTACCTTGTGAGAGCAGCTCTTCAGGGTCAGGTCGATCACGGAGAAATTCGTCCATATCCAGGTTCAGAACCCATCATTTGGTCGCCGAATTACCTTTCCGATCAAGTTGAGGATGTTGCCACGATCTCTGGTCATCATAGGACCAGGGATGTTTTTGCCATCATCCCTCTATTTGATGAATCTAAAGTTCCCAACCAGGAACGGATCGAGGTTACTTATGATGGTCAGAAAAATTAGAAGGTTCCCATAGTCATCTATCTACCGTGGCCACTACCGTATGAATCAGCTAAGGCAATCCCTTACAAATATGGTGCAATAATAATCGAGAATGGAAAGGAAATTCCATTACCCTCCGTCGTGAATATTGCAGACATCAGTCGTGTAACACGGAGCGGTCGAATCTTCAACCGAGGAGTTGGAGACCCTAACAGAGAATAGGAACTTCAGACGGAAATTCCTGATCCATCAGTCGGTCAATCCAGTAATCCCGACCTTTCGAAAAACAAAGATGAGATGCTAAAGCTCATCCAAAGGAGTGAATACAACATTGTTGATCAACTGTTACAGACTCCTTCAAGGATCTCAGTATTATCACTGTTACTCAGTTCAGAAGCACACAGAGAGGCTCTACAGAAAGTCTTGGAGCAAGTCTTTGTGGAACAGGATGTAACAATCAGACAATTCGATAGCATTGTCTCTAACATCACTTCCTGCAATAATTTGGGATTTAGTGATGAGGAATTACCTGAAGAGGGTCGTCGTCATAACATGGCGCTCAACATTACAGTTAACTACCAGGGCGATGCTTTAGCCAACGTACTGGTAGACACAGGGTCAGCCCTGAATGTTATGCCGAAGTCCACTTTGATGCAATTATCATTCAAGGGCCCTCCGATGAGAGTCAGCGAGGTCGTCGTCAAAGCATTCGACGGATCCAGAAAAACAGTTATCGGCAAAGTTGATCTTCCCATAACTATTGGTCCTCACACTTTCCAAATCACTTTCCAGGTCATGGACATCCGGGCAATATACAGTTGTTTATTAGGAAGACCTTGGATACATCGGGCTGGAGCGGTTACTTCAACCCTCCACCAAAAGCTAAAGTTCGTCAAGAACGATCAACTTGTCACGGTTTGTGGGGAACAAGCCTTGCTTGTGAGTAACCTATCATCATCTACTTGTGTGGAACCCGAGGAGGTTATTGGAACTCAGTTCCAAGCAATATCAGTGAGCAAGGACAATCAGTTCAAAGAAGGAACTTCAATTTCTTCATACAAAGATGCTATCAAAGCGGTCGAGAGTACCGATACGACAGGATGGGGACGGCTTGTCATTCCTATTGACAATAAAACAAAGAAGGGTCTTGGTTTTTCTGCAACCTGTACCCATACAGCCGCCAACGATGAAAGTCTTCATCCCCTTCAAAACTTCTTCCACAGTGGAGGTTTTCTTCACCCAGTGTCTCAGACAGTTCATGCTATCAATGAGGAAGATCCCTCTGACACAGATGAAGAATGGAAGTCCTACCTTAACAAGGACGGCTATATGTCTCAGGAAGAGGTGCCTATGCCTTTTTGCTTTCCTACAGAAAGTCTGAGATTTATACCAAGATCAGATGTCGAAATGATATAGGGAGATTGTGATCCGGAAGGATGTCGTGCTCTGCCAAATTCATTAGAGGAAGACACTCCGATGAAAGACAATTTTGACCACAATTACTATGGCCCGATGGATGGTCTGCCAATGTGGCAGCCTTACCCAGGAAACTTGGGGCAAGAAAGTCAGCCGAGTAATGAAACTCAGTTGAGCATCATTGAACAGAATACCTGTGTCCCCACCATGTCATGGGATCAACACTCAGGTCATTCGGAAACTACTCAACATGAAGATGAATTTGCAACGTTTGCATGACTTGAATTCACCAACTATGCTTTTCCCGAGGTCAACGTCATCGAGAGGGATGACTCCTCCAGTTCCAAAGAAGTTTGGGACACTCTGGGACAACCTAGTGGAAAATATGACTTTATGGTCAAGTACACTGCTCCCGAAAGCTCTCGTATCAGGCTCGAGGATATCCAGCCAACTGGATGGGGAGATACAGCTGAGAGCACAAATGCTATGCAAAATACAACAGAGGAATCCTCCTACGACAATTCTGCTTGGGAGACAGATTCCAATGATCCTGCTCCACCAGAAATCAGCGTCATTTCTGAAGATAAATCAAGGAAGGTGCCACACTTTGTGATTCACCGAGGATTTCGTCGCCAATGGGTTGCTGTCGATGTTCCGAGGGTCGTTCGTCAGTCAAAGTAATTGCCATCTTTAAACCTTTTGCCCTGCCCAGGTGAAACGGATATTTTGATAGGACTTGTTTTCTGTAAATTTCCCTCTTCTCTTTGCCCAAAGCGACAAAGTTTTGTTTTATAGGGCTGTAGTTTCAAGATTCGACTTGTTCATTAATAAAATAACGCCGTTCTGTAATTTCCGCATTAATTGTTGTTTTCTCTTTTTGCTTTTGTAGAAAATGGTAATCCTAAAAAACATTCAATAATAAAAACAAGCAGTAAAATCAAAACACTGCACACACTTGCATTTTCTCTATCTCTTCTAAACACGAATCATCACGTCATGCAGATTGCTTGTTTTATACCCCGTTGAAACATACGATTCGATGCCTTCTCCCAACTTTGAGTTCCCGGTATTCGAGGCTGAAGAAGAAGTTGACGACGAAATTCCAGAAGAGATCTCCCGACTACTCAGACAAGAGGAAAGGTCCATTGAACCTCACAAAGAACCGTTGGAAATGGTAAACTTGGGTTCAGAAAAAGAGAGAAAAGAAATCAGGATCGGAGCACTGCTCAGTCCAACTGCCAGAGAGGGTTTGACAAAGCTTCTCAAAGAATTCCCCGATGTATTCGCTTGGTCCTATCAGGATATTCCAGGGTTGGATACCAGCATCGTGGAACATCACTTACCATTGAGATCGGAATGTCCGCCAGTAAAGCAAAGGTTGAGATGGACTCACCTGGACATGGCTATCAAAATCAAGGAGGAGGTACAGAAACAGATCGACGCGGGTTTCCTCGCTACATCTGAATATCCTCAATGGTTAGCCAACATCGTACCCGTTCCCAAAAAGGACGGAAAGGTCAGAATGTGTGTAGATTACAGAGATCTGAACAAGGCAAGTCCAAAGGACGACTTTCCTTTACCACACATTGACATGCTGGTTGACAGCACAGGAAGGTTCAAAGTATTCTCCTTCATGTATGGATTCTCGGGCGATAACCAGATCAAAATGGCGCCGAAAGACATGGAGAAAACTTCGTTCATTACCCCATGGGGTACCTTTTGTTACAAGGTAATGCCGTTCGGTTTGAAGAATGCCGGGGCAACCTATCAAAGGGCCATGACTACTCTGTTTCATGACATGATACACAAAGAAATTGAGGTATATGTCAATGATTTGATTGCAAAATTAAGAACAGAGGATGAGCACGTTGAACATCTGTCAAAATTATTCGAACGTCTAAGAAAATTCAAGCTCCGCTTGAATCCCAACAAGTGCACCTTCGGTGTCCGTTTAGGGAAATTACTAGGGTTCATCGCCAGCCAGAAAGGAATTGAAGTTGATCCTGACAAGGTCAAGGCCATTCAAGAAATGCCTTCTCCGAAAACTGAAAAACAAGTCAGAGGATTCCTGGGACATTTGAACTACATCTCCAGATTCATATTCCTCATGACCGCGACGTGTGCGCCGATTTTCAAATTACTCAAAAAGAACCAGGATTGCGTTTGGTCAGAAGATTGCCAAACCGCCTTCGACAGTATCAAAGAATATCTGTTGAATCCTCCGATTCTATCACCTCTAGTGGAAGGAAGACCACTGATCATTTACCTCACAGTCCTAGAGGACTCAATGGGATATGTACTTGGCCAACAAGACGAAACAAAACGGAAAGAGTCTGCCATTTACTATCTAAGCAAGAAATTCACCGACTGCGAGACTCGGTACACAATGCTTGAGAAAACTTGTTGCGCTTTGGCTTGGGCAGCCAAACGTCTTCGCCAGTACATGATTCGTCATACTACTTGGTTGGTCTCCGAAATGGATCCAATCAAGTACGTTTTCGAAAAACCTGCTCTCACGGGAAGGATTGCCCGTTGGCAAATGTTACTATCAGAATATGACATAGAGTACCATGCTCAGAAAGCCGTTAAAGGAAGTATTTTAGCCGATCATTTGGCTCATCAACCGATTGACGATCAAGAATCAATCGGGTTTGACTTCCCAGACGAAGATGTCATGTATCTAAAAATGGCAGATTGCGATGAACCGCTACCCAGTGAAGGGCCAGAACCAGGTTCCCAGTGGGGACTTATCTTTGACGGAGCAGTCAATCATTATGGAAACGGAATCGGGGCAATCATTGTTACCCCTCAGGGTTCCCACATTCCTTTCACTGCCAGACTTACGTTCAAATGTACGAACAACGAGGCCGAATATGAAGCATGTATCATGGGTCTCGAAGAAGCGATTGATTTAAGGATAAAAAACTTGGACGTATATGGAGATTCAGCCCTGGTTATTAACCAGATAAAAGGAGATTGGAACACATACCAGTCAGGATTGATTCCTTACAAAGACTATGCAAGAAGGTTGTTACCCTTCTTCAACAGAGTCGACTTTCATCACATCCCTCGTGATGAGAATCACATGGCTGATGCCTTAGCCACTCTCTCTTCCATGATTAGTGTAGGTCGATGGAATGACATACCTAAGATCGACATAATGCGCCTTGAACGACCCGCTTACATCTTCGCGATTGAAGCAGTCATAGACGACAGACCTTGGTATCACGATATCAAATGCTTCCTTCAGAAACAAGAGTACCCATCTGGGGCACTCAGAAAAGACAGAAAGACCCTCAGAAGATTGGCTGGAAACTTCTTCCTGAGCGGTGACACTCTTTATAAGAGAAATTTTGACATGGTCTTGCTCCGATGCGTCGACAGACCAGAAGCAGACATGCTCATGAAAGAAATTCATGAAGGATCCTTTGGCACTCATGCCAACGGACACACAATGGCCAAAAAAATTCTGAGAGCAGGGTATTATTGGTTGACCATGGAATCCGACTGCTACAAGTACATGAGGAGGTGTCACAAGTGTCAGATATACTCCGACAAAATTCATGTACCGCCATCACATCTCAAAGTTCTTTCTTCCCCATGGCCTTTTTCCATATGGGGAATCGACATGATTGGCATGATTGAGCCCAAGGCTTCAAACGGACATCGGTTCATCCTTGTAGCCATTGACTACTTCACCAAGTGGGTCGAAGCAGCGTCATTCGCAAATGTAACCCGACAAGTGGTGGTCCGATTTATCAAAAACAATATCATCTACCGTTATGGTGTTCCAAGCGAAATCATTACTGATAATGGATCTAACTTGAACAATAAGATGATGAAGGAGTTGTGTGCAGAGTTCAGGATCGAACACCATAACTCATCTCCCTACTGACCCAAGATGAACGGGGCGGTAGAAGCGGCTAACAAGAACATCAAGAAGATCGTTCAAAAGATGTTTGTAACCTACAGAGATTGGCACGAAATGCTACCCTTTGCTCTTCATGGTTATCGCACATCTGTCCGTACTTCAACATGGGCAACCCCTTTCTCTCTAGTATATGGCATGAAGGCAGTTCTCCCCATAGAAGTAGAGATCCCATCAATCTGGGTATTGATGGAAGCGAAGCTCACCGAAGCTAAATGGTGTCAAAGTCGACACGACGACCTGAACCTGATTGAAGAGAAGCGAATCACGACACTATGCCACGGTCAGTTGTATCAACAGAGAATGAAAAGGGCGTTCGACAAAAAGGTCTGACCTCGTGTCTTTAGGAAAGGAGACCTTGTGCTCAAGAAGATACAATCATTTCTCACTGATTCTCGGGGCAAATGGACCCCAAATTATGATGGCCCCTATGTGGTCACAAAAGCTTTCTCAGGTGGCGCCTTGAGACTTGCAACCATGGACGGAGAGGAATTTGCCTACCCCACGAATGTTGATGTAGTCAAGAAATACTTCGCCTAAAACTACAAAAAAAAAAACGTCTCGGTGGATTGAAAACCCGAAAGGGCGGTCCAGGCAAAAGTTAGAGACATGAAAAAAATCATCCCGGTGGATTGGAAACATCAAGGTACAATCCAGGCAAAAATTAGGGATAATGGCAAGTAACTATGTTCAACAGAGGCAAGTCCTTCAGCAGCAGTTGCATCATCATCCGCCAGGAAAACTCTAGTCAAGGTCATCTTCGACAGAAGCTCAGGATGTCCCGAATTCAAAGTTGGTAGAAGGATAGTGGTCGTTATGTTTCAACGTAGCCCTTTTCCCTGTAAATTACCATTTTCTAACTTTGTATATACTCTTTGGAATCACGCGTTTGGCTGATCTCCATCTTATCAATAAAATTTGAGCCCTTGTGCTTTTGTTTGTAATTCTTTACTTGTTTTAGCTTTACAGAACGACGTTGTTTAAACTTAATCAGCGATTCTTGAAATAAAACAAAAATGAATTTACTTGTTAAACTTTTTCTGCTTTTAAATTAAAGATGGCATTTCTTTTGACTGTTGAACATCAGAAGAACATCGATCGCTTCTCCCGAAGTAAGCGGACTTCAAAGTGCAGAATCAAAGTACTCCTTCTAAGCCAGTATACCTGAATGAAGGGATCAACTGTGTCAGAGACCTTGTTTCGTCTGACACGCCTCGGTCGAGTTCTCATCTCCTAAGCCCGATCAACATAGCTCCCAACGGGACTATCTCTCCTAAGCAAGGTGGAATTGCTATTTTGAATCAACGGTACTACTTCGCCCCGCGATGGCCGAGTATCCAATTGCGTTCATCCATTAGTCTGTATGTCGCGTCTGTTTTGTCAGCATATATATACATACATACATCATGCATTTTTTTATTTGCATTCACATTTCATATTGCATCACTATCACTCTAGTCGGTCTTGTCCCCTAGTGGTAGAAATCCTCTCAATCGAGTTGTCAGTTCTTACCTCGTCAGGAAATACTGTGTCTGAACAACCTCGCTTCCAGTTTAATTCTGGAAAGAAGTTGGTCCTTGGCCACTTTGATAATTTGAACCTCTGAAAGATCAGAGAACTTTCAATAAATATCACTCTTCGCCATTGAAGATGATATCCTTGCTTTCCCGGATTAAGGAAAATCCACAGAGAAAGCCTCGTGATCAGAGATTCGGCAGCACGCCAGTTTTGCTCCGAAAAACCACTGATGAGAAGGTCATTGGCACCTCAAAATTGGACCCCATCATATGGCGTTTCTCCGGGAAGATCCCGAGAAAAGTATGATGAAAGATCCCAAATAAAAACATTCTCTCAAGAGACTCACTTTCCCCAGTAGAATCGACAAATGGCGTCTCCAACAGAGAAGTTTGTGCAACTCTACAACTCAGACGTTGGGTTCCCCAGCAAATCTGACATCAAACCTTTTTCCGTTAAATGGCATCTCCCCAGGAAAATTCGGCGAGAAGTTTGAAGGAAAACCGCTACACATAGCGTCCCTTGTCAATAAAGTTTATTGACAAAAGAAACTGAGACCAGCTCTTGGTAGGAAACCAAGAACGAGGGGAAGTTTAAAAGAAACCAAGACCAGTTCCTTGGTAGGAAACCAGGAACGAGGGGAAGTTCATTTCAGAGACTAAGACCAGTTCTTGGTAGGAAACCAAGAACGAGGGGAAGTTCAAAAGAAACCAAGACCAGTTCCTTGGTAGGAAACCAGGATCGAGGGGAAGTTTACCTTTTCTAAACATCATTGCTTAGCTAAAGAAGATGAATGCATAAGCTACCATTCATAACCACCATCAAAATTTCGGGTATTCCGATATTTAATCCTCTTGCACCCCGAATGCCCGAATCCCTTCGTCATTCACACCTTCAGGTCCAAGAAGATTAAATAGGGGCATCTGTAATACCCCAAATTTTGACCACTAAAGTTTCCCATCATTGTACAAATCATCATCACAATATGGATGTACCTTTATGCTTCATCAGTCTCCCCAAAGATGGGTGGGCATCCACTACAATCAAAATTAGGGTTTCAAGCCCTCTCTAAGTGCTTAGACAAAGGATCAATCAAGAAATTACATGATCTTCAACTTGTCTAATCTCTCAAACATCCACAATGGATCAAAAAGGACTCCCACTTCAAGGATTAAGCACAAGGCTGCTCCCTTCTAGGTGGATCAAGTCTCAAGATCGACAGTGTCACCAAATTAGGGTTTTGGTCGTCCAGGGCCTCCAGATGGAAAATTTCATCTGGGCACAAGGCAATGATCCAAAACATAACCTAATATACTTCATGGAACCTCATGAACCCATGCATCAAGTCAATTTTGCCTCAGGGGATGCATTCATCAAAAATCAGGAATTAGGGTTTCTTGACCTAATTCACCCCTAAGTTGACTTTTGGGGACAAACCATGAGCCAAGACCTCAAGAGATGATTTAAGGGTCTCTAATATACCATATTGATCCATTTGGAACAATGGATTGATCCAAGAAGCTTGGGCAACAAGTCTCAATTTCATCTGCACCACAATTAGGGTTTTAAGAGAAAAGTCAACTGTAACCTTGACTTTTGACCAAGACATGCTCCCAAGCCCTAGGACATACCTCAATATACCCTATGACACCCATGGAACATGTCCATCAAGTTTGATTTAGGTCAAGGACATGATTTCCTGAAGAATTGCACAGTTTGGAATTCATCTGATAAAAAGTCAACTGTGCACAAAAGTCAACTTTGACTTTTTGAGATTTTTCACCAAAATGGATTTTTAACCCTAAAATGATGTTAATGTATGATTTGAATCATCATTCATCAAGAAAAATCAAGAAAAGTGAGATAACTTGTAAAAGGGGTAACCATAAAACTTAGAAATCTAAGTTAAGAATAAAGTGGCAAAGGTACCAACTTTGGAGGACCATAACTCCTAAACCACAAGGCCATTTTTTCTCATCCAAAGATGGATTTGTAGCCCTCATTATCACCTACAAAAACTTCAACTTCAAGTCATTCCAATTCATTAAGGATTTTGAGTTATGGAGTGATCAAAGTGGATGAAAAGTGAAAATGTCACTTTTTCCAACACTTAGTGAAATTTTCACTAAGTCAGATTCTGCCTCACTTTTTGCCAAATGTAGGAGGATTTTTCACTTGGAATCAGAAGATATCAAAACCAAACTTGTTCAAACAGTTGTTGTATCATGTAAGAGCTTTCCAAAATGGCCAAGAACATTGCCAAATTCAACCTACACCATGAGATACAACATTGCCAAGTTGCCCTGCTGAAATCTGTCAACGCAAGGCAGAATTTGCAACTTTGGTCGATTTGCCAAAATCAGCCAAATTCAATTGCTCCTATCCACTTGGACACCTCAGAGGATTGAATCTAAAGGGGACAGTCACTGAGCCAAGCCTCCAAAGTCCATGGAACAAGAAATAGCATGTTGAACCTAGAATGGCCAAAATAGGGACAAGACTTCAAGTTTGGAATGAGGCATTCAATGGAACCATCAAGGTGGCATGGACTGAGCCATTCTCATCTGAAATCAGTCAAGACTTATCCAAGACCAAGGGGACCATAGCTCTGTGCCCTAACCTCTAGTCAATGGCTAGAGGAGACTTGCATTTCCATTGGCCAACATTGAGGAAACACCTGCTGCAGTTGCCATTCACTATTCCTTGCAAAACAAACTTGCTCTACTATAAATAGAGCTCAATTGTGGTCAGTTTGAGTACACCAAAGCCATCTAACAGATGCTTTCCTCAAAATCTCTTCTTTCACTCCAATTTTGCCTTCTAAGGCAAGTCACTATCGGGTTTTGAGTTTGAGAGCAATTCCAATCAAACCAATCACTCACACACCTCACATACATCACATATAAGCTGATCAAACACTTAGATTACTTCTGAAACATCAATTTCACAAAATCACCAGCTGGTTGCTCAAGGTTTTAACCAAAGTGCAGCTGAGGTACCACAAAATGATCCAGCCAATTTCAATCAAGTCCAACCATCCAAACACAATCCATAGGGTGTAGGGAAGCTGTTCAGATCATCACCACTCATCTGTAACACCTCCAAATCAAAAATCACATTGCACTTGTTGTCACGGCCTAGAGGTAAGCACATGCTTGGTCATCTCTCAATCTATGCATATTTCCTCGCACAATAATTTGGCCATATGTTCATAATCATGCATGGAATGTTTTCCCTCAATTAATTGCATTGTTTGAATCATGTATCAAAAATCCTTGCCTTCATGCAGAAATTAGGGTTCTTGAGGTCTCTTCGTGATTTCTTGTTATATGTTTAATTTAAATGAAATTAAAGTACATAGACATGATCGTGAGGTTGAGACGAGCATAATGATATGTGGATTGCATGATATGATTACGTATTCATGGAGATTGGATAGAAAATGCAAATCTGAGAAACCAAGAACACGCGCGTGTTCTTCAGCTTGTTCTTGGCGCCATTTTTAGAAATTCAAATATTTGAATTTTGTGATTTTGTTTAATTGATTCAAAAATTAATTTCTCTCTGAGTTTTAATGATTTTGAGTTGATTCTTTTTTTAATAATTCACAAAAATGTTAAAATATTTTATTTTCACAAAAAATCCCAAAAATATTATTTATTTCATATAATTGATATTTTTGTAAAGAATTAATATTTTGATTGTTTTTGGCATTTTAAATATTTTTTCTACATTGATTTTGCAACTTTTAATGCTTTCTAATTATTTTGTAGGTTAATACTTAATTTTTGAAGCATTAATCCAAGATCACAATTTGTTTTCCATGTGTTAAACAATTTTTGATCATTTTAATTGAATTTTTATTCAATTAAATACATTCTGAAAACAAATTAGGGTTTTGGATTAATTCAACCCTCATAAATCATTTTCAAAACTCTTTGGGCCTCTTGAGAGAGTGTAAGACCCATCCCCCCTTGTACAAAAACTTTTTGGGCCTCACTCATTGTATAAGTCCCTCTGTACAAGTAAACGACGCGATCGTCGCCCGTTTAAAAATAAAAATCATCTGGGCCTCTCCTTGAGCTATAAGACCCATTCAAAACACTTTGGGCCTCTATTAGAGTGTAAGACCCAATCCCCCTTTTAACCAAAACATTTTGGGCCTCACTTATTGTATAAGTCCCTCTGCGTTAAAAGAAAACCTCGGCACGATCGCCATTTTTAAACGAAAAATCATTTGGGCCTACCCTTATGTTATAAGCCCCACTCTTTTCTTTAAACCTTTTTGGGCCTCTTGAGAGAGTGTAAGACCCATCCCTTTATACAGAAAACCATTTTTTGGGCCCCAGTCACTTGTATAAGTCCCGTTGTACAAAGCCAAACAGTGCGCTCACTGATAAAACCCTGGGCCTCTCCTTGAGCTGTAAGCCCCAAATCTTTCTTTTTCAAAGCACTTTCTCCTTTGATTTTGAATATACTGTTGTTTTCAATCTTTCTTTGTTGAACAACTAACCAAACAGCATGGAAGCACTCCAACCGAGTAAGTGGTTATCGCTTTCATTTACTGCTTTCATATTATAAACTGTATTGTGGGGCTGCTCACTATAAGTCTCCTTTCATAAACTCATGTCTACTGTGTAATAATAGTATAGATATTTCGAGTTTCCCCGGCTACTACGTCTAGAACTAGGTGACGCCGTTTCACTTATTCGTAGAAATAGACGCCTAGATCCCCAATAGGAGCACCAGATACAGTCTTCTCTTCGGCTGTCCTCCTTAGGAATCGTCAAGAAGCTCTACTCCCCAAGATGAATGTATTCTCCGTGAATGGCATCTTTGAGTTTCTTCCAAATTCTCAAACTTTCCTGACTTGATCTATTCCTTGTGGATAGCTTGCCTTGAATGTCTCGGGGTTTGGGTACCCACTACGGTCATAATCTTGGACCTTAACTAAGGAACCCTCTTTAAAAGCTAAAAGTCGCTGGATAGTAAACCTCGCACGTTTACCAGTGGTTTTTATCTTTAAAAGAGTTATCTCTCCTAATGGAAAGGAGATGATAGACCCACGGGCTTCTTAAAAGCATCGGCCTCCTCTTGGGCATTATTCAAGGACACTACGGCTTCTTAGAAGTATTCACAGCCTCCTCTTAGGCTTCGTATAATGATCTCTTCCTCTGGGAATGATAGCCTCCTCTTGGGCTTCGTACAAGGACCCGCCGGCTTCTTAAAAGTTTCCAGCCTCCTCTTGGGCTTCGTACAAATTATCCCGACGACCTCCTAGAGGTATAGGAACAGAACATAGTCATCCTCATAGAACAGTCCTTTCATAGAGTCTACTACTATTTCTCAAAGCATAGTACAAAAGATAAAACTCTAGACTTGGACAGTCTAACTTCCTTGAGTCTTAAAGACATTCTCAAGCACCCTTCGTTAAATAGGAAGGAAACCCGCAGACTCGGACATTCTCAATACCCTTTGGGTTTCCCGTTTCCTCAAAGAGAAGGAAATATCCCTGATCCTCAAATCAAATCCCTGAGTACAGTGATGCTCATATAAGAACTGATTTTCTCTTTTAAAATCAGTATATTGGATCTGTCACTCAACTGAAACAGTTACAATAACCTCCATCTCGGGCTTCGTACGAGACACCAAAATTCTCCCCAGTGGAGTCAAACAACCGTTTAGCCTCTCTCTCGGGCTTTGTACGAGAAACATAAGAGACTCCCTCGTTGAGTCAATCCCCCTTTCGCCTCCATCTTGGGCTTTGTACGAGATACAAAAAGGTTCTTATAGAGCCAAACAAACAATCGCCTCCATCTCAGGCTTCGTACGAGATACAAAAAACTCTCTTGTTGAGTCAAATAGCCTCCATCTCGGGCTTTATACGAGATACCAAAAGATTCCATCGTCGGGTCAAAATCTTTTAGCCTCTCTCTCGGGCTTTGTACGAGACAGATATCAGCCTCCTCTTAGGCTTTGTATAAGAAAACCACTGGTTGATCCAATCAACCTTTTAGCATCAAAGCTGTGCCTCGTTCACAATACACAAACATCAACAACTCCTTTCCCTTCATCTAATCGTTGTAAGCGGCAAGCCTCTGGATCATCTACATCCATGCCACTGTCCCTCTTTTAGCATGAGAAATTCCTAAGGAAAGATGGCATTGCTTTACACTGAGTTAAAGTCTTCTCCTTCAGGTTAAAACCCTTTCTTCGGAAATTATGGCATTGCTCGGATCCACGTATCCCAGTTAAAGTAATTCTCCTTCTCCCCTCTTTAGAGATGACAAATTCTCTCTAAAGCCGAGGTCTTTCAGCTTCACGTCTTGGGCTTTGAACAAGACACAAATAGACCTTTCAGCTTCACATCTTGGGCTTTAAACAAGATACAAACCACCTTTCGCTTCACGTCTTGGGCTTTGAACAAGACACCAAAAACACCCATTTCCTCCCATAGAATAGGAGGAACTACGAACGCTCTGATTTCCCTGTTTCGGTAAACGGGAATACGTAGGCATAAGATCGGAAGAAAAGATCTTAGCGAGCGCAATCAACAAAAAAACCCAAATCCCATATCTCAGTCAATCAAAAGCAGTAATTCAAAAGCATCAGTCCTAACATCCTAATCCTTGTTCCCCGTCAGAAACCCTTTGCCTAGATTAAAAGAAAGAAAACCGTATTGGCGAAAATACAAATAACCAGTACAAAGGCCCCCCCACATTGATAGCATCCGTAACCTAACAGACCGTTGTTTAAACTCAGTATGCAAGCAGGGTTAATTGGAGACATCTATTTCCCTTCCTTATTCAGCTCACAATAGGATAAAAAATGAATCGACCTGTAGTTCAAACTCAAACCGCAGAGAGCGACCAGTGCTTAAGAACCGCGTCCAAAATCGATCGCTACAACCAGACGACTCAATCACAAAGAGAGATCGAATAAGATGCAGTCAAGTATTTAATCAAGGATTAATTAAAATCAAAATCAAGATCAATAATTAATCAAGAATATCCAAGTTAAAATTAAAGTGCTAATTAAAACAAGATTAAATTCTAAGTAAAAGAGTTAATCTAAAATTAAAAACTAATTTGAAAATTAAACGTAAAAATAAACTTCTAAAAAACTACTTCTAAATCAAGATTAAGTTCTAATTAAAAATTAATAACTAATCTAATTACCCTAAGTCAAAATTAATTGTTAATTAAAACTAATTATCTACACTTAATTAACAAATATCAATTAACAAGATAAACAAACAAAAAACAATTAACAAAAAGGGTGCAGTCCTGGTTTGGAGGTGTGGTCAAAAAGTCAGGCGAGTGGGCCTCAGGCCCAATGGTTTTGTTCAGCCAAGAGGGGGGTGCGTGAGTGTTCAGTGTGTGGATAGTAAACAAATGGTTGTGGAAAGGAAAATTGAGAGACATGGGCTTAAGAGCCCGATCCGGTCCAGATGCAAAACGTAGAAACCCTAAAAACTAAAATCAGCTCTCAACTGACCTCGACATCCAAATTTCCTCTTCCCCTGTTTCACTCACATCGCCGCTCCCCTGTTTCACCGTCCTCCTCCTTTTACTTCATCCTCGTAGCTTCTCCTTCGTCGGCTCTCTTATTCTCTCCCATGGCTTCGTCACCATCTCCTTCACCGCAACTCCGCCCTCACTCACTTCCTCTCTCCGTCTCACTCTGCTCTCATCTCCTTCTTCCCCTTCAATCATTCGCGACATCCACCATCACCGTGCTCTCTTCTCGCACGACACAGTTCTTCAATCAATCGACCAAGTTTAAAACTCACACAAAAACCAAATTCAAGAATGAACCTCAGAAAATTAAATCACAATGATTCGAAGGTTTATCTCATCAAACTTCGCATTAATCAAACATAATGGAATCACACTTGCGGAAGTCTAAACCAGACAACAAATAATTCAGCCAAATCGAACACACAAATTAAGCATCACAAACAAGCAGTGAGAACACGAACAAGTTAATGCGTGAACAGAAGCGAAAATCACGAACACATCGCCATAAGCACCAGATCGAACTGATCACAAATTCAACACCAGAGCAAAATCACCATAATTGCGCGAACGAAAATATATCGGACAAATAGAGCTTACCTACCGGAGAAACGTCTGGTGCTTCTTTGAAAGCGAGGTATGTGTGTTGTTCAACTTCCTTTGAATTCTGTTATGCTCTTTTATCCATTGCAACTTTTAATCGTGAACTCATTCCTTTGCGTACTTGTTCTTGTTGTTGTTGTTAATCGTTGTCAAACTGATGCGTGCGTGAATTCTTCCTCTGTGTGTGTTCTTGTGATATGTAAGTCTGCTGAATTCTTGAGTTACAGAACCTGACTGAGTTATTTTAAATTTGGTTACAGGTTTTTTTGAATTGATTATGGTGATTTGAAGATGAAGGAATTGAAGGTTGGAATTGTACAGAGAATGATGAAGAATTCCTCAATTTTGTTGAGATTTCTTTGGCTGGTTTTTTGAAGTGGAAGAGTGAGGTCGTCTGTTGAATGAAGATTTACAGTCTCTTATAACAGAACTAGGGAGGGTATGATAGGTATTTTGAGTGCAATTCTGTTAGAGGCATTTGTTGTGAAATTCTGTTGTGAAATTGTAGTGGAATTGGTCACGCGTTTTGCTCTGCTTTTGTAACTTTTCTCACTTTTTCTGTTAAAATCTTTTTGCTGATGTGAATTTTTCCCTTGATTTTGGTAGCTTTGGTTCATGAGGTGTGATGTGTGATTTTTTTTCACGTGCCGGTATTTTGGAGGCAAGGTTGGGATTAATACATGATTTGGCCAGCTTGTTTCAAAAAGGTTATGCGCTGTGTGATGGTTTCATGATTGACCAATTGTAATAACTTTTGGTATTTTGAAATGGATACGACATAAAGGGGAACTTAAAAAATGGTTTGTTTTGAAATTGAAATTGATATGGATATGGAAAATGAATTTACAAATGGATACTATGGTAATTGAATTAAAAAGGATATGGATAGAAATGGATGAATGGGTTGGATATTAAAAATGAAATGGACAAGATGAAAATGATTTGTACAAAAAGTAAAAATGGATATTTGATTGGAAACAAAATGAATATGGACAAATTTAGATAGGAAATTGGATCAAAATGGTTAAAGAAAAAAATGGAAATGAATAATTGGTTTATGGTATAAATTTGAATTGGACATGGATATGATATGGATTTCAAGCAATGGATTTTTGGATTGGTTTGGAAATATGGATATTGAATAGTATTCAGGAAAATGGAGGTTTATATGGTTTAAAATGGATAACTAAGTGGATAAAAATGGATAAAGAAAAATGGTTAAAAATGGATATGGAAAGGTAATGGTTATGGATATTAAAAAATGAAGATTATGAACTCGGTTTAGAAAGTGGATAACTAAACAAAACCAAAACCCATCCCAAACTTTTCCACAAGCCTCTGATAAAGCGGTCACAGCTAACACTGAAAAATCTTGCCATTAAAACAAAACATATGAATCAAACATCCTCTGAATCTCTGATCAAATGAATCCACACCTCCACTGAAGAATCTCAACCGATAAACAGTCCACAAGCTCAACCTTGAACAAGAACCCTAAATATCCTTGAGACGTACCCCTTGACTCACACCAATGAACACCTGACCCAAGGCCTTTGATGGATACTCTAAATAGAAAATTACAACGAGCAGAATTCGACCTCTTGCTCCAGCTTAACCTGAAATAGAAACCGACTGAATCACCTCTGAATAAGGCCAACAAGAAAATCCTTCGATCCCATGTCTTAGAAAACCAATGCAATGATATGATTATGAGTCATGACCTAATGAAGATGCAAATGAGAGAGAAACATAAGCCAGTAAAAGGTAGGGCAAATTTTGGGGTGTTACAGCTGCCCCTATTCAATCGACTTGAACCTGAAGGTATGATAGCAATGGCTGTCATGCGTTCAAAGGATTCATGGAGATTGAATACCAAAAGAAACCTAAAATTTGCAATCCTTAAAGGAGAGACGACTCCACTGGGGAAAAAGTAATAAATGCCGCACTGTCACAACATGGACGAGTGTTGGAAATCAATACATACGATGTATTGAAAAGTCTTGAAATAAACACAAACTAGTGTTAGCTATGCTAGGGATAAACACGGACGGGTGTCAAGGAATCAAAGATATCAGATACGGATGGGTATCGAAAAGATACACGGATGGGTGTAAAAAGTTTCAATACGGACGAGTATCGAAAAGGTACACGGACAGGTGTAAAAGGATTCCAATACGGACGGGTACTGAAAAGGGGTTCAAACACGGACGGGTGCTGAAAAAACACGGACGGGTGCCAAATGTCAATGCGGACGGGCATTGAAACAAAAGTTCAAACACGGACGGGTGCTGAAAGAACACGGACGGGTGCCAAATGTCAATGCGGACGGGCATTGAAACAAAAGTTCAAACATGGACGGGTGCTGAAAGAACACGGATAGGTGCCAAATGTCAATGCGGACGGGCATTGAAACAAAAGTTCAAATACGGACAGGTACTGAAAGAACACGGACGGGTGCCAAATGACAATGTGGATGGGCATTGAAACAAAAGTTCAAACACGGACGGGTGCTGAAAGAACATGGACGGGTGCCAAATTTCAATGCGGACATGCATTGAAACAAAAGTTCAAACACGGACGGGTGCTAAAAGAACACGGACGGGTGCCAAATGTCAATGCGGACGGGCATTGAATCAAAAGTTCAAACACGGACGGGTGTTGAAAGAATACGGACGGGTGCCAAATGTCAATGCAGACGGGCATTGAAACAAAAGTTCAAACACGGACGGGTGCTGAAAGAACACGGACGGGTGTCAAAAGTCAATACGGACGTGCATTGGCTTAAAAGGTTCAAACACGGACGGGTGCCAAATGTCAATGCGGACGGGCATTGAAACAAAAGTTCAAACACGGACGGGTGCTGAAAGAACACGGACGAGTGTCTGACGGTAAAAACCTTAAGGGGATAAACCAAAGGACCACCTGGACGAAGGGGTAAAAAGGAAATCATGGATTCACAATCCTGGCAAACAAATCTGCAAGGGGATGTCAAATATTGCTTTGAATGACTAACCCAACACTCGTGGAGTAAATTCGAATGATATCTTCCTGAAATCTGGCTTTCCTGACGAAGGAAAACTCAAACCTGGCTTATGCTTCAGATGCATATGTTTGAATTTTGCCGTAATGCTCCACACGAAGTGGAAATGCTACGCATTTGGGAGGATGCCATGCAAAAATGCTTATGCAATGCAAAAGATCGTCCCAGCGAAATAAACGCTGAAAACAGAAGCAACTCCATCGAGGACGACAAACCCATTATCATTAAACCAAAGAAATCCTGAGGAAAACTTCACCCTGCTAGGGAAGATAACAATCACCAATTCTGCTGGAGATGGACGAAACTCCGAGAGAATACCCACTCAGCTGGGGAGGGAGATGAATACTAAAGATGGAAACTCGTCCGCCGAGGATCACCAACTGTTTCAGAACTTAGATTTGACGCCTGCCAAAAACGATTGGACTTAAGACCTACTGGGAATCCACTCACCACCAAACTCTGCTTGGGGATGTGAGCTTAATTCGCTGTTAGGGAAATAACTTTACCCTCACCCTGCTGGGGATTAGATCAAGTTGTTGTCGGTGAGGCTATACTTTCTGACCAACTGAGGAAAGTAGACACCAAGACTCTGTGGGGATAATAACATCTTTGTCCACGAACTTCCTGCTGGAGATAGAACAACATCCACCTTAGAGCAATCAACTTCAGAACGCTTGCTGGGGAATAGTAATCCAAACGCAATTTCGGCTGGGTATAGAATCCTCTGTACTCTGCTGAGGAGGACGATCCTCAACGACTCCGCTTGGGAGAAAAAGTAGTTGTCAACATCCACTCTGCTAGGGGATAAACACACTGTATCCTGACTAGCTGAGGAAAAAACAACTGCCCCATATCCTGTAGGGAAACACCATCTTTGATCAAAGAAGATGCTCCATCCATCTCTTGCTGGTGAGGCTGCAGAAATGACAATTTCTGACTACCTGCTGAGGAAAGGTGAGCCGAATCACAACTCTGGCTGGAGGTAATCCTTTTATACCTTGCTGAAGGGGACGATCCTTAACGACCCCGCTCGGGGAATTACTTCTTTATACTCTGTTGAGGAAGACGATCCTTGATACTCTGATGGGCAAGAGTAATAAACTGCTGAGGATGATCAGGCTTCAAAGTTGGGGAGAGCTCTACTGGGGAGGTACCAATGAAGACTGGACTTTGAATTACTTGAGATAACTAGATCTGACCGTTGAGGAAAAGAACACTCTGACTCCTCATCGTCTACTTGACGATATTCTATCATCTTACCTTGCTGAGAGTAAGGATTCTATCTGTACTGCTAGAGATAAGAAACCTTCATAAAAACCCTTTTCGAACATAGGACAATTCTCTGCTTGAGGAAGAATAACAATTCCCACACCCTGCTGGAAAAAAGATACCCTCTGGCTCTTTGCTGTAGGGAAAAGACTCCAAAAGTCCCACACTGGGAACAACTCAGTGCTGATTGTCAAGAGCGAAACACAGTTCCTTTAACTCTCCACCTTGCCCCGGACCACAGGGTCTAATTGAAGCAATCATCTTAAGAGGATTTTACAGAAAACCTGGCGTTCAACAATGCCCCAGGGTCTTCAAACTCTTAGAGATGTATCCGGTCTGGACATGACTGTCCCATAATTCATGATTCGTGAAGTAAACCACCTCGAGAGGGTTCGTAATGACCTGAAATATTCTGCCACAGTATTCTGAACCTTGCGGAGGTGCTATTGATTGACTGTGTTCTGAAGGGGAAAACTTCTCGCGCCCTTGAAGTGACCTGCCCAAGTACAAGCCTTGCAGTACATTTGTCTCTGACTGACTAGTCTTCGAGAGATTTACCGAATCTCGACGTGATTGCCCCAGTTTACACCCTTGTGGAGAGATTTATCGGATCTCGACATAATTTCCCCAGTTCAAAGAAATTTTCTCAACATGAATGCCCCATGGTTGATTGTACTCTGAAAAGACCTTCTCGACTTGAATGCCCTAGCTTGGCTACATTTTGAAGAGATTTCCCGGTGTGATTGTCCCAGATTGGTTACATCTCAACACAAATGGCTGGGAACACCTTTTTCCCACATAATCTTTCAGCAACATGTCCTCTGGAGTCTTAGGCACCCCAACTTGGCCAGTTGAAGCTTCTCGACTGATGTTCATCGTGTAAGCTTCTTTGATGTCAAACAAATATATGCAAGTAGAAAATATTTATTCTGAGAATGATTATTCAAATGCAACACATATGTTAATCTTGAAGTCCTTATTGAAAATATGTCACACAACTGAGTTACGACACTTATTTTTGAAAGAAAAGCAATACGCACATGCAACACCAACGAAAATCTTATTAGCATAACTCATGGGAGTCAGGAACGCTATCTTGTTGAAGTACGCCTTCAGACTAAACCCTGTTTCAATTAGGACTTTTAAGGGTTGTAGTGTGGCCTGGTTCGCGATTTGATAAAAAAGGATTTATGGCTCAAAGTTTATTGGTACCCACCCAATCTTCATGATATTCTCCAGTCCTATGTTCAGCCAATTTGACACAAGCGCTCGTCTCTCAAAAGGTTTCTCGATTTCTAGGGAATCCATGCAACTGGTGATTCGACACCTGACGAGGTTTTTTGGACTAACAATCGCCCCTTTTTGTCTTTTGTGTCTATAGTCACATGACTTTGTTCTTATCGAGGATTTTCTTTGTAACCCTTTTGGCTTTTTGCTTTCTCATTCTTTTGCTTTTTGTTCCCTAATTTTTGCCTGAACTGACTCTTTTGAGTTTTCAATTTTGAAGTCCAGTGGGATGCCTTAACTTTTGCCTAAGTCACTTGCTTTCAAGTTTTTCGACTTAGCAGGCTTTTTCTTTTTTCTCTTTTTTCTCATTTTTTTTTGAACAAGTCGTGTGACACCGTTTTGCCTGACTTGTTTGAAAGGGTTGTGACTGTTTCACTCTTCGGTTGGTGAGGAGTAACCATTGTGGTTCTACACCTCTTAACCTTTTGATAGTGGAATGGAAGGTAATGGATCCTCAGATGTACACTCCTTCTGAAAGTTGAACACTTGGTCAAACTAACTGACGCCTACCCTGCCCCTGGGGTAAAATTGAGGGTTTTTCGTTTTCAGAAAGAACTCCTACTACTAGGCTCAAAGGGGTTGACAAAGGTCTATGCCCTTATCTCTCCAGTGTTTGTGAATTAGAAACAATGCCTGTACATCCTTAACAAGGTTTTATCCAAAAGCGTACCATTAGAAATATGCGTTCTTATTTCGTCATCCTCCCTCTGAGAGTCTAGGCAAGAAAGATAGTATTGCAGTGCATATAAACATGACATGAGTGCATAAAAGTAAGATACTTCAGGAACAACACATCATTACATTAAAATCCACATTCAAACACAAACAAGTTTTTACATGCAGACAATGTTTAAACAAACAAAGAAAAGCTACATATGAAAATACAATAAAGGAAGCTGATGATTACCATTGTTGAGGAGACTTGACTCCGTCTGGACTTATTGCTTTTGATGACGCTCTTGCAATCTGGTGCTTACTCTGACAAAGAAGCTTTAATCCAAAGGGGTACCATCTGGCGTGATGACCTTTGAGTCGATCAAGTCTTGCACCTTATGCTGGAATGCATTACAATTATCAATTGTATGCCCAAACGTTCCCGAGTGGAACTCACAGCTAGCGTTCATGTCAAAGTCCGGAGGAATAGGGTATGGCACTAGCATGGCATTCCTCGTTTGAATCAGAGAGTTCTTGAGCAGACGAGCAAACAACTGACTATAAGGGATACGAATAGGATCAAACATCCTCTTGGGCCTTCTTGGTCTCGGTTGCCCCTGCTGCTGATAATTCTGCTGCCGATGCTGATTCGGGCACCCAAACTGCCCCTGTACTTTCCTTTCCATATTCGGCTGAGGGACAAACAAAGGTTGCTGACGTAGAGCTTCTGCAGCAAAAGGTTGTGGAAAAAGTCCATGACATGAGGTGGATCCTGCGGACAGGGAAGAAGTCTCTACTTCCTTTGCAACAATTGGGGTAAAATCACCTTGTATGCTCACGCCGCTCGACGTGAATTCAATTGCCCTTACATCAATCAAATCCTAGACTTTGTGCTGAAAGGCCCTACATTTCTCCACAGTATGCCCTGGTGCCCCAGAATGGAAATCACAATGGGCTCTTGCATTGTAGCCTGGTGGGGGATTACCAGTAACAGGAGCCAAAGTCCTTTTATGTACCAATTGTAACTGAAGAAGATGCTGCAATAGCTGAGAATATGGCATAGGGAGCAGATGAAAAACTCTTTCCAACTGCTTCGGTCTCTGTGCACACTTTTTATTCTTAGGCTTATCTTGGGAGACAAGACCTGGTTGCTGTTGGGAAAGTTCTGGAACCTTGGGTTGTGGAGGGGATTCACGAGGAAATCCATGATCTAGCGAAGACCCCAAAGAGATGGGAGAATTAAGGACTTCTGTTGCGGAAGCGAGCACCTGACTGTTTTCCTACTTTAACACCCTATCCAAGATTTCCATGACCAGGCCCATCTGAGTCCTCATCTGATTAACCTCCTCCCTCAGCATCTTCTGGTCTTGCATGAGAGTTTGCATATTCCCCATAAATTGCCCCATCTGGCCTTGCATTTCCCTCAACTCAGCTTGAATTTGCTCCATGATCAACTCTTGAATGGCCTGAGGAGTTGAATCTACAATTCTGAAGAAAACCAGATCAGAACAAGGATAACCAACCTTGAACACCTGTTATGCAAAATGAGATAATTATGCAAATGCAAACATGTATGAACATTATCAAGGCGATATATCCCTTGATTCCAGTTTTAATAATAGAAGAGAACTGAATTCCTGATCATATAAAGAGAATAAGCATCTGTTACAACACAAGTCTGAATAAGCAAAAACAAAGATCCCGACCAACAAGCCTGGCGGTGATCCCGGAAATACAAAGAAAACAATAACAAGGAAACTAAAGCATATCATCAAGACTCAGCTGTGCTAGAATTCCCCATTCATCATTCTTTTTGCACCAATTCTGCGCTTCCTTGAGAAGTTTCTTGGTATTAGGATGTTCTGGTCTCTGAATCAACTCCTGAATCAAAAGATCTCTCCTGTGCAAGATCCCTGTTAAATAACGACTATGCAATTCCCAATCATCTTCTCCAGAAGCTCCACCTGAACTTGGATCTTCGCTTCTGGCTCTTTTCACTTCGGCTTGGATCTTCAGCTGCTCCATATTTGCCATGGTTTCCTTGAGCTTTTCCTCAACTGCTCTCCTCTCAAAGATCCCTGATAAAATCTCTTTATCCTTTTCCCGAAGCTTTGTCTTCAATCCTTCAATCTGCTCCAGATACTTGTCCTCTTTCAACCTGTTGGCAGTAATTGTTGTATTCCGACGATCATGGAACTTGTGAATTCTTGACATAGCATAAGCTAACTCTTTCTTTTTGGATGAAAGGACCTCGCTAACACCTTTCAACGCTTGAGCCACTTTCTCTCTGGCTGTGGCTTCTTTAGACAATTCTTTCTCCTTTGTAGCCAAAAATTCTGATTTCAATCTGGCAACATGGATAGCTTCACCTCTTTCGTGCTTTAACTGACCAACCTCTTTGCCCAGCTCACAATTCTCTTCTTGGAGTTTCTCCTTCTCAGCCCATAACTTATCATACTTCTCTATATCAACAGTCGTGGGAGCCTTGATCATCAAAGGATACAAAGGTGGTTCCACCGGGAAAGGAAGAAGCTCCTCTTCTGCTCTTTTCTTAATCCACTCTTCATAGGAAGGAAAAGCCTGGTTATTACATTTCCCGAATGAAGTTTTTCCTTTCTTGGTCACCTGCTTCCAAGCATTCACAATCTTCCTTATCATCTCTTGATCTCCAGTACCATTGAAGAATAAGGACTCTCTGATATCTCGTTCTTCAGGTGGACCTTTCAAAGGATAACCAAACTGCTTGATAACAAGGGAAGGATTATAGTTAATTCCACCTCTTCTCCCTATCAAGGGTACATTAGGGAATTCTCCGCACTTGCAAATAATCTCCATCCCTAGCAAGTCATGGTTGAACCAAACAATGTTGTCAGCAGTCAAGCCCATTAACCTCTTTGACCACTTCAGAGAATCTCTCGTATCAACGAAAGCGCCAGCTTCGGGGAGATGACTCAGAAACCAAGTAGATAAGAGTGGTGCACAGCAACTCACAGTTTTTCCACGCCTATTTTCATTCTTGTAGTGGACTGAGTGATACACATCACCTAGCAAGGTAGGTATAGGATTCTTTGAAATAAAGATTCTGACAGCATGCATATCCACCAGATCAGGAACATTGGGAAACAGGACAATCCCATAGATGCACATAGCCAGAATAGCTTGGAAAGCAGTCCAATTCTTCTCTTTAACATGTACATAAGCTTGATCAAACAAGAACTTCAATGAGAAACCCTTAGCTCCTTGTTTCTCCACAATATTACTGCTCGGAATGGATTCACCAATATGAAGAGCAACGGCCATCTCCTTTATCCCAGGGCATTCTTCAGAAAAGAAAACTATGTCATGCCTGATGGGGATTCCCAAAATAAATGAGAACTCCTCCAGCGTTAGAGCCAAGATATAGTCTGGGAAAGTGAAACAACGCAAAGACGGATCATAGAACTAAAGAAGTGTATGAATGGCATCCTTCTCATACTTAGAGATACTGTAGACAAACTTCAGAAGTCTCCCATACTTTCCAACGAACTCTGTATGAACTCTGGGACCAGCCATACGAATTAGCTTGTGAATCAACGTCAAGGTCGGGTCTGGGAACGAATAAGCAACAGTCTTCTTTCTCTGGACATCCATGCTAAGGCAACCTCAGAAAACCGGAATCAAGAGTAAGATGCAAGCCCTGGAAAATGTCAAACATGTTAGAATGCAAGAAAAATGATATGCACATGCAAGCATGGGATCAAGGAATCACTGTTGGATGTGTTGTGTTGTTAACTGAACGAGAACCACAACCCAGAAAACCAGAATTCTAGAATACCGAACCACTGAGATAACCAGAAACCCAGATAATCAAACACTGATGAGAAATCCAGAAAACTGGGTAGGTTGAAGGTTTCGATTTCCTGCAATCCTGCAAACACCCATCCCATCTCACATGAGGGTTCTAAAAAGGCGAGGATCCTCAATATCCCGGGCTCTCAGATCGAGAAATGATGATACGTTCACCATTTCTGGTTTGGCATCATCACCAATCGAGGAGGCCTCAACTGATTCCCCTAAAAAACAAGGTCATCCTATGCGAGTCCCTCAGTATTGGGTCCTCGGATCGACAAGTGTAATGGGTTTTCCATTTCTGGTCTGCCATTATCACAGGTATGGAGGAGAGGCGCAACTGAGGTATCGGAGAAACGGTCACCAGAGTCGACAGCTCTCTAGATTAACACCCTAACATGCGCAAGACACACACGTCAGCATGCATCCCAAGATAGCCTCGTCTGGTTGTGATTTTCGTGAACACACAAACGCACCAAGCCGGCACATAGGTCCCACTACTTTCCACTCTAGTCCTAGGGTGTATTGAAGCCTAGGTATTGGGCTTATCTCTCAGAACAACCCAACCTGCCAAACAGAAACCAGCCAGCACAGCACAACAATATCCAGTATGACAGTAATAAAATGAAATACAATGCAGTAAAAGCTGTAAAACAGTAATATACAACATAATAAAGCACAACAAATAAACACCCAACGAAAAAACAAACAAGCGCTAAGATTGACTTGCTAAAGGGGATGGACCAGCAAGAGGTCGACCAGAATTCCCCAGCAGAGTCGCCAGCTGTCGCTCCCGAAAGATTCGCATCCAATGGTACAAACGCGAGAGTGGCGCGGAAAAACACAGAGTCGCCAGCAATGTGTATTTATCCCGAGAGAGGGAAAGGAAACACTGCATAAACCTGAAGAGAAAGGGGGAAAGACATGGTCATCGCAACCATAGTCCGGGTTCGGGAGTTGGTTATACGAGGGGAAGGTGTTAGCACCCCACGCACCCATCGTACTCGATGGGATCCACGCTTGTTGTCTAAACGGAGGGTGAGTTGTCCTACTATCTATGGCTGAACAAAAGAAAATGGGGATGAGGGTGACTAAGACGGACTCGGTAGGACATATTCGATGCCCTAGGCCTACGTACTCCCTCAGTGCAATGGGAAAGTCAGAGTCAACGTAGTTCGGACGGGAACTGTGAGGGAAGGTTACTCGCCAAGACAATCGCTGTCTTGTGCCTACATATCCTCAATCAGACGAGAGAGAGGAATCGGAGCTAATGTAGTTCGTGGGTACGACCACGGATGGGTAAGTGTTTTTTATGTGAGCGACAAGCTCTTTTCTGAAAATGAAGTTTGGAACCCAACAATCCCGAAGGATAAAAAGATTTGAATTTGTTTCGTGTTTTTTAGACAGAAGTGTTTTTTAAGTTAGTTCATAACTTGCATTGCACCAGAGTCTAGGGCACAGGGACGAATACTTATCGAATCGTCCCAAGACAGGACGCCCGCTAAGCACTCTAGAAAGATGAGAGGAAGCCCCTCATTTCTCATTCCCCGCGCTTAAGGCTCGTAAGCAATACACTTTATCTTTATTAAGTGTTTTCAAGAAGTTTTGAGATGAGAAGAGAGAAGACCCAAAAGGAAACTCTAAAGGGGAACTAAGAGTCCTAATGTTATCATGCGTGGATGACCTATGGTTAGTGAGGCTTAGGAGGGAAAATTCTACCTAATGTTATCATGCTTGGATTGAGAACCTAATGTTTATCCTACTCCGAGCTTAATCAGAAATTAAGTCGGACTAGGAGCCTTAAGGGAGCATGTGAATACAAAGTAATCAACAAGTAAACACCAGACGACTCAATCACAAAGAGAGATCGAATAAGATGCAGTCAAGTATTTAATCAAGGATTAATTAAAATCAAAATCAAGATCAACAATTAATCAAGAATATCCAAGTTAAAATTAAAGTGCTAATTAAAACAAGATTAAATTCTAAGTAAAAGAGTTAATCTAAAATTAAAAACTAATTTGAAAATTAAACGTAAAAATAAACTTCTAAAAAACTACTTCTAAATCAAGATTAAGTTCTAATTAAAAATTAATAACTAATCTAATTACCCTAAGTCAAAATTAATTGTTAATTAAAACTAATTATCTAAACTTAATTAACAAATATCAATTAACAAGACAAACAAACAAAAAACAATTAACAAAAAGGGTGCAGTCCTGGTTTGGAGGTGTGGTCAAAAAGTCAGGCGAGTGGGCCTCAGGCCCAATGGTTTTGTTCAGCCAAGAGGGGGGTGCGTGAGTGTTCAGTGTGTGGATAGTAAACAAATGGTTGTGGAAAGGAAAAATTGAGAGACATGGGCTTAAGAGCCCGATCCGGTCCAGATGCAAAACGTAGAAACCCTAAAAACTAAAATCAGCTCTCAACTGACCTCAACATCCAAATTTCCTCTTCCCCTGTTTCACTCACACCGCCGCTCCCCTGTTTCACCGTCCTCCTCCTGTTACTTCATCCTCGTAGCTTCTCCTTCGCCGACTCTCTTTTTCTCTCCCATGGCTTCGTCGCCATCTCCTTCACCGCAACTCCGCCCTCACACACTTCCTCTCTCTGTCTCACTCTGCTCTCATCTCCTTCTTCCCCTTTAATCATTCGCGACATCCACCATCACCGTGATCTCTTCTCGCACGACATGGTTCTTCAATCAATCGACCAAGTTTAAAACTCACACAAAAACTAAATTCAAGAATGAACCTCAAAAAATTAAATCACAATGATTCGAAGGTTTATCTCATCAAACTTTGCATTAATCAAACATAATGGAATCACACTTGCGGAAGTCTAAACCAGACAACAAATAATTCAGCCAAATCGAACACACAAACTAAGCATCACAAACAAGCAGTGAGAACACGAACAAGTTAATGCGTGAACAGAAGCGAAAATCATGAAACATCGCCATAAGCACCAGATCGAACCGATCACAAATTCAACACCAGAGCAAAATCACCGTAATTGCGCAAACGAAAATATATCAGACAAATAGAGCTTACCTACCGAAGAAACGTCTGGTGCTTCTTTGAAAGCGAGGTATGTGTGTTGTTCAACTTCCTTTGAATTCTGTTATGCTCTTTTATCCATCTTCAACTTCTGCACTCTATCGCAACTTCTAATCGTGAACTCCTTCCTTTGCATACTTGTTCTTGTTGTTGTTGTTAATGGTTGTCAAACTGATGCGTGCGTGAATTCTTCCTCTGCGTGTGTTCTTGTGATATGTAAGTCTGCTGAATTCTTGAGTTGCAGAACCTGACTGAGTTGTTTTAAATTTGGTTGCAGGTTTTTTTGAATTGATTATGGTGATTTGAAGATGAAGGAATTGAAGGTTGGAATTGTACATAGAATGATGAAGAATTCCTCAATTTTGTTGAGACTTCTTTACTGGTTTTTTGAAGTGGAAGAGTGAGGTCGTCTGCTGAATGAAGATTTGCAGTCTCTTATAACAGAACTAGGGAGGGTATGATAGGTATTTTGAGTGCAATTATGTTAGAGGCATTTGCTGTGAAATTCTGTTGTGAAATTGTAGTGGAATTGGTCACGCGTTTTGCACTGCTTTTGTAACTTTTCTTACTTTTTCTGTTAAAATCTTTTTGCTGATGTGAATTTTTCCCTTGCGTTTGGTAGCTTTGGTTCATGAGGTGTGATGTGTGGTTTTTTTTCACGTGCCGGTATTTTGGAGGCAAGGTTGGGATTAATACATGATTTGGCCAGCTTGTTTCAAAAAGGTTATGCACTATGTGATGGTTTCATGATTGACCAATTGTAATAACTTTTGGTATTTTGAAATGGATACGACATAAAGGGGAACTTAAAAAATGGTTTGTTTTGAAATTGAAATTGAAATTGATATGGATATGGAAAATGAATTTACAAATGGATACTATGGTAATTGAATTAAAAAGGATATGGATAGAAATGGATGAATGGGTTGGATATTAAAAATCAAATGGACAAGATGAAAATGATTTGGATAAAAAGTAAAAATGGATATTTGATTGGAAACAAAATGAATGTGGACAAATTTAGATAGGAAATTGGATCAAAATGGTTAAAGAAAAAAATGGAAATGAATAATGGGTTTATGGTATAAATTTGAATTAGACATGGATATGATATGGATTTCAAGCAATGGATTTTTGGATTGGTTTGAAAATATGGATATTGAATAGTATTCAGGAAAATGGAGGTTTAGATGGTTTAAAATGGATAACTAAGTGGATAAAAATGGATAAAGAAAAATGGTTAAAAATGGATATGGAAAGGTAATGGTTATGGATATTAAAAAAAGAAGATTATGAACTCGGTTTAGAAAGTGGATAACCAAACAAAACCAAAACCCATCCCAAACTTTTCCACAAGCCTCTGATAAAGCGGTCACAGCTAACACTGAAAAATATTGCCATTAAAACAAAACATATGAATCAAACATCCTCTGAATCTCTGATCAAATGAATCCACACCTCCACTGAAGAATCTCAACCGATAAACAGTCCACAAGCTCAACCTTGAACAAGAACCCTAAATATCCTTGAGACGTACCCCTTGACTCACACCAATGAACACCTGACCCAAGGCCTTTGATGGATACTCTGAATAGAAAATTACAACGAGCAGAATTCGACCTCTTGCTCCAGCTTAACCTGAAATAGAAACCGACTGAATCACCTCTGAATAAGGCCAACAAGAAAATCCTTCGATCCCATGTCTTAGAAAACCAATGCAATGATATGATTTTGAGTCATGACCTAATGAAGATGCAAATGAGAGAGAAACATAAGCCAGTAAAAGGTAGGGCAAATTTTGGGGTGTTACAGCAGGCCATAACTTGGAAGGTTACTATGCATTGAAAACTAGAGTACAAGAATTGGCGAATTCAAAGATTATGACCTTTCTTGATGACAATCCCAATGTTGTCAACAATCATTTGCCAGAGCATGCCAAGTGAAGTTTGAGTCAGTTCAGACGGATCATCTCCTAAAGCCAGTGTTTCAGACAGGACAGCTCATCCTTGTTGCTGATTAGTCACTAGGCCTTGTTTATTTCTGTTTGCAATTTTCTTTGATTATATTTACTGTTTGCTTTTGAACTTTATTTGTACTTTCATGGTAATTTCAATGAAATGAGCATTGTAATGTTTTGATTCAATTCATTTATATCCACTATGTGCATCTTTATGCTTTCTTTTTCACAAAACAAAAATATATTTCCTGTTCACTTTCTTTATCAAGCTTTTGTTCATGCAAAGATTGGAGGGAGGATGATGAAAACGAAATACCTAAAATTGCTGGATTGTATGCTTTCAATTAAAACTTGGTTGATGATGTACAGGCATTGTTTCAACTCCCAAACACTAGAGAAATAAGGAAGTTAATCCTTTGTCAACCCCTTTGAGCCTAGAAGTTGGAGTTTCTTTCTGTACGAAAAAACCCGCCATCTTAACCTGGGGATGGGTAATTCTCAGTTAATTTGACTGTGCATTTAAACACAACAGAATCATTGCAATCACAAGCTTTCCTTCACACACATCAAAGAGGTGTCGAAGATGTCTTTGAAATCAAAAGCCAATGATGGTTCACTGTAATCATTAAGTCAGGAAGTCACTATCTTTCAAAAAAAATTTGAAAAAAAATCAAAAGAAAAGCCCGCTAAGTCAAAAGCTATGAAGGACACTTAGGCAAAAATTGGGGCATCCCGCTGACTGTAAGCTCAAATGATACAGTTCAGGCAAAAGTTAGGGATAACAAAAGAAAAATCAAGAGGTTACCAAAATCCTCAAAGACAAAACGAGTTGACTAAGGTCCTCATCAAAAACATCAAAATGTTGTAAGAAAGAGTGACTGCCATCTCAAAAATCTCTTGAGCCATCATCATTACTGTGTTGAAATTCCAAAATCACTTGTAACCTGAATGCATAGTTTGAATTAACTGAGCATAGGACTGGAGATCATAATGAAGAATGGGTTGGGTACAAATAAACTTTGAGCCTATATCTTTTGTTTCGAAAACCGTGAACCAGACCACGTTACAACCCTCAAAAGACCTAATTAAAGCCAGGTTTCTTTTGAAAGCATACTACAACAAGGTTGTGTAAATTGACTCCTATGTTTGTTGCCAATCATTTGCTCTGATATCATACCTTTGCTTTCTCTTTCATTTTGTATGTCTAAACCGCCGTGTTTTGACAAATGTTTCATTTGCTTTACATCAATAATATCATTCCAAAAATGATTTTTGAAATCAAAAATTGCATTGAGCTTTGCATTAAAATTACCATGTTTGTTTGAATAATCTTATTTGCAGGCAAACTTTCTTCATCAAGAATTTTCAAACAGTTGAGAAACTTGGTCAGTGATCCTATCAGGGGCACATTACTTCCAGATCCTGTTGTGAATCAGTTCAAGATTTGTTCAGTGTAAGTTATTTTCAGAATTGGTTAGCCAGAAGATCTCCTTCAAGACCCATATTGAGTTTAACCTTCTCAATAGTCATTTCAAGAACTGAAGCCATGATCAGTTCATCCCTAACAATAGTCAAGCTGAAGCCATGATCAGTTTATCCTTAGCATTCATTTCAAGAATTGAAACCATGATCAGTTCATTTTTCTCCTGCAGCAGTGAATCAATATGGGGCAGTCTTCTTCAAGAACCCTCAAGATTCTTTCCTCAAAAGACCATCAGCCTGATACAATTCATAAGTGTGACAGAGATGTGTTCAACATCTTCTCTCCAAGCAGAGTGGGAAGTGTTCCCTGTGTTGAGGAATCAGAGTTCCATTCTTCCCTCACAAAAGAGTCTATCTCAATTATCCATATCATATGCATTGTATACATAAATCATACATATTTCATACATAGAAATATTTTCATAGCTCGAAGTGTGCTTCGCACTCATATGCATTTTTTCGAGGTCCTGTTGCTTTCAACATCTTACCTTGTGATCAAAGTCCAACTTACTTGGCGCCTACCCAAACAGTTGCCTGTCTTTTCACCCAATGCTATTCCTGGATGTCTTGTTTATTTTCTCTCTTTCCAGTGCCATTCCTGGATGTTTGTCTCTTTTGATCTCCAGTGCTATTCCTGGATGCCTGTCCTTTTGATCTCAAGTGCCATTCTTGGATATCTTGTTCCTCTTGTTTCTCCCAATGCTATTCCTGGAAGTTTTGCCTCTCTTCTGTAATCCCCATTATATTTGCTTGGATATCTTTCAGTGTTATTCCTGAAAGTTTTATCTATTCAATCAGTGCCATTCCTGAATGAGTTTTCTCCTTTGCATTCAGTGCCATTCCTGGTTGTCTTTCTCACTATCATTCAGTGCCATTCCTGAATGTAGTGATTTACCTTTAATTTCAGTGTCATTCCTGAAAGTTTCATTTGTTCATTCAGTGCCATTCCTGGATGATTTTTCTCCTTTACCTTTCAGTGCCATTCTTGAAAGCACTTTCTCACTATCATTCAGTGCCATTCCTGAATGTAGTGATTTACCTTTACCTTTCAGTGCCAATCCTGAAAGTCCCTGCTCACTTTATTCAACACCAATCTTGGATATTGTGAACTCTTTTTATCAAATGCTTCTGATGTATTTTTTCTCACTACATCCAATGTTATTCTTGGATGTTGAGAATCTTCTGTCCAATGCCATTCTTGGACACCTTTTCCCCAGCCAAGTCCAATGATATTCTTGGATATCTCTGATGTTTAACCTTGCCATCCAATGCCATTCTTGGATGTCCCCAGTGAAGTTTTTCAAATGGAAGTTTTGCCTCCGTCCAATGCTATTCTTGGATGACTCTGATGTTTATTGTTACCCCATTCAATGCCATTCTTGAATGTTGCAGTTCCTTTATCCAATGATGTTCTTGGATATTTTACCCCCAATAGAGTTTTTTTTCACCTCTATCCAATGCTATTCTTGGATGACGCTGCTGCTTTTACCATAAACTTTCTTGTTGCTGTCTAATGCCATTCTTGGACATTTATTGAGCATACATTTGCCTCGTTTGTAGCCTCCATCCAATGCTATTCTTGGATGACGCTGTTTTTTTTACCAGAAATTTTCTTGTTGTTGTCCAATGCCATTCTTGGACATCTTTTGACATACCTTTTGTCATGTTCGTAGTTTCCATCCAATGCCATTCTTAGATGTCACTACTCGTCTTCCAGGGTCTTGTCCCTCTCTTTCCAGCTATTGATGGATACTTCTTGTCACCTTGACATATCTCCAGAAATAGCTTGTATCCCCCGGCGTGTCTTTTCGTGTCGTCTCTTTCAATTTACCGTAAATCCCTTGTTTCATGTTTCCCCGCAGTGTGTCTTCTCCTTTGCATTCATATCATCTTGTGGCATCTTAGGGCTAAAAAATATAGCTTTTTGTATTTAAGTATCTTCATATCTCCCGATAGAAGAGACTTAAATAGGGGCAGCTGTAAGACCCTAATTTTTGACCCCTAAGATTCCACATATCATTCACATCTCATTTTGCATCTTTACCACACACAAGATCACACATTGATTCCCTTATCCCTCTTATCTTTGGGTTTATGCCTTGCAGGGTTTACCAAGCATCTGTGTGTTTCTTATTCACTTTATTACCTTATTTGTTTATATTTTACTAACCTTAACCAAAACCTAAAAATATTTTGTTTTCTCTTTATTGACATTTTCAGGGGAAGAACAGGTTAAAAATGCCAAAATAACAGTCCCACAGCTCGAATGAATTTTATCTGAGAAAAGTCAAAGTTGATCCGCAATCATGTCAAATTTATCTGGTCAAGGATTCCACAAGTTTTAATTAATTATTATTCAAGGAATTTCAAGGTTCATGTGTTTATTTCCATGCCTTCTTTGACAAGTAAAAGAATCGAGCCGGAACCACAACAGTTCAGCAAAATGCTCATTTTTCACAAATTTTGCACTAAGTAACCGGTTAGCAGATATGCTGTAACCGGTTACCCTCGTGGAAATTTGAAAAAATTCAGCAAATTTAAAATTCAGCAATTTGCACCAATCTCAGCCCTTGATCACATTTGGAATATTCTAGACCATCTCATTTTAATTCCCCTACATCACTTTGATCATTTCCTACCATACACCTTCACTAATCACCACTCTTTTATGAATTTCCCTCCAAATTTGAATTCTAAGCCTAATTTTCAAATTCCAAGCGTAATTCCAAACCACCAAATTTCCAAGCCTAAACTCTATAAATAGAGGCTTCATTTCATTCATTCTTCAAGCTTTTGAGAGCCAAATTCACCTTGCTAAAATTCCATTCAAGCTTTTGAGAGCCAAAGAATCTCTTGCAATTTCTCTCCCCAACCACAAAATTCACCAAAGCTCACTTTTCTTCTTTTGAAGGTTAACAAGAATTCACATTGAATCTTGTTCAACTTTGAGCTAAACCTTCATCCATGCTTGTTTTCTTCATCAATTCTCATATATCAAGGCTTTGGAGTTTGGATCTTGGAGTAATTTGAAGAAATTTTCAGATTTGAAGTGGTAATTCATCTCTCACCATTGTTGAAGCTTTAATTTCATCATCCACAATGTAGATCTTTGGAGATCTTTGTTACTTGATCCTTTAGATCTTGTAATTGTGTTTAATTGATTTTTCTCACTGTTGTTTTACTTTAAATTTTGTGCAATTTTAGTTCCATGATCACAAGGTATTTGTAAAAAGTTTTGAAAGTGGATCATGCTGTATTTTACACAATTTTTTGCATTCTGGTGCAGAGTAACCGGTTGGCAGATATGCTGTAACCGGTGACTCTGTGTTAATTTTGAAAAACTGCACTATTTTGAACTAAGTAACCGGTTAGCAGATATGTCGTAACCGGTTACTTCGAAATAGAATGCACATTTTGGCTTGTTTTTGGGACTGTTTTGGTTCCTTTTCCATTTTCTTCCCTTTTCTTTTGTTCTTAGCCTTAGATCACATAATTGTGTGGTTTAATTTGGCTTTCTCTTCATCTATTTTCCTTTTCTTTTGATTGATGAAAGTCTTATTGTTGAAATACAAATAGAGTTAGGGTTTTGTTATCGTTCCACAGAGATTGTTATAGATATCACTGCCTTTCTACAGTTGAAAAGGTTTTAAACTTTAATCGGAACAAAGGGTTTTCGTTGTTTTTAGTCGGAACGTTTGCATTCAAAGTTAAGTAATGAACGATAAAAAGATTTGTTTTAACGATTTATAAAAACATGCCAAGATTAGGGTTCGACAAACCATTTTGCACGAATAGGATCGATAAAGCTAATGAAATCGTTTAGATGATAAATGTAATCACATATCCTCCCAATATGTTTATTTCTAACACATATTGTGAGTTTTACCATTTTGATCCTTTGATGATCTCTCACTCAAACTATCAAAATGACAACATTCAAGTTCAATATTTATGAACATCAACTTACATAACTATCTCTAGCCAATGTGCATTGATGGATGAAAAACCTAGGTAAAGTGTAAGAACACATTTCTCAATCATGAACCAACACAAAGAATAAACCATAGAAACAAAGTTTTTCACCATACATTCATCATCCAAGAGATCATAAGCTAGAATCAATACATATACATACAAAAGAAAGGTTTGTCTACCTTCTAACCTTGGCACAAAAGATAAATTAGCTCTCCATTGACATGGAAGCTTTACAAACAAGAAGATGAAGAAGAGAAACAAGCATCAATGACGATCTCTCGACGAATGATGCTTCCAATCTTCCAAAATAGGATGCTACAGTGTTTACAATGTTTTTGCTCTCAGAAAAATAACTAGTCTCTAGAAAAAATATGATCAATTCTATTTATAAGGGGCTGAGAATTGCAGAGCGCGCTAAGCGCGGTCTCATTTATTGCTAAACCACCATAGAACTCCGCTTAGCGAGCTCCAGACCACGCTAAACGGGCTACCCACTGGAATTCACTTCTTCTTCGCGCTAGGAGCGCGCTTAGCGCGCTACAAGCATGCTCTAAAAATTATTTTCTTCAAAAACTGCTTCTAAGGAGTCCTCCTTGCTCCAAGCTTCACATTTCAATGTAAAAACCTACAATTAAAAACACAAAAGTTAAATAAATAAGTCTACTAATGCAATTAACTATACTACTGTTATTTACCGGAAACAATGGGAAAAAGCATCGATTATCAAATAAAGATCACAAAAAGGTGCTAAAAACTAAACTAAATATTAACACAATTTAGCACCTAACAACTCTCCCCAACTTGTTTCTTTGTTTTTCCTCAAACAAAGGTAAAATAGAATAGAAACAAGAGGAAAATCGGATAAGCAAACACAAACAAAAAATCAATGGTTCAAACCGAATTGACGCGCTCGCAAGTACTGCTCGGCTTCACAAAGAATCAAAACATGTATATGAACTAACTTCTAAACATAAATAACATGCACTCATTATAAGCAAACAAATGTTCAAATGGGAATCACCTAATTTATTCAAATGAGCCAAGCTCAATATTTACAAGGGACAAAACACACTCATAAGAAATTGTGCCACATCCAAAACAATTGATGCAATCATATCACAATTAATGAAAACAATGGAAACAAAGATCACAAAAGGACTTTTATCGGTTGTAACTTGGTCGGGGTTAAGAAACAAGGGTCATATGTACACGGCCATTGAACAAGAAAGGATAAATTTCATGAAGAGCATTTTCTTTTCTAAACAACCATTCTTGCTCAAACTTCCAAATTATTCTTACAATGCATTCTATTTCATTCTCTTTTGATTTCCATAATTTTTCTTTTTCTTTCTCTTTTGATTTTTCACAATTTTTCTTTTTCATTCTATTTTCGATTTCATTTGAGAATGCATTGCCCACAATTCCTTCTTCTCTTTTCACAATGAACCAATCTCCCCAACTTCAACAATACTACAACTTAAATCAAAATGCTCTTCAAAATGGTTAAAGTTCAAGTTCATGCTTCAATGATACAAAAATTTTTCGTTTTAGGCTCAAGAGAGGTTTCTAATGTTCACACACTCACAAGGTGACTTGAAGTGAATTTTGGAAAAGTGGTTCTACTCATAGTACTAAAAAAAATTTGCCTTGATCATTTCAAAGTTTCCAAAATTTCAAAACCAAAGGTAAGATTAAACATAAAACATTTGAGTAAGCAACAACTACTTGAATCCCTCAATAATTTGTGAACAATGGAGGAAACTCACATTTGTGGTTATGTCCTAATTGATTCCAATAGGGACAAAAGAAGGATGAGTGAGTTAGGGTTAGGTATAATGACATGATTCAGATTGGTTTGTTGATGACTGGATTTCGTATCGTCTAATTCGATTCAATTCGTGCATGTTCTATTGTATTTTTATCGAGTCATTGTCATTTCATGTATTGTTTGCTTATGTTTTTGTTTCTTTTCCATTTACAGGTCCTATATCAGCTCTAGAAAAGAAAAGACCAAGATATGAGCTCAAAGAGAAGAAAAGTGGAGAAAATTGCATGGTTCTGCCTCTTCCAGAGAAAGGCGTTCTCCATTCCCCCCAGTTCAACTGAATGGCGCTCGCCATGTCAGAAAGGAGGGAGATTCAAACATTTAAAGAAACGGCGACCGCCGTTTGCCATAAGGCGATCGCCAGCAGTTTCCTTTATGCAGTTCTGGCAGTTTGCAAAGGATAATTCAAAATTCGAACTCAACTGCTTAGGATCCTATTTTTCCTATAAATAGAGTACCAGAGGTCTGCATTTAGAGTCCAAGAACCTTGCGGAAGCGCTGCCGAAATTCCTAGCCACTTAGATCATTAGCCAAAGTATCAATCGATCACATCGAGAGATTGATACACCCGTTGTAATTTTCATTTCTTTTGCTGCTGATGTACGCTTGGATCGATTAGTTAATACAAAGTCTATTTCTCGTTTTACTTACTCGCACTTCAGTTTATTTACGATTCATTTACTTTACTGCATTTTGTTTTCTTTTGATTGATTAATTGCATAATTCTGATTTCGCATATAAACCTAATTCTGAACTTAATTAAGAACAAGCCATTATGTATGTTTTAAAATCCAGAAATGTTAATGTATTAGTGTTTAATTTAATCATGTCTGAGTAGTTTATTTCAAGTCCATAGATTAAGGATCGTCGTTTCGACGGGACTCTGTAGAATCCTTCGGTGTTTAGCTTTTGTTTTAAAATTCTGGTTTTGGTGTCTAAACTGAATTTAGACAACCTTGTCATGAGAGCGAGAGGCTGTTTAATAGTGTTTCGTCACGAGAGTGAGAAGCACACTAAGGCGTGTCCAATAGAGCGAGAGTTTGAGGTAATCGCCGGATAGTAGACATCGGACATTGAGCCTAAATGCAGCGAGAGCGCTTTAGGGCCTCATTTAGTTTATGTTAGTTTTCAAACAGCACCTCTTAACTACCGAGCGAGCGAGAGCAAAATCTTGGGGTTATTAGGCGTGGCTTGGTTAAGACCGCGAGAGCGTGAGTTCGAGCCTTTAAACTGACATATCCTTCAGACCAATCTCAAGACCTTTGTTAACACCTGGATCTTACGGAGTCCCAAAGAGCACGGAAATCATTCTCCGGTCTCATCTTTATTGTTGTTTTTCAAATCTCGTTAATAACCAAATTTCTTTTACCGCCAAATCTAAGCCTTAGCTTTACACCGCAATAATCGATCACTCTAGGTTGATTATAGGTCCCTGTGGGTTCGACAACCTTTTTAAGACTACGTGATAAGCTGTATACTTGCAGCAGTAATTCGACCATTACACTAAGTCGCGACCATTTGTATAGGAGGAAGGTTAATGACCGTAAAAGTGGAATTGTGTTGTTATGATATCCTTAGTGTGTGAGCAAGTACCTATCGACACAAACTTAACCGAAGTATAGGTTGTAGCCTAGGATGAGTATCCGTATGCACTATTTTTCCTACGAGTCATGGTTTGCTTGAGGACAAGCAAAGATTTAAGTGTGGGGGAGTTTGATAATGCGAAATTATATCGTGTATTTAACTTGACTTGCATAAATTTCTATTATGTTTTATTCGCTTTTTCCCGATTTATGCTTTATATTACCCGCATTTATTTATGTTTTTCAGGCATCGAGTCGGAGCGGAATTTATCGGAAAGTGAAGATTTAAAGAAGACTTGAAGAGGAAAATAGAAGAAAACTAAATATTAGAAGAAGAAGAAAAATAAAAGAAAAATAAAAGAAGAAAAAAAATAAAAAGGGTGGGCCCACCACCACTCACAGATGTGGCGCAAGCGACATTGTGGGGTGGCGCCCACCACCTTACATCAAAAGTGGCGCAAGCCACATGAGGAAAATGGGGAAGGTGGCGCAAGCCACCTATATGTGAGGAGAAGAAATCTCCCACTTCCCCTATTTTCTCCCATTCTTCAGCCTTTGTCGGATGCACCTCTCTCACCCGTTTCTCACGCGCACCATCCGAGAATTTCTTAACTTTGACCCAGTATAAATAGGAAACGAAACCTCCATTTGAGGGGGGATCCTCTCTTGGCCAGATTTTATTTCTTTAGATTTTAAGTAGTTTTGATTCACTCTGTAAAAGTAATAGTTCTCCACATCGGAGGACTATTACAAATATAGTTTTAGGATTTATTTCTGTAGTTTAATTTATGTATTTGATTCAAAGCCTGCCGGCGTATTACGACTTCAGTTCAAGCATTGTTTCCAGTTCCATTTAACTACAGGTTCTGTTTTATTGTTTACCTTACTGTCTTCAATTAATTGCTTAATTATGTCTTGCCTTATATTAAATTATTTTAAATCGCTTATCATGTTTTTGTTTAATCTAAAAACCGAAAATTGCTTATTTCTTTCTGTCATTATGTCTAGCTAAATAGTTTAGAGTCCGGCGTATGAGGACCATCGTTACCGATGGGACTCGGTAGAAAATAATAGGTGCGAACTTATGATTAAAATTCTGTTTTGGTTTTAATTTGCAAGTCTAATTTAAATAGCTTTGTCACGAGAGTGAGAGGTTATTTAACACGATTTTTGTCACGAGAGTGAGAAGTTAATTAAGGTTAGAGTCGGCACTACGAGAGCGTGGGGGTCGAACCGGATAGTGGAAATTAGGCAACAAATCTAAATACAGCGAGAGCGTTTTAGATGTGTTTAGGATATTATTGGCTTTCAAAATATATTTCCTAGTTACCGAGCGAGCAAGAGCAAAATCTTGGGATTAGGGAACATGACTTTAGTTAATACCGCGAGAGCGTGAGGCGGAGTTTTTAAGTCGGTATATTCTACGGAACTAAGTTATAGTTGTAATTAGTACCTGAATTCTACAAAGTCCTTTAGGAACGCGGAATCCATATTCCAGCCTCTCTTTATTATCATATTTTCTAAGTTCATTTTTAGTTTTAGTTCTAGTTTCCCTTTAATCAAATATCATTAGCCTTAGCTTTACAAAGCAATGATAGATTATGGTAGGTTGACATTGGCCTCTGTGGGTTCGACAATCTTTTATATTACTTCGATATTTCCGTGCACTTGTGGAGCATCAATCGCCAGTGTCACCAAATTAGGGGTTTTGGTCGACCAAGGCCTCCAGATGAAAATTTTCATCTGGGCATGAACCAATACTTCAAAACATGATCCAAAATGCTAAAAGGGAACTCATGGATCCAATCATCAAGTCAAATTAGCATCAGGGGAAGCATTCATCAAAAATCAGGAATCAGGGTTTCTTGACCTAATTCACCCCTAAGTTGACTTTTGGAGCAAAGCATGAGCCAAGACGTCAAGACATGTTTTGAGGGCCTCAAATACACTACATTGATCCATTTACAATAATGGATTGATCCAAGAACTTGAATCACAAGTTTCAATTTCATTTGGACCACAATTATGTATTTGAAGAAAAAGTCAATTGTGCCTTTGACTTTTGACCAAGACATGCTCCCAAACCTTGGGACATGATCCAAGACACCCTAAAACACCTATGGAATCCATCCATTAGGTTTGAATTGGGTCAAGAACTTGATTGCACAAAGAATCACACAATTTGGATTTCATCTGACAAAAAGTCAACTGTGCCTAAAATCAACTTTAACTTTTTGGAATTATTCACAAATATGGTTCCCCTAAGTCAAAAACAATGTTAATGTATGGTATTGATCATCATTCATTAATAAAAATCAAGAAAAGTGAGGTTTCTTGCAAAAGGGGCAACCATGAGAAAACAAAATTTTTCTAAGTTATGAAACCAAAGTGATTTTGTACCAACTTTGCAATATCATAACTCCTAAACCATAAGGCTTTTTTCTCCCATTCAAAGTTCAAATGAAAGTCCACTTGACATACTTCAAATATGTCAACTACAAGAGATTCCAAATCCTCATGGATTTTGAGTTATGAATTGATAAAAATCACAAAAAATGAAAATGACCACTTTTTCCAACACTTAGTGAAATTTTCAAAAGTCAGAATTTGTTTCACTTTTTCCAAACTTTGAAGTCATTTTTCACCTTGATACAAGTTGAACCAGGTCCATTGGTGAACAACAAAGTTAAAGTATGTCATGAGGGCTTTCCAAAATGTCCAATAACTCAATCAAACTCCATCTGAGCTAGGAGTTATGGATCTCCCAAGTTGCCTTGCCGCAACTATTTTCAAGACAGATTTTGGTGCAAAATTGCACCCACGATTCCTTAGACTGATTTTGAACACTTTAATCATTCAAATTCTGTCCAATTACAACAAAAATGAATGAATGATCTGATCCATAACACAAAACACCAAGAACCTAGCCTTCCATGTGCAAATCATCATGAAAAGGAATCTTGAAATTTAAATTCGGCATCAAGCATTAAAGAGATGCATTGAGGTGGCATGAATGAGCCACAAACCAGTCTAAAGGAGTCAAGACATATCCAAATATCAAAGGACCTAAACCTGCAAAGTTTAGCACAAGTCAATGGCTAGAGGAGACCCTTGACCAAGGAACCAAAGCATTCAATGCAATCTGATCCAAGCTGCCATTCACTATTGAGGCCAAATAAAACTCGTTGCACTATAAATAGACCTTAATTCTGATCAGTTTGAGTACACCAAAGCACCCAAACTGATGCTTTCCTCAAATTCTCTCTTTCACTCCAAAAAACACCTTCCCTTGCAAGTCATTATCGGGTTTTGCATTTGAGAATAATTCTGTCCAAACCAATGATGCAAACACCTCACATACATCATATGTAAGTGATCTAAACAAATAAACAACATCTGGAACGTCATAATCCAAAAGTAGTACCCCATTTGCACAAGCTTTTAGCAGATTTGCAGTTGAGGTGCCACATCAAGTTCCAGATCATTTCAATCCGCTCTAAGCATTCACACACATTCCTTGGAACCTAAGGAAGCTGTCCAGATCATTGGAACACATCTGTAACATCTCCATCATCAAGCTCGATCACCGGCTGCAAGAGGTAAGCCTGAAGCTTTCAAACTCCATATTACATGCATCATAAATGAATTTTTGAGTTACCATCTTGTTCCTGCATGTATATAGAGTAGTAACCCTCAATCAATTGCCATGAATCAATCGTGTATGAAATTTCATTGTGTTCATGCTGAAACTAGGGTTCTTGAGGTTATCTTCTGATTTCTCACTCCATACTTAATATAAATGCAATTAATCTATATGGTTGTGATCCTTGTTTAAAAACGAACAAGATTGGTGTTTGAATCGTGCAAAACCATTGAGTAATCAGAGAGAAAAGTGAGAAAATGCAAATCTGCAAAAAAAAAACAAGGCCGCACGTGTTATTCCCTTGACCGTTGCGCCATAATTCAAATGATTTGAATTTTTGAATTTTTGTTATTTTATTTAATTGATTCAAAAATTAATTTCTCTCTGATTTTTTATGTTTTTGAATTGATTCTTTCCAATTTATATAATTTTTTAATATAGTTAGAATTTTTGTAATTAATTTCATTTATTTATTTTTTAAACATTTTTAAATGAAATTCCAACCTTGATTTTTCATTCCAAATGAATTTTAAGCTTTCATGTGATTAAACATGGTTTTTAGAAATATTTTTTAAAGTGTATAACTTGTTTTTAAATGTATTTGGTATTTTATTTCATTTTTTATTTAATTTCCTTTGAAAATTATATCTTTTAAATTCAAAATTAGGGTTTTCTCTAAATTTTGATTTTTCAAACTTCACATACACACTTTGGGCCTCTAATAGAGTGTAAGTCCCATCCCTTGTTGTACAAAAAACCTTTTTGGGCCTCTAATAGAGTGTAAGTCTCATCCCTTGTTGTACAAAAAACCTTTTTGGGCCTCAATCATTGTATAAGTCCCTCTGCGATTCTTAAAATGACGGTGCGATCACTATCTTTCATTGGGCCTCTCCCTGAGTTATAAGTCACATTCTCTTTTCTTTTTAAATACACTTTGGGCCTCTAATAGAGTGTAAGACCCATCCCTTGTAAATAAAAATCTTTTTGGGCCTCAGTCATTGTATAAGTCCCAGTACGTTAAAAAAATCTCGACGCGATCGCCGTTTTCAAAACAAAATCATCTGGGCCTTCCATTTTGTTGTAAGTCCCATTTTTCTTCTTTTTTCAAACACTTTGGGCCTCTAATAGAGTGTAAGACTCATCCTTTTGTACATAAAATAATTTGGGCCTCAGTCATTGTATAAGCCCCAGTACAATATTTAAAACAACGACGCGATCACTATTATTTTTGGGCCTCTCCTTGAGTATAAGCCCCAATCTTCTTTTCAAAACAACTTTCCCTTTTGATTTAAATTCAAAATCATAGTTGTTATCAAAACTTTCTTTAATTTCTTGAATAACTAACCATACAGCTGTAACAATGGAAGCTTTCTCACCTGTAAGTTTTATCAGCTTTCTTTTACATTCTTGTTTATATATACTTCTTTATAATGCTGAAAGCTTGCTAACCTGCAAGTCATACCACCCTCTTTTACATACTTGTATATATTTCATCTGTATATATATATATATATATATATATATATATATATATGCCTGTATATTATCTGCTTAGAGTTTTCCCCGACAATTAGGTCTAGGATTAAATCAAACCAGTGGTCACTCTTTCAACACAGTCAAAACTAGTTCCCCATAGGAAATTCCAGATACAGCCTTGCCTCCTCTTGGGCTTATACAATATGGAACAGAGAAATACATTATTCCCAGTGAAACTTTTCTCAAGACTACCACTATCTAGAAATTTGTCAAAGAAATTCATTTCCCCCATAAAGGATTAATTCCCGGTGAAACCTCTCTTGAATTTCTTCAAACCCTAGAACTGTTCACTAAAGAAAGCCGGTGAAACCTTTCTTGAACTTTTCTTAGGTTTGGACCCACAGGCTTCCTAAAAGCATCCCCAGCCTCCTCTTGGGCATTGTACAAGGACCCTTAGGCTTTTTAGAAGTTCTCATGCCTCCTCTTGGGCTTAGTACAAGGACCCAGAGACCTCCTACAAGTATAGGACAGAACCTAGTCATCCTTTGTTTGAGTAGTCTTCCAAAGAGTTAAAACATCAAACCTATTTAGGGTTGGTTCTCATCCCTTAAAACACCAACCTCCTTTTAGGCATCATACAAAGATAAAACTTTTCATACTAGTAGACTTGGACAGTCTCACCTCCTTTTGGATCTCAAAGAAACCCTCAAGTTTCCTAAAAACACAGGATAAAGCCTAATCATCTCATCAACCACCAGTAGAGTTAAAACCTCCATAGGTTTCAAAACTTAATCTCTAAAATCCTCACTTTAAATTTCCCCAGCTAGGGTCAAATCATTATCAATAAACCTAAATCAGAACCTCAAGGCATCTGATATTTTAACTCTTCTGTAATCCTCAGCAAGAGTTAATTCTCCAATTTGGACCTGCCTCTGGATCTCAATAATCCTCAGCAGAAGCTAGCCTCCTCTTAGGCTTTATATAAGGAATTCCCAAACCAGCCTCCTCTTAGGCTTTGTATAATGATCATCCTTCAGCATCTTTCAATCTTGGGCTTTGTACAAGACACCTATAAATATTCTCCAGCTGAGTCAGTTAATCCATTTTAGCATCAATCTTGGGCTTTGTACAAAACACATATAAAACTTCCCCAGTGGAGTCAATCCTTTTTTAGCCTCAATCTTGGGCTTTGTACAAGACAGATAAAACCTCTTACCAATAAAGTCAATCTCTTTTTTTAGCCTCAATCTTGGGCTTTGTACAAGACAGACAAAATATTTACCCGGAAGAGTCAATTTCTTCCAGCCTCCTCTTAGGCTTTGTATAATGATCTCCCCAAAAGAGTCCGTCTCTTTTCAGCATTAATCTTGGGCTTTGTGCAAGACATATATAAAACTCCCTAATAGAGTCAACCTTTTAGCTTCAAAACAGAAAATAAAAAACTCTCTGTAGGAAGACATTTCTCTGTATATCACACTGATGACACTAAATTATACTGTATTTTCGACTCTGATTTCACATGCATATTAGTTGTTTTTCTATTTTTATGCTTTGTTATTGTTATGTTTTCCTTTGTTTTCAGGTTTTCAATAAAATCGAGGTCCCAGACGGAAAAGGATGCAAAAGGAGCAAGAATTCTAGTTTGGCAGCAAATTGCTCTTGTCGCTTCTCTTGTCGCGGACGCCCCAGGGTAGGCGACGATGTGTCCCATGATCTCCTCAACTCAACTGCCACGTTCCCACGATCAGCACTCTCCTTTGCCACTTTCTTCTTGTCGCGGGCGCGATGATCCTGTCGCGGGCGCGACCAGGCAAATTGCGTTCCCGCCCATTTTCAAACCAAGGTCGTTTTTGTCCTTACACCACGCCAACTTTGCCTATAAATACTTGTAGAACTCGAACTTTAGGGATCATCCAATCTTAGTTTACTTCACCCTAGGCATAAATTTCACTCTTGTAAAGCGGTAATCTTCTCACATCGAGGAGTTATTGCACTGTGTGTGATCGAGTTTGTAATCAAGTCTTGGAGTGTCTGTAATCAAGTTGGAGCATTTTATTTTCCGTGCATTGTACCAGATTTAAAGACTCCGCTTTGGAGCAGGTTTTATTTTAATCGCATTTACTTTCATTTATTTCTCGCACTTGCTTTATTTTGTTTATTTATTGTCTTGCCTTACTTTTCAATACTTTACTTTTCAAAAGACTTAATTCCATACATGATAAGAATTAACATGACTGTTGTTACTACCATGGCTGGCTAAGTTTTAGATAGGTAAGAATGTAAAGACCATAACCACCGTAATACGTCTATGTGTTAATAGAAATACTTAAGGGCTGTTTTAATCTTTAACACAAGTTTTCTGTTCCTAAAAGCAATGTTGGGTAAGATCGAAAGCCGTCCAACAATTTGTAAACCTGTTTAGTTCTCAACTGATCAAATACAGCGAAAGCGCTTTGCTCAGTTGAGTAGGGATTTTCAACACTTTAGAAAAGAGGTTTTAAAACTATTTTCGGACGCGTTAGTGGGATTAGAATCTGGTTCATTTCGAACCTCTTTAGTTTAGAAATTTCAGGTCAAAATACTTTTCTGTTTAGTCTAGAATTTGCATTTCTTAAAAGTAAGTTTTCCATGACTCTAACACAATGCGCGCCTTTTTATAAGTGACAATAAAGGGGTTAGTTTAGAGGGTAAACTTGGTTCTGACTACGCGAAAGCGACAGTTCCTGTTAAATTGAATTCTTTTCTTAAAATAGAAGATATTGCCCGTAAGTAGTTCTGTTGATGAATATAGAAATATTATCGGTTATGAGAATTACATTCAAGCCTATTGTTTTGTCTGAATTTTATTACCTCGTCATTTACTTTTATTTATTTTCCTCTGCATTAGTAAACCCTGAATTGAACTGCCTTAGATAAGCACTGTAACAAACGAAAATCGTTAGATCGACATTTGGTCCCTGTGGATACGATAACTTTTTATATTACTTTGACGCGATTCGTGCACTTGCGAATACAACGCATCAAGTTTTTGGCGCCGTTGCCGGGGAAACGAAAGAGCAACAGTGGAAAAGAAAGAAGCCCAAGGAGGTAAACATGAGGTAAGCTCTATAGACATGATGCAAGCCAAAATGGATGCTATGGCCCTCAAGATCGATCAAATGTACGCACAACCAACTGCTGCAGCAGCAGTAGTGTCGGATTGCGAACTTTGTGGTACTAAAGGTCATCAATCAGCTGACTGCCATCTGTTAAACGAGACTAACCCAGACCCAGTCAACTATGCCCAAGGAAACCCGTTCTCAAATACTTACAAACCTGGATGGAGAAATCACCCTAATTTTTCCTACAAAAACAATAACCCCACCCAAAACCAAGCACCTCCGAGATCAACCAACAATCAAGCACCTAGACAAAACCAACCTATGCAAGCAGTGCCACCTAAGCCAAATATTGAGAAAGTGCTAAATAATTTTATGACAGCACAAGCCCAGCAAAACAAAGAGTTCCTAAATCAGAATATTCATGTGAATGAGCTGCTTACCCAACTAGGAACCAAAATGGATCAAATGGCCACCCACAGCAAAATGCTTGAAACCCAGATCTCTCAGGTAGCCTTAAAGCAAGCACCCCAAACTACCCCTGGAGGACAATTTCCCGGACAACCTCAACAGAACCCTCGAGGGCAAGCTAACGCTATTACCTTACGAAGTGGAACCACTTATGAAGGGCCTAAAAACCCAACATTGAGTGACTCCGAAGTTTCCAAAAAGGATGCTACCCCCGAAGGTGAGGAGCCCGTAGAGATTGAGAAACCAAAATACAGAGATAAAGGAGAAGTTACGGACAAAGCTTCAGCACCCCCTCAGCCATACAAACCACCAATTCCCTATCCACAAAGACTCAAACAAACTAAGATCAATGACCAATTCCGAAAGTTTGTTAAAGTTATAGAAAAACTTCATGTAGAGATTCCTTTTACAGAAGCCATCACCCAAATACCATCTTATACTAAATTCCTAAAGGACATCCTCACCAATAAACGTAGACTTGACGATCCAAAACCAGTGGAGTGTAATTCCATTTCCGAGAACAAACTTTCCAAAAAAGACAAAGATCCGGGGAATTTCTCCATACCTTGTATTTTGGGGAATCATGTCATAGATAAAGCCTTTCTGGACTTAGGAGCCAGTGTAAGCCTAATGCCCCTTGCAGTTTGTGAACGATTGAAACTAGGAGATTTGCAACCTACTAAGATGTCTCTCCAATTAGCTGACAGATCTATAAAATACCCTGTAGGCGTATTAGAAGACATCCCAGTTAGAATAGGCAAGTTGTTCATTCCCACCGACTTCGTCGTAAAGGACATCAAAGAAGATAAAGATATCCCAATCCTCCTAGGTAGACCCTTCCTATCAACTGCAGGAGCCATAATAGATGTCAAGAAAGGAAAATTGACTTTTGAGGTGGGTAACGAAAAAATAGAGTTTGTCCTAGAAAAGTTTCTCGCGGCACCAGTAATAGGAGATGCATGTTATGCAGTTGATGTTATTGATGAATGTGTCCATGAACTTAATCAGGGAGAGCCAATAGAAAGAATAAAACTACCTTCAACGCCCATTGAGAAAGATGATGACAGTATGGAACCCTACATAGATGACAGCCTTTTTGAATGTCTATCCTTAACTCCAGATCCTATACAAAGCCCCAGTAAACCAACCTTAGAATTAAAAGAATTACCCAAGAATCTAAGATATGAGTTTTTAGACAAAGAAATGGACAGACCAGTTATAGTCAGTGCCGTTCTGAACCAAAATGAAACCAACCAACTCTTAGATGTCTTGCGAAGATATCCCTCAGCACTAGGGTACAACATCTCAGATCTTAAAGGAATAAGTCCATCCGTGTGCATGCACCGGATTTCACTTGAGGAAGATGCTAAACCTTCGAGAGAACACCAAAGGAGGATTAACCCTATAATGAGTGACGTAGTTAAGAAGGAAGTTCTTAAGTTGTTAGAAGCAGGGATAATATATCAGATCTCGGACAGTAAATGGGTAAGCCCTGTGCATGTAGTGCCTAAAAAGGGAGGCATCACCGTGGTTCAAAACGAAAAAGGTGAGCACGTTACAAAACGGATAGAAGGAGGTTGGCGTATGTGCATAGATTACAGAAAATTAAACAAAGCCACTAGGAAAGACCATTTCCCATTACCTTTTATAGATCAGATGTTGGAACGTCTAGCTAGATATTCCTACTTCTGTTACCTCGACGGATATTCAGGTTTTTTCCAAATTCCTATACACCCTGATGACCAAGAGAAAACAACCTTCACATGCCCATATGGAACTTTTGCCTATAGACGTATGCCTTTCGGACTCTGTAATGCCCCAGCAACTTTTCAGCGTTGCATGATGTCAATCTTCGCTGATTATCTTGATGGAATTATGGAAGTATTCATGGACGATTTCTCAGTCTGCGGATTTGATTTTAATAACTGTCTAGTCAACCTTGAAAAGATCTTGAAGAGATGTGTCGAAGTAAACCTGGTATTAAATTGGGAGAAATGTCACTTCATGGTCACTGAAGGTATAGTTCTAGGACATATCATCTCTGAAAAAGGCATTGAAGTTGATAAAGCTAAGATCGAGGTGATAGAGAATCTTAAACCACCCAAAACAATTAGAGAAGTTCGAAGTTTTCTCGGACATGCCGGATTTTACCGGCGTTTCATTAAAAACTTCTCTAAGATCACTAAACCTTTGACAGGTCTTCTAATGAAAAATGCAACGAAGCATTCAACCTTTTAAAACAAGCTTTAATCTCAGCACCCATTATGCAACCACCAGATTGGACAAAACCTTTTGAAATCATGTGTGATGCTAGTGATTACGCTGTAGGAGCAGTGCTAGGGCAAAGATCTGATAAGAAGTTACATGTGATTTACTACGCCAGTAGAACTCTAGATGCCGCTCAGCTAAACTATGCAACTGTAATACCCCAAAATTTGCTCTCCCTCTTTGTCATCATAGCATGGCATTATCATTTATCATATCATATCCACCTCATTAACATTACATTGCATTTAACATAGAAAAATGAAGCATGGCATCCTTCTTACCATCAGGGCATGTGATCAGGTGGAAGGTGGACAATCAAGGGATCATTCAAAGCACAAAAAGGTCAATCAAGTGCCCTCAAGGCAAGCCAAGAGTCTCTCATGTCTCATACCATCTCAATTGATCATCCACAATCTCAAGGAAGTGAGATCCAATGGGAGATTGAAGCAATACATACTTCAACATGCAAGAGGTTCAAAAACTGAAGGAAAACCCTCAAAAGAGATAGCTCATTGATTCAAAGTCATTCTCAAGTGGCATTTCTCATCATCCTTTAAGAGGATACACAACATGCTCTGAGGAATTTGAAATTGAAGACTGCACTTTTTCCTCCTAACCAGAAGGGGCTGAAATTAGGGTTTCCAATTAAATCAGGGTATCTCTGATTTTTTGGACAAAACTTGTTGTCATGGTATTCCATATGTCCCTAAGTGTATGTATGTGGAAAATTGCATCTCAATTGGTTTTAGAAGTGGTTCAATTGGAAGAAAGATCAAGAATCAGAGAAATTGGGGCAAAGTCAAATAATCAGAGGAAAAAGTCAACTCTTGACTTTTTGAGGCCAAGTTCATGAAATTCATGTTACATATGTCCAATGTACAAAATTTGATCAAGAAACTCCAAAGGAATCATGAAAAAATCAAGATGTAAAAAGTTGCCATTTTTGGATGAAGTAGGGTTGCTAAAAATAGCAAGTTTTGGCCATTTTGCATCAGAGTTTGAACCAAGGCCATTTAAATTTGGAGCACCAAATGAAAAATTCACTCTGCCTCAATGAAAGATCTTGTTTTAAGCTTCAAATCCATGTGTAGAACATCTCCATTGGATAAAAATTAAGAGAGATATGATTGATCAAAGTTGGAGGAAAGTAGGCCAAAAACCATGCCATGACCAGGTTTGGCCAAGCTCGCGCGCAGTCATTTTCACAAACAGATGGTGGGCCAAATGTACACTCATTTTTCTATTGGTCAGAGACGTCAAATGAAAAATCTTTCAACATGAAAGTTGCTCCCCTATGTGAGAGCTTCAAGAGTGATGTTTATGTTTTTTTCATTTGATCAATGTATGGAGAGTTATGATGGTCCAAACATGAGGGTGTTACACTGAATTTCCATAGGCACCAAGGCCTTGCCTGTAGACCAATTCACACGTCCATGCACCAGTTGGTTTTCCTTCTGTTTCGAGCCATTTTTGATCATGTTCCAAGCCTCAATTCTATCTAATTTCAACATCAACAATGTCCTATAGTGTGTCCTCTCTCCAATGGCATCAAAATTTCGTCATTTCATGCAATGCACCTAGAGAAATTCATCCTCAAACAGCCATGGTTTCATTGGTGTGAGGCTGCCAAGGATGAATGTTGACATTGTGGTTTTTGATCCAGTTTGCACGCAGGCTATTACATCATCCACATTGCTTCATTTGGACAAACAACAATATCTTACACTCATGCCATGCCATGCTCTCATACACCAAAGAGAAAAAAACAAAAACTTGTGGTGCAAGCTTGCTGTTACACAACATACGTCACTACCATCCCTTCTAATCACCACCATACCACATCATGAGCTCACTCTCACCTGAACAAAACCTTAACCCGTGCCAATAACTAACAGGACTCAGTTAGTTAACTCAAACTCAGTTAACTAACTCAGTTAACTTGAGTTCTAACCATCAACCACACCAGTTAACTCCTAACCACAACTATATAAGCTAAACTCTGCACAATTAGAAGGGGATTCTCATTTTTCACTCTCACTCCAAATTGCTCTCACTTTTCTCTCAGAGTTCTCTCCATTTTCTCTCTGATTTCACACGAGTTCTTCACACGTTCTCACCTTGATCTTCATCAATTGTTCATCATCAAGCATTTCTGATCAAGAACAAGCTGAAGTAAGAGCAAGCTATCGAGAGCAGCAACTTCTCCAATTGGAATCTCAGTTCATTGTCTTCAAAATCCAAAGGTTCAGAGCATTTATTTTGCTCTTAGGAAGCTCAAGATCAATCTCTCATCTCTGGTTTTCTGTTGATTCAAGAGTTCGCCAATTTCAGGTTTCAAAATTTCTCAAACTTTAATTGCACGATTTTATCCTGTTTTGACTTATTGATGTGTTGTTTGAGCTTATTAGAAGCTATGTGAAGCTGGCTAGTTGATAGAGCTCCTTAGGAGTTTAGAACTGAAACTTAGGGCAAAGTTTCTCTTCTTCGATTCTCTTTATTCATGCTTGATCTGTGAATTTTGTTGCTGAATTTGTGTTCCTCATGAGATTAGCTTTCGTTTGATACCTAGTTTGTTGATTTCTGGAAGCATGTGATATTTACAGTGCCGGAGAGTGGCCGGAGAAGGTGACCGGAGGTCCCTCTCCGGCCGGTGAGGTTACATTAGGGTTTTGCATGCCAGATTAAGTCACAGCCGTTGATTTCGTTTGATCTAATGCTCACAATGGTGACAACACATAAAAACGCACATGCCTCTCACATGCTCATTCTGATTTTATTTTTAAACTTTGTGTAACGCAGTACACCGTAGGTAACGTGTTCCCTCACGCGTGTGTGTTGATTTCAATTACTTTGACTTTGGTTTGACTTGGACTTGATCTGATGGTTGGGAGTGAGTCAAGATTGTTGACTGAGGGTTCATGTTTGTTAGTATGCTCTGCGCGCTTAGTGGACTTAGCCAGAATGCTATTCGCACCTCCCTGTTTTAAGGCCCAATTGATTTTGAACTGAATAGTTACTAGGCATGCACCCCCATTCACATTTACATTCCATTTTATTTTTTCCATTTTTGCTACACGTTTCATAATTAATTTTTAAAAATATCAAATGGTATCATAAAATTCCACAAAAATTCATGTGTATTCTTAAAACATTTAGGAAATTTTCTATGATTTTATTTTCTGATTTTATGACCATTTTGCCCCTGTTCCATTATTTCTTTTGAATTTCCATTTGTATGCATACTTAATGTGACATATGATTTTGTGCATTTTTGTTCTTGATCATAAAAAATGATTTTGATGCCTTTCTTTTTGAATTGTGGTCACAATATGTTGAGGTATGTTTGAGATTTATGAGATGATTTTTAAGTCTTTTTTGGATGACTTTTGATGTGTTGCTTTGAGCATGAATGCATGAAACTTCCATGGGACTTTGACCTAATTGTTGAGTGACTTTGGTTCTGATTCATTGCTTGTGGACTTGATATGTTAATGGCATGGGTTTAAGGTGTTTGATTGGTGAAAGTCATAATTTTTGGAGCATGTTTGCTATTTGTTTGAAGCATGAAGTTTAACTTGTTCATTTTGTGAATGTATGCCTCATGTTTGGTTTGCTTGATCATGAAGGCACTTGTGCCATGAGTTGTGGTTTTGTTTGAGGATGTATAGCATGTTAATTGACTTCTGATTGTGACATTTGGGTTTCATCTTTGCATGTTTGATGTTTATCTTGCACCTTAAGTCACTTGTTTCACAAGTATGAACCACATTCACATCACTTCCCCTTTCCTTCTTTGCTTCTTGTTGGATTGAGATTTTGTTTGCATGATTTGGTATGCTCATTTAGGATAACATTAGGTTGTGTAAATATGAGTTACATTCTGACTTGGAAGCATGTATAGCATTTAATCTCATTTTACTTTGTTTGTCAACTTGTTTGAATTTGATTTGTTCATTATACCTTCTTACTTTACTTGTAAGTGATTGTGCTAACCATGTAGGGGCTTTGGTAAGTTTCAATTGAGTGTGGATAAGGAATCCACATTCAACTTCTATCCTTTCTCTTTTACAATTTCATTTTGTGTTTTGTTAAGCACTTATGTGCTTTCTTTTAACAACTCATTACTTTCCCTTTTTGAATTACAATTCATCTTCTACTTTGGAAGTGAATTGTTTAATTCTTTCTTTCTTTAGACTTTAGGTTGAAACCTCACAAACCTTTAGGATCACTCCCTTTAATCTTCAATTAGGATTGAGTCTTAGTCCATATAGGTTTTACCTTTTCTCCTCTCTTGAGTCTCTTTTCTCATCTCAAAGAAAATTCAAAACATATAATAAAGGTAGGCATTTATTGCATTTAGGCCTTTCATATAAAGAAAAGGTTATAAGGGGTCTTCTCTTATAATCTTAGAATGTATAGCATATAGCCCATCTTGGGTCAATGTGTTAAACATTTGATCTTGTATGAGGGACTTAAATGCAATACTTGTTGAAGGTGCAAATAATAAAAAACACTTCTTCATTTCTTAATTAACAAAAACACTTAATAAACACAAGTATGCTAGTGTGTTTGAACCTTGACAATTGGAGCTAAGTGTGGGGGTCTTCTTCACTCTTAGTGTGCTTTCTTACCCATTCCATCTTGGAATGTGAGAATGTACACATTCCAGTGACTAAGATCCAGATACACTGTCATATGCAAACAAATCCAAAACACTTCCTTCTAAAAGACAAAACCAAACAATAACGTCTTTCCTTCGGGAATTCTTTTCTCACCTCATTCACTCTCAACGCACGAACGCGCTTCTACTCGTTCTCTTGCAAGATGGTAACGCACTCGGACCAGCGAGCCTGCAACACCTGAGCTAGAACGTCAGCCGTTCTTTAAAAAACACAAACAATTCATCCCTAGTGAGGGGAACTACGTCGCTCTGATTCTCATGTTCCCGATGAGATACGTAGGCAGTGGGGTAGGGCCCATGCGAGCACCTCTTTTATTTTCCCTACATTTGTTTCTCGTTCCTTTTCCTTTCTTTCTCCTTTCTATCTTTCAGTTCCATTTCCAGCATCCTTTTCTATCACCCTTTGATCGAGACAAGCAAGCGTAGATCCCATCGGGTACGATGGACGCGTGGGGGTGCTAATACCTTCCCCGTGCGTAACCGACTCCCGAACCCAGTTCTCTTGGTCGCGAGACCATGCTTTTCCTTTCTCTCAGGTTTACGCGGTGTTTCCTTTCCCTCTCTTGGGATAAATACACATTGCTGGCGACTCTGTTCGGTGCCACTTTCGCGTTTGTACTTGGATGAAAATCCCGGGAGCGACAGCTGGCGACTCTGCTGGGGAAAGAACCCAGAATCTCTGGTTTCCTTAGCGAGTCAATCCTAGCGCTTGTCTGCTTTTCTTTCATTGGGTGTTTACTGTTGTGCTGTATTTACTGTTTTATTGTATGGTTATTTACCGTTTTACTGTACATTACTGTATTTACCGCATTTTAGCATTACATATCACATATTATATGGTGTTGCACTGTTTTGTCTGTTTGGCGGGATGGGTGTTCTGAGAGATAAGCCCACTACCAAGGCTTGAGTACATACATAGGTATTAGAGTGGATAGTCATGACGCTTGCGTGGTGGTGACCACGTATTGTTGTTCATGAGACCCACAACCAGACGAGGTTCTATCAGGAGCTTTCTGCTACTGCATGTTATGCAGGCCAGTGGTTATTCTCTTGAGGAACTGTCGACTCTGGTGACCATTCCCGAGGACTCAGTTGCGGCACTCTTCCCGAGTTGTGACAGTGGCAGACCACATTCCGTGGCAAACCCATTGCACATTCTCGATCCGAGGACCCAATGCTGGGAACTTGCTATAGGACATCCTTTTTTGAAAGAGAATCAGCGGAGGCACTCCTCGATTGGCGGTAGTACTGTACCCTGAGGGATGAATGTACTATTGCTTCTCGACCTCAGTGCCAGAAGCTGAGGACCTTTTTGTTTTGGAGAATCAGTTGAGGCCTCCTCGATTGATGATGATGCCAAACCAGAAATGGTGAACGTATCATCATTTCTCGACCTGAGAGCCCGGGATACTGAACATCCTAGTACCCACATGTGAGAAGGGCGGGTTGTTTACAGGTTTGCAGGTAACCATGACCTCCTACATACCCGGTTTTCTATCATCATTGCACAAAAAGGAAGTTTCATCCTATTGTATTCAGATGGTTCTTATCTATGGTTCTATATTAGTCTCAGAGCTACACTGACACCGTTCACAGTTCAGCACAGACACCTGACTACCTGATCACATTGCCCTTTGCATTGCATTATCATATCCTAACATACATGTTTATTCATTTCCAGGTGCATATTACCCTTGATTCCAGTCATCAGGTCGCTGCAAAGATGAACACTAAAGAGAGGAAGAATATCATCAGCTATAAGTTCCTTACGCCTACTTTGGGCCCTATTGTTATGCTGAAGGGAATGGCGAGTCCTGCAGTACGAGAAGCTTTTGAAGAGAAATATGGGTGGATTTTATCTATGGTTCGTAATGTCAGTGATTATGAAGCCAGAGGTCTCCATACGTTGATGCAGTTCTATGATCCGCCTCTGAGATGTTTTGTGTTTCCAGACTATGTGTTGGTTCCTACCCTGGAGGAGTATTCCAACATGTTGGGGATTACTATCAAGGAGGAGCCCCCTTTCTTTGGATCGGTGGGGGATCTTGACTTTGGGAAGTTGGCTGGTGCTCTGTATTTGAGCAAATCAGAGTTAAGTGACAATGTCTCCAACAAAGGAAAGTTTCGTGGTTACAAGCTGGAATATCTGATTAAGAAGGCCCAGGAAGCAGCTAAAGGCGAGAAGTGGCTTGTTTTTAATGCTTTGCTAGCCCTTTGTATATACGGCATAGTGTTGTTTCCCAACGAGCCGGATTTCATTGATACGGACGCTATACGAATATTCATGATGAAGAACCCGGTGCCAACGCTACTGGGAGATCTTCACTATTCATTGTACAACCGAAATGAAAAGAAAAGAGGAGGGATAATTCGTTGTTGTGCACCCTTATTCTATAAGTGGTTTGCGGGCCGTTTACCACAATCAGGGGCTTTTGTGGATTCCAAAGATTCTCTAGAGTGGAAACAGCGTTTAATGGGATTGGTGGCCAAGGACATCGTATGGGTAGATCATGGGCTGATTGGCAAGAATATTATCCACAGCTGTGGTAAGTTCCCTAACGTTCCACTGATAGGAAGACTGGGTGGGATTAACTACAATCCTTCTCTGGCCATTCGGCAATTTGGATATGCCCTGACAGGTCCGCCTATCAAGAGAGATGTGGAGGAGTCCCTCTATTTTCATACATCAGATGGTTGGGAAGCAGCACAGAAAGCTTCTGAAAGCTGGGGTAGCATACTGAAAAAGGGGAAAGTTACTCTAGGAAAGCCTAACAACCGGGTTTATCCAGCATATGAAGAGTGGGTGAAGAAAAGAGTTGAAGATTTTCTCTTGCCTTTTGGTAAGGCACCCCTTTTGTATCCGGAGAATGAGAAAGCAAAAAGCACTGCTACTGTGGAAGAAGTTGACAAGTTGCAAGCCTTGGTGAAAAAGCTCCAAGGAGAGAATTTCGAGTTGAGTAGCCGTCTTCAGAATGCTCTACATGCCAACAAAGAGCTGGAGCGGAAAGCCCAAGATGCTGAACAAATCCTAACTGCAAAAGAAAAAGACTTTGCTGGAAGAGCCCAACATTTCCGGAAGATTAGTAAAGGTGCTGATGATGCTACTCAAGCCCACAAGCAAACCAAACAGGCGTTAGCACAGACCAAAGAAAAGTTAACAAAGTTTCAGCACGCTTGGGACGAAGTTAGGATAGAGAATGCTGAATTACAGGAACAGTTGCAGATTAAGGACGAAGAGCTTGAAAAGGCGCATGAGCAGAGGAGAAAGCATCGGGAAAGCCTCGGTAAGAGTCAAGAACAGCTAGAAGAAGCTAGAGGTGAGCTGAGGAATACCAAGAAAGAGCTTGAAGAAGTCATGATAGAAAGGGAGATACTCAAGACGCAAGCCGGCATAAAGAGACACAAAGGAGTGTGTGATGACGAGGCTCTGATGCTGCACATGGGTTCTTTAACTGAAGCTCTTGAGAAAAGGGATGTCTTGATCAAAGAAATGATTGAAAAGCCGAATCACCAGCGTACCCGTATACTTTTTGAGGAGATCAAATACTCAAGTGATAAGCTGAAGGGTGTGGAATTGTCAGACTGATGTTCTTTTCCTTATATTTTGTTATTAATGGTTACCATCAGGCTTGTTGATGGATCCATTTTTCCTTGTATTGCATTTGCGGATGAGCCTTTCTTAAATGTACTTGAATACTTTGTTGAATGAGTATGAGCAGTTTTATTCAGAATTATTCCTTATCAGATAGCTGCACACAAGCACATGACCACGATACGTCTTTTTATATCACGATTTCTGGTCTTCAGATTTCTGTGGTTTGGATTGGAATCAGGGTATAAAGCACCTCGGAAATGACAAACATAGCATTGCATGGCATTGCATATCATTTTGCATTTTTGTTACTTGCTTTTCAGGTACTCGTTGCAGGGACTCTAACCTTTACTTGGTTTCAGGCAGTATAGCTGAGAATCATATTCACCGATATTCGACGCGAAGAAATCAAGTAAGAATCATGGATCAAATGCAGAAGGATTTGGCTGGGGTGAGGGCCCAATTGGGGCATTTTATGGGGGACATTCAGGCGCTGTCCCGAGGTCAGGAACTACTGAGGGAGGAAGTCAACCAGATGAAGATTCAAATGGGCCTGGTCATGGAAATCTTGAATAAGGTGTTAAAAAAGGAAAATGATCATGTGCCCGCTTCCACAACAGAGGTCTCTACTCCTCCCATCTCTTTGGGATATGCTTTAGATCATGGATTGCTTCGTGAATCTCCTCTGAAAGCTAAAGGTTCAGAGCTCTCGCATCAGCAGTCACTTCCTGATTTCCAAGAGGATCCTAAGTCAGAGGGGTCTAAGAGGAAGTTCGATCCCGTTCCGATTTCGTACGCGCAATTGCTTTCTTACTTGCTCGAGCTCAAGCTGGTTGAGTGTGTTAGTTTGGGACCGTTGCCCACGAAGATTCCTCTGGGACCTAATGCTAAGGCTAGATGTGAGTTCCATTCTGGGGCACCTGGTCACAATGTTGAGAATTGTACCAGGTTCAAGCATAAAGTCCAGGAGCTAATTGATTCAGGGACAATCAAGTTTGCATCAGTTGGTGCTGGTAAACCAAGTGATGTCACTCCCATTGTTGCAAGGGAACTGAGGACTCTCTCCTTTTCCAAAGGGTCTACCTCGCGTCAGGGATCTCTTCCACAACCCTGTGTTGCAGAAGACCTATGTCAGCAACCCTTATTTGTGCCTCAGCTGAATGCAGAAAGGAAAGTGCAGGGCCAGGTTGGGCGCCCGAACCAGCAGCAGCAAGATTATCAGCAGCGGAGGCTACTCAGACCAAGGAAGCCCAAGAGGACATTTGATCCTATTCCTATTCCGTACAGTCAGTTGTTGGCTCGTTTGCTCAAAAGTTCGCAAATCCAGTTGAGAAGGGCCATGCCCGTGCCATACCCCATTCCTCCGGACTATGACATGAGTGTTAGCTGTGAGTTCCATTCAGGAACATTTGGGCACACACTTGATAACTGTAATGTGTTCCAGCACAAGGTGCAGGATTTGATTGACTCAAAGGTTATCACCCCAGACGGTACCCCACAAGGTGAAGCTTCTGTACCATGGTGAGTGCTCAAAGTTACAAGAACATCACCAGAAGTGGTCAGTCTAGACGGAGCCAAGCCTCCTCAACAACGACAATCTTTATTTTCCTTGCTGCATTTTCATATGTAGTCTTTATTTGTTCGTTCAGTCATTGTTCGCATGTTAAAATTTGTTTGTATTTGGTATGAGGATTTTAATGCAATGAATATGTTTTCTTGAAGAATTTCATTTGTGTTTACTCATTTAATGCTAATGTGTACTGCAATACCATTTTTCTTGCTCAAACTCTATGAGGGAGAATGATGATCTGAAAACGCAAAAATCTCTAACGGTGTGCTTTGGAATAAGAACCCTGTTGAGGATGTACAGGCATTGTTTCAACTCCTCAAACACTGGAGATATAAGGGAGATAGACCCTCGTTAACCCCTTTGAGCCTTGAAGTAGGAGTTTCTTTCGTATGAAAAAACCCTCACATTTAACCCAGGGGCAGGGTAGGCGTCAGTTAGTTTGACCAAACGTTCAAACCTCAAAAGGAGTGTGCATCTGAGGATCCATTACCTTTTAATTCACCGCTGAGAGGTCAAGAGATGTGAAACCACAATGGTTATCCATCAACAATCAAAGAGTGAGGCAGTCACAACCCTTTCAACAAAGTCAAGACAAGCCAGTGTCACACGACGTGTTCAAGAAAAAGAAAAAGAAGGAAAAATGAAAAAGCCCGCTAAGTTGAAACTTGAAAACAAGCAACTTAGGCAAAAGTTAGGGCATCCCGCTGGACTCCGAAATCCAAGATTCAAAAGAATCAGTCCAGGCAAAAATTAGGGATCAAAAAGCAAAAGAATGTGAAACCAAAAGGATTACAAAAGAAAATCCTCGAGCAAGAACAAAGTCGTGTGACTACGCACAAAAGACAAAAGGGGTGACTGTTACTCCATAGCCTCATTAGGTGTCAAACCATCAGATGCATGGGTTCCTTAAAGATCACGAAATCTTTTGAGAGGCGAACGCTTGTGCAAATTAGCTGAACGTAGGACTGGAGAACATCACGAAGAGTGGGTGGGCACCAATAAACTTTGAGCCATAAATCCTTTTTTCTCAAAACCGTGAACCAGGCCCCGTTACAGCCCTCAAAAGTCCTAATTGAAACAGGGTTATTTCAAAGGCATACTACTAAGAGATAGCGTTCCTGACTCCTATCAGTTGTGCTAAAAGATCTTTGTTGGTGTTGCATGTGCATTGCATTATTTCTTTCAAAAATTAATGTCGTATCCTAACCCGTGATTCGCTCACAAAAGGGTTTGCTACATCTTTTTAGTAAAACTTCGAGATTAACATGTTGTGTTGCATTAGAATTTTCATTCTCAGAATAAAACATTTTCTGCTTGCATACATTTGTTTGACATCAAAAGAAGTTTACATATGGAAATTCAGTCCAGAAGCTTAATCTTGTCGAGTTGAGGATCCTGAAACTCCCGAAGGGCAGCCATATCCAATGGTACTTCCTCAGGAAACTTTGTTGGGCAGGGGCTTTCCCAACAAGTTGTGCTAAGACGTAGTCGATCTGGGGCAATCACGTCGAACCATCTCTTTAAGGTGTAGCTCATCTGAGCCAATCACGTCGAGAAATCTCTTCAAAGTTCAACCAAACTAGGGAAATTATTGCGAGATTCAAATCCCTACAAATGCAAGCATTTTTGGTTTTCCTTCGAAGATCAGTAGTCAGGGGCAAAACCACTTCAAGGTTCATACTGGGGCAAGCTATACCAAGAGCACGAGAAGTTAGTCCATCCAAACGACTAATCAGCCTATCCAGAGTTCGGAATACTGGGACAGAATATCCCACGGTGGTATGAGATTGTTCATGAATCTTTTCAAGGCGAATTCCTCTGTAGTCCATACGGTCTGGGGAAGTTACGTCGAGATCCAACGAATCTCTACAAGAGTTTGAAGACACTGAAGCATTGAGCTTGCCAAGTCTTCTGTAAAATCCTCATGCGATGACTTCTTCTAAGTAATCCATGCGGTTTGGGGCAGTTACGGCGAGATCCAACGAATCTCTACGAGAGTTTGAAGACATTGAAGCGTTTTGGATGTCAAGTCTTCTGTAAAATCCTCTTGGGACAATTTCTTCCGGTGGACCATGTTGGTTTGGGACAAGTGAAGAAAAACAGTTGGTCACGCATATGCAGTCAATCAGCCAAAAGGAGTGAAACTAAGGGGCATTCCAACCCAAGGCATTTTTGGTCCTCGTCTTCAGCAGGCTTCATTAATAATGTTCTCCAGCAAGAGATTGCATGCAAACCTTTCTCCCCAACAAGTGGTGGTTCAGAGTTAGATTTTCTCAGTTGCAGAAGTCATATCTCGCACGGGGTATACGTGCATATCCTTTGCTTGCAGGTAGCAGCCTCATACTAGGCTCAAAGGTAAAATTGAAGCCTTTGCGAGATCGCGGGATCATGTCTTCTAGACGAGTAATCACTTACTTCCATGCAGAAGACTGGGGCAATCATGTTCGAGAAAGGTGGTCACCCTTTTGTCACAATGTTCACTGATTAAGTCCATCATTCGGTCGACGATTGTTCATAACGGGTCGATATCAGTGAAATAAGTTCAACTGGGTACCGTTGCATCTTATTAAGTCGATTCTCTCATACAGTATTTCCAACAGCTACAAGCTTTTCTATGTCGATAACGGTCACAGGTTCCCCAAAAAAGTGGTCTCGTCGACACCTAAACTGATGGTCATTATCCCCAGCGAAGTCACAAGAGTTTGAAGAGGCTAGATCTTCTGTAAAATCCTCTTATGACATCCTCTGCGGGGACGAATTGTTGTGTTGTCCAAGCATGGGGCATGATTGTTTCCCCAGCATGAAGTGTTGGTCACCCCCAGTAGAGTTTGAGGACAGTTGGTCTTCTGTAAAATCCTCTCGAAAGGCATTCCCCAACATGAGACGTTTTAAAGCAGTTTTCTCCAACAGAGTTTGTTATAAACCCGTCATCCCTAACGGAAGTGTCTAAAGGGAAGCTCGCCTAACATGGGGCATTGTATCCCTAACGGAATTGTCTAAAGGGAAGCTCGCCTAACATGGGGCATTGTAGTACTTATCCTAAGCTCGACAGTCACATTCTTCAGCAGACTACTGTGGATTTGCTTTGGGTTTCCCCAACAGATCTCTAAGGACTCTTTATAGCAAGTTGCAGTGGAATGTTCTAACCAGGATTTGCATATCCCTGGCAGAGTGGCCCTGATACCCAGCAAGATCGTATCTCTGGTCATGGTATCCCCACAGAGGTCAGCATCGAATCTTGTCAGCAACTTCCAGCTGAGTTGTTGTTCTCTCCGCAGAGGTTTATCAGATCGACAGAATCTATTCCTCAACAAGGATGGTACAGCCTTTCCCCAGCCGGGTCAGAAGGTTGATAATCCCTATAAAGGATCTTGGGTTGAATAAATCCCCAAGCAGAGTTTTAATGGCTCATTTCCCCAGCAGGACGTCATTTAAAAATTCTCATCCCCAGCGCAATCGCTGTGACCAGAATTCGTTCCCCCAAACAGATGGAATAATTCCTGGCAGAGTCGTCATTCCCTCATATCTTAAAGTCCAATTTATTTTTGGCAAGCTTGACAATTCGAAGCAGACGGATTGTTCATCCATTCGCCAGCAGAGATATTATCCTTTTAGGAGTCTCCGAGATTAAATCATTGATTGTGGTTCCTCAGCAGAGTCGGCAGAGATGTCTGGCGCAGAGGCAGAGAGTAATTCGATTTTAAAACTCTAAAAGTCCAACAGTGGATTGGCAAAAGTCCGTCTTCGGGTGGCAAAAGTCCAACAGTGGATTGGCAAAAGTCCGTCTTCGGGTGGCAAAAGTCCAACAGTGGATTGGCAAAAGTCCGTCTCCGGGTGGCAAAAGTCCAACAGTGGATTGGCAAAAGTCCGTCTTCGGGTGGCAAAAGTCCAACAGTGGATTGGCAAAAGTCCGTCTTCGGGTGGCAAAAGTCCAACAGTGGATTGGCAAAAGTCCGTCTTCGGGTGGCAAAAGTCCAACAGTGGATTGGCAAAAGTCCGTCTCCGGGTGGCAAAAGTCCAACAGTGGATTGGCAAAAGTCCGTCTTCGGGTGGCAAAAGTCCAACAGTGGATTGGCGAAAGGTCCATCTAAGGGTGGCATGTTCCAGAAGTCCAACAGTGGATTGGCAAAAGTCCGTCTTCGGGTGGCAGAAGTCCAACAGTGGATTGGCAAAAGTCCGTCTTCGGGTGGCAAAAGTCCAACAGTGGATTGGCAAAAGTCCGTCTTCGGGTGGCAAAAGTCCAACAGTGGATTGGCAAAAGTCCGTCTTCGGGTGGCAAAAGTCCAACAGTGGATTGGCAAAAGTCCGTCTTCGGGTGGCAAAAGTCCAACAGTGGATTGGCGAAAGGTCCATCTAAGGGTGGCAAATTCTTAAAGTCCAACAGTGGATTGGCGAAAGGTCCATCTAAGGGTGGCAAATTCTTAAAGTCCAACAGTGGATTGGCAAAAGTCCGTCTTCGGGTGGCAAAAGTCCAACAGTGGATTGGCAAAAGTCCGTCTTCGGGTGGCAAAAGTCCAACAGTGGATTGGCAAAAGTCCATCTTCGGGTGGCAAAAGTCCAACAGTGGATTGGCAAAAGTCCGTCTTCGGGTGGCAAAAGTCCAACAGTGGATTGGCAAAAGTCCGTCTTCGGGTGGCACGAAGCTGCAAAGTCCACCAGTAGCGTGGCAGGCCAGTAGTCGTCTGGAGTTGCATAAAAGACATTATTAAAGTCCACCAGTAGTGTGGCAAGCCAGTAGTCGTCTGGCGTCGTTCAAAAAGACAGTATTAAAGTCCACCAGTAGCGTGGCAAGCCAGTAGTCGTCTGGCGTCATTCAAAAGACAGATTTCTCCGACAATGTTTCATTGAAGATTCAATCCAGCAATGTCGGGGGGTTTCTTTCTCACCATCCAGAGCAAATTTTTGGTTATATTTGGTATTCAATCACTATATACCTTGAAAGTCCGAAAGCAATTGCTTTCAGGCATTCAGGTCTACAGCGCTTGAATAGGGGCAGCTGTAATACCCCAAAATTTGCTCTCCCTCTTTGTCATCATAGCATGGCATTATCATTTATCATATCATATCCACCTCATTAACATTACATTGCATTTAACATAGAAAAATGAAGCATGGCATCCTTCTTACCATCAGGGCATGTGATCAGGTGGAAGGTGGACAATCAAGGGATCATTCAAAGCACAAAAAGGTCAATCAAGTGCCCTCAAGGCAAGCCAAGAGTCTCTCATGTCTCATACCATCTCAATTGATCATCCACAATCTCAAGGAAGTGAGATCCAATGGGAGATTGAAGCAATACATACTTCAACATGCAAGAGGTTCAAAAACTGAAGGAAAACCCTCAAAAGAGATAGCTCATTGATTCAAAGTCATTCTCAAGTGGCATTTCTCATCATCCTTTAAGAGGATACACAACATGCTCTGAGGAATTTGAAATTGAAGACTGCACTTTTTCCTCCTAACCAGAAGGGGCTGAAATTAGGGTTTCCAATTAAATCAGGGTATCTCTGATTTTTTGGACAAAACTTGTTGTCATGGTATTCCATATGTCCCTAAGTGTATGTATGTGGAAAATTGCATCTCAATTGGTTTTAGAAGTGGTTCAATTGGAAGAAAGATCAAGAATCAGAGAAATTGGGGCAAAGTCAAATAATCAGAGGAAAAAGTCAACTCTTGACTTTTTGAGGCCAAGTTCATGAAATTCATGTTACATATGTCCAATGTACAAAATTTGATCAAGAAACTCCAAAGGAATCATGAAAAAATCAAGATGTAAAAAGTTGCCATTTTTGGATGAAGTAGGGTTGCTAAAAATAGCAAGTTTTGGCCATTTTGCATCAGAGTTTGAACCAAGGCCATTTAAATTTGGAGCACCAAATGAAAAATCCACTCTGCCTCAATGAAAGATCTTGTTTTAAGCTTCAAATCCATGTGTAGAACATCTCCATTGGATAAAAATTGAGAGAGATATGATTGATCAAAGTTGGAGGAAAGTAGGCCAAAAACCATGCCATGACCAGGTTTGGCCAAGCTCGCGCGCAGTCATTTTCACAAACAGATGGTGGGCCAAATGTACACTCATTTTTCTATTGGTCAGAGACGTCAAATGAAAAATCTTTCAACATGAAAGTTGCTCCCCTATGTGAGAGCTTCAAGAGTGATGTTTATGTTTTTTTCATTTGATCAATGTATGGAGAGTTATGATGGTCCAAACATGAGGGTGTTACACTGAATTTCCATAGGCACCAAGGCCTTGCCTGTAGACCAATTCACACGTCCATGCACCAGTTGGTTTTCCTTCTGTTTCGAGCCATTTTTGATCATGTTCCAAGCCTCAATTCTATCTAATTTCAACATCAACAATGTCCTATAGTGTGTCCTCTCTCCAATGGCATCAAAATTTCGTCATTTCATGCAATGCACCTAGAGAAATTCATCCTCAAACAGCCATGGTTTCATTGGTGTGAGGCTGCCAAGGATGAATGTTGACATTGTGGTTTTTGATCCAGTTTGCACGCAGGCTATTACATCATCCACATTGCTTCATTTGGACAAACAACAATATCTTACACTCATGCCATGCCATGCTCTCATACACCAAAGAGAAAAAAACAAAAACTTGTGGTGCAAGCTTGCTGTTACACAACATACGTCACTACCATCCCTTCTAATCACCACCATACCACATCATGAGCTCACTCTCACCTGAACAAAACCTTAACCCGTGCCAATAACTAACAGGACTCAGTTAGTTAACTCAAACTCAGTTAACTAACTCAGTTAACTTGAGTTCTAACCATCAACCACACCAGTTAACTCCTAACCACAACTATATAAGCTAAACTCTGCACAATTAGAAGGGGATTCTCATTTTTCACTCTCACTCCAAATTGCTCTCACTTTTCTCTCAGAGTTCTCTCCATTTTCTCTCTGATTTCACACGAGTTCTTCACACGTTCTCACCTTGATCTTCATCAATTGTTCATCATCAAGCATTTCTGATCAAGAACAAGCTGAAGTAAGAGCAAGCTATCGAGAGCAGCAACTTCTCCAATTGGAATCTCAGTTCATTGTCTTCAAAATCCAAAGGTTCAGAGCATTTATTTTGCTCTTAGGAAGCTCAAGATCAATCTCTCATCTCTGGTTTTCTGTTGATTCAAGAGTTCGCCAATTTCAGGTTTCAAAATTTCTCAAACTTTAATTGCACGATTTTATCCTGTTTTGACTTATTGATGTGTTGTTTGAGCTTATTAGAAGCTATGTGAAGCTGGCTAGTTGATAGAGCTCCTTAGGAGTTTAGAACTGAAACTTAGGGCAAAGTTTCTCTTCTTCGATTCTCTTTATTCATGCTTGATCTGTGAATTTTGTTGCTGAATTTGTGTTCCTCATGAGATTAGCTTTCGTTTGATACCTAGTTTGTTGATTTCTGGAAGCATGTGATATTTACAGTGCCGGAGAGTGGCCGGAGAAGGTGACCGGAGGTCCCTCTCCGGCCGGTGAGGTTACATTAGGGTTTTGCATGCCAGATTAAGTCACAGCCGTTGATTTCGTTTGATCTAATGCTCACAATGGTGACAACACATAAAAACGCACATGCCTCTCACATGCTCATTCTGATTTTATTTTTAAACTTTGTGTAACGCAGTACACCGTAGGTAACGTGTTCCCTCACGCGTGTGTGTTGATTTCAATTACTTTGACTTTGGTTTGACTTGGACTTGATCTGATGGTTGGGAGTGAGTCAAGATTGTTGACTGAGGGTTCATGTTTGTTAGTATGCTCTGCGCGCTAAGTGGACTTAGCCAGAATGCTATTCGCACCTCCCTGTTTTAAGGCCCAATTGATTTTGAACTGAATAGTTACTAGGCATGCACCCCCATTCACATTTACATTCCATTTTATTTTTTCCATTTTTGCTACACGTTTCATAATTAATTTTTAAAAATATCAAATGGTATCATAAAATTCCACAAAAATTCATGTGTATTCTTAAAACATTTAGGAAATTTTCTATGATTTTATTTTCTGATTTTATGACCATTTTGCCCCTGTTCCATTATTTCTTTTGAATTTCCATTTGTATGCATACTTAATGTGACATATGATTTTGTGCATTTTTGTTCTTGATCATAAAAAATGATTTTGATGCCTTTCTTTTTGAATTGTGGTCACAATATGTTGAGGTATGTTTGAGATTTATGAGATGATTTTTAAGTCTTTTTTGGATGACTTTTGATGTGTTGCTTTGAGCATGAATGCATGAAACTTCCATGGGACTTTGACCTAATTGTTGAGTGACTTTGGTTCTGATTCATTGCTTGTGGACTTGATATGTTAATGGCATGGGTTTAAGGTGTTTGATTGGTGAAAGTCATAATTTTTGGAGCATGTTTGCTATTTGTTTGAAGCATGAAGTTTAACTTGTTCATTTTGTGAATGTATGCCTCATGTTTGGTTTGCTTGATCATGAAGGCACTTGTGCCATGAGTTGTGGTTTTGTTTGAGGATGTATAGCATGTTAATTGACTTCTGATTGTGACATTTGGGTTTCATCTTTGCATGTTTGATGTTTATCTTGCACCTTAAGTCACTTGTTTCACAAGTATGAACCACATTCACATCACTTCCCCTTTCCTTCTTTGCTTCTTGTTGGATTGAGATTTTGTTTGCATGATTTGGTATGCTCATTTAGGATAACATTAGGTTGTGTAAATATGAGTTACATTCTGACTTGGAAGCATGTATAGCATTTAATCTCATTTTACTTTGTTTGTCAACTTGTTTGAATTTGATTTGTTCATTATACCTTCTTACTTTACTTGTAAGTGATTGTGCTAACCATGTAGGGGCTTTGGTAAGTTTCAATTGAGTGTGGATAAGGAATCCACATTCAACTTCTATCCTTTCTCTTTTACAATTTCATTTTGTGTTTTGTTAAGCACTTATGTGCTTTCTTTTAACAACTCATTACTTTCCCTTTTTGAATTACAATTCATCTTCTACTTTGGAAGTGAATTGTTTAATTCTTTCTTTCTTTAGACTTTAGGTTGAAACCTCACAAACCTTTAGGATCACTCCCTTTAATCTTCAATTAGGATTGAGTCTTGGTCCATATAGGTTTTACCTTTTCTCCTCTCTTGAGTCTCTTTTCTCATCTCAAAGAAAATTCAAAACATATAATAAAGGTAGGCATTTATTGCATTTAGGCCTTTCATATAAAGAAAAGGTTATAAGGGGTCTTCTCTTATAATCTTAGAATGTATAGCATATAGCCCATCTTGGGTCAATGTGTTAAACATTTGATCTTGTATGAGGGACTTAAATGCAATACTTGTTGAAGATGCAAATAATAAAAAACACTTCTTCATTTCTTAATTAACAAAAACACTTAATAAACACAAGTATGCTAGTGTGTTTGAACCTTGACAATTGGAGCTAAGTGTGGGGGTCTTCTTCACTCTTAGTGTGCTTTCTTACCCATTCCATCTTGGAATGTGAGAATGTACACATTCCAGTGACTAAGATCCAGATACACTGTCATATGCAAACAAATCCAAAACACTTCCTTCTAAAAGACAAAACCAAACAATAACGTCTTTCCTTCGGGAATTCTTTTCTCACCTCATTCACTCTCAACGCACGAACGCGCTTCTACTCGTTCTCTTGCAAGATGGTAACGCACTCGGACCAGCGAGCCTGCAACACCTGAGCTAGAACGTCAGCCGTTCTTTAAAAAACACAAACAATTCATCCCTAGTGAGGGGAACTACGTCGCTCTGATTCTCATGTTCCCGATGAGATACGTAGGCAGTGGGGTAGGGCCCATGCGAGCACCTCTTTTATTTTCCCTACATTTGTTTCTCGTTCCTTTTCCTTTCTTTCTCCTTTCTATCTTTCAGTTCCATTTCCAGCATCCTTTTCTATCACCCTTTGATCGAGACAAGCAAGCGTGGATCCCATCGGGTACGATGGACGCGTGGGGGTGCTAATACCTTCCCCGTGCGTAACCGACTCCCGAACCCAGTTCTCTTGGTCGCGAGACCATGCTTTTCCTTTCTCTCAGGTTTACGCGGTGTTTCCTTTCCCTCTCTTGGGATAAATACACATTGCTGGCGACTCTGTTCGGTGCCACTTTCGCGTTTGTACTTGGATGAAAATCCCGGGAGCGACAGCAACCACAGAAAAAGAACTCCTAGCCGTAGTTTTCGCCATAGACAAATTTAGATCCTATTTGGTGGGAGCCAAAATAATTGTTTACACTGATCATGCCGCCATCCGATACCTTTTGAATAAAAAGGATGCTAAACCTAGGTTACTCCGGTGGATACTTTTATTGCAAGAATTTGACCTTGATATCAGAGATAAGAAAGGCACCGAGAATGTAGTTGCCGATCACCTTTCCAGGCTTGAGTTCTTGAAACCTGATATAGTACCCATAAATGATGACTTTGCTTACGACAGGTTAATCGCTAAGCTAGATGCCATTGGAGATATAAGTTTAGAAATCCTAGAAGACTCTGAAAAATCCTTAGCGGTAAATAATGTACCTTGGTATGCAGATTTTGTTAACTATCTTGCTGCAGATATAATACCTCCTGACCTCAGTTATCAGCAGAAAAAGAAGTTCTTCAATGACGTTAAACATTTCTATTGGGATGAACCACTCCTCTTTAAGAGAGGCACTGACGGAATCTTTCGCCGGTGTGTTCCAGAGGAAGAAGTGCACCATATCATAGAACATTGTCACTCAGCACCCTACGGAGGACACGCAAGCACATCTAAGACTCACGCTAAAATCTTACAAGCTGGTCTTTATTGGCCAACTATATGGCGTGATGTTCATACATATATAACCAAGTGTTACCCGTGTCAACGCTCCGGAAACATCTCGAGAAGAAATGAAATGCCATTAAGAAACATTCAAGAAGTAGAACTTTTTGATGTTTGGGGAATCGACTTTATGGGACCTTTCCCGTCATCCTTAGGAAACAAATATATTTTAGTCGCTGTCGATTACTTGTCCAAATGGATTGAAGCTATAGCTGCATCCACAAACGACACTCGAGTGGTGATTAAGATGTTCAAGCAGAATATATTCCCTAGATTCGGAGTTCCCAGACTAGTCATAAGTGATGGAGGATCACATTTTATATCTAGGATTTTTGACAAACTATTGAGGAAGTATGGAGTTAAACATAGAGTAGCCACACCTTACCACCCGCAAACCAGTGGGCAAGTAGAAGTATCCAGTAGAGAAATCAAGCATATCTTAGAAAAAACTGTCTCGATATCCAGAAAGGATTGGTCACAGAAGCTTTCAGAAGCACTGTGGGCCTACAGGATAGCCTACAAGACTCCCTTTGGAACAACCCCTTACCAACTAGTTTACGGAAAATCATGTCACTTACCCTTTGAATTGGAACACAAAGCATATTGGGCCATCAGAACTTTAAATTTTGATTACTTAGCAGCTGGTGAGAAACGTATCTTAGACATACATAAGCTAGAAGAGCTCCGACAATCAGCCTATGAGAATGCCATCATATATAAAGAGAGAACCAAGGCATGGCATGACAGGAAGATCATCAAGAAAGACTTCAACATAGGTGACCCTGTTCTTCTATACAATTCAAGACTACGACTTTTTCCAGGTAAGCTTCGATCCAGATGGACGGGCCCGTTCGAAGTTTCCAAAGTCCTAAAATCAGGGGCAGTGGAAATTAAGAACAAATCTTGCAGTCCGTTCGTAGTAAATGGACAAAGGCTCAAGCATTATGAAGGAGGCGACATTCCAGCATACTACTCCAGGTTCACGTTAACAGACCCACCTATCCTCGCACCAGATACATGACTTGAACTCGTCGAGCTAATGACGTTAAACAAGCGCTGCATGGGAGGCAACCCATGGTTCTTTTCCTTTTCGTATTTATTTTTTCTTTTATTTTGATTTACGTTTATTTGCTTGTTTGTACATATATGTCTAACTTGTTTTGTGTGTTTGATTTCAGGGCCTGTTTTTCCTAACCTTTTCTTTCAGGATGCCACCAGTTGACGACATGCACGTGACCTTTAGAGACGATGCTCAGAGAGAGCGTTATGCGATGCTTTCACTCAGACCCGTGGCACCCACTCGCTACCCAGACATTGATTGCATGGAAGCTTTGGGCATAGAGCCCAGTGTCCGATACTTGGCCCACCAGCTCAAATGGGACCAGTACGCTGATGATTTGCATCCCACCTATAGGAACCTCACTCTGGAGTTCCTCAGCTCTTTCTCCTATGATCCGTACTTGGGACCAGATGGCCACACTAGTTTCAGGTTATTTGGCACAGAGTATTCGTTCACCCATACTGAGTTCGGTGATCTTCTTGGATTTGAGACTGGAGTTGGCGCTATCCCTGAGCTGCCCATGGGTTACTTCATGAATAGAGACGTGGAGAAATTTTGGAGTGACATCTCTGGAGGTGGAGGCCCTGACCCTGATACTCACATTTCACAGGTTATCCATAACCCAGCTCTCCGATACTTTCAGATGATCATTGCCCATACATTCTTTGGGAGAGCAGATACTGATGACCACGTTACTGAGGAGGACATATTTTTCATGTTTTGTATGAATCAGTCGCGTCGTTTAGCTTGTGGTAACTTTATGCTGTACTCCTTTAGTGGTGTTGCCACCTGGGCAGGAGGACCTATACACGTAGGAGGTAATGTGAATGAGATTGCTGCTGCTCTAGGCCTTGGCCGAAAGCTATTTCATTTGACTCCCTACTGTAGCCATACCACCATGGATATTGATTTTTGCTTAGATCGGGGACTGATGAGAAGGAACTCCTTTAATCCCTCTCAGTTCAGACTCCTGATCGACGGTGAGACCATACATCATTTCACTTTGCCAGATCCTGTTATGACCAGTGTCCATGACCCAGCAAACTGGACATATGCCTTAGAGGGACACGGTGAGACGGTAGACGCACCACGACCCTGCCCAGAGCTAGAATACATTCCAGCTCCACCAGCTGACAGGACTACGGTATGGTCAAATAATCATGCATTAGGTACTCCAGATATGCAGACCCAGATGGCGATGATGCGCCAGGAGATAACAGATATCCGACAGACTCTTGCTGACCTACACCTGAGGATGGAAGTGTCAGAGCTGACCCACGCTACTAAGTCCGATGTGCTGCACGAAGACATAGCGGAGCTCCGCCGTGAGATAGCGAGACTCCGTGGAGATGACCAGACATCTTGATTTCCATTTTCGTATTATTTACTATATTTCTTATGCATTGATTTACTTCCAGTATGACCCAGACATATTTCCTACTATTTGCATGTGATATATTTCCTATTTATATTGAGATTTGAGTTTTTTATGTTTATATGCTAATATTCTCTTTTATTTCGTTTTATTTTTTCTTGACAAAATATATAGAAAAAAAAATTATTGTAAAAAAATAAGATATATATACTTTGTGGAAAATTTTATGCAAAAACTACATTTTTAGGAAATGTGGAATGCTAAAGAGGCCCCCCAAGGCCAAATGAAGGACACAAAGGCCCATTCAAAATGACAAAGGCCCATCAGCGGATTTGCCTTGTCGCGCCCGCGACACACCCATCGCGCCCGCGACGGCGTCCTTGTAAATTCGGGGCAGAACTTCCATTTTCACCATTTTTGAACCTCTAACTTCTCCAAACCCATTTTTTCCCTCCGAAAATTCCCTATAAATCCCCATTGATTTCACATCTCTAACATTCAACCATCATCTTTTACCCTTCCATTTCAAATTCCATCAACAAAAACCCAAAAAAATTCAACCTTTATTATACCCATTTTTCCACCCTCTTCACCATCTTCATCAATGGAGTTCAACGGGATCACTCTTCGTGAAGGACAATCCGGGAATAGGCAGAGGAGACAACTTCAAAAGCTTCAGGATCGAGAAATTCTCTCGACGAGGTATGTCGACGATTCTTGCTTGCACACTTTAGGGGTCCATCATAGTGTTTTTCATTTGTTAGAATTTGTAGGTTTAAGCACTATTTTTACCGCAAGAGAACCCACCTATGAGAGGATGACGGTTGAATTTTTAAGTTCATTGGTTTATACCGTCCGTCCCGACACTGCTAGCACAGTCGGTACTATGCATTTTAGACTGTTTGCTGTTGAGTATGAGTTCAGTACCGATGAACTAGCAGGTCTATTGGGATTCCCTTATGGGGAGGGTGCTGTTTGTGAGGCTCCTTCTAGTGCTGAATGGTCAGTCGAGGTATTCGCCTTCTGGCGCAGGTTGTCAGATACTATTGCTGATTCCTTTAAGGGATTACTCGCCTCGACCATTCATAACCCGGCCATAAGAATTTTCAGATATCTTTTGGCATGCTCTATTTTTGGCCGGGAGAATCAAAACAAGGTTAATAGCAAAGAACTTTTGTTCTTGCAAGGATGCCTCACAAATATTAGAATCAATCCGGTCCCATTTATGATCGCCCACATGTGCTTAACGGTAAATAAGGGTGGACCGATAGTTTTTGGCGGATTGATTATGTCTATTGCTCGGGCACTGAATTTAAATGATGAGATAACTACCTTGGAACCACTGCCCCCTCGCACAATTAATTTAAAATTTCTGAAAGACATGAAATTGTGTCGATCAAGGAGGGCTGGTGGTTATGAGTTAATGATTCACGGGGTAGCCATCGAATCGATCGTTATACCATGCAGTAGACGTACAGATGTACGATTCGAGAGGAACTGGACCTATGACCTTACTGCACCACCTTTTCTAGGTCCAATTCCTCCTAATGACCATGACAACGAGGGGCCCGACACAGATGATGAGTATGACCATAGAGAGCATGTGTCCCCCCTCGTCCTACACAATCACACACCGCACCATCTGCTTCTAACACTTTTGCAGGAGCTGCTCCCGGATTTTATATTACGGAGGAGATGTGGCGAGACCATATGGCTAGAGAAGCACGACATGAAGACCTGCTCTCTTCCATACAGCAACAGATGGCGGACCAAATGAGCTTTATGCAAGAGTCACGGCGGAGAGCAGACCAGTCTTACGAGACCATCTCCTGTACTCTGCTTGCGATCACCAATGAGCAGTCCCGTCAACAACAGTATAATCATCAGCACTTTCAGCTTATGGAGGCCACTCAGGGTTCCATCTTAGGTAACCTTCGTGAGGTGAAAGCTGCTCAGACAGACTTGATGGCTAGGATGGACCAGCGAGACTGTCACCGTAGCAGATCCCGTCGTTCCGAGCATCCAGCACAGGGCGGCGAGGGCACCAGCGGTCCTCACTAGTTTTGCCAGGTTCTTTTCTCCTTAGCTTACTTCGAAACATTGGGGACAATGTTCGATTTAAGTGTGGGAGGAGATTTTATCGTTTTTATTTTTTCCGTCATTTTAGTAGTTTATTTTTATTTCCCTTCAGTTATTTACTTTTGTTTCTGTTTTAGGAAATGCATGTGTTTGAAGAGTCACTAGTATAAGTATGTTTTTGGTTCACCTTCATTTTTTCCACATTTTTAGCCCCAATAAATTTTTTTTTTAGAAAATAAGTCTTGTTCTGAAAATTTTTTGGACTTTAAGACAGGTTCAGGTTAGGATGCGGTGACTTGGGAGAACCTTTGAAACATCAGTATCGTCCTTACACCATGAACTTCGTAAATATAAGAATCATACCTAAAACCCCTTGTACCATGGCCCTAATTTCATTTCAAAATCATCCTTAGTAGTTTATTTCAGCAATCAGCTCCAGCCTAAACATGTTCTAAGTAGGAGACCGACGAATATAAGTGACTGATCTGAGTGCAAAAAAAAAAAAAAAAAAGAAGAAAAAGAAAAAAGAAGAAAAAGAAAAAAAAAGTAATAAGATGTTTAACTTGCTCATTTCAGTTGGTTCAAAGGTATCTGGCACTGAACTCGGTAGGGCGGATTACGATCCGATCCCCCACAACTGCACTTGAGAAGAATAAAAGGATTTTACACAGTTCCCTGTGCCAGAAATCCGGTATGAAAAGATCAGAATCACTAACAGGTCACTCTACCATGAAGCATGTAGGGAAAACAGGCTTAATGTGATTGCGCTTGAATGAAAAGGACTCAAAAGAGATGGAAAAGGAAGGCCTAAGTATTGTGGGATATAATGGGTAGATTAGTATAGGAGCGAAGTTTATGTCCGTATTTTTGGGATTAGTGTCATCACGATGCCCTTGGTTCACTCAGTTAGTACCGACCGCTGCATCCAGACTCGGACTTAGAAGCCCTTTTTGTCCAAAATCCTCGATCGACACTGATTTTTCTTCTGAGCTTTAAATGTTTTGCTTGAGGACAAGCAAATGTCTAAGTGTGGGAGAATTTGATGACACTAAATTATACTGTATTTTCGACTCTGATTTCACAAGCATATTAGTTGTTTTTCTATTTTTATGCTTTGTTATTGTTATGTTTTCCTTTGTTTTCAGGTTTTCAATAAAATCGAGGTCCCAGACGGAAAAGGATGCAAAAGGAGCAAGAATTCTAGTTTGGCAACAAATTGCTCTTGTCGCTTCTCTTGTCGCGGACGCCCCAGGGTAGGCGACAATGTGTCCCATGATCTCCTCAACTCAACTGCCACGTTCCCACGATCAGCACTCTCCTTTGCCACTTTCTTCTTGTCGCGGGCGCGATGATCCTGTCGCGGGCGCGACCAGGCAAATTGCGTTCCCGCCCATTTTCAAACCAAGGTCGTTTTTGTTCTTACACCACGCCAACTTTTCCTATAAATACTTGTAGAACTCGAATTTTAGGGATCATCCAATCTTAGTTTACTTCACCCTAGGCATAAATTTCACTCTTGTAAAGCGGTAATCTTCTCACATCGAGGAGTTATTGCACTGTGTGTGATCGAGTTTGTAATCAAGTCTTGGAGTGTCTGTAATCAAGTTGGAGAATTTTATTTTCCGTGCATTGTACCAGATTTAAAGACTCCGCTTTGGAGCAGGTTTTATTTTAATCGCATTTACTTTCATTTATTTCTCGCACTTGCTTTATTTTGTTTATTTATTGTCTTGCCTTACTTTTCAATACTTTACTTTTCAAAAGACTTAATTCCATACATGATAAGAATTAACATGACTGTTGTTACTACCATGGCTGGCTAAGTTTTAGATAGGTAAGAATGTAAAGACCATAACCACCGTAATACGTCTATGTGTTAATAGAAATACTTAAGGGTTGTTTTAATCTTTAACACAAGTTTTCTATTCCTAAAAGCAATGTTGGGTAAGATCGAAAGCCGTCCAACAATTTGTAAACCTGTTTAGTTCTCAACTGATCAAATACAGCGAAAGCGCTTTGCTCAGTTGAGTAGGGATTTTCAACACTTTAGAAAAGAGGTTTTAAAACTATTTTCGGACGCGTTAGTGGGATTAGAATCTGGTTCATTTCGAACCTCTTTAGTTTAGAAATTTCAGGTCAAAATACTTTTCTGTTTAGTCTAGAATTTGCATTTCTTAAAAGTAAGTTTTCCATGACTCTAACGCAATGTGCGCCTTTTTATAAGTGACAATAAAGGGGTTAGTTTAGAGGGTAAACTTGGTTCTGACTACGCGAAAGCGACAGTTCCTGTTAAATTGAATTCTTTTCTTAAAATAGAAGATATTGCCCGTAAGTAGTTCTGTTGATGAATATAGAAATATTATCGGTTATAAGAATTACATTCAAGCATATTGTTTTGTCTGAATTTTATTACCTCGTCATTTACTTTTATTTATTTTCCTCTGCATTAGTAAACCCTAAATTGAACTGCCTTAGATAAGCACTGTAACAAATGAAAATCGTTAGATCGACATTTGGTCCCTGTGGATACGATAACTTTTTATATTACTCTGACGCGATTCGTGCACTTGCGAATACAACGCATCACACACATCAAAACAGAAAATCAAATAAACCTTAATCCCAGATAACTGCTATAAGTTACACACTTGTTGATTCAACAATCCAAGCTGTAGTCTATCTCTTATCCTGGTAAATCCCTTTCTTTCATCTAATTGTTGTAAGTGGCAAGCCTCTGGATTATTTACATCCAAGCAATGTCCCTCTCTTAGCATTAAAGATTCCTAAGGAAAAATGGCATTGCTCAACACTGAGTTAAAGTTTTCTCCTTTAGGACAAATCCCTTATAAAGGAAATTATGGCATTATTGGATTCACATATCCCAGTTAAAGTAATTCTCCTTTATAATCAGTCACCCAACAGTCGTGATAAACAGATGAGATATCTCCCTTAGAGATGACAAATTCTCTCTCAGTCAAAACCTTTTAGCTTTAATCTTGAGCTTTGAACAAGACACAAATATTCCTTTAGCTTCAATCTTGGGCTTTGAACAAGACACCAAACATCTTTTCCTCCCATAGAAATAGGAGGAACTACGATTGCTCTGATTTCCCTGTTTTCTTTAACAGGAATACGTAGGCATAAGATTGCGAAATCTTAGCGAGCACACTAAACAAAAACCTTAGGTCCAATACCTTACCAAAAGCATCGAAAAAACCCGATATCAACAAAAATACTCTCTCTCAAACATTCCCAAAGGAGAAACTTTCCCAACCCTCGACAGATAAACACCAGTAAATAGAAAATAATAGAAATTGCTAACGATCTATGGATAACCATATATAGGATGGGTAATTGATAACTCCCCATTGTATAACCTGACCCCGGACCCCCCAATTTTTTAAGCATTTGTTAAAGAAAACATTTGCGTACAAGGTTAGTTCTAGATAGCTTCTGTTTCCTTTCCAACTTCATGGGATAAATAAGAAATCAAAAAGTAACACCCAATTCCAACCAATGGAGATAAGGTGGTCGCGTCACCGACAAAAATCGCACACTGCAGTTCATCAGAGTTAATGATTTCGATTTATGGCACTTGAAGATGTGAGCCCTTCTTGTACAAAAAGGTTTTCTATAAGCTTTAAAGGGAGAAGAAGCCATAGATGATGCATTGACAGAGAAGGATAAGACAACGTTGATCGAGAAAGCTCACAATGCCATTGTTCTGAGTCTTGGTGATAAGATTCTTAGGAAGGTTTCGAAGGAGACGGCAACATCTGGTGTTTGGCTTAAACTCGAAGGATTGTATATGACAAAGTCCTTGGTGAATCGTTTTTACTTGAAGCAATCTTTGTATTCATTCAAGATGAATGAAGACAAAGCATTGACGGGTAGTTGGATACGTTCAGCAAGCTGATTCTTGATCTTGAAAATATTGATGTTACCATCAATGACGAAGATCAAGCGTTGTTATTAATGTGTTCTTTACCTAAGTCGCAAGCTCACTTCAAAGAAACCCTCTTGTATAGAAGATAGTTCATAACCTTTGAAAAAGTTCAAGCAACCTTGAATTCTAAGGATTTGAACGAAAGAAAGGAGTAGAAACCATTATCAGTTAGCGAAGGGTTGTCCGTTAATGGAAAATTCTCGAAAAGAGATGGTAGGTTCGAGAAGAAGAAAGGTAAAACTCTGCAGAAGTCTTATGGTGGTGATATTGCTGCTATTAAGTGTTATCACTGTAAGAAGGAGGGTCACACAAGAAAGGTATGAGCGCCTGAATAATCATAGAGGTAAGGACAATGGAAATGTAGCTATTGTGCAAGATGATTATGAATCATCTGATGTCCTTGTGGTGTCGAGCAATAACTCTTGCAAAGAGTGGCTTATGGATTCAGGATGTACTTTGCATATGACTCTAAACAAGAATATGTTTGAAGAATTATGTGATCAAGATAGTGGATTAGTGCTATAGGGAAACAATAAAGCTTCAAAGATTACAGGTACTGGATCTGTGAGATTCAAGCTCCATGATGAGTCAATAAGGCTATTGACTGGTGTTAGGTATGTACTTGATCTTAAGAGGAATTTGATTTCTCTTGGTGAATTCGACGAGAAAGGATATGTCTTCAAAGGAGAGCAAGGTATCCTGAATGTCATGAAAGGGTCGAAGGAAGTCTTAAGAGGCATGAAGAAATACTTTTATACCCTTGAGGCTGAGGTTGTAAGTGGTTCAACATATTTTGCATCCACGAAACATGTGTCGAAGATAGAATTATGGCACATGATATTGGGCCATGTCAGCTAAAGAGGCCTGGTCGAACTGGGGAAACAAAACCTGCTAGGTGGTGACAAAGTCAAAAAGTTAGAGTTTTGTGAACCTTGTGTATTTGGCCAATCCTAGAAAGGCGCACTGGCAAGTTTTGAAGTGGATTCTTAGGTACATAAATGGGTCTCTACATAGAGTCTTGATTTATGGATGAGTCAGTGATGATGATAGCAAATTCAAAATCGAAGGATATGTCAACTCTGATTATGCAGGTTGTATGGATTCCATAAAATCTATTTTTGGATATGTGTTCACTATGTTCGGCACATCAATTAGTTGGAAAGCGACACTTCAGAAGGTTGTTGCCTTATCATACAACTGATGAAAAATATATTACCCTCACTGAAGTTGTGAAAGAAGCATTGTGGCTTGAAGATTTTGCAAAAAAGTTGAAACCTCAAGGTCGAGTTATCACTATTAAATGTGATAGTCAAAGTGCAATACACTTGCCGAAGAATTCAGCCTATCATTAGCGAACCAAGCACATCGATGTGAGGTTTCACTTTGTCGGAGAGATAATCGAGCGTGAAGAAGTCCAAGTGCTAAAGGTTTTGACTGATGACAATATTGCTGATATGATCACCAAGGCATTGTCGAGTTACAAGTTTTTCCACTGTATGCAGTTGATAAAGTTGCATGATGAAAGCTAGTCTATTCCCCGTTATTTGTAGAGTTTGTTCAAAGGTGGAGATTTGTGAGATATTGGATCGAACTCTAGTGTTATCAGCAGGGATAAATTTCATGTTTCGACAGAAGACAAGCATGAAGTCGAAGTGTTACATGTTGTGGTCGAAGTTAGTTCAAATATGTAATGTCGAATTGGGCCTTGTGTTATGGATCCAATTGTTTAGGTTAGCTTGTTGTTTAAATTAACTTAGTATCTTATAAATAGGCTAGATCTCTCAGGTTGTTGAGAGAGGATAATTTTTTGTTATTCACTTGTAATCATTTGTACCCTAATTAAGTAAGTGAATAGAAAAACAATTTTGCCTAATCCTATTCTCATTTTTTCTTCTCTCTCTCTCTGTCTCTCTCTCTCTCTGTATTTATCTTTGTCTCTCTGTCTCTCTCTCTCTCTCTCTCTCTCTCTCTCTCTCTCTCTCTCTCTCTCTCTCTCTCTCTCTCTCTCTCTCTCTCTCTCTCTCGCAAAGTGGTTCAATAGAATCCTTACATGTTAAGTAACATTAGGGATAAGGAATGCTATTTGTCTAACCAAAAACATGACCTTTCTTAGTGAAGTAAAGAGGAAAGTTCCACTTGGATAACCTGGAAAATAATAATTGCGGGGGGATGAAGAGCTTGCCTAAAGGTCTCGCTAAGCAAGACTGTTGCTACAAACCTCTATAAATAGTAGTTGAAAACCAGACATGAATGGAGACTTTAGAAGAGCATTTGTATTACATTTTCATATAAATACATCAAATACAATAAGGGAGAAAAAAGAAGAAGATTAAAAGCAGAGTATTGTTTGAGAAATCTACACATATGATAGTCAACTTCTTTCTTCTAGGTCATCATAGTACAACTATTATGGGTAAAAATAGCTAATTTTTCTTTTTTTAGGATTAGATGTAGTCATGAAAATGTTCATGTATCAATCTTGATCATGTAGTTTTATGTAAATCTAATTGTGCTTTATTATTGATGATCATCTTCATACTTATTACTTGTTTTAGAGTAGCTAACTAGAATATATATTAATGATTTTGAAATGATATTGAGAAATATTTTTCATCATTTGATCAAATATTGTTATATGCTAGATGTTAAACTATAGAGATAGATTTAGCCTTAGCATTCGTAGATACTATAAAATCTTAATGCTATCATATTGGTGAATAGGCTGAAAGATCGTCTATTAGATAATTCGATTGATTTCACGATATTTATTTAGAGATAAACAACAAACGCAAAGCGATAAGTGGTAATATTAACTTTTGAGTAGAAATACATATTACTAGTCACGATAGAACACAAATATAGGACGGTGAAATCTAACCCTTGCAAGGTTTCTCATCTACCCAAACTCCAATCTTATTTATCATCATTTTAGTATGAAGTTATTACCAAACAACTTTTACAACCCATTTTTAAAATCACCAGAACTATTAAACATATTTTGAAACGACATAAATATTTGTGAAGAGAATAATCTAAATAATTACATATATTTTATTTCTACTAAACTGCGAACAAGAATAATATTTATAAAAATTTATAATTCATACATTACAATTGTTCTCAATTTTTCTTTAAAAAATATCAAACAAATATTAAATCTATATAATAGATTTTTGACAAATTCTTTGTATGAGAAATATTAATATCAATCATTTTTTAAAATATATTGATCCTGTTTGTAAAGAATCATTCACATAGTTGTGAAGTTGGTGAGATGCAAACAAGTTTAGGAAATGGCGTTATTTGTATTCAAACACCTTGATAGATTGAAACATGCAAGCACTTCGATGTACAGGTAACTTTTTATTGGATGTTAGAGATATTCTATGTAAAAAATATGTGTATCTTGATTTGATGTTTCAATGTTCCTTTCACTAATACGGAAAACATATACAACAACAGTAGGAAAAGAGATAACATCACGTGTGACCTGCCGTTGTTATGTAGGGTGTGGTTGTATATGCACTACTTATAATCACGGTCTTATGACCCTTGTAGAAAACCTGAAAATGCACTATTTATGATCACGGTTTCCATAACTAACCGTTGTAATATATAAAAGTCCAGGTTCGATTCTCATCAACGTATCTTTTGGTGTAATATATTATTCTGGACAACAATCACTATACAACCACTGTTATATATTACAACCGTCGTTAAATAATATGTATTTTTTAAAAATAATTTTTATGTATTTTGAAATTTTTCCATTTTTTAACCTGTATTTTTTTGAACCATATCAGAACAGAAACATCAATTGTATCATAATGAAGAACTGTATTGTATTACATCAAATCCATACATTGGATTAAGAACCAAAATATTGTATATGTATTACATCAAATGAAAAATATCACAAAACAACCTACAAACTTTATATAACATCACATAATTGTATCCTATAGTGTTTTGTTTCTTTGTTTCTTGGTGTCGTGTCTCTTGGTGTCTTGTCTTTTGGTGTATTGACTTTAAACACCTACAATTTCAAATAATCATACTTGTTAGTAAATATACTTAGAAATAATGACTTACATTAATTAAATTATGAATAAAGAATAAAATACTAATTACTTGTTAATTTTCCCATATGCCTTCATAATGATCGATACGAATAGCATGCACATCATCTCTATCAACTTCATCATATGTGGTAGCCACTTTTGTTGTGTAAGAAGGAATATCGGAACTTTCATCACTACTAGGAATGTCTTTTCCTCGGAGAATGATTGACCATTTTCCCGATGTGTCCGAAGGGTCGGTCACATAGAAAACTTGTTTTGCTTGTGAAGCCATGATGAATGGTTCGGTCATATAATTTGCCTTGTCAAAGTTAACCTGGGTGAACCCTAAGTCATCAATTTGTACACCATTAATATTATTGGGATCCCACTTGCATTTAAATAAAGACACTCTGAAGATAACATAATCAATCTCCTAAGTCTCCTCAATGACACCATAAAACGCACTAGATGCCAATATTGGATTCTTATCTTTCGAACTAGAGGAATACATGGATTCCTCCTCAGCCATAACCTCATTATTTTGCATTGTACTACGATTATCTTTTGATTTTGTATAAAATGTATAATGACGAATGTCATATGCAGGCCAAGTTATCACATTAAATTTTTGGCATGAACGACAACCATTTAATTGTCTTGGATGCACTATAATCTTTTGGTGTCCTTTTATTAAACCAATCTAGGAATTTCTTGTTATGCTCAATAAACTACAACTTGTCACTCATTCATGGATATCATTTCTTCAAAAGTATTTTGTGAGTAACCACGTAAGGTTGAACTTCATCAATATTATTAAATATATAGAAATGCACCTGAATAACTACATCCTAAACCTTGAATACCTCTACCTTCAGTGACAGCATGACGAGACTTTGGAATTCCTATAGAATTTGCTTCAAACAAATAGTTTGAACAAAACTCAATAGCTTCTTATGTGATGTACCTTTCAACAATCGAAGCTTCCTGTCGGTGATGATTCTTTGTATATCCTTTAAAGATCTTCATGTATCGCTCTATTAGATACATCCACCTTAAATAAACTGGACCACAAATTTTGATTTCTCTAACTAGATGAACAAGTAGGTGAACCATAATGTCAAAAAATGATGGATGAAAATACATCTCCAAATGACACAAGATTATGGCAGCTTCATCTTTTAATTCATCTAGTTTTTTGAAATCAAGAACTTTATTACATATGCATTGAATAACAAACACAATCTGGTGATAGTTACTCTCACATTTTTTGGTAGGATGCCACAGATAGCCACTGATAGAAGTTGTTGCATCAAGACATTACAATCATGAGATTTTAAACCAATTAACTTGAGATTATTCATTGATACAAGTTTCTTGATGTTTGATGAGTAACCTTGGGGAACTTTGATACCATACAAACACTCGCAAAAACTTTTCTTTTCCTTTTTACATAGAGTGTAACAAGTCAGAGGCAAATAAGTTCTTTTCCCTTTTTCTATTGGATCCAATTATTTTCGTATACCCATCGCCTCCATATCGAGACGAAATTTCTTACTATCTTTAGTCTTTCCTTGAATGTTTAAAAGTGTTCCAATCAAACTTTCACACACATTTTTCTCCACATGCATCACATCAAGACAATGCCTTACATCGAGACTTGACCAATATGGAAGATCAAAGAACAAAGACCTCTTTTTCCATATATTTTTCTCAATAACTTGCTCTTTTTATTTTTATCTCTTTCAAAGGAGAACATTAATGTGTTTCTGTCGCTCATAAACTTCGTCCTCGGTTAAAGGTTTAAGAGCGATATCAAACTCAAGCTCTCCATTAAAAGCCTTCCGCAATCTACAATACGAATGATCGGGTTTTAGAAATTTCTGATGCCCAAGGTAAATAGTCTTTTTCCAAACTCAAGTTGGTGATAACATGTATCAGATTCATAAATAGGACACGCTTTGTGTCCTTTGACACTATATCCAGCCAAATTGCCATATGCAGGAAAGTCGTTGATTGTACAAAATAACATTGCACGTATCTTAAACTTTTCAGGAGAATATGCATCATCAACTTCAACGCCTTCCTCCCACAAAAGTCTTAGATCTTCAATTAATGGACTTATATAAACATCTATGTCATTTCCAGGTTGTCGTGGTCCATAAATCATCATACTTAACAACATATACTTACGCTTCATGCACAACCAAGAAGATAGGTTGTAAAGCATGAAAATAACATGCCACGAAGAATGGTTAGTACTCATATTACTAAAGGTGTTCATTCCATCGGTGGTAATCCCAAGCCTAAGGTTTCTTAGCTCAGTGCCAAAATCCGGAAACAACAAATCAATTTTCTTCCATTGCAAAGAATCAACTACATGACGTATGTTTCCATCACATTTTCTTTCATATGCATGCCATCTAATATTCTTTGCGTCACTCGCATTACCAAAAAGTCTCTTGAATCTTGAAATTATTGGCAAGTACCATAACACTTTAGCAAGAGGCCTCTTCCTACTAACATTGTCATTGTCATTGTCATCACCATTATTGTCCTTCAGCTTGTAACGTGACACCCCATATTCCGGACATTGATCAAAATTTTCATACTTTTTCTTGTATAATATGCAGTCATTAGGGCATGCATGTATTTTAATATACTCTAAACCCAATGGACATAATATCTTCTTGACATCATAACAACGATCAGGCAAATTGTTATCTTCTGGTAGCATTTGTTTTAGCAAATTAAGAAATTTCGTGAAACTTTTATCCGACCACCCATTTTTTGCTTTCTGATTAAACAATTTTAAAACCGCAGACAATCGTGTAAAACTGGTACACCCCTTATATAAAAGGGTGTCCTTATCACTACATAAAATATCATAAATATGAGCTTTCTTAAAATAAGGTTCTCCAATATCACGGAACATATCTTCTAGACGGTCATCCATATACTCATCTTCATCAACTTCGTGACTTTGTGACGCAGGGTTTCGATTTTTTTCCACCTCACCATGCCACATCCATATTGTATAATTTTGACATATACCATCACAATATAGGTGATGAAATATCTCATTCTTTGTGTCTTTATTTATATTCCCGTAATTAACAAAAGCACAATAAAAGATACCATTATTGTCGGGAAGATTTTGATCAGCGTATTCAAGGAATTCAAGAACTCCTTTCTCATATACCGGATCTAATCTATCAGCTTTCATCCAACTACGATCCATAATAAATTCTGAAATTTATATCGAAACAATATTGTGAATGTCACAACAAAATCTAAACCTAAAGCATATTTAGTACAATAATGTAACTCTAAATTTGAAGCATATGGATAAAGCATATGAACTTTACAAGAAACAGACCACAAAATCCAACAACAAAACATAAAGCTTATTCAGTACAATAATACAACTCTAAATCTTAAGCATATGGAAAAAGCATATGAGCTTATAAATCAAACAAGAGAGTGAAGATAGTGAAGATTATCAAGAATTAGGAAGATAAGGAAGAGAGTGAAGTTTGCACGAAACATAATGTACTTCAAAGAGAACAAGAATGAAGATAGTGAAGATTATCAAGAATGAAGATTCAAATGAACGAATATTGTGAAGATGAAGATTTTGCTATCGCTATCGCTGTCGTCTCTGGTTCGCTGGTTCGCTAGTTCGCTTAGGGCATGTTATGAAGGAAATAATGAATCTGTTTTGTTTTAAATTTATCAGGAAAAACTTTAATCACAATTGATATTTACAACTGATGTGAAATGTAGATATTATTACAATGGTTATAGGTTAAAACCGTGGTTAAATAATGTTCAATTTTTTATTTATTTCTGAACTTAAGTGACACACGCTTTTTGTAATAGAAAAAATAAATAAAAAATGTAGTTTCTAGGATTCGAAACTTGTAACTATTACTTTATCACCACAATTGTTTATATCAACAGTGATTAAATAAATTTTAAAAAATATATATATATGAGGCGCATTCAGTTTGCGGTTTTACAACGATGAAATACATATTCATAGTAGAATTAGTGTAACCAAAGACGTATTTTATAGTAGTCTTTTATAAATATTTCTATAGTTTTTGTGGCCTAAAATCTCCTAATCTAAGATTATTGTCTAAATAGACAATATTAAAGTATAATTTGTTTTGTTATCAAAAGGTTCATCAATCAAGTGTTTTTCTATAACAGGGCTATATTTATTCCAAGAATCTAAAATCTTCCTTGAGTCTATAGCTTATAGTTGAAGGTATGGTATCTTTTTACTTTATATTAATATTTGATGTCATATTATTGTGTTAATTTCATCTACCTCTTAGTGTTAATGACAAGCTATTGGGTTGTGTGTTATTTGACTATATGTATTATTGGACCATGAGCTATTAGGCTACACCCGTTTTTAGATTAGGATTATAGTCTTGGCTCAAACGGAACATATATCAATATCATTTTACATTTATAAATTATATTAATGTCTCGTGTATACTTTTATAAAAAAAATTATAATTTATAGATTAGAACTATTCTCATTTTTACAAAAAAAAAAATATTAATTAAATATTAATTTTAAATAATTAATTTATAATAAAGTATTTGTCTTGTGGATAAATTGTTTATTTTAATAACATTTTAATTTGTTATTATTTTAGAAAAAAAGATTAAACATTAGAATGATAAATTAATAGTAAATGTAATATAATTGTTCTATTTTTATGTTAATAATATTAAAAATATTTAATATTAATGACAAATATGTTATAAAACTAAATAAAATTATATAGAGATCAAAGAAAGAAAGAGAAGAAAGAAAGTAATATTTTATTATCTTCTTCAAAAGTACTTCTTACATTGCAGTGTGAATCTAATTTATAGGACCTAAGGGAGATGAAAAATCAAAGTTATTAATAGGGAATAGGAAGATGAAAAGAAGAATAAGAATGAACATCGACTTTTATCTTTATTTATAACACTCCCCCTTGAATGTCCATTGAGGATATGCCTCGTTAAAACCTTACTAGAAAAAACCCAGTGGAAAAAAAATCTAGTGAAGGAAAAAGAGTACAATATCCTTTCATTTCACCCCTTCAACTAGACGACCATTTCTTCGATGAAGACCAATCTTTTGTACTAGTTAATTAAAAATTCTACTTAGGAGTGACTTTGTGAAAAGGTCTGCAAGATTATCACATGAACAAATTTGTTGGATGCTTATATCACCATTCTTTTAAAGATCGTGAGTAAAAAAGAACTTTGGAGAAATGTGTTTTGTCCGGTCTCCTTTAATGTAACCATCTTTCGATTGAGCGATGCATGCAGTATTATCTTCATATATGGTCATTGTATTTAATGTCTCAGAAGATAAACCACATGTATTTTGGATGTGATGAATTAAGAATCTCAATCAAACACATTCTAGACTTGCCTCATGTAATGTTAAAAGTTCTTCATGATTAGATGGTGTTGCTGCTATGGTTTGTTTCAGTGATCTCCATGAAATAGTTATACCCCCAGATGTAAACAAATAACCTGTTTGTGATCTACCATTATGAGGATCTGACAAGTAATCTGCATTTGCATAGCCTGTTAATTCGAATCTTGATACTTTGGTATAAAACAAACCCATGTCTATTGTACCTCTAAGGTAACGAAGTATATGTTTTACTATGTTCCAATGTTTTCATGTAGGTGAAGAACTATATCTTGCTAATAGATTGACAGCAAATGATATATCAGGACGTGTATAATTAGCAAGGTACATTAGTGCTCCAATTGCACTGAGATATGGTACTTCAGGACCAAGCAATTCTTCATCCTTTTCTCGAGGTCTGAAAGGATCGTTCTCCACATCTAATGATCTAACAACCATTGGAGTAGACAATGGGTGACATTTGTCCATATAGAAGTGTTTTAACACCTTTTCTATATAGCCTTCTGGATGTACAAATATTCCTTTGTCCAAATGTTCAATTTACAAACCTAGACATAATTTTGTCTTTCCTAGGTCCTTCATCTCAAACTCTTTCTTTAAACAATTCATAGCTTTTGGAAGCTCTTCAGGAGTTCCAATAATATTTATGTCATCCACATAGATAGCTATTATTGCAAATTCCTTTCCTGATCTTTTTATAAAAATACAAGGATAAATGGAGTTGTTTGTATATCCCTCTCTAAGCAAATATTCACTAAGATAATTATACCACATTCGTCCAGATTGTTTCAGCCCATAGAGAGACTTGTTCAATCTTATAGAGTATCTTTCTCGAGATTCAAAGTTGTGTGCATCTGGTATATTGAACCCTTCAGGGAGTTTCATGTAAATTTCACTATCAAGTGAACCATACAGATAAGTTGTTACAACATCCATCATGTGCAAATTAAGCCCTTTATGTGCTACAAGGCTTATTAGATATCGAAAAGTGTTTGCATCCATTACAGGTGAACATGTCTCATCAAAATCAATTCCAGGTTTTTGCGAAAATCCTTGAGCGACAAGTCTAGCTTTGTATCTCACAATTTCATTTTTTTTTTCATTTTGTTTTCGTATGAAAACCCATTTGTATCCAACTGGCTTTACACCGTGAGGTGTTCTAACTACAGGTCCAAAAACTTGTCTTTTGTAGAGTGAGTTTAATTCTGCTTCAATTGCATCTATCCATTTTGGTTAGTCCTCACTTTGTCTACAAATTTTTATAGACGTTGGTTCTTGATCCTCTTTGCCATTTAACTCATTTAGCGCTATATTGTATGCAAAACCATCATCAACGTCGACTTCGTTTCGTTTCCATTGTATTCTATTTGGACATAATTTATAGAGATCTCTTTATTTTTATGAGTTTCTGGTACCTGATCAATCTCTTCTAGAGATGAAATGTTTATTATGTCTGAAGGTTCTTTTAGATTTTCTATATCCTCAGTCGGGCCATCTTTATTCTTAGCTCCCTTTCTTGTTTGAGGATTTTTATCTTTGGAACCGATTGGTCTACCACACTTCAGGCGTGGTTGAGACTCATTGGATTATCCAACAGGGATATCAATTTTTATTGGAGCATTTGCAACTGGTATAGATTATTTAGTCACACCTTTTGGATCATTGAATGCATTTGGTAATTGATTTGCTAAGTTTTGCAGCTGAATTATCTTTTGAACTTCTAATTCACATTGTTTTGTTCGAGGATCAAGATGAGATAATGATAATTCATTCCAACTGATCTCTTTTTTCACCTTCTTATTCTCTCCCCCTAATGCTGGAAAATTTGATTCATAAAAAATGAGAATCAGCAAAACGAGCAGTAAATAAATCAACTGTTGTTGGTTCAAGGTACTTTACAATAGACGGAGATTCATATCCAACATATATTCCCATTCTCCTTCGAGGACCCATCTTATTTTGTTGTGGTAGAGAAATTGGAACATACACCGCACATCAAAAAATTCTTAGATGGGAAATATTAGGTTCTTTACCAAAGACTAATTATAAAGGTGAAGATGTGTGATAACTCGTTGGCCTTATGCGAATCAATGTTGCAGCATGCAAAATCGCATGTCCCCAAGCAGAAACTAGGAGTTTGTATCTCATAATAAGTGGTCTTGCAATTAATGTTATTCATTTAATAAATGATTATACAAGTCCATTTTGTGTATGAATATGCGCTACTGGGTGTTCAATGTCAATTCCAATAGACATACAATACTCATTAAATGCTTGAAATGAAAATTCTACAGCATTATCAAGACGTATTTTCTTGACAGGATAATCGGGGAAATAAGCTCATATTTAAATCAGTTGAGCTAGCAATCTCGTAAACGCCTAGTTAAGAGTTGATAACAAACATACATGTGACCGTCTAGTTTATGCATAAATTAAAACCATAAAATATCTAAATGGTCCACATGATGGGTGTATTGGCCCACAAATATCACCATGTATATGCTCTAAAAAAACAGATAGATTCATTTCCAATTTTTGTTGGTGATGGCCAAATTATCAACTTCCCTTGTGAGCAAGAGCTGCATGAGAACTTATTTGATTGAATAATTTCCATACTCATTAATTGATGACCGCACGAATTTTCAATTATTTTTCGCATCATTATACAACCGGGATGGCCCAACCGGTCATATGCCAAATCATAAATTTATCATTATTTGTAAACTTCTATTTTACAGTTGTATGTGCTTTAGTTGTACTAATATAAGTGCAGTACAAACCAGAGGATAAAGTCGGTAACTTTTCCATTACACATTTTGTGTCCGAATTGTGTTTTGTAATACAAAGATATTCAATCCCTCCATCATCTCCTATTTCAATATGGTATCCATTTAGGTGATATCTGTGAAACTTAATAAATTTCTATGAGACTTGAGGGAATATAATGCATTATCAATGTGAAATATTGTTCCTCCACGTAACAACATATTGGCTCTTCCATAACCTTCGATTATTTTCGAGGTGCCAGATATAGTACTGACATTAGTCTTTCGATTCACTAAATTATAGAAATATCTTTTATTCTTGAGAATTGTGTGGGTTGTTGCACTGTCAGCAAGGCACATATCTTCATTATCGGTGCTAGTGTCCATACTCATTCTAAGAGCAATAATAATTTTTAACAATAAGTTATAAGCGCGCTTTAAAAATACAAGTCATTTAAACAATAAATTATGTAAATAAACAAGTAGAAAACACATTTTATTATTATTAGAAAATAAAATTCAAAACATCTATAAACACTTATTAATAACTAAAAAGGAGAATTCCATAAATTTTATTTCTTGACACTTCCATCTCCAATAAGGTGATCAATTTTCCATCTGGATCAGCAAAGAAGTCACCAATATCTAAATGGGTAACATCCATATTACCGTAATCTGGATCATCTTCTTCATTAGCAAAGTGAGTCTCAATCCTTACATTTTTATTTTTCAGTGATTTTTGATAAAGATCAATAAGGTGTTTTGGAGTACGACAAGTGCGACTCCAATGACCTTTTCCTCCACAACGATAGCAAGTATTTTCATTGGTGTCATACCCTAATTTTTTACCATAAGATTTCACCTATTTGTCAATCATCTTTGCATATCTGCATGCTTTATTACTAACAAGTTTGTTCAGGAATTTTAATTTCTAGTGGAGATAGTACTTTTTCTCACAGTCCAGAGTTTCAAGACGTGACCGTTGAATTCTGGTTTAAAAGGTCCCTAAGGTTTTCTACTGGTCGTTTCTCTTCAAGATTTCTCAGAAGCTCAGCGTATGCCCCAGAGATTTAGGTTTTTCCAACTATTGGTATTGAGCATGGTCGTTTATGGACTGGTTGTGATTTTTGTGGCAAGTTATATCTTCATGGTTTGTGTGTCGGGTTCGTCATCATCCAAATCATGCTTTGATGGTGCAAGTTCATCATTTTTGTTTTTAGAATGAAGTTTGGATTTTTTGTTGAAGGTTTGAAGTTGTAAGTTTGGATTAAAATCTTGAAGCAAGTAGGCGAGAAAATCTCTAAGTGAAGTTTAGAATGCACATTTTTTTATGAAGCTTAGATTCTAGCCATTTATTCAAGTTGAATTATTTTTTCATACTCAAGTTCAAGCAATCTTTCATGAAGATCAAGGTGCCAAAGAATATATATTGTACAAAATTCATTCAAGATTATAACATCTTTTTATCATTCAATCATGGTGAGATTCAAGAGATACAAGTTAGGGAGATGTGCTTTAAGAAGCAAAGTATAAGTTCAAGTCATTATTTTCAAGTTCAAGGATTTCTTTTTCTCTATGACGTTAAAAGATTCAGAATGTGACAAAATCCAAGATAAGAATTCACATTAAGGTGCACCAAAGTCCATGCCACTCATCACCATTCAAAGAGAATTTGTTCCATCACAAGGCTATTATATTAAAAGAAGTTTACATCAACATTGCCAAATTGTTTCTAAATACAAATGGGAATGGACAGTCATGAATTTGTAATTACACGTGTCACACAACTAAGGTTTACACTACCACAGTTGAAAAGTGAGGCATCTATGGAACTAGGCTGTGATTCCCATGTTTATTCACGTGCTATGTATGACCCTGCTGCTATGTTTAATACCCTATGTGGAGAAGCTTGCGCAGTCCAACCTATGACCGGTTTTGTTCAGCTCTTTACAGTAATACATGTGCTGCCATTTGCCACAAAGTACTTCAAGTTGGAATTTGAAAAAATGAATAAGACCAGCTTGGATGCTTGAACCTGAAAAAGAAAAGGGATTGGAGTAAATTACCAATAATAATAAGCTTCAAGATTCATAACACGGTCGTTTCATCACACCATGATGCAATGTTTAATGGTAATTAAATGAAAATTGGGGATGAGAACCAAGTTGTCAAGAGCAATCAACAAAAAAAACATTGAATCAAAGGCATTCATTATGAGATCAAGGCGTTCAACACTCTGCCAAAACAACAAAGACAAGTTCAAGACAAAATCAAGGAAAAATGGAAGTTTATTTAATATCAACAGCAAGTGTCCCAACATGCTCACATCCTTTCCAAAATAATTCACAGTATGATCAAATTGGGACATGAAATCAGACAGCATTCAAAAGAATCGAAATAGCATTCACTACCAGCCTATGTTTTTCCAAAACAGGATCAAACACAATCAGACAAAGGCAATTCAAATTGGCAAGGTTTTATGATTTTCAAGACACAATCAGACTCACGCATTCAAGGCAAGGATTCAATATTATATACTTTCCAAAGTCAGAACCGACAGGAAAATTTTCACATTCAAGTTGTAATTGCAGCATTTAACTCATAATGAAATCACAAGCTACCTATAAAAAGAGCATTCGCAGGGGAACCAGACGGCAACGGTTCTCACGAATCACAAAATCACAAAAAAGGGGGATTGACGATCATTACACCAAAAGAGAATATCACAGAAAAATTCTCGCATATCCTTCACACTTAAAGAAACACATTCACATCAGTCCATACCAAGCACCACAAACCAAAAAATTTCACAGAGAAACACAGAAAACCACTATACCAACATACACAGTTTCAAGAATTCATACGCATACCTCAGAGTAACACACGATTCTTTTGAAAAACGATCCAAAGAACGTACAGAACAGGGGAAACACAATCGTGATGAACCGGAGCAAGGTGAATCGCGACGAGAGACTGACTTGAAGTAGAGTAGGGAGATTGCGACGGAAACACCACCACAAAGCAAGTCGTTGTCGTGCATTAATCGTCAGAAAAGCCAATCACCTCCACGCGCCATCGTCAAGTTTGTCGGATTCCAAATCACTCGAGGTATTGTTTCTTTACCTTTTTAATTTGTGTATCGATTGTATTGTCAGACGAATTGGGGTTGTCTTTGTTGAATTTGAGAGAGTTCGAGCGATAGAGACGGAAGGGTTACAAGTGAGGGAGAAAGACATGAGAGTACGAGAAAGAGAGTGAGCTGCAAGGTGAAAGGAAAAAGTGGATTTAAGAATCATCATGTGTGAAGTTTGTTTCTTTAAGCAAACTGGGTCATGACCCAACCCGTGAGCTCCATTCGCCCAAATGGGCTTTCTACCGTCACTTTTTTTTTCTGGCCCATGTCTTATTTCTTTTTAATATGTTTAATTATTAATATTTTGTTAATCACTTTGAATTTTATTCTTGTTAACATTATTTTGGGTTATTACTGTTTTATTAATCTATAGAGTTTACATTAGTTAGTTTTCCTTTATTATTTTTTGTGGTTTTTTTTTTATATTTTCCTATTTATTCTACTTTCTTTTTATTAACACAAAAGCTCAAAAAATATTTTCTTCTTAATTTTGAATTAGTTTTAGAACTTAATCATTTAAGATTTCCTTTTTAGATTTTTTGTTAATTTATTCAAATTACTATTTTGTTTAGAAATGCCTTTTTTTTATCTAGTTTTATTTCTTTTCAATTAAATAAAAATCCAAACTATATCAAAACCCTTTATCCTAACCTTAGGATCAGAGTCACCGCACTCTATGCATGTGTTCCGTCATAGACACCTTTTTTACCTCTTTATAACTTAACTTTAACTTTGGAGTCATCGCACTCCATGTAAGTATCTCGCCATGGATACTTACCTCCCCCTTGGAACCTTGACCACAGTCAAGAGTTCCTCACCCTCATTGAGGGGAACTACGAATACTCTGATTCCACTCCCGTCAGGATACGTAGGCACAAGATGCGATGTCTTGGCGAGTATACTTAGATACTAACCCTTAGGTCCTTACCTTAGTAGATACCTTTAGCAAACAAGCAATAGATAACATAAATAATAACAAGAGGTTCCTGTAGAGTACTACAGACGTTTAGGATGCTAATACCTTCCCTAGGCGTAACCAACCCCCGAACCTTAGATCTCTTAGGTTTTGTCGTTCTTGAACCTTTCCTTTGGATAAATCAAAGACGGTGGTGAAATAAAAGAAATATGATCCTAGTTAACCAATAACTATGGCATCCGATTCTCACCGCGACAGAAATGGCGACTTCACTGGGGACAATTTATTTTTATTGAGGGTTTCCCCTAACTTGTTTATTTATGTTATTATTTGCTTGCTTGGTTTTATTTTTTGTGCAGGTTTGGCACTTAGTGTGGTGAGACAAAGTCCTACACCCGGACTAGAGTGAAATTAAGATAGGAAAACGGTGAGAATTCAAGGATACTTTGAGGGAGTCAATTCCTGAAAAAGTGAATTGAGACTTCACCACTCAGTCTAGGCCCTCTCGAATAAAATATTTGTCCAACGAGTTCATTCGTGAAGACGACATGGTTTCGATCTAAAGGCCGTCGGGACTGGGGACCGTAGTTACCTTTAAACTAACTTGGCCTATTAGGGCGTAGTGCGGGGACTATGCGGGAGTCTATTTCTGCAATAGTCGCTACGTGATACTACACTCAGACGAGATTCTCTTGAGGATATTATTGACTACCAAGTGATCTGGAAAATCGATAATATCCGAAAGATAAGTTGTAGACTTTGGGAACTTTGTAGAACCCGTTCGGCAGGTACATTTAAAACTATAGTGCACACCTATTGGGAAGGGTAGACCATGGCTCCATGCTCGTGATCTTCAAACCTAGGCCCTTGGCTTGTTTGCCTGTATATGTGTATATGTGTATACCTATGTCTATGCATTCATTCATGCATTCATGAATAACCATTCGGTTTCGAGAAACTCAACTGTTCTTTCCCTTGCAAAATCAATAAAAGATCATGGATTATAAAATGGAATTTTTTTTAGCCTTTTCGAAATGTTTGCAACCTGCTTTTGAGTTCCTTGAAACCATTGCATTGCATTACATATCATTTGCATGCATCTGTTTGTCCAGCAGCTCATTTCCAGCTATCTTTATCTTCAGTATCACCTGTGGGTTGTCAAGCTGATTCCTCGATATCGATACCAGACTAGAGCTAACTACAGACGCATAATGGCAGAGCAAGAAGCACACAATGCTGAGATGCAAATGGAGATCGACGAACTTAAGTCAAGCATGGCAAAGCTCACTAAAATGCTCCAAGTTTTAATTGCTAGAGGAGAGCAACCCCAAAGGACTGTCATCCAGGAAGTTTCAAGCGCTGATCCTCCACCGGTTCAAATGCCACCTTCCACTTGGCCAGAGTTTGGCTTACCTCCTGACTACTCTCCACCTCTTGCATCTATTGCTATGATTGGTCAGACTTCTAGACCAGTGTTTCAAGCTCTTGTTTTCGCAGAACCTCAACCTATAGTTCAGACTACTCGAGCCCCTTTTGAGAACCTTCTCTACGAGTACAATGCTGCCAGTGCTTAGGGTGAAAACCGTGAAGACTTTGTTGAACCTGAGGTTGTCCGTGAACAGTTTCAGACTATAGACAAGAGACTCAAATCCGTAGAAGGTACTGATTTCTTCAACATTGATGCAAAAAACATGGGTTTGGTTTCTGACCTTGCTATGCCTGCTAAGTTCAAGGCTATCGATTTTGTGAAGTACAAAGGTGATTCTTGTCCAAGAGCTCATTTGGTCATGTATACCCGAAAGATGGCTGCCCATGCCAAGAATCAGAAGTTGCTTATCCACTGTTTTCAAGATAGTATGAGCGGAGCTTCTCTCAAATGGTATATGAATCTTGAACAGAGCAGCATTCACTGTTTCCAGGATCTTATTAATGCCTTCATGAAGCAATACAGGTATAACCTCGACATGGCTCCTGACCGCCGTCAGCTGCAAAACATGTCTCAGAAGGATAAAGAGTCTTTCAAGGAATATGCTCAGCGCTGGAGAGAGTTGGCTTCCTAAGTTGAACCTCCTTTGGCAGAGAAAGAATTAACTGGACTGTTTATGGACACCTTGTCTCCATTCTACTGGGAGAAGATGATAGGTAGTGTTTCATCCAGCTTCACTGATTTGGTTACTATTGGTCAGAGACTCGAGGAAGGACTTAAGAATGGTAAAGTATCCAAAGCTGCTGAATCTTCTAATGGAGCGAAGAAATCCTATGGGAACTTCCAGAAGAAGAGAGAAGATCAGACCAATGCTGTTATGTTTGAAACCAGAAGGTCTCGTCCTCAACCCCAGTATGTTGATCACTCCGTTGTTGCTGCTGTTACTCCTGTTGTTGCTACTCCACGACCAGCTCAAGCTCCTCAACGTCCAGCTGTTGGACATAATCAGTACCGTAATAGGAATAATTTTGATCCTATTCCAATGACATACACTGAACTTTATCTTGGGCTAGTTCAGAAAGGTTTGATTACCACAAGGCCTTTGCCTCCTCCTCCAAATCCTCTTCCAGCCGGTTATAGGGCCGATCTTCATTGTAAATACCATCAAGGTGGTGCAGGTCACGACTTGGAACATTGCTTTGCATTGAAGGCTAGAGTAAAAGAGCTAATCAGAATTGGTATTCTCTCATTTCGTGACACCAATCCAAATGTCAAGAACAATCCTTTGTCAGAGTACGCTAAGTGAAGCTTCAGTTGACTTCAGCAGACCTCAGTGTTTTAGACAGGACAACTCACTCTTGTTTCTGATTAGTCACTAGACCATGTTTCTTATCATTTGCATTTTCCTTATTTGTATTGGTTGTTTGCTTTCAATTTATGTTTGTACTTTCATAATTAATAAAATGAGCATTGCAACTTTTAATTCAATTCATTTGTGTTTGCTATTTTACGCTTTATATTTCAAAAAAAAAAAACAAAAACAAAAACAAAAAATTATCTCTTTTCCACTTTCCTTCTGATTATGCTAAGATTGGAGGGAGGATGATGAAAACGTTATACTCATAATTGTTGTTGGTATGCTTTCAAATCAAAACTTTGCTGACGATGTAAGGCATTGTTTCAATTCCTAAACACTGGAGAAATAAGGAAGATAAACCCTCGTCAACCCCTTTGAGCCTTGAAGTAGGAGTTTCTTTTCTTTACAAATAAAAACCCGCAATCTTAACCTGGGGCAGGGTAGTTCTCAGTTAACTGGATTGTGCATTCAAATACAAGAGTTTCATGCAAGACATCTTTCAACAAAAAGGTTGCATTCTCAATTTTTCCTTCGCACGCAACAAGCAAGTGTCGAAGATGTCTTTCAAGTCAAAAGTCGATGATGGTTCGCCGTAATCATTAAGCCAAGCAGTCACTTTCTTTCAAAAAAAAAGATAAAAAAATAAAAAAGGGAAAAAGCCCGCTAAGTCGAAACCTGTGAAGGAGACTTAGGCAGACAAAAAAACTGGGGCATCCCGCTGACTGTAAGATTCACGAGAAACAGTTCAGGCAAAAGTTAGGGATAATAAAAAGGAGAAATCTTTAAATCCTTACCATGAAATCCTCAATGAAAAAAGAAAACAACCAAGAGTTATAAGGAAGTAGTGACTGTCACCTCAAAAGTCCCTTAACTTCTGAACCATCATCACTATCATCAATACAATTCCTAACCTATGGGAACTTGAGTGCATAGTCTAAGTTAACTGAGCATAGGACTGAAGATCATCACGAAAATTAGATGGGTACAAATAAACTTTGAGCCTTTATCCTTTGTTTCTTAAACCGTGAACCAGGCCACGTTACAACCCTCAAAAGACCTCATTGAAGCAAGGTTATTTTGAAAGCATACTATAGCAAGGTTGCGTAAACTGACTCCTAAAGATCTTTGCAGGTCATCTATTTCGGGCATTACACTTTTTTTCTTAAACTTTTCACTTTTTAATGTCTTGAACCACTATGTTCTGACTAATGACTCATATGCTTTTACATCTTCCCAAAAATGATTTTGATTTCAAAAGTTGCATGAACTTTGCATTTGCTATGTTTGTATGAACACTTTTGTTTGCAAACTGGCTTCCTCTTAAGGAATTTTCAAACGGTTGAGAAACTTGGTCGGTGATCCAATCAGGGGCAAGTTCCTTCCAAATCTTGTTGAAGAATCAGTTCAAGATTTGTTGTTCAGGGGCAAGTCCTTCTCAGAATTGGTTTATCCAGATGATTTTTCAAGACTCAGATTGGGGCAAGCTTTCCAAGTGCACAGTAATTCAGTCATTTACAGAATCAGACAAGCTGAAGCAGTGGCCAGTTTATTTACAACAGTCAGCTAATCTGGGGCAATTAATTTGAAGAATCCCCGAGCAGCTCCCTATCCTTTCTACCAGGGTCAGTAAATTGATACAATTTACCAGTGTGGAAGAGATTATTCTTAGTAGCATCTGTAGTCCCCAAGAAGAATGATAATGATCTCCGTGTTGAGGAATCAGTCTTCCAGTCTTGTCTTCTCCACAGAAGAGTCGAGTCGTGTCCTCGAAGTCTGCATTACATTTACATTTCCATTTGATCATACATCATCTGCATAATTCATATACATATGCATAGCAAGAGTGTCATCCTTATTTGCACTCATTTGCATCCTCCATAGGTCGTATTGTTATTCACGTCTTATCTTGTGATCTAAGTCCAACTCACTTGGCGCCTACTAAACAGACATTGTCGCGTCTATCCAATGCTTTCTTGGATACGGTGATCCATTTTATCCAATGCTTTCTTGGGTATCTCCTTGTTCATATTCGTTCAATGCTTTCTTAGACGTTGTGATTTCTTTCTATCTAATACTTTCTTGGGTATCTCCTTGTTCATATTCGTTCAATGCTTTCCTGGACGTTGTGGTTTTCTTTACATCCAATGCCTTCTTGGATTTTACCTTTTGTCTCATTGGCGTCTGAAGCCATTATCAGATATTGTGAGTTTACCTTTCATTCAAAGCCATTATTGGATAATTGGTTTCTTTGCATTCAATGCCATTCTTGAATGTAGTCTTTGTTCACAATCATCTAAAGCCATTATTAGATATTGTGATTATACCTTTCATTCAAAGCCATTATTGGATGATTAGTTCCTTTTGCATTCAATGCCATTCTTGAATGTAGACTTTGTTCACATTCATCTAAAGCCATTATTAGATATTGTGATTATACCTTTCATTCAAATCCATTATTGGATGTTTGGTCTCTTTACCATTTGATGCTTTTCCGGATGGGTCCCTCTTTCTGATGTTCTTCCAGATCGAGTCTTTGTTCACAGTCATCTAAAGCCATTACTAGATATTGTGATTATACCTTTCATTCAAAGCCATCATTGGATGATTAGTTCATTTTGCATTCAATGCCATTCTTGAATGTATACTTTGTTCACATTCATCTAAAGCCATTATTAGATATTGTGATTATACCTTTCATTCAAAGCCATTATTGGATGATAGGTTTCTTTACCTTGTTCACTTTATCTAAAGCCATTATTAGATAATGTGATTATACCTTTAATCCAAAGCCATTATTGGATGTGTGGTTTCTCTACCTTGTTCACTTTGTCTAAAGCCATTATTAGATATTGTGATTATACCTTTCATTCAAAGCCATTATTGGATGACTGGTTACTTTATCTCACATTCATCTAAAGCCATTATTAGATATTGTGAGTGTACCTTTCGTTCAAAGCCATTATTGGATGATTGGTTTCTTTGTGTCCGATGCCTTCTCGGATAACATTATTTTGTCTTATTCTCATCTGATGCCTTCTTAGATATTGTGAGTTTACCTTTCATCCAAAGCCATTATTGGATGTTTGGTGCTTTTTTTCATCCAATGCCATTCTTGGATGTTCGTTTTCCCGTTACTTTGCTTTGTTTCAATTTGTTTCTGACACAATTGTAACACCTTTTCCCCTGTGGTACCATTCCCCACAAGATCCTTGTCTTTGCATTCATCTCATTCCATATCATATCATATCATATCATAACATATGCATTTGTGGCATCTTAGGGCCAAAAATTGTGCATGTTTATATTTAAGTCTCTCCTATCTCGTCGAGACGAAGATTTCAATCTCCATATCTCCAGATAGAAGAAACTTAAATAGGGACATCTGTCATACCCTAATTTTTTACCATAAGATTTCACTTATTTGTCAATCATCTTTGCATATCTGCATGCTTTATTACTAACAAGTTTGTGCAGGAATTTTAATTTCTAGTGGAGATAGTACTTTTTCTCACAGTCCAGAGTTTCAAGACGTGACTGTTGAATTCTGGTTCAAAAGGTTCCTAAGGTTTTCTACTGGTCGTTTCTCTTCAAGATTTCTTAGAAGCTCAGCGTATGCCCTAGAGATTTAGGTTTTTCCTACTATTGGTATTGAGCATGGTCGTTTATGGACTGGTTGTGATTTTTGTGGCAAGTTATATCTTCATGGTTTGTGTGTCGGGTTCGTCATCATCCAAATCATGCTTTGATGGTGCAAGTTCATCATTTTCGTTTTTAGAATGAAGTTTGGATTTTTTGTTGAAGGTTTGAAGTTGTAAGTTTGGATTAAAATCTTGAAGCAAGTAGGCGAGAAAATCTCTAAGTGAAGTTTAGAATGCACATTTTTTTATGAAGCTTAGATTCTAGCCATTTATTCAAGTTGAATTATGTTTTCATACTCAAGTTCAAGCAATTTTTCATGAAGATCAAGGTGCCAAAGAATATATATTGTACAAAATTCATTCAAGATTATAACATCTTTTTATCATTCAATCATGGTGAGATTAAAGAGATACAAGTTAGGGAGATGTGCTTTAAGAAGCAAAGTATAAGTTCAAGTCATTATTTTCAAGTTCAAGGATTTCTTTTTCTCTATGACGTTAAAAAATTCAAAATGTGACAAAATCCAAGATAAGACTTCACATTAAGGTGCACCAAAGTCCATGCCCCTCATCACCATTCAAAGAGTATTTGTTCCATCACAAGGCTATTATATTGAAAGAAGTTTACATCAACATTGCCAAATTGTTTCTAAATACAAATGGGAATGGACAACCATGAATTTGTAATTACACGTGTCACACAACTAAGGTTTACACTACCACAGTTGAAGAGTGAGGCATCTATGGAACTAGGCTGTGATTCCCATGTTTATTCACGTGCTATGTATGACCTTGCTACTATGTTTAATACCCCATGTGGAGAAGCTTGCGCAGTCCAACCTATGACCGATTTTGTTCAGCTCTTTACAGTAATACATGTGCTGCCATTTGCCACAAAGTACTTCAAGTTGGAATTTGAAAAAATGAATAAGACCAGCTTGGATGCTTAAACTTGAAAAAGAAAAGGGATTAGAGTAAACTACCAATAATAATAAGCTTCAAGATTCATAACACGGTCGTTTCATCACACCATGATGCCATGTTTAACTGTAATTAAATGAAAATTGGGGATGAGAACCAAGTTGTCAAGAGCAATCAACAAAAAAAACATTGAATCAAAGGCATTCATTATGAGATCAAGGCATTCAACACTCTGCCAAAACAACAAAGACAACTTCAAGACAAAATCAAGGAAAAATGGAAGTTTATTTAATATCAACAGCAAGTGTCCCAACATGCTCACATCCTTTCCAAAATAATTCACAGTATGATCAAATTGGGACATGAAATCAGACAGCATTCAAAAGAATCGAAATAGCATTCACTACCAGCCTATGTTTTTCCAAAACAGGATCAAACACAATCAGACAAAGGCAATTCAAATTGGCAAGGTTTTATGATTTTTAAGACACAATCAGACTCACACGTTCAAGGCAAGGATTCAGTATTATATACTTTCCAAAGTCAGAACCGACAGGCAAATTTTCACATTCAAGTTGTAATTGCAGCATTTAACTTATAATGAAATCACAAGCTACCTATAAAAAGAGATTCGCAGGGGAACAGACGGCAGCGGTTCTCCCGAATCACAAAACCACAAAAAAGGGGGATTGACGATCATTACACCAAAAGAGAATATCACAGAAAAATTCTCGCATATCCTTCACACTCAAAGAAACACATTCACATCAGTCCATACCAAGCACCACAAACCAGAAAATTTCACAGAGAAACACAGAAAACCACTATACCAACATACACAGTTTTAAGAATTCATACGCATACCTCAGAGTAGCACACGATTCTTTTGAAAAACGATCCAAAGAACGTACAGAACAGGGGAAACACAATCGTGATGAACTGGAGCGAGGTGAATCGCGACGAGAGACTGACTTGAAGCAGAGTAGGGATATTGCGACGGAAACACCACCACAAAGCTAGTCGTTGTCGCGCATTAATCGTCAGAAAGGCCAATCACCTACACGCGCCATCGTCAAGTTCGTCGGATTCAAAATCACTCGAGGTATTATTTCTTTCCCTTTTTAATTTGTGTATCGATTGTATTGTCTTTGTTGAATTTGAGAGAGTTCGAGCGATGGAGGCGGAAGGGTTACGAGTGAGGGATAAAGACATGAGAGTACGAGAAAGAGAGTGAGCTTCAAGGTGAAAAGAAAAAGTGGATTTAGGAATCATCATGTGTGAAGTTTGTTTCTTTAAGCAAACCGGGTCATGACCTAACCCGTGAGCTCCATTCGCCCAAATGGGCTTTCTACCGTCACTTTTTTTTTCTGGCCCATGTCTTATTTCTTTTTAATATGTTTAATTATTAATATTTTGTTAATCACTTTGGATTTTATTCTTGTTAACATTATTTTGGGTTATTACTGTTTTGTTAATCTATAGAGTTTACATTAGTTAGTTTTCCTTTATTAATTTTTGTGGTTTTTTTTTATATTTTCCTATTTATTCTACTTTCTTTTTATTAACACAAAAGCTCAAAAAATATTTTCTTCTTAATTTTGAATTAGTTTTAGAACTTAATCATTTAAGATTTCATTTTTAGATTTTTTGTTAATTTATTCAAATTACTGTTTTGTTTAGAAATGCATTTTTTTATCTAGTTTAATTTCTTTTCAATTAAATAAAAATCCAAACTATATCAAAACCCTTTATCCTAACCTTAGGACTAGAGTCACCGCACTCTATGCATGTGTTCCGTCATGGACACCTTTTTTACCTCTTTACAACTTAACTTTAACTTTGGAGTCACTGCACTCCATGTAAGTATCTCGCCATGGATACTTACCTCCCCCTTGGAACCTTGACCACAGTCAAGAGTTCCTCACCCTCATTGAGGGGAACTACGAATACTCTAATTCCACTCTGTAGCACCCCAAAATTTGCCCTACCTTTTTTTTTCTAACCTTTTTCTGGCTTATGTTTCTTTCTCATTTTTGCATCTTTAGGTCATAACTGCATTTTTCATTTGCATTGGGTTCCTAAGACATGGGATCGAGGAGTTTTCTTATTATCAGTATTTTCCTATTCAGAGGTGCGTCAAGTGCAGAGGTTTTCTTATTCAGAGGAGACATCAAAAGCTTCGGGCCAGGGTTTCATTGGTGTCAATCAGGGAGTTTTGCTTCAGGTGCGAGTTATCCGTGTTATTGGTTTATTTCTCAAGAAGTGCGCATCAAGGGCCAGTTTGTTATGCGCTGGAGGTCAAGTTATCAAGCATTGGTTCATGTGGGGTTGATTTAAAAGTCAGGATCTGTGGATTTATTTTCCCAGAGATTTATTCATACAGATTCATGTGAGGATACACTTGATCAAAGATTCAGAGGATGTGTGATTTAGGCATTTTGTTTCAGTGGTAGTTGTGTGCCTTTAATCGGTTGTTGTGGAAAGTCGAGAGTTGGTGTAATGTGGTTATCCTCTTGTAGAACATTTTTTCTTTATCCATTTTTATCCAATTTAAAAGCCCATATCCATTTTTTATAAGACAATTGTCCACATAACCATTTCCATTTTTTATCCAATTTTATCTATTCATAACCATTATCCATTCAACTATTATTCTTTTTATCAAATCCATTTTATCCAATTCTATATCCATAAACCCATTATCCATTTTCATTTCTCTTTATTTCTCTTAATATCCAATTTCCAAAAATCTTAATTATTCTTTTTCATTATTATATCCAAAACCATTTTCCAATCCACATCTATTTTTCTTATTCATTTTAAACCATAATCCAATTTTTCAGTTCAGCCCATTACATATAAACCCATCTTTATTTTTCTTACAATCAAAAGAATTATTTTTATCTTATATTATATTGTTACACAATGTCCAAATAACAGCATAGAAATTCCACTTGAGCCAAGGGCCTTTTGGGGTCAATCGTGATTCATTGCACCAGCTACCCTTGTACACTCCAAAGATGGCAAAACAACCTTTTCAAATAAAAAACCACCTTCACTCACAGTAACGGTCCCACAAAGCCATACCATTTACAACATCACTCACTAACCTACAAAAGAAAACCTGTCAAGAAAAAACCAATCCAAAAATTTTCAGCAGTCCGTTACAACAACACGTACCTTGCTATCACGCACACACCTCAAACAATCAAACAACAACTTGCAAAACGCTGCAAAACCGCAAACCGTTTTTCACGCACATCCTGCGTACAAAAACGCAGTTCCGTGCCCCACATAATCAATACACACAGCAACAAAAGAAAAAAAAGGAATTTGCCACTACAAACTCGTACAAGTCCGCTCCACAACGTTCACAAACCAATTGACCACTACAAAACGTATCACTCTGCTCCCAACCGGCATAACGTTGCAAAGCAAAAAAATACAACCTCAAAACCTCTCTTCTGCTCTCTCCTTTCAACCTCATTCGAATCCTCCTTCATTTTTCAACTTAACACAGAATCACTTCTCTCCCTTCAACCCATAAAAATCTTCATTTTCTCACCAACAGAAAACCACATCTCATCTTCGTTCTTCAACTTTTACTACCATAAATCACCACTGTTTCGACTGCAAAATATTCACAACCAAAGTTACAGCAAGAGGAAGATTGAGCAGAAATCGAAGAATGAGGCAACAACCTCAAGTTTGTAGAACGTGAGCTCATCAACAACAGTTCAACAGAGACAAGATATTTCAACATCAACAATTCATCACCATGTTCAGAAGAGGCGGAAAAAAGTAGAAGGAGAATTAAGTGAGAAAGAAGAAAAGAAGGAGAAAGAAATGGGGTCGAGTGTACCTGATCTGTGAAGCCCTGTTTCATCGTCGAAGACGCCATCGGAGCGACTCCGATTCGTAAGCGTTTCTTCCTTCATCATTGTCATAAATTTTGATTATGTTGTCTGTTGTTTGATTCGATTCGAGTTATACGTTGTTTTTTTTCCGAGCTTTCTCTCACGTCGAATTTTTGAGGCGATGGATGTTCACTTCCCGCCGTCGCCGGCTTGGAGCCACGGCGCGGCGGCGATCTTTTTTTGAGGTGGTTGTGCACGGTGGTGCATATGCTGTTGTGTGGCTGTAACGCCGTTGAACCATGTCGTAGTGGTTAAGGAGCTCCGGCGAGATTGAGAAGAAAGGTGGTGTGAACTGAGTATTTGAGAGTGAAGAGTGTGATCGCCGGCGATTCAGTGATGAAGAAGAAGGAGAGCATGGAGAGCGTAGCTGAACAACGAATCTTTGCAGGAAGAAGGAGAAGATGTCGACGCAGGGAGAAGAGGAGGACTGGGTTTTTTTGTTTTTTTTTCTGAAAGTAGGGTTTGTTTAGAGAAGAAGAAGAAGTCTTAGCCTTTTTAGGCTTAAGTGATGTTGGACCGGGTTCGGGCATCAAGGCCACATGTCTTTCTCACCACCCCCATTCAGCTTGCACCCCTCCTTTGGATATTGAGTGAGGAATTTGGGCCCAGCGTAAGCCCATAAGGATTATTTTCTGCACCACCAAAACACTTATCGTACCCCCTTTTTTTTTTTTTCTCTTGGTTAGTGAATGAGGTAGTTGGGCCTTAAACTCATAACCCATGCGCCTGATCATACCACCACCTGACGCTGATTGCACCCTGTTGTTTTTTAATTAATTGTCTTGGTTTGTCATTTTTTTTAATTGTTTTAAATTTTAGAATTAATTAGATAATTAACTTTTAATCCTAGATTTTAATATTAGGTTTTTAATTCTTAGTTTATAATTTTAGAATTACTTTTTCTTTTAATTAGATTAATTTTAGAAATAGATTTTAATTAGAAGTTAACTTGAAATAATGTTAGAATTAGATTTTTAGAAATTAACTTGATTTAATTTAGGTTTAATTTTCGATTTAGTTTTTAATTTTAGATTAACCTTTTTGCTTAGAATTTAATCCTCTTTTTTTTAATTAGCGTTTTAATTCTAACTTGGTTTTTTTTTTTTTATGCTTATTCTGATAAATTTCTGATTAAATACTTGACTTGCTTCTTGCTTAACTTTCTCTTGTGATTGCGATGCTTTGTGTTTACTTGTTGATTACTCTGTATTCACATGCTCCCTTAAGGCTCCTAGTCCGACTTAATTTCTGATTAAGCTCGGAGTAGGATAGACATTAGGCTCTCAATCCAAGCATGATAACATTATGTAGAATTCCCTCCTAATCCTTGACCTTAGGGCCATTTTGCATGATAACTTGTAGGATTCAGTTTCCCCCTTAGACTTTCCGTGAGTTCCGACTCTTTTCTCTCACACCCGTGCGATCGAGACTGATCCCGTTTCTCCCAAATCGTGGTCGTTACCACGAACTACGACTGCCCTGATTCTTTATTCTCGTCCGAGTAAAGATACGTAGGCACAAGATTGCGTAGATCTTGGCGGGCTACCTTCTCCATTTTTCACCAATTTCCTCCCCTTGTTTTGTGGTCGTTACCACGAACTATGTGAGCTCTGATTCCTCTCTCTCGTCCGATTGAGGATACGTAGGCACGAGGATCCCTATCCTTGGCGAGCACTCTTCTCTCGCACCCTTGCGATCGAGACCCTTCTCTCGCACCCTTGCGATTGAGACCCTTCCACATTTCTTTCACAACCTTTCTTTATCACCTCTTTATCTCTTTCTGACCCCGTAGGTCGAACTACGTTTGCTCTGATTCCTCTCTCTCGTTCGATTGAGGATACGTAGGCACGAGATGCGATATCCCGACGAGCAACCTCCCCCCTTAGTTCCCGTCTGAACTACGTTGACTCTGACTTTCCCATTGCACGAGGGAATACGTAGGCATAGGACGAGCGATGTCCTAATCGAGTCACTTCCTTTTCTTTTCTTCTTCGTTTCTCCGTTCTTTCCCATTCTCGTTCCTTCTTTGGTCCAGTAGCAGTGGAGTTCCAGATGACGACACCCTTTGATGCAGACAGCAAGCGTGGATCCCATCGAGTACGATGGACGTGTTGGGTGCTAACACCTTCCCTTCGCGTAACCGACTCCCGTACCCTTTCTCTTGGTCGCGTGACCGTGCTCTTTCCTTCCTTCAGGTTTATGCAGTGTTTCCTCTCCCTCTCTTGGGATAAATACACTTTGCTGGCGACTCTGTGTTCTTTTGCGCCACTCTCGCGTTTGTACCGTTGGATGCGAATCTTTTCGGGAGCGACACACTCCCGTCAGGATACGTAGGCACAAGATGCGATGTCTTGGCGAGTATACTTAGATACTAACCCTTAGGTCCTTACCTTAGCAGATACCTTTAGCAAACAAGCAATAGATAACATAAATAATAACAAGAGGTTCCTGTAGAGTACTACAGACGTTTAGGATGCTAATACCTTCCCTAGGCGTAACTAACCCCCGAACCTTAGATCTCTTAGGTTTTTTGGTTCTTGAACCTTTCCTTTGGATAAATCAAAGACAGTGGTGAAATAAAGGAAATATGATCCTAGTTAACCAATAACTATGGCATCCGATTCTCACCGCGACAATTGGTTTTGCTACTCTGACCCCCTTTTTCATTCTTTTCAACATTTTTCCACTTTTGATGGAAATATGTGTTCTTATGATTACCATTGCGACCACGATCAAAACCAGGACCATGAACATAATTACAACCACGACCACGTGCGCATGCACGACCGCGACCACGGTTTTTTCCCATAGTGGTCGTGCCTTGCCACATTCACTTCTGGGAATGGAGTTGTACCAGTGGGACGAGCCTCGTGATTTTTTATCAATAGTTCATTATTTTGCGCAGCCACAAGAAGATAAGATATTAGGTCAGAATATTTATTAAATCCTTTTTTCTCGATATTGTTGCTGCAGGAGCACATTAGATGCATGAAAAGTGGAAAATGTTTTTCTAACATATCTTCATCAGTTACTTTTTCTCCACATAGTGTCAGCTTAGAAGTTATTCTAAACATTGCAGAATTATAATCACGTACACTTTTAAAATCCTGCAAACGTAAATGCATCCAATCATATTGAGCTTTTGGTAGGATAATAGTTTTTTGATGATCATATCTATCTTTCAAATTTTTCTACAAGACATGTGGGTCAGTTACGGAAAGATATTCATTTTTAAGATTCTCATGAAGGTGACTGTAATACCCCAAAATTTGCTCTTCCCTTTTGGCATCATAGCATGGCATTATCATTTATCATATCATATCCACCTCATTAGCATTGCATTGCATTTAACATAGAAAAATGAAGCATGGCATCCTTCTTACCATCAGGGCATGTGATCAGGTGGAAGGTGGACAATCAAGGGATCATTCAAAGCACAAAAAGGTCAATCAAGTTGGCTCTAGACAAGCCAAGAGGTCTCTCATGTCTCATACTACCTCAATTGATCATCCACAACCTCAAGGAAGTGAGATTCAATGGGAGATTGAAGCATTACATCCTACACTATGCAAGAGATTCAAAAATTGAAGGAAAATCCTCAAAAGAGATAGCTCATTGATTCAAAATCATTCTCAAGTGGCATTTCTCATCATCCTTTAAGAGGATACACAACATACTCTGAGGAATTTGGATTTGGAAGATGTGCAATTTCCTCCTAACCAGAGAGGGTCAAAATTAGGGTTTCTAATAAAATCAGGATATCTCTGATTTTTTGGACAAAACTTGATGTCATGGTATTCCACATGTTCTTAAGTGTATGTATGTGTAAAATTGCATCTCAATTGGTTTTAGAAGTGGTTCAATTGGAAGAAAGATCAAGAATCAGAGAAATTGGGGCAAAGTCAAATAATCAGAGGAAAAAGTCAACTCTTGACTTTTTGAGCCCAAATTCATGAAATTCATGTTACATGTGTCCAATGTACAAAATTTGGTCAAGAAATTCCAAAGGAATCATGAAAAATTCAAGGTGTAGAAAGTTGCCATTTTTGGATGAAGAAGGGTTACTAAAAATAGCAAGTTTTGGCCATTTTGCATCAGAATTTGAACCAAGGCCATTTAAATTTGGAGCACCAAATGAAAAATCCACTCTGCCTCAATGAAAGATCTTGTTTTAAGCTTCAAATCCATGTGTGGAACATCTCCATTGGATAAAAATTGAGTGAGATATGATTGATCAAAGTTTGAGCAAAGTAGGTTCAAAACTAGGTCATGACCAAGATTTTCAGGGCACGCGCGCGGTCATTTTAACAAACATGTGGTGGGCCTAATGTCCACTCATTTTTCTCATGGTTAAAGGCCTCAAATGAAAAATCTTTCAACATGAAAGTTGTTCCTCTATGTGAGATCTTTAAGATTGGTGTTCATGTTTTTTTCATTTGATCAAAGGTCAAGAAGTTATGTTGAGTACAATGTGCTATGATCATGCTGAGAACCTAGGTGCCATGTTACCTTGCCAGCCAACCTCACTCACACGCCCATGATGCAGTCTCACATCCTTGTGTTCTAAGTCATTTTTCATCACTTTAAAGGCATTATTCCACTTGGATTCAAACATCAAACATGTTATGTGATGCATCCTCAATCCATTGACACCAAGATGATCCATTTTCATGCATTGGTCATAAAGAAATCCATGTTCAAACATCACCATTTGCATTGATGCATTGACTGTCTTGTCTAGTAATTCACACATTGTTTTTGGTTCAGTCATTCAACAAACTTTCATGATCACTTCAGTCCATTTCCTCATTAAACCAAACAATTAATGCACGTGCTTCCACCATGCTGCTTCTTACATGAGAAGGGAAATGTATGAAACTTGCACCACAAGATTCCTGCAGCTACATCAGAACAACATAACATCACTTTCCTTCTCCTACACACCACCATAACTCCATGAACCTCACCCTCACTCTAACAGAACTTCCCCAACTCGTGCTATTAACCACCTAACTCAGTTAGTTAACTCAAACTCAGTTAACTAACTCAGTTTAACTAGAGTTCTAACTGTTAACTGAACTGGTTGGGAGTTAACCTTGGATATATAAGCTGAAACTCTCACAATTTCAGAGGAGGATTCTCATTTTTCACTCTCACTCCAAATTGCTCTCACTTTTCTCTCAGAGTTCTCTCCATTTTCTCTCTGATTTCACACGAGTTCTTCACACGTTCTCACCTTGATCTTCATCAATTGTTCATCATCAAGCATTTCTGATCAAGAACAAGCTGAAGTAAGAGCAAGCTATCGAGAGCAGCAACTTCTCCAATTGGAATCTCAGTTCATTGTCTTCAAAATCCAAAGGTTCAGAGCATTTATTTTGCTCTTAGGAAGCTCAAGATCAATCTCTCATCTCTGGTTTTCTGTTGATTCAAGAGTTCGCCAATTTCAGGTTTCAAAATTTCTCAAACTTTAATTGCACGATTTTATCCTGTTTTGACTTATTGATGTGTTGTTTGAGCTTATTAGAAGCTATGTGAAGCTGGCTAGTTGATAGAGCTCCTTAGGAGTTTAGAACTGAAACTTAGGGCAAAGTTTCTCTTCTTCGATTCTCTTTATTCATGCTTGATCTGTGAATTTTGTTGCTGAATTTGTGTTCCTCATGAGATTAGCTTTCGTTTGATACCTAGTTTGTTGATTTCTGGAAGCATGTGATATTTACAGTGCCGGAGAGTGGCCGGAGAAGGTGACCGGAGGTCCCTCTCCGGCCGGTGAGGTTACATTAGGGTTTTGCATGCCAGATTAAGTCACAGCCGTTGATTTCGTTTGATCTAATGCTCACAATGGTGACAACACATAAAAACGCACATGCCTTTCACATGCTCATTCTGATTTTATTTTTAAACTTTGTGTAACGCAGTACACCGTAGGTAACGTGTTCCCTCACGCGTGTGTGTTGATTTCAATTACTTTGACTTTGGTTTGACTTGGACTTGATCTGATGGTTGGGAGTGAGTCAAGATTGTTGACTGCAGGTGCATTTTTGTTATTGTGTTTGGCGCGCAGACTTGGACTTATCCAGATTGATATTTGCACCCTCCTGTTTTGAAGCCCAATGCATTTACACTGTCTAATTGCTATGTTTGCACCCCCTTGCATTTTGCATTCATTTTTCATTTTTTATTTCTTTCTACACGTTTGATTTCTAATTTTTAAAAATATCAAAACATATTGGAAAATTCTACAAAAATTCATGTGTATTCTTAAAACATTTAGGAAATTTTCTATGATTTTATTTTCTGATTTTATGACCATTTTGCCCCTGTTCCATTATTTCTTTTGAATTTCCATTTGCATGCATACTTAATGTGACATATGATTTTGTGCATTTTTGTTCTTGATCATAAAAAATGATTTTGATGCCTTTCTTTTTGCATTGTGGTCACAATATGTTGGGGTATGTTTGGGATTTATGAGATGATTTTTAAGTCTTTTTTGGATGACTTTTGATGTGTTGCTTTGAGCATGAATGCATGAAACTTCCATGAGACTTTGACCTAATTGTTGAGTGACTTTGGTTCTGATTCATTGCTTGTGGACTTGATATGTTAATGGCATGGGTTTAAGGTGTTTGATTGGTGAAAGTCATAATTTTTGGAGCATGTTTGCTATTTGTTTGAAGCATGAAGTTTAACTTGTTCATTTTGTGAATGTATGCCTCATGTTTGGTTTGCTTGATCATGAAGGCACTTGTGCCATGAGTTGTGGTTTTGTTTGAGGATGTATAGCATGTTAATTGACTTCTGATTGTGACATTTGGGTTTCATCTTTGCATGTTTGATGTTTATCTTGCACCTTAAGTCACTTGTTTCACAAGTATGAACCACATTCACATCACTTCCCCTTTCCTTCTTTGCTTCTTGTTGGATTGAGATTTTGTTTGCATGATTTGGTATGCTCATTTAGGATAACATTAGGTTGTGTAAATATGAGTTACATTCTGACTTGGAAGCATGTATAGCATTTAATCTCATTTTACTTTGTTTGTCAACTTGTTTGAATTTGATTTGTTCATTATACCTTCTTACTTTACTTGTAAGTGATTGTGCTAACCATGTAGGGGCTTTGGTAAGTTTCAATTGAGTGTGGATAAGGAATCCACATTCAACTTCTATCCTTTCTCTTTTACAATTCCATGTTTTGTTAAGCACTTATGTGCTTTCTTTCAATAATTCATTACTTTCCCTTTTGAATTACAATTCATCTTCCATTTTAGAAGTGAATTGTTTAATTCATTCTTTCTTTAGACTTTAGGTTGAAACCTCACAAACTTTAGGATCACTCCCTTAACTAATCAATTAGGATTGAGTCTTAGTCCATATAGATTTTACCTTTACCTTCTCTTGAGTCTTTCATCTTCTCATCTCAAAGAAAATTCAAAACATATAATAAAGGTAGGCATTTATTGCATTTAGGCCTTTCATATAAAGAAAAGATTATAAGGGGTCTTCTCTTGTAATCTTAGAATGTGTAGCATATAGCCCATCTTGGGTCAATGTGTTAAACATTTGATCTTGTATGAGGGACTTAAATGCAATACTTGTTGAAGGTGCAAATAATAAAAAACACTTCTTCACTTCATAATCAACAAAACACTTAATAAACACAAGTATGCTAGTGTGTTTGAACCTTGACAATTGGAACTAAGTGTGGGGGTCTTCTTCACTCTTAGTGTGTTTTCTTACCCATTCCATCTTGGAATGTGAGGATGTACACATTCCAATGACTAAGATTCAGATACACTATCATATGCAAATAAATGAAAAAACTCTTAAAAGACAAAAACAAACAATAACGTCTTTCCTTCGGGAATTCTTTTCTCACCTCATTCACTCTTAACGCACGAACGCGCTTCTACTCGTTCTCTTGCAAGATGGTAACGCACTCGGACCAGCGAGCCTGCAACACCTGAGCTAGAACGTTATCCGTTCCTTAAAAAACACAAACAATTCATCCCTAGTGAGGGGAACTACGTCGCTCTGATTCTCATGGTCCCGATGAGATACGTAGGCAGTGGGGTAGGGCCCATTCGAGCACTTCTTTTATTTTCCCTACATTTGTTTCTCTTTCTCTTTCCCTTCCATTAGCAGTTCCTTTCCAGTATTCTTTTCTATCACCCTTTGATCGAGACAAGCAAGCGTGGATCCCATCGGGTACGATGGACGCGAGGGGGTGCTAATACCTTCCTCTCGCGTAACCGACTCCCGAACCCATTTCTTTTGGTCGTAAGACCATGCTCTATCCTTTCCTTCAGGTTTATGCGGTGTTTCCTTTCCCTCTCTTGGGATAAATACACATTGCTGGCGACTCTGTTTCGGTGCCACTTTCGCGTTTGTACTTGGATGAAAATCCCGGGAGCGACAGCTGGCGACTCTGCTGGGGAACGAAACCCAGAATCTCTGGTTTCCTTAGCGAGTTAATCCTAGCGCTTGTTTATTTTTTTTCATTGGGTGTTTACTGTTGTGCTATATTTTGCTGTTTATTTACTTTACAGTATTTACTGCATTTTAGCATTACATATCATATATTATATTGTGCTGCACTGTTTTGTCTGTTTGGCGGGATGGGATTTCTGAGAGATAAGCCCATTACACAGGCTTGAGTATACACTTAGAATTAGAGTGGAGAGTAGTGGGACCTACGTGCCGTTTGGAGTGCGTTGGGTGTTCACGAAATTCACAGCTAGACGAGGCTATCTTGGGACACGTCGTGGCATACGCATCTTGCGTATTCCAGGATGTAGATCTAGAGAGCTGTCGACTCTAGTGACCGATCATGAGGACCTTAGTGGAAATATCCCTCTTTAGTGGTGACAATGGCAGACCACATTCTGTGGCAAACCCATTCGCACCCGAGGGCCCACTTTGGAACTTGCATAGGATGACTTTTATTTTCTAAGGGGAGTCAGTGGACGACCTCTTTGATTGGCATAGCATTGTATCCTACGGGCTGAATGTGCTATTGCTTCTCAAACCTCCGAAGCTGACAAGCCTTATTTTCTAAGAACCACATGTGAGTATGGGCGGGATGTTTACAGGTTTGCAGGAAACCCAGCCTCCTACCTACCTTACTTGTGATTCTATGATGGTTTCAGACATTGTATCCTATGACAGTGATTTAAGTGTTCATCTCAGATATCGCCAGACTCAGTACAGAGACACAGTGCACACAGTTCAATACAGACACCGACACTTGATTACCTGATCACATGCCCTTTTGCATTGCATTATCATATCATAACAGTTATGTTTGTCATTTTCAGGTGCATAATACATTTCTGATTCCAATCCATGGGTTCAACAGAGATCGTTGCCGAGAGAAAGAACAATGTGTCTTACAAGTTTCCAGATCCTGTCTTGGATTCATTGCTCAAAGTTATAGATATGGCTGGTCCGGGTATTCTTGATAGGTTTCAGAAGAGCTACGGGAATTTGGTTGGGATGGTCCGTACAATCACCAAGTATGAACATGATGCTTTGCACACTCTGCTGCAGTTCTACGAGCCTTCGTTGAGGTGTTTTCTTTTTTCAGATTACATTTTGATGCCAACACTGGAAGAATTCTCATTTATTTTGGGAATTCCGATCACGTCGGCAATACCATTCTTCTCTGGTAGTTCTCCCAGCGTAAAAGAAATTGCTGCTGCTTTACAAATGGATCAGGCATTGATAAAGAGTGGTGTGAGCAGTAAAAATGGAGTTAGCGGATTTCATTTAGAATTTCTGGCTGGACAGGCCCAAGAGGCTGCAAGTGCTAAAAATTGGACGGTTTACAATTCCATTCTGGCTCTCTGCATATATGGCCTAGTTTTCTTTCCCAATCAGCAAGACTTTGTGGATATGCAAGCAACGAGAGTTTTTGTCCTTAAAAATCCAGTCCCTACTTTGTTAGGAGATTTTTATCATTCCGTGCATTACAAGAATGAGAAAAGGAGGGGAGGATCTGTCAGTTGTTGTACTCCACTGCTGAGTCATTGGTTTTTCAAACATTTGCCTCAGACAGGTGCCTTTGTGGAAACCAAAGATGTGGCGAAATGGTCTAAACGATTGATGAGTTTAACTGCTGATAACATTGTATGGTTTGACCACCGGTTATTGAGAATAGAGCTGGTCACAAGATGCGGAAATTTTCCAAATGTGCCTTTGATTGGCAGAAAAGGAGGGATTAATTATAATCCAGTTTTGGCCATCCGACAGTTTGGGTATGCTTCCAGGGATCCTCCTACAGAGCAAGATGTGGAAGAATCTTTATTCTTTACAGGAACTAAAGATGCGAAGGTGGTAGAAGTAGTGAATGCTTGGAAAGATAAGCACAAAATTGGAAAAGCAGTTTTTGGAAGAGGAGATTGTAGATCTTATCCTGAATATGACAGGTGGATTGAAACGAAAGTAAAGGAATTGCTTTTACCCTTTTCAAGGGGACCTCTTTTATGTGCAGTACAGCCAGAACAACCCACTATGGTGGCTATTGAAGAATGTGAGAAGTGGAAGAAAATGGTCAGAGAGCTGCAGATAGAAAATTCTGGAATGAGCAGATGTCTTCAGAAAGCTCTAGCTGACAACAAAGAGTTGGAAAAGAGAGCCTTGAAAGCGGAAAAAACCTTGGCTGACAAAGAGGAAGATTTTGATGACCGAGCTCGGTACTTTCGGAAACTTACTTTGGGAGCAGATGACACTAGTCAGGCTCACAAGATTACAAAACAGGCTTTAGCCCGAAGCAAGGATTCATTAGCTCAACTTCGTCAAGCTTGGGATGAAGTCAGAATTGAAAATGCCGAGTTAAAGGATCAGTCGAAGACTAAAGACGAGGAGCTTAAAAAGGCGCATGAGCAGAGGAGAAAGTATCGGGAAAGCCTCGGTAAGAGTCAAGAACAGCTAGAAGAAGCTAGAGGTGAGCTGAGGAATACCAAGAAAGAGCTTGAGGAAGTCATGATAGAAAGGGAGATACTCAAGACGCAAGCCGGCATAAAGAGACACAAAGGAGTGTGTGATGACGAGGCTCTGATGTTGCACATGGGTTCTTTAACTGAAGCTCTTGAGAAAAGGGATGTCTTGATCAAAGAGATGATTGAAAAGCCGAATCACCAGCGTACCCGTATACTTTTTGAGGAGATCAAATACTCAAGTGATAAGCTGAAGGGTGTGGAATTGTCAGACTGATGTTCTTTTCCTTATATTTTGTTGTTAATGGTTACCATCAGGCTTGTTGATGGATCCATTTTTCCTTGTATTGCATTTGCGGTTGAACCTTTCTTAAATGTACTTGAATATTTTGTTGAATGAGTATGAGCAGTTTTATTCAGAATTATTCTTTATCAGATAGCTGCGCACAAGCACATGACCACTACACGTCTCTTTATATCACGATTTCTGGTCTTCAGATTTCCGTGGTTTGGATTGGAATCAGGGTATAAAGCACCTTGGAAATGACAAACATAGCATTGCATGGCATTGCATATCATTTTGCATTTTTGTTACTTGCTTTTCAGGTACTCGTTGCGGGGTCTCTAACCTTTATTTGGTTTCAGGCATTATAGCGGAGAGTCATATTCACCGATATTCGACGCGAAGGAATCAAGTAAGAATCATGGATCAAGTGCAAAGTGATTTGGCGGAAATGAGGGCGCGTATGGACCAGTTCATGACCCTCATGACTGGCATGGCGCAAAATCAGGAGAGACTGAGGCTTCTGGTAGAGCGTCCCGACAACGGGCCCGAAGGTGATCATCATGACAATTCACAGGGACATGGCATTCCTCCTCCCGGTGGCAACCCTCCTCCTGGTGGTAACAATCGGGGTAATGGGAATGGTAGGCATGCTGGTGTTACTCTTGAAGATACTATGGAAGACCAATTTACTCTACTAGACGCTGATGTGGGTAATCAAGGTGATCGAAGGTATGAGGAGTTAGCAGAAAAGATCAGGGCCATAGAATGCAAGAACTCTATGGGTATTGATGTTACTAGCTTGGGGCTGGTCTCAGGAGTCAGAATTCCCCCTAAATTCAAGCCTCCCACTTTTGATAAGTATCACGGCAATGCGTGTCCCCAAACGCATCTTCAAGCCTACTTTGGGAAGATTTCAGCCCATACGGATGACGAGAAGCTATGGATGCACTATTTTCAGGACAGTCTGGCTGGGGCATCCTTGACCTGGTACATGAAGTTGAATAGAGCTGCTGTGAAGAATTGGAAAGATCTGGCAGAAGCGTTCTTGAAGCAATACCAGTACAATATTGACATGGCGCCCAACCGCACCCAATTGCAGGGATTGTCACAAAATGCCAAGGAGAGTTTCAAAGAATATGCACAGAGGTGGAGGGAAATGGCTGCCCAGGTCCAACCTCCCTTGTCAGACAGAGAAATGGCAGATATGTTCATGGGCACCTTGCAAGGGGCCTATCTGGATAGATTAGCTGCTTGTCCGTCAACTGGATTTGCTGATATTGTGATTGCGGGAGAAAGAATAGAAAGTCTGTTAAAGCTTGGAAAGATCCAGGATGTGAGTGGGGCTGGCTCTTCGGGGACGAAGAAACCGTTTGCTAGTAACCAGAAAAGAAGAGAAGGTGATACGAATGCTGTGTTTAGAGGACGAGGCAGAGGGCGTTCTCGAGCTTATTATCAGGTAGATGCTGTAACAATCCCCACACCGTCTGTTCAGAAACAACAACCCCAACAACAAGTTCCACAGCAACAACCTTTTTTCCAGCAAAGGTCTAGACAGAGGGATCGTAAGATGGATCCTCTCCCTATGACTTATGCCGCGCTGTTGCCCCGGCTACTCGAGTTAAAGTTGGTAGAACTCCGTACTATGAAAGCTCCGGTTGCTGGAAACCTGCCACCTAACTTCGATGCTAATGCTCGTTGTGAGTTCCACTCAGGTGCTCAGGGGCACTCCATTGAAAAATGCTGGGCTTTCCATCATAAAGTACAAGATTTGATTGATGCTAAAGCCATCAATTTCTCTCCCGCTCCTAATATTACTCAGCATCCCATGCCTGATCATAGCGCAGCAAATGTGTACGCTATTGAAGATGGGAGGAGATTGAATCTGGTGACAGATATCCGTCAAGTGAAAACTTCTTTGTTGGTTGTAAAAGATCGTTTATTGAAGGGACGGGTGTTCCCGGGCTGTAATCAAGATTGCTTTGAGTGTATGAATCAGGAGAACGGCTGTGATAAGTTGAAGATGGGTTTACAGAATCTGATCGATGAAGGATGTCTACAGTTCGATAGAGTCGTGAAAGACACTGATGAGATATCAACCGTGACCATCTATTACACTCCCGCTGAGATTCAAATGCCGGTCAATGCAGTTCCCGTGGCGAGTGTTGCGCCAGAAGGGCCCAGTCCTGTCACCATCACGGTGCCAGGACCAATTCCGTTCACGTCTACGAAGGCTATCCCATGGCACTATGGGGCAGATGTATATTACGAAGGTAAAAAACAGGAAGTTGAGTCGTCAGTCAGCCCAAATGTTGATAACGTAGGGGGTGTAGGAGGCTTTACAAGGAGTGGAAGGTTGTTCGCTCCCCAAACCTTGAGAAGTGATAAAGAGGCAGAAGCTGCAGCAAAGGCTAAAGGTAAACAGGTGGTTGAAAGTGCGCCTACACCTGAAGCAGAGACAAAGATTACTTTTGATAAGGAAATGGAAGAATTTATGAAGATAATCAAGAAAAGCGATTATAAGATTGTGGACCAACTGAATCAGACCCCTTCAAAGATTTCAATCTTGTCACTATTGATGTGCTCTGATGCGCACCGACAGGCGTTGTTGAAAGTGTTGAAGAGTGCGTACGTGCCACAAGAAATTACTGTTAATCAGCTCGAGGGCGTAATCTCCAATGTTAATGTCAGCCATGGCTTGGGATTTACAAGCAGAGATCTGACTATTGAAGGAAGAAACCACAATAAGGCTTTGCATATCACGATGGAGTGTAAGGGCGCAGTGTTATCTCATGTACTGGTAGACACTGGTTCATCACTCAATGTCTTGCCCAAGAAGGCATTAATGAAGCTGGAAGTTGACGGTTTGATCTTAAGGCCTAGTGAAGTGGTGGTCAGAGCATTCGATGGAACTAGACGATCTGTGTTTGGTGAGGTGGAATTGCCCGTACAAATTGGACCACAGGTATTCAAATCCACGTTCCATGTAATGGACATACAACCTGCATATAGCTGCCTATTGGGACGCCCTTGGATTCACGGAGCTGGAGCTGTTACTTCCACTCTACATCAAAAGCTGAAGTATGAGTTTGAAGGGCAGGTTGTGACAGTGTGTGGGGAAGAAGACATCTTTGTGAGTCACTTGTCCACGTTCAAGTACATTGAAATGGATGGGGAAATTCATGAGATGCTGTGCCAATCATTTGAAGCAGTCAATATTGACGATGCACCTGAGTCTTCTTCTGTACCAGTTGGGGCTGGTACCTCCATTTCATCTTACAAACAAGCTGTCGAAGTCGTTAGGGCAGGCCACGCCCAAGGTTGGGGCAGGTTGATAGAGACCCCAATGAAGGAAGACAAATTTGGTATTGGTTATCATCCCTCTACAACTCCAGATGCAGGGAGCAGGGGACCCATTACTTTCAATAGTGGGGGAATCATCTACACGGACCAGTCTTGTGCAGCCACAGAGGATAGTGTTGACAGTAATCGTAACCTGGACAACTGGGTACGCCCTCGTGCTCCGGGACAACAAGTGCAAAACTGGTTCGTTGAAGAAGTCATCCGGGTTACTCTTCAGACAGAGTAATTTTTCTTTGTTTTTTCTAACCATAATGCATGACAAAATCTTGCGCTCTGCCCAAGGCGTATAGATTCATTTGTAGGGCCACCATGGTTGCATTTGCAATGTTTAATCATTAATAAAGGACGTTTTGCAATCAAATTTTGTTCTCTGTCTTTCAGTTTTTATTTTTGCACAAAAAATATAAAATGGCAATGTTTCATTTTCTTTTGTTTTGCTTAAAAATAAATTCTAAAATAAGGCATGAACCCGTTCATGCAGACTTGATCCTCCGGATACCACTGATAACGATTTTGATATGGCCATGTATGACTTTGACAATCCGATTTATCAAGCCGAAGAAGGGGATGGGAAAGATTGTGAACTTTCTGAAGAACTGGCCAGATTGTTGAAACAAGAGGAAAGGGTCATCCAGCCTCATCAGGAGACTGTAGAAATCATCAATATTGGTACCAAGGACGCCAAGAAAGAGATCAGGATTGGTGCCAGCTTGCAAGCAGATGTGAAGCAAATTTTGACGGAAATGTTGCGCGAGTATGTTGACGTCTTCGCCTGGTCGTATCAAGACATGCCGGGGTTGGATACGGATATTGTCGTGCACAGGCTACCATTGAGAGAAGAATGTCCGCCAGTCAAGCAGAAACTTCGTCGGACTCACCCCGACATGGCTTTAAAGATTAAGGAGGAAGTCCAGAAGCAGTGGGACGCTGGTTTTCTTGCTGTGACAAAGTATCCGCCATGGGTAGCCAACATCGTGCCAGTACCGAAGAAAGATGGAAAAGTGAGAATGTGTGTGGATTATCGAGATCTTAATAAAGCTAGCCCGAAAGATGATTTTCCACTACCTCATATTGATGTGCTGGTCGATAATACAGCTCAGTTTTCAGTGTTCTCATTTATGGACGGTTTCTCCGGGTACAACCAGATCAAGATGGCACCTGAAGACATGGAGAAGACCACGTTCATTACTCCGTGGGGTACATATTGTTATAAAGTAATGCCTTTTGGGTTGAAAAACGCAGGGGCAACGTACCAGCGGGCGATGGTGACATTGTTTCATGACTTGATTCATAAGGAGATCGAATGTTATGTAGATGATATGATTGCCAAGTCGAGAACAGAAGAGGAACATCTGGTTAACCTGAAAAAGCTGTTTGAAAGGTTGAGAAAGTTCCGTCTGAGATTAAATCCAAACAAGTGCACGTTTGGGGTACGTTCTGGAAAGTTGCTAGGTTTCATTGTGAGCGAAAGAGGAATCGAGGTTGATCCTGCCAAGGTGAAAGCAATACAAGAAATGCCTGAACCGAGAACAGAAAAAGAGGTTCGTGGTTTCTTGGGTAGATTGAACTACATTGCAAGGTTCATATCTCACCTAACAGCCACGTGTGAACCAATATTTAAATTGTTAAGGAAAGATCAAACGGTCAGGTGGAATGACGATTGCCAATTGGCATTCGATAAGATAAAAGAATACTTGCAGGAACCTCCGATTCTAATGCCTCCAGTTGAAGGGAGACCACTGATAATGTATCTGACAGTGCTTGAAGGTTCCATGGGTTGTGTTCTCGGTCAACATGACGAGACAGGTAGGAAGGAGCATGCTATTTACTACCTGAGCAAAAAGTTCAATGATTGTGAGTCCCGATACTCAATACTTGAAAAGACATGCTGTGCACTGGCATGGGCCGCTAAGCGATTGAGGCAATATATGGTTAGGCACACAACCTTGTTGATTTCAAAAATGGATCCTATCAAGTACATTTTCGAGAAACCAGCATTGACAGGCAGAGTTGCACGGTGGCAAATGGTCTTGACAGAGTATGACATTCAGTACACTTCACAAAAGGCCATCAAAGGAAGTATCTTGTCTGACTATCTTGCGCAACAGCCGATTGATGATTACCAACCCATGAAGTTTGACTTCCCTGATGAAGACATCATGTTTCTCAAAGCTAAAGACTGCGAGGAACCACTTCCGGAGGAGGGGCCAGACCCTGAATCCAAATGGAGTCTGATGTTTGATGGGGCTGTCAATATGAATGGGTGCGGAGTTGGAGCAGTTCTTATCACGCCGGAAGGTGTTCATATGCCGTTCACTGCCCGAATAACTTTCGGATGCACCAACAATGAAGCAGAGTACGAAGCTTGTATAATGGGGATCGAGGAGGCGATTAATCTACGGATTAAAACCCTTGATATATTCGGTGATTCAGCTTTGGTAATCAATCAAGTGAAAGGGAGTTGGTACACGCACCAAGCAAATCTAGTGCCGTATAGAGATTATACGAGGAGATTGCTGACATTTTTCACAACAGTGAAACTGTACCACATTCCTCGAGATGAGAATAGGTTCGCTGATGCCTTGGCCACTTTGTCTTCCATGATCAAAGTGCAAGGATGGAACCATGTACCTAAGATTGAGGTATCCCGCCTTGACAGACCAGCATTTGTGTTTGCGGTAGATGCAACGTCTGATGACAAGCCATGGTTTCATGACATTAAGTGTTTCTTGAAAAGTCAAGAGTACCCGTCCGGGGCATCGTCCAAAGACAGGAAGACGTTGAGAAGGTTAGCTGGTAGTTTCTTCTTGAACAAAGATGGCGTGCTGTATAAAAGAAATTTTGACACGGTCCTGCTTAGATGTGTGGATAGACATGAAGCAGACTTGTTGATGATTGAAGTGCACGAAGGCTCTTTCGGTACTCACGCCGGAGGGCATGCAATGGCTAAAAAGTTGTTAAGATCGGGATATTATTGGTTGACTATGGAGTCAGATTGTTGTAAATATGCCCGCAAATGCCATAAATGCCAGATCTATGCAGACAAGGTGCATGTGCCTCCAAATCCGTTGAGCATCATGTCGTCGCCTTGGCCGTTTGCCATGTGGGGCATTGATATGATCGGAAAGATTGAGCCTACAGCTTCCAATGGTCACCGTTTCATCTTGGTGGCAATTGATTACTTCACCAAATGGGTTGAAGCCGCATCCTATGCCAATGTTACAAAACAAGTGGTCGCTCGTTTCTTAAAACGGGATATCATTTGCCGATATGGAGTTCCCGAAAGAATCATTACTGATAATGGTTCTAATTTGAACAATAAGATGATGGCTGAATTATGCCGGGACTTCAAAATCGAACACCACAATTCTTCTCCGTACCGCCCAAAGATGAATGGCGCGGTCGAAGCGGCCAACAAAAATATCAAGAAGATTGTACAGAAGATGGTTGTCACGTACAAAGATTGGCATGAGATGTTGCCGTTTGCTTTGCATGGGTATCGAACGTCGGTACGCACGTCCACTGGGGCAACCCCATTCTCACTTGTATATGGTATGGAGGCAGTGCTACCGGTTGAAGTAGAGATTCCGTCCCTCAGAGTTATGATGGATGTTAAGCTAGATGAGGCTGAATGGGTACGAGCCAGATTTGATCAGCTGAGCCTTATTGAGGAAAAGCGATTGGCGGCTGTATGTCATGGGCAACTATATCAGCGCAGAATGAAACAGGCATTTGACCAAAAGGTGCGTCCTCGGGTTATAAAGTCGGAGATGTGGTACTCAAAAGGATCCTTCCTCCCAATACAGATCACAAGGGCAAATGGACTCCTAATTATGAAGGTTCATTCGTGGTTAAAAAGGTCTTTTCGGGCGGAGCTTTATTGCTTACAACCATGGATGGCGAAGACTGTTCATCCCCTGTCAACTCGGACGTAGTCAAAAAATACTTCGCATGAATAGACCCGCTGGATAATAAAAATAAAAAAAAATCCAGGCAAAAAAGGGCATCCCGGCGAACCAAAAACAGAATAAGGTTCGGGCAAAAATTAGGGATATAATTGAAAAAATTTTGTACACCCGGTAAGTTGAAAACCCGAAAGGGCAACTTAGGCAAAAAAGGGTATCCTGGTGGATCGAAAACCTGAAAGGGCGGTCCACACAAAAGAGGGATTTAAGCGAATGACTACGGTTTGAGTTATCTGTACCCTGTCACCGTTTGAACAACTGACGTTCTGAAGGATAGGAATCGGTCTGATCATTCCTCAGAAGGCAAGGTCGGGGAGTTTTGAAGACATACTGGTCATAACAGAATGGAAATTCAGTGGAATTCCGTTTTCACATTGCCATTAGGATAGTTTCTTTTCTCAATTTTTAGCGATCACCTCTTTCCAGGGATTGCTTCCGGATGTAATTGCCTATTCTGGGCTCTCAGTCAATAAATTGAATTTCAGTAAAAAGCTTTCTATTTTTGTTTTATTGCTTTGTTTGCAAAAACGTCCTAATTTTTGATAAAACATTGCATTTGAAAACATGGCAGCCTTGCAATAACATGCGCAGAAAAAACATTTGAAATTACTTCGAATGTTGAATACTCCCGGATGGTGGATTCTAGCCACGCAATATGCGGGGCATGTGGGCATATTCTTTTGTTGCAGGTAGCAGGTGCAGATGATTTTAAGCACAAGACCAGCAATAAACCACCCCACGCAAAAGACTGGGGCAATTATGGGTAAGGAGATCGGCGTTCATCGGGTCGATCTCAGTGAATTAAGTTCAACTGGGTACCGTTGTATCTTATTAAGTCGATTCTCTCATTCAGTACTTCCAACAGCTACAAGCTTTTCTATATCGATAACGGTCACAGGTTCCCCAAAAGGGTGGTCTCGTCGACACCGAAACTGATGGTCATTATCCCCAGCGAAGTCACAAGAGTTTGAAGAGGCTAGATCTTCTGTAAAATCCTCTTATGACATCCTTTGCGGGGACGAATTGTTGTGTTGTCCAAGCATGGGGCATGATTGTTTCCCCAGCATGAAGTGTTGGTCACCCCCAGTAGAGTTTGAGGACAGTTGGTCTTCTGTAAAATCCTCTCAAAAGGCATTCCCCAACACGAGACGCTTTAAAGCAGTTTCCTCCAGCAGAGTTTGTTATAAACTCGTCATCCCCAACGGAATTGTCTAAAGGAAAGCTCGCCTAACATGGGGCATTGTGGTACTTATCCTAAGCTTGACAGTCATATTCTGCGGCAGACTACTGTGGATTTGCTTTGAGTTTCCCCAAAGGACTCTTTCCTAGTAAGTTGCAGGGGAATTTTCTAACCAGGATTTGCATATCCCTGGCAGAGTAGCCCTGATATCCAGCAAGATCGTATCTCTGGTCATGATCCCCCACAGAGGTCAGCATCGAATCTTGTCAGCAATACTCCCCAGCTGAGTTGTCGTTCTCCCCGCAGAGGTTTATCAGATCGACAGAATCTATTCCTCAACAAGGATGGTACAGCCTTTCCCTAGCCGGGTCAGAAGGTTGATAATCCCTATAAAGGATCTTGGGTTGAATAAATCCCCAAGCAGAGTTTTAATGGCTCATTTCCCCAGCAGGACGTCATTTAAAAATTCTCATCCCCAGCGGAATCGCTGTGACCAGAATTCGTTCCCCCAAGCAGATGGAATAATTCCTGGCAGAGTCATCATTCCCTCATATCTTAAAGTCCAATTTATTTTTGGCAAGCTTGACAATTCGAAGCAGACGGATTGTTCATCCATTCGCCAGCAGAGATATTATCCTTTTAGGAGTCTCCGAGATTAAATCATTGATTGTGGTTCCTCAGCAGAGTCGGCAGAGATGTCTGACGCAGATGCAGAGAGTAATTCAATTTTGAAATTCTAAAAGTCCAACAGTGGATTGGCAAAAGGTCCATCTAAGGGTGGCAAGTTCCAAAAGTCCAACAGTGGATTGGCAAAAGTCCAACAGTGGATTGGCAAAAGTCCGTCTTCGGGTGGCAAAAGTCCAACAGTGGATTGGCAAAAGTCCGTCTTCGGGTGGCAAAAGTCCAACAGTGGATTGGCAAAAGTCCATCTTCGGGTGGCAAAGCAGCTAAAAGTCCAACAGTGGATTGGCAAAAGTCCGTCTTCGGGTGGCAAAAGTCCAACAGTGGATTGGCGAAAGGTCCATCTAAGGGTGGCATATTCTAAAAGTCCAACAGTGGATTGGCAAAAGTCCATCTTCGGGTGGCACGAAGCTGCCAAGTCCACCAGTAGTGTGGCAGGCCAGTAGTCGTCTGGAATTGCATAAAAGACATTATTAAAGTCCACCAGTAGTGTGGCAAGCCAGTAGTCGTCTGGCGTCGTTCAAAAAGACATTATTAAAGTCCACCAGTAGTGTGGCAGGCCAGTAGTCGTCTGGAATTGCATAAAAGACATTATTAAAGTCCACCAGTAGTGTGGCAAGCCAGTAGTCGTCTGGCGTCGTTCAAAAAGACATTATTAAAGTCCACCAGTAGCGTGGCAAGCCAGTAGTCGTCTGGAGTTGCATAAAAGACATTATTAAAGTCCACCAGTAGTGTGGCAGGCCAGTAGTCGTCTGGAATTGCATAAAAGACATTATTAAAGTCCACCAGTAGTGTGGCAAGCCAGTAGTCGTCTGGCGTCGTTCAAAAAGACATTATTAAAGTCCACCAGTAGCGTGGCAAGCCAGTAGTCGTCTGGCGTCGTTCAAAAGACAGTATTAAAGTCCACCCGCAGTGTGGCAAGCCAGTAGTCGTATGGTGTCATTCAAAACACAGATCTCTCCGACGTTTCATCGAGGATTCAATCCAGCAGTCTCGTTGGGTTTATATCCCTTTTCTTCATCATCCAGAGCAAATTTTTGGTTATATTTGGTATTCAATCACTATATACCTTGAAAGTCCGAAAGCAATTGCTTTCAGGCATTCAGGTCTACAGCGCTTGAATAGGGGCAGCTGTAATACCCCAAAATTTGCTCTTCCCTTTTGGCATCATAGCATGGCATTATCATTTATCATATCATATCCACCTCATTAGCATTGCATTGCATTTAACATAGAAAAATGAAGCATGGCATCCTTCTTACCATCAGGGCATGTGATCAGGTGGAAGGTGGACAATCAAGGGATCATTCAAAGCACAAAAAGGTCAATCAAGTTGGCTCTAGACAAGCCAAGAGGTCTCTCATGTCTCATACTACCTCAATTGATCATCCACAACCTCAAGGAAGTGAGATTCAATGGGAGATTGAAGCATTACATCCTACACTATGCAAGAGATTCAAAAATTGAAGGAAAATCCTCAAAAGAGATAGCTCATTGATTCAAAATCATTCTCAAGTGGCATTTCTCATCATCCTTTAAGAGGATACACAACATACTCTGAGGAATTTGGATTTGGAAGATGTGCAATTTCCTCCTAACCAGAGAGGGTCAAAATTAGGGTTTCTAATAAAATCAGGATATCTCTGATTTTTTGGACAAAACTTGATGTCATGGTATTCCACATGTTCTTAAGTGTATGTATGTGTAAAATTGCATCTCAATTGGTTTTAGAAGTGGTTCAATTGGAAGAAAGATCAAGAATCAGAGAAATTGGGGCAAAGTCAAATAATCAGAGGAAAAAGTCAACTCTTGACTTTTTGAGCCCAAATTCATGAAATTCATGTTACATGTGTCCAATGTACAAAATTTGGTCAAGAAATTCCAAAGGAATCATGAAAAATTCAAGGTGTAGAAAGTTGCCATTTTTGGATGAAGAAGGGTTACTAAAAATAGCAAGTTTTGGCCATTTTGCATCAGAATTTGAACCAAGGCCATTTAAATTTGGAGCACCAAATGAAAAATCCACTCTGCCTCAATGAAAGATCTTGTTTTAAGCTTCAAATCCATGTGTGGAACATCTCCATTGGATAAAAATTGAGTGAGATATGATTGATCAAAGTTTGAGCAAAGTAGGTTCAAAACTAGGTCATGACCAAGATTTTCAGGGCACGCGCGCGGTCATTTTAACAAACATGTGGTGGGCCTAATGTCCACTCATTTTTCTCATGGTTAAAGGCCTCAAATGAAAAATCTTTCAACATGAAAGTTGTTCCTCTATGTGAGATCTTTAAGATTGGTGTTCATGTTTTTTTCATTTGATCAAAGGTCAAGAAGTTATGTTGAGTACAATGTGCTATGATCATGCTGAGAACCTAGGTGCCATGTTACCTTGCCAGCCAACCTCACTCACACGCCCATGATGCAGTCTCACATCCTTGTGTTCTAAGTCATTTTTCATCACTTTAAAGGCATTATTCCACTTGGATTCAAACATCAAACATGTTATGTGATGCATCCTCAATCCATTGACACCAAGATGATCCATTTTCATGCATTGGTCATAAAGAAATCCATGTTCAAACATCACCATTTGCATTGATGCATTGACTGTCTTGTCTAGTAATTCACACATTGTTTTTGGTTCAGTCATTCAACAAACTTTCATGATCACTTCAGTCCATTTCCTCATTAAACCAAACAATTAATGCACGTGCTTCCACCATGCTGCTTCTTACATGAGAAGGGAAATGTATGAAACTTGCACCACAAGATTCCTGCAGCTACATCAGAACAACATAACATCACTTTCCTTCTCCTACACACCACCATAACTCCATGAACCTCACCCTCACTCTAACAGAACTTCCCCAACTCGTGCTATTAACCACCTAACTCAGTTAGTTAACTCAAACTCAGTTAACTAACTCAGTTTAACTAGAGTTCTAACTGTTAACTGAACTGGTTGGGAGTTAACCTTGGATATATAAGCTGAAACTCTCACAATTTCAGAGGAGGATTCTCATTTTTCACTCTCACTCCAAATTGCTCTCACTTTTCTCTCAGAGTTCTCTCCATTTTCTCTCTGATTTCACACGAGTTCTTCACACGTTCTCACCTTGATCTTCATCAATTGTTCATCATCAAGCATTTCTGATCAAGAACAAGCTGAAGTAAGAGCAAGCTATCGAGAGCAGCAACTTCTCCAATTGGAATCTCAGTTCATTGTCTTCAAAATCCAAAGGTTCAGAGCATTTATTTTGCTCTTAGGAAGCTCAAGATCAATCTCTCATCTCTGGTTTTCTGTTGATTCAAGAGTTCGCCAATTTCAGGTTTCAAAATTTCTCAAACTTTAATTGCACGATTTTATCCTGTTTTGACTTATTGATGTGTTGTTTGAGCTTATTAGAAGCTATGTGAAGCTGGCTAGTTGATAGAGCTCCTTAGGAGTTTAGAACTGAAACTTAGGGCAAAGTTTCTCTTCTTCGATTCTCTTTATTCATGCTTGATCTGTGAATTTTGTTGCTGAATTTGTGTTCCTCATGAGATTAGCTTTCGTTTGATACCTAGTTTGTTGATTTCTGGAAGCATGTGATATTTACAGTGCCGGAGAGTGGCCGGAGAAGGTGACCGGAGGTCCCTCTCCGGCCGGTGAGGTTACATTAGGGTTTTGCATGCCAGATTAAGTCACAGCCGTTGATTTCGTTTGATCTAATGCTCACAATGGTGACAACACATAAAAACGCACATGCCTTTCACATGCTCATTCTGATTTTATTTTTAAACTTTGTGTAACGCAGTACACCGTAGGTAACGTGTTCCCTCACGCGTGTGTGTTGATTTCAATTACTTTGACTTTGGTTTGACTTGGACTTGATCTGATGGTTGGGAGTGAGTCAAGATTGTTGACTGCAGGTGCATTTTTGTTATTGTGTTTGGCGCGCAGACTTGGACTTATCCAGATTGATATTTGCACCCTCCTGTTTTGAAGCCCAATGCATTTACACTGTCTAATTGCTATGTTTGCACCCCCTTGCATTTTGCATTCATTTTTCATTTTTTATTTCTTTCTACACGTTTGATTTCTAATTTTTAAAAATATCAAAACATATTGGAAAATTCTACAAAAATTCATGTGTATTCTTAAAACATTTAGGAAATTTTCTATGATTTTATTTTCTGATTTTATGACCATTTTGCCCCTGTTCCATTATTTCTTTTGAATTTCCATTTGCATGCATACTTAATGTGACATATGATTTTGTGCATTTTTGTTCTTGATCATAAAAAATGATTTTGATGCCTTTCTTTTTGCATTGTGGTCACAATATGTTGGGGTATGTTTGGGATTTATGAGATGATTTTTAAGTCTTTTTTGGATGACTTTTGATGTGTTGCTTTGAGCATGAATGCATGAAACTTCCATGAGACTTTGACCTAATTGTTGAGTGACTTTGGTTCTGATTCATTGCTTGTGGACTTGATATGTTAATGGCATGGGTTTAAGGTGTTTGATTGGTGAAAGTCATAATTTTTGGAGCATGTTTGCTATTTGTTTGAAGCATGAAGTTTAACTTGTTCATTTTGTGAATGTATGCCTCATGTTTGGTTTGCTTGATCATGAAGGCACTTGTGCCATGAGTTGTGGTTTTGTTTGAGGATGTATAGCATGTTAATTGACTTCTGATTGTGACATTTGGGTTTCATCTTTGCATGTTTGATGTTTATCTTGCACCTTAAGTCACTTGTTTCACAAGTATGAACCACATTCACATCACTTCCCCTTTCCTTCTTTGCTTCTTGTTGGATTGAGATTTTGTTTGCATGATTTGGTATGCTCATTTAGGATAACATTAGGTTGTGTAAATATGAGTTACATTCTGACTTGGAAGCATGTATAGCATTTAATCTCATTTTACTTTGTTTGTCAACTTGTTTGAATTTGATTTGTTCATTATACCTTCTTACTTTACTTGTAAGTGATTGTGCTAACCATGTAGGGGCTTTGGTAAGTTTCAATTGAGTGTGGATAAGGAATCCACATTCAACTTCTATCCTTTCTCTTTTACAATTCCATGTTTTGTTAAGCACTTATGTGCTTTCTTTCAATAATTCATTACTTTCCCTTTTGAATTACAATTCATCTTCCATTTTAGAAGTGAATTGTTTAATTCATTCTTTCTTTAGACTTTAGGTTGAAACCTCACAAACTTTAGGATCACTCCCTTAACTAATCAATTAGGATTGAGTCTTAGTCCATATAGATTTTACCTTTACCTTCTCTTGAGTCTTTCATCTTCTCATCTCAAAGAAAATTCAAAACATATAATAAAGGTAGGCATTTATTGCATTTAGGCCTTTCATATAAAGAAAAGATTATAAGGGGTCTTCTCTTGTAATCTTAGAATGTGTAGCATATAGCCCATCTTGGGTCAATGTGTTAAACATTTGATCTTGTATGAGGGACTTAAATGCAATACTTGTTGAAGGTGCAAATAATAAAAAACACTTCTTCACTTCATAATCAACAAAACACTTAATAAACACAAGTATGCTAGTGTGTTTGAACCTTGACAATTGGAACTAAGTGTGGGGGTCTTCTTCACTCTTAGTGTGTTTTCTTACCCATTCCATCTTGGAATGTGAGGATGTACACATTCCAATGACTAAGATTCAGATACACTATCATATGCAAATAAATGAAAAAACTCTTAAAAGACAAAAACAAACAATAACGTCTTTCCTTCGGGAATTCTTTTCTCACCTCATTCACTCTTAACGCACGAACGCGCTTCTACTCGTTCTCTTGCAAGATGGTAACGCACTCGGACCAGCGAGCCTGCAACACCTGAGCTAGAACGTTATCCGTTCCTTAAAAAACACAAACAATTCATCCCTAGTGAGGGGAACTACGTCGCTCTGATTCTCATGGTCCCGATGAGATACGTAGGCAGTGGGGTAGGGCCCATTCGAGCACTTCTTTTATTTTCCCTACATTTGTTTCTCTTTCTCTTTCCCTTCCATTAGCAGTTCCTTTCCAGTATTCTTTTCTATCACCCTTTGATCGAGACAAGCAAGCGTGGATCCCATCGGGTACGATGGACGCGAGGGGGTGCTAATACCTTCCTCTCGCGTAACCGACTCCCGAACCCATTTCTTTTGGTCGTAAGACCATGCTCTATCCTTTCCTTCAGGTTTATGCGGTGTTTCCTTTCCCTCTCTTGGGATAAATACACATTGCTGGCGACTCTGTTTCGGTGCCACTTTCGCGTTTGTACTTGGATGAAAATCCCGGGAGCGACAGTGACAACGAAGGAATATCATGGCTTTTTCCTTTTGTTGATCAGATTATTTATTTCCTTTTTTAATAGTTTCGTCGTGACCTTCTGCGCGTAAATAAATTTTAGCGTCTAGAGCCCATGTCAAATAATTCTTTCCCGAAATATCAAGAGCCCCAAAATCCAATTTCGTAAGATTTGACATACTTAGTTCTATCATAAAAAATAAAAATTAGATAAAATATTAAGTATTAAATATTATAATGAGATAATTATCACAAAGATAATATTAAATAATAACACTTTTATAAATTTCAATATTTAAAATAACATAGTAAACTGAATTGTTAAATTAGTTTTAAAGTTATCTACTTAAAAAATATCAAATTAGTGACAAAATACATCTTGTATTTTTTAATTATTATATAATCTAAAATCTAAATTGCTAACTCGATCAAAAACATGAAATAATAATATTTCAAACAATTTCAATCTCTTGACACAATTAAATATAAGGATTAATAAATTCCTGTATTTTAAAATAACAACTCATTATGAGAAACAAAAATTTTCTTGAACGAAAAATAGCAAATAGAGCGTTACAAGTTCTTCAGAAATTATACAATGTTACTTTGCTATCCTTTAGGGATGCTATTCTTTATAAGTTCTTTAGGAACTATATAAATGATTTGTTACAAACAATGATCTAAAAATTATAATCATCCTTCCGGGATGCGTTAAAATTATTTGTGTCATTCTTCTGGAATGACAATCTTTTGGCAACTTTTATATCACATACTCAACTTTTTTTATTTCCATGATTCTAAACAAATGATGGTTCAAGATTAATTTAAGATGGAAGCGAAAGAATCATACCTGAGAGCTTCGTGCTGATAACGTGTTATAAAACTAAATAAAATTATATAGAGATCAAAGAGAGGAAGAGAAGAGAGAAAGTAATATTATATTATCTTCTTCAAAAGTACTTTTTACATTGCAATGTGGATCTAATTTATAGGACCTAAGGGAGATGAAAAATCAAAGTTATTAATAAGGAATAGGAAGATGAAAAGAAGAATAAGAATGAACATCCACTTTTATCTTTATTCATAACAAAATACTTGTTCTCTATGACTATCATAATTATTGTAAACGAAGCAACATCTATTTTACCATTACATTTGACAGTCGTGTTGGAACAAAATTTTCATATCCCTTGGGTTTTGATGATAACAAAGTATTTAAAGAATAATTTGGTATACTAATATATATTTAAGTATGTAGGATCATAAGCTTAAAATTCAACTCTGAATTGACCCTAATGAAAGCATATGTAGAGAAGCTAAATGACTCAGATTCTGAAGGATTAGAATCTTATAAATCTGAATGTGATGAATCTCAAAAGTAGATCAGTCTTGTCAAATGCCAAATTATGGAAAAATTCAACTAGGGTTTCATTGTGCAAGTCTCAAGGAATGGTGATGTGAACTCTTAAGTCTGCCCCAACTTTTTGGTAGATACTTAGTATGAGAAAGGCGCTATAGATAATGTTATTACTCAATGGACAATGATCTTAACCAGATACATCCTCCAATGTCTCTCTTATAATTCTTCCCACAAAGAACTGTTATGCAAGCCAACTTCCAACAACTCTTTTTCTTCCTCTATAAAAGGGAGTCGAAGATTTGAAAGAGGGTTACAATACTACAATAGAAAAACATTGAGCATAACTTTGAGCTAAAGTTTACTAACTATTTATTGCATAAGCTCTTAAGATTTCCTATCTTTATTGATCTTAGAAATATTAAGTGTTAAAGAACCTCCGCTTCTTCTCAACTCAGATTTGAAGATCAACCTTCCCCAAATTATATTTGATTATCTGAAGATGACTATCATATTCTTTCACAAGGGAAAGTCATGTTTCATTCCTTATGTAAGGGTTCTTTCTGAACTCTTCATTCAACAAGGAGTAGAGAGAACTATGGTTGAGGTGGCTTCACAAATCTGGGGTGATAAGTTAAAGATACCAGAAGCTATGAAAGCCTTTGATCCTTTTAAGGTTAAAGTGGTCTCTGTGGATGAATTTTCTTCTTCTTCTTCTTCTTCTTCTATTTAGATTCTTTTTTTGTGCTATGTATCTCATCCTTCTTTTAATGAAATTTAATTTGCTTTCTCTTCTTATTATTTATGTTCTTTTGCTTACAATGTTTATGTTACTCTAGTTTGTCTTACTAATTGATTGATAAGCATTACCATTTTTTAATGGATATCAAGGGAAGTTTAAGGCTATCATGGTAAAGGAATGGAAATTATGTTTATTCATTAAGAAGAAAGTACATTATCAGGACCTAAACATTATTACATTTGTTATGCTTTAAAGATAGTTCTTTGATTTGATCATCTGTCATATCTCTTGACTCCAAATAAGTCTTCTAGTCCTCATCCCACCCCTTCTTCTTGAGATCTGCTTATGAGGTCTCGCCCTCTTCATAGACTCCAACATATGTGCCTTCATCCTTGGAAGTTATGGATCTCAGAGCCCCTGCTAGTTCCTCAGATTTTTTTTCCTTCCTAGCTTGCTTCTTCATCAGGTTGTGTATCTCCTTTACAAAATCTCTCTTGTCAGCCTTGAATTATTTTGCTTTATCCATGTTTTGATGCAAAGAAAAACTCTTCAAGAGGAATGTGACCTGGTTGGTAATACTACGTCTGCTTTTATATATCAAACTCTTTTCTGTCTTGAAAACCACGTTCTCTTGATCATGTTCTTCCTTGAATCCTGTTCCTCAGAGACCATGCTGTCATATTCTAACTTTGATTATCTTAAAAATTGTGGTACAAATGATTATTTATCACTAGTTCATTTGTTCTCAGTATCTTTTCTCTCTACTATTCTGCTTTAATTAACTTTTTATTGATGACAAAAATGGGAGAAATTCATGGGATTATTTAAAGAGGATAAAGTATTTTGAATACTTTTAAATACCCAAACCCACATTTTATTGCATTTAACTTAATATTATTTTATTATGTTATTAAGATAAGTTTAAATTAACTTGGATAGGACTTAGGGGGGCTTACAAAACTCAACCTTTGAACTATTAGACCCAGAGGGAGTTTACAAACCTCAGACTTTGATGTTGGCAAGTTAGTTAAATTGACCAATCATAGTTCTTAAATACCTTTGTTTGTCATCTTCAAAAAGGGGGAGATTGTTGAAACAAAATTGTTCATATCCCTTAGGTTTTGATGATAACAAAATACTTAAAGAACAATTAGGTATACTAACATATATTCAAGTATGCAGGATCATAAGCTTAAAATTCTACTATGAATTGGCCCTGATGAAAGCATATGTAGAGAAGATAAATGACTCAATTCTGAAGGATAGAAATCTGATGACTCTGAATGTGATATATCAGCTTCTGAATTATTAAAATCTGATCATGGTATTCCACCCTCTAATGACAATTCAGACTCTAAAGACCTCAGCTAAAGGTGCTCATCTTCTGATCTGTACTCTATCTCAAAAATAGACCAGTCTTGTAAAATGGCAGATTATGGAAAAAAGTGAACTAGGGTTTTGTTGTGCAAGGCTCAAGGAATGGTGACATGACCTCTTAAGTTTACCCCAATTTTTTGGTAGATACCTAGTATGAGAAAGACACTATGGACAATTCTATTACTCAATAGAACAACATTGATCATAACTTGAAGCTAAAGTTTTCTAACTATTTATTGCATAAGTTCTTAAGATTTCTTATCTTTGTTTATCTTAGAAATCTTAAGCTTAAAAAAACCTTTGTGGTTGTTGAAATACTTTTATACTTCTGATTGAACATCAAGTATAATTGATATCTTTTCTACTAAACTGTTTGTTTAAGGTAGATGAATTCTCTTGCTAAGTTGCTTGAGCGGAAGTCTCTTTTTAGTATGATTAAGCAGCGAAAGTCTCTTCCTTATGTGCTTGAGCAAAAGTCTCTTGCTGGATTAATTGAGCGAAAGTCTCTTTCTAATGTGATTGAGCAGTTGAAATCTCTTGCTAGTTTGCTTAAGCAAAGTATAATCAACTTGATTATAATGAAAATCTCTTGTTGGACAAAGGAAATGAACTACTCCCAATTTTTGAGAGAAACCAAGACAAACTCAGTATGTAGATTTATTTATTGCTTCCAAACTCTATTATTTCCACTGCTATTAACTCTGAGATCCAACTCTAAACTTGTTCAAATTCTGAAGTTGATTTTCAGAAGTAAAATAGATTTAAAATATACAAATTCAACCGTATTTTTCTCACCTAGTAAATATAAGTCTTAAGAGATCATATTATCATTTTAATGTAGGGATTTTAAAAATTTATAATTATTTTTAAAAACTTATTTACATTAATGAATACAAAAATAAAAAATTTAATTAGTTAATCAATAATAAATATTTGTTTAATATTATAATTGAATTTTTCAATGTTAAATTTTTGTCAAAGTTCTTTAAGAAAAAGTTGGACTTGTCCAACTTTCAATTTTAGTAGCTTTCTAATGATTTGTTTTATTTTGTTTTTTTATCAATAAATTTGCTTTTATTAAAAAAATTGATCATTTTCTGATTTTGGTGATAGAACTAAAGTATTAAGAAAAATAATTTATGAATTATAATTATTTTTAATTTTTCTTTTGCCAAAACCAAAAAAATATTAATTTTAATCAAAATTTTGTGATAAAAGAATTTGTTTTATGTATACTATAAAAATTGTTATAAATAAAATTCATTAAATAGAAACAATATTTATATTATAAATATTCTCATTTTAATATAAAAAATATTTTTAAAAATTGAATTTAACAAATTAATTAGAGTAATATAATTATTTTCATTTTTGTTGTTAATAATATTAAAAAATAATAGTTCTTTCTAACTAACTATTAACTAATATTTATGCACTTTTGTATGCTCTAACATTTTTTTTGATGATTCATTTAAAAAAATCAACTTATCAAAAATTAGAAGGAATTTATTATATTCACTATTATTTTTACTTTCATGTTAACAATATTAAAAAGTGTTAATGTCAACTATTTTTGTAGTTATAAAATTTATTTACTTTTATTTAAAATATATTAAATGTATTAAATTAAACATATTAATTAATATTAAATTTTTGTTGAAAATGAAAAATAAAATTAAAATAATATTAAAAAATATAAAGTAATTAATTTATAAAAATTAACATGCGTCAAAAATATAAACAAATTTAGTTTTGGTTTTATAACCATTGTTTTGATTGTTTTGGTTTTATGGTGGTACATTATTTTCTTAAATATATATTGAATTAATATATAATTTTGTATAATTCTTACTTTTAAAAATCGATTTGCAATTTTTATCCATTGCCTTCCATGTAATTCAGATTCTAGCAGTAAATCAAAGTGACTTAAATAAAACAAACACTTAAAATACAATCATCTATAACACATACCGACATACGCAATCATGCATATAGTTTATTGATATAACATGTATATGACGGCGAGTGGATTTCACAATTTAGACACATAATAACATATTATAAACTCAAGATGAGTCCTTAAAACATCACAGGAAAAGTAAAAAGCAAAATGTAGCCAAGAACAACTTGCCGGCGGCAGAGATCACCACCAACATCAACATATGATGATATTTATTTCCGGCAAGTCATCCTTGGCTGCACTCCACTTTATGCTTCTTCATGTGAGTTAAGAGGACCACATAGATTAGAATAACTATCCAAATATGTTTTGAGGAGTTGCTGTGAAGCATTGTTAGGTTGGGTGGTGAGAGCTTATATTTAGGCACAATATAAGAGATATATTGGAATAAGACACTTGTTCTGACTCACGGACTTTCCAGAATAAGATCGTATTTTATTAAACACTGCCAGATAAGGAAATAGGCCACGCGCTCCTTTATCTTACTATCCACGTTATATGTTGTCTTTTTTAATCAGAATATTGACAAATGTTTAATGTAGATTTGGTTTATTTTTTTGAGGAGGTTACATTGATTTTTGAAAAATGTGTGTTTCTTTCGAGAAAATAAGATTTGGATTCGGATTTTAGATTTATTTATGGATTAATAGGTATTTTACGAATTTAAAAAATCTTATAAAAATATTTTGACTGGACAACTATGGAGTTTGAGTGTTTCAACTACGTCAAAAGGTGTTATAAATAGCAAATTTATGCTGACAAGATTCATGTGCTATCAACTCCATTAAATGTGTTGACATCACGATGACCCTTCTTTATGTGGAGAATTGATATGATTGGAATGATTGAACCAAAAGTTTGGAACGGTCATAGCTTCATTTTAGTCGCTATTGATTACTTCACAAAATGGATTGAAGCTGCTTCATACACCAATGTCACTCGACAAGTGGTTACAGGGTTTATAAAAAAGGAAATTATATGTTGCTACGGAGCTTCTAGCAAGATTATTACTGACAACACCAATAACCTGAACAACACAATGATGAAAGAGTCGTGCGAGGACTTCAAAACTGAACACCACAACTCTTCACCATACTGGCCCAAGATGAATAGCGCCGTAGAAGCAGCAAATAAGAACATCAAGAAAATTGTCCAGAAAATGGTCAAGACATACAAGGATTGACATGAGATGTTTCTCTTCGCTCTACATGGCTACAGAACTTCAGTATGCACCTCTACTAGGGCAACTTCGTTCTCATTTGTATATGGCATAGAAGTTGTCCTTCCAATCGAGGTTGAAATTCCTTCACTGAGGATCATCATGAAAGCCAAGCTTGATGAAGCAGAATGGATCCAACCTAGATTTGATCAGCTAAATCTAATAGACGAAAAGTGTTTGGCTGCCCTCTGCCACGGTCATCTATTCCAAAGACGTCTAAAGAACGTTTTTGACAAAAGGGTTCGCCCTCGCATATTTCGGGAAGGCGACATAGTGCTCAAGAAATAATCGTCAATACACTCGGATCTAAAAAGGAAATGGACCCATAACTATGAAGGACTTGTCGTAAAGAAGGCCTTCTCGGGCGGAGCACTGATCTTCACCACTATGGATGTGGAGGAGTTTCCATTTCTAGTGAACTCCGACGCAGTCAAAAAATATTATGCCTAAAAAATGAACAAAGAGCCCACTAGGTTGACATTCGAAAGGACAACCTAGGTAAAAATGGGTACTCCGATGGACCAAAAAAATAAATGTCCAGGAAAAATTTGGGATTAATTAAAAAATAATAATAAGTCCACTAAGTTGAAAACCTGAAAAGGCGACTTAGACAAAAATGGGTATCCCAGTGAACGAAAAGAAAAGAGAAAAATGTCCAGGCAAAAGTTAGGGATAAAGGCATTTGAATGCGACACTTGAGCCTACTTCATCACAGCTAGAATTCAAAAGGCGAAGATCGGTCCAGTCATCGTTAACTGAAGCAAAGTATTGAGATTCAGATCTTACAGTGGATAATAGCATGTGTTGTAACCAATGGAAATTCATTTAAATTTCCCATTGCCATTTACCTTATTTTTTAATTTTTTGTAATTTCCTCTTCTAGGATTTTGCACGTTTGTACTCACATCATAGGTACAACCTTTCTTTCACATCCAATAAAACTCTCTTTCTCATATCAATTTTCCTTTCCTGTATTTTGTTTGTAAAATATTGATTATTTTGATATATAATACTACAAAATATTGAGAATAATAAAAAGCTAAATGAAAAGTTTTTGCATTGCCTTGATTACTTGAAAATTTCTAAATGGAGATCGTTAGTCTATAGTGAACGCTTAATATATGAAAGCATCTCGACGACCGCCCGATCAGGTCATAAGCCATTCTCTCTCAGAAAGAATCAAGATGAAGATCTCCAGCAGTTGTGGTAACCTTAACTTCTCTCCTTCTTTACAAATTCTCTAGTTCAGTTATCAGATGTCGAAGAATCGAAGGTCACTACCATACTAAAACCAGAACCATAGTCCACCTCTGTCAATACCAGTCACTCTTTTCACCTAGCAGTCTACATTGTTGCATAATCTCATGAATCATATAAGTCAAGCATAAGCACTCCATGTATAGTGTTGTTCGCCCGCGCGAACAAACGCTGGCCTTCTGTCATTGGTTCGCTTGCAGGACCGGCCAGACGAATCCTAGAACTTGGAATTGGAAGCGTATGTTTTTACTTCGTTTATGTTTGTTTAAGTGTCACGTTTAAGTGATTTGGGTGACGCGAAGAATATCTTAACGGTTGCGAGTTGGTTTGCAGAAGAAGCAAGGAAAGGCAAGGGAAAACAAAGCGGAAAAAGATCAAAAAAAATATAAAGACTTTAAATTATATGCGGAAGAGGAAAATAAATTGCATTAAATGAGATTTGGACGCAAGTATACATTTGTTTGTGGGAGTGAACTCGTTTCTCTCTATGCTTGGTACTTTGAGTATTTTCCCTTTACAATCTCAAAAAATGCGACCTCAAAAATAGAAAAAACAATGCCTTATATAGGCCTAAAAAATAACTGTTTGTCTGTCCAAACGTTTTCTGAAGCTGACACGTGGCACCCCACTCTTCTTTCAACTTCCCATGGTTTTGGAATTTTCAAACTTTTTCCCGCCTAAACAATCGTTCCTTGAAACCGACATCAGCTTATTTCCGACGCCAGGACTTATCGACGGTCCTTCGACACGCCTTTCCGCTAGTGTCGACTCGACACTGCCTTGCACCTCTCTCCTGCGTCGGCTTGTTTTGGGCGTTTCTGGTCACCACCTGCCAGTCAAAATCTAGTGCCAACAAATTGCCCCCTAAAAAAGGCCAGTTTCGACTGAGCATTGTGTCGACGGAGAAATCTGGCTTTTTGGTCTCTCACACGATTTCGATGGCTTCCCTTTTTGCAAACCATTTTTGTCTTCTTTCTTAACACGTGGCAAGCGCCGCCTGACATGATGATGGCAATCTCCTCCCACGATTTCCAAGAAAAACGCCATAATGGCTAGTCTCATCCAAGTTATGGGCTTTGACACCAAACACCACTTATTTTTAGAAGTTGGAAAGTCTTGACTTTTCATTTTCTGCATGCGCCCTATAAATAATCCTCTTTAGAAACCCTTTCACTTTCGCAACTCCTCTTTCACAAACCCTCATTTTCTCTAAACAGCTTTGTGACATTTTCCTTCCCTGACTCTTTGTCTCCTTTTACCCTTCTCTTCTCCAATGGCTTCATCAAGAACACCTATCACTCGCATCCCTTAAACCACTAGCAACAACCCTGTTGCGTATGTCCTTTCAGAAGCGGAAACACATCAATCTCTTCCTCAACCATTTTCAGCTGACGAAACAGTGGTGTCCAACTGGTGCCGTCAAATGGTTATTCCATTCGCAATGGAAAATACGATGTATGGTTTCCATGGTCCGTTCCCAGACAACAAACCTAGTCCTCAAGAACTTCAGAAGTTCTTCCCTTGTTTTAATCAAACTATTCCACCCGCTTTTGAGAAAGGGGGTACCTTGGATCTTAAATACATGGCACCAAAGTCGAGAGTTTTCAGGTCTATGCCAACTCCCGGTAACAAGGATTATCTCGCTTGGCTCGACAAAGTCGAAGGGAAACGTCAACAACAATGGAAGAATTATGGCATCTTCGACGCCATCCAACTCTCCAGAACTGCCCACAGGGTTAACCCTTGTTTGCTCCTGTCGTCAATGTATTTTTGGGAAGGGTCGACAAACACATTCCACCTCCCTTGTGGTATGCTCACGCCGACACTTTTTGATGTGGCGGCCATTACTGGCCTTTCGCCACTGGGTGAGACTTTCGACCCGACTTGGGAGACGGAGAACGCTTTCGACTTCGAGCATGCTAGTTTCCAAAACTACATAGAGGATCACCATGACAAAAACTCCCAAGAAGTCTCTGAGGAAGAACACATTGCTTTCTTAACCCTCTGTCTATCATACTACATGTTTTTCCCTGGCTCCCTGCAGATAGCAAAAAGCATTATTAACTTGGCCATTCAGATTCATGAAGGCCGACAAATATCTCTGGCCAAACTCCTGTTGGCCTCCCTTTATCATTCTCTTGGCCTGTCGGCCATGAGACTAAAACTCCTACATCAAACCACTAAGGCCTTAAACATCTCAGGGCCTATGTGGTTGTTACAGCATTGGCTCAACGCCACCTTTGAGCACAAACTGGGATATCCAGCTTCAGCAAGGATGGAGATCCTCAACAAAACACGTTCTGTCGAAGGGTTGCGACTAGCCTTGATGACTACTCAAGAAGCTCCAAGACAAGCCCTCTTCATGAGGTATCTGAGTATGTTTGTGGAAACTTCCTCTTTTGTTCCTGACATGGCGCCATTTGTGGAGCGTAAGTTTGGACCGACTGGTTCAGAAACCCATTCCCTGGAGTCTCACCTCAGGCTACTGCACTGTCGAATGTTGTATGGCGGGCGTTTCTCACTCCTACCATAATTTCTTTCCGTATCAAAATAGGGAACAATGGGTATGGTTTTATGAACTACTGTCCAAATTTGGTTGCTCGACAATTTGGCCTGAGCCAAATGTTACCAAAATCTTTGGTGAGGCATTCTGATGATATAGTCCGGTCTGGTCGACGCCTCACTCACGTTGGTCACAAAGCTTGCATGAGGTTCTTCAGAGCCTCTCAACATTTGGAGCTACCGGTTTTCTCCTTTCGACCTTCCTTTTTCACTAATCAGGAATTTGATGCTTGGTGGTTGGAATATCAAACCCAAATTTTCACCCCCAACCTCTTTCTGGCAAACGTGGTCGACACCTTTGCTTCTACAGCTGGTATCCCTAAACCATCGACCACCGTGGATGTCGATCCTGCAGACGAAGTTTCAACAAAAGTATGTCCCAGACTCTTGATTTTATATACATATATATTTTTTGTAAGTCTGGACTAAAGAGAGGCTATGTTGCTTTCAGGGGCGCAAACGGGAAACAACTACTGGGTCCAACTCCACTAGACCTGCCAAAAAACCCAAGGCCAGCCTTGTACAGGTGTGTTTATTTCCTTGTTCTGTGGCATTGTCATCCCCTGGTTCTCATATTGTCTCTGCGCAGGTTTATGAGAAGGCAAGTTCCCCCGAAAGGACTTAATCGAACGAGAGTACTCACTCCCGAGTTTTTACTGCAACAGCTCCAGCATCTCCTCCTGCTACCCCTTTGGTGAGGGAGAAAAAGGTTCTGACGCGACGGACACCCTCAAAGCCCAACATCTCTACAACGGCTCCTGTTGTTTCGCGTAACCTTGAGGACGCTTTCGACCGGATTCCTTCTGTCGCCCTTCCCAAGACAACGACTCCTGTGCAGGTAATTTGACTTTATTTACTTCCCAGTTGACCTTGGGGGCGACTAACTCACTGGTATTTTATTTTTTGGTAGGAGCATGTGGTCATTTCGACCACTGTTGATGAGGGTGATATCGGATAGGCCGCAGACGCTCCCAACGCTAGTGTAACCATTACGCCAAGTCCCCAAAGGACTGACGAATTTCATTCCCTTGTACATGAGGAAAACTTGGCGAAGACACCTCCTGATGCAACTGAAAATGTCGAGCCTGATGACACACTCCCTGAGGTCACTGTCATTCCTCCGCCTGCTGTGAGCATCATTGCCAGAGAAAAACCCCAAATTCCTGAAAACCAACCAGAAAAGGCCCCACCTGCTGCTGAGGCATCTCCTACTCCAGAGGCACTCCTAGCGGACAAAGCCACAAACCCAGCTGCAACTCTAAAAGCGCTACACAAGCTTCGACAGACAGCTGAAGAGATTCAATCCACCAGTTCGACCTCGATTCCCACTCCAGAAGTGGATGCCTCTTTCAACCTCAAACTTCAGTAGCTGAGGTCTTACCTTTTTGAGGAACAGTTTCTGGCGGCCGTTGCTGAGGAATCTGACATAGCTAATGACGTGTTCAACCTCCTGAGTGAACTTTCTGAGTTCCAGCTTCCTGCCCCCATGGCCACCTATCTAATTGAGTTCGAAGCTTTCTTTATTCAAATGGCCAAGGATCTCTCGACACATCATCAGGCCGATGCCCAGATTCGGTTTTGTCACGAAGACATGAAGCGTGAATGGCATCTTAGTTCCGTCTGTGAACAGAAACTTGGAGACTACGAAGCCAAAAAACAAGAGCATTCTAACAAACGCCAAGCCTTTGACCAGCAGATATCTGAATATCAAGCCCAAATCACGGAGCTGGCAAAAAGGATAGCCGAGGTCGAACGTCAGAAAGCCTCTTTGGACTCGGCTGAGCCTTTGCCCTCTCAAGAAACCATCGACAACGAAGTCGCTCAGGGCCTTGTGCATGTCGAAGCGGCGATGAAAATTAAGGACGCCATCAGCCGTATGCAACGACGCAAGATTATTCTTGAGAGCAAAATAACCCATGAGAAAGTCCTCTTTGATTACTTTAAGGCTAGATTCCCTGAATTCCCTTAGGTTTTATATTGATACAATGTAATGCACCTTTTTTGTAAGCCATCTTGGCCTTATACTTAATGAAATTTATGTTTTGATGCGAACCTCTTGTAGCATGGGTCTGTATCTTTTTAAATATTTCCCATTTACTCTTAAGACTCGTTGGTCCGCCCCCAACTCCTGCACTTCATATGCGTTGTCACTGGACACTCGCGTCACCCTAAATGGTCCTTCCCAGTTAGGAGACCATTTTCCCATCGTTTGATCTCGTCGATCCACGGGCAACACGACTTTCCAAACATAGTCGTTTGCGGCAAAGGTTTTTCCCTGAACTTTTTTATTGTAGGCCCTGGCGACTCGAGCCTTCTGGCGTAGCAACACGTTTAACGCGACCATTCTTTCCTCGTCTAAGTCTACAAGCTCGTCTAACATCATCTCCCAGTATTGATCCGACGGAATCTCATATTGTCGCTGCACTCTGACGGATTGCAAGTGTACTTCCGCAGGTAACACAGCGTCGTGTCTGTAGGTTAGACGGAATGGAGTCGAATTTGTCGACGCTTTGGGTGATGTCCGACATGCCACAGCACTTGACTCAGCGTTTTATGCCAGTTCTTTGGCTTGTTCGCAACGTGCTTTTTGATTAAGCCAATTATTACTTTGTTGGCTACCTCAACCTGGGCATTTGCCTGGGCATAGTAAGGCGTCGAAGTAACCAACTTGAAACCCATTTCTGCCGCAAACTCTTGCATCTTCTGCCCCACAAACACAGAACCCTGATCTGTTGTGACTGTCTCGGGTATCCCAAATCTATACAAGATATGATTTTGGATGAAGTTTATCACAGCCTCTTGATCCACTTTCACCAAAGGCACGACCTCTATCCATTTCGTGAAATAGTCTATTCCTACGAGGATAAACTTTTGTTGCTTTGACGAAGCTGGTCGAATCTCTCCGATTACGTCCAAAGCCCATCCCCGAAAAGGCCATGGTTTGATAATCACATGTAATTCGCTGGCTGGGACATGCTGGATGTTGGCGTGCTTTTGACAGTCCTGGCAACCTTTCGCGAAATCAATACAATCCTTAAGCATGTTGGGCCAATAGAAGCCTTGTCAACACAAAAGCCATTTCATTTTCTGCCCGACCTGGTGAGCCCCACAAGCCCCACTGTGTACCCCCGAGATTGCCAAATATGCATCCGTGTCTCCCAGACACTTTAGTAACACCCCTTCTGGAGTTTTCTTCAGTAACTCGTTTCCCATCAGGACATAGCTCATGGCTCTATACTTGGTCCTTCGATCGGAGCTACCCTGTGGGTTCTCCAGATACTCTATAATTGCTCTCGGCCAGTCCGTTGGTGGCATATCGTTAACAAAAACCTCACCACTTTCTAAACCTTCGACCAAACTCATCGAGTCTTTGGGTATTGACATGCTTGGTGGCGCGCGTATATTTGACACCATCTTCTTTCTGGTTTCGACGAAACCTTTTAACTTACCTTCCGACACTTTATACCCCGACGCAATTTGCGCCAGTTCGTTAGCTTTTTGGTTTTCTATCCTTGGCACATGCGAGATGCTAACAACTTTCAAATATTCCAACCAACGCTTCGCTAACGAAAAGTAACCCAGAAGATGTTCACTCACGCATTTATACTCTCTGGTAATTTGTTTAATCACCAATTCGGAATCCCCTTTTATTTCCACCTCTCAGGCTCCCAAGTCTTTGAGTATCTTGAGACCAGTAATTAAGGCTTCGTATTCTGCCTCGTTATTTGAACATTTGCCATCAACTTCACATTTAAAGGTAGTTGGAATCCCCTGCGGGGAGATTATTAGGATTCCGACACCTGCTCCATTCTTATGGCTCGACCCATCAAAGTACAATTTCCATGGGGCGATGTCGATGCTATGTATCGACGTATCGATCACCGCGTGGTCGAAAATGAAGTCAGCCACTATTTGACCCTTCATCGCCCTTAAAGGGATGTATGTTAGGGAGAATTCAATTAACGCTAGTGCCCATTTCCCAATTCGACTATGCAAAATAGGTTTGGACAACATATGCTTAATAACATCAAAGTGCGACGAAACATAAACATTAACTGGTTTGATATATTGCTTTAATTTCATACATGAGAAGTACAAACATAGACATAACTTTTCAATCATAGTGTATCTAGTCTCAGCATCTATCAATATCCTACTAAGGTAATAGATGGGTCTTTCGACACCACCATCATCCTCTTGTGCTAGCATACTGCCTATGGTCGTGTCCGACGCCGCAATGTACAACTTCATGTTTTTATTGATACTAGGTGGTAGTAGGATTGGAGGCTTTGTAAGATATTCTTTGATCGCGTCGAAAGCCTCTTGTTGTTCTTGCCCCCAGCGGAATTCACTTTCTTTCTTGGTCTTGAGTAGTGGTGAAAACACTTTCGTTTTGCCACTTAGGTTTGAGATCAACCTCCTCAAGAAATTTATCTTTCCCAACAAAGATTGGAGCTGCTTCTTTGTTGTCGGAGGCTTGAGATCTAGGATTGCCCTTGTTTTGTTCTGGTTGATCTCGATGTCTCGCTTGTGGACTACGAAACCCAGGAAATCTCCTGCACGAACACCAAAAGCACATTTTAGTGGATTCATCTTTAATCCATATTTTCTCATCCGCTCAAATGAGCGTCGAAGGTGATCGAGATGACCATCCTCTGATGACGATTTTATGACTATGTCATCAATGTATACCTGCATGAAATTCTTAATAAAATCATGAAATATGGCATTCATAGCCCTTTGGTAGGTTGCCCCCGCGTTTTTCAAACCGAAAGGCATCACCACCCATTCATATGTTCCCAAAGCTCCAGGACATCGAAATGCGGTTTTGGGAACATCTTCCTCGGCTATAAGAAGTTGATTATAACCGAAATACCCATCGAGCATGCTCAAATACTCAAATCCCGCGGCTGAGTCGACTAGCATTTCTGCCACGGGCATTGGGTATTCGTCTTTAGGAGTAGCGTTGTTCAAATCCCTAAAGTCAATGCATACTCGAAGGGTCCCATTTTTCTTAATAACCGGAACTATGTTTGCTATCCACTCTACATACCTTGCAGTTCTGATGAACCGACTTTTGAGCAACCTTTCGATTTCTTGTTTGATCTTCAACGTCACCTCAGGGGCGAAACGTCGAGGAGGCTGCTTTACTGGCATCTTGCCTGGCTGGATTAGGAGGCGATGATCGACTACGCTCTGACTCAAACCAGGAATTTCGCCATAATCCCAAGCAAAACAGTCCTTGTATTCCTTCAACACCCTAACCAGTTTAGCCTTCATGGTTGGTCCTACGTTGGTGCTCACGTAGGTGGGCCTTTTTGTCGTTCCATCCCCTAAGTCGACTTCCTCAAGTGGGTCTTGGGCTTGCATTCTTTGTAGTTCATAATCTAGCCCCTTTTCAAACCCTAGAGGCTCATCATCGTAAATGCCATCAAGCCTCTGGTTTTCTTTGTCATGTTCGGCTCCCTTGGTTACTTGGAGAGTTTCGTATTTTTCGAGTGCCGACATTTTCCTGTTTTCAGCCAAATAGGCTGAAATCCGAGTCATACCTTCTGACTCAGCAGTCATCTTCACCAGTAGTAGACCACCCTGTTGGTGGCATCTCCATTGGCTCCATACCAGCGTCAGCAGTGTCCCAGATGAACCCATAGTCGGGGTCTAGGTTCAGGACACGACCCGTGTCGACAGAAGTGTAAGATCCTGATCCGTCATCACAAGGAGCCACATTAGCTAAGTGCTGGTCAAAAGATTTCTTAGTACCTTTGGCTTCGTCGACTTTGTAATAGCTTTGGTCCGCTTCAATATTTTCGACGATGCCATCCTTTCTCCAAATGCTTAACCTCTGGTGCATGGTTGATGGTACTGCCCCAATTCCATGGATCCACTTACGTCCTACCAACAGATTGAAGTTCGCTTTCGACTTGATGACCATGAAGAACGTCAGCCTGTTGGTCGTCCCTACTGCCAGATCCACTTGGACAACTCCCAGGATGTTATTGGTCTTGCCTTCGTAGTTGGACAAGACCATGTTGTGCTGTCGGAGGTCAGCCTCCGTCTTTCTAATTCTTTTGAACAAATTGTGAGGCATCAGGTTCACAGTCGCTCCACCATCCACAAATACTTTGTTAACCGACACCCCGTCAATCTTTACCTTTATGAACAACGGCTTCAAATGATACATCATCGCAGGGGTAGGACGTTCGAACATAGCCGTTTCTTCCTCGACCACGCCGTTGTTCATTACATAATAACAGAGTGGCTTGTCTTCCGTATTTTCTCCTGTGATTCAGTCTCGGAGATCTCCGACACCACGTCATACTCAGCTGGTAGGACCTTCACAATACCGCAGTTTACCACGAAATCTTTGCCATAGGTGTCGTCATTGGTGTCGTCATACATGTCTTCATCAAAATCGCCTTCAGGTGAGGGGTCGTACTCTTCATTGGACTGAGGAGAATATTTTGGTTCCTCTTCGTCTGACTGAGGAGTATACTCTGGCTCTTTCTTGTTTTCTGCCATCGAAGTGCACTTTGAGCTTTGAGTCAACACCACTTCCTTCCCTCCTGAAGCGTTCAAAGTTACTGTCATGGTCTGGTTCGCCGCCACCTTGCTCTTCTCTATCCACTTTCCTTTCGGGTACTGGCGTTTCTGCGCAGATGCTCCGACAGCCTTTGCCTTTGAAGTTGCAGCCTCTCTTTCAGCCTTCTTATTTCGCTGATAGCGCCTCCATTGGGTCCTAGTCATAGGGTTCTTTCCTTTGTAGTTGGGGGACACCCTATATCCTGCTTGCTCGACCCTTTCATCAGCGACATTCCCTTCCTTCTCCAAATCAAAAGCTTTCCACTTTGGCCTTTTACTTCCTTTCTGATTCACTGGGGCCATCCACCTTTCCTGTGGGGCGTCTGATAGTGGCACGAAAGTTTTGGGCCTTGCCTCTTAGAACAACTTTCTGTACTCTTCGTTTCGACGAGGGACCCCGCTCTGGTCGAACACAAACCTTGGGACAGGTGGCTTGTTATCTGACAGCACTTCTTTCTTGCTTTCCTCGTACCTCTCAGCAGCCTTCTCATCGAACACGGCATTACACCTAGGGCATAGTGCGGCTTTGGAGCCGCTTATCCTGTACTTTTCCTGAAACTCTTCCAAACTTTGACCATCCTGGGGGTACACTTCTTCGAGTCCTCCCCTTGCTTTCTTATCGGAACCCTCAGTAGTTTCGACCATCATGCATTCCACCATTTCAACCCTTGGTGGTTTGTCGGAGCCCTCAGTAGCTTCGACCATCAAACACTCGTACACTTCTGAATACAAAGCCTCTTCGACCTTCAGTGGGTCAGTGTCCACCTGCATCTTCGGCTTCTCGCCAAATTGGAGTCGACCCTCCTTCAAAGTCTTTTGCACCAAATCCCTGAAAAGAACACATTGAGCTGTTTTATGACCAAGGAAATTATGAAACTTACAAAATCCCCTCTTTTTCTTTTGCTCTAGAGGGGGGTCTTTCAAACCAGACGGAATAATAATTTGACCATCTTTAACTAGTAAATCAAATATTTCATCACATTTCAAAACGTCAAAAGTATAAGTTTTAGCGACGTATTTATCCGTCTTGTTAGTTTCCGTGGGATTTTTCCTGTTCGATGGTTTCAACAATTTGCATGTATAGGGCGGTCCCGGCTTAAGTTCAGCCACGTGGATCTCGCTCTCATCGACTGATTCCTCTTCGTCGGACGAGTATTCGTCTGCAGCCACATAAGCCATTTTTTCCTTTTTTCGGTATCTGTTAGACTGAGCTTTTTCAGCCTTCAATCTTTCGACCTGGCGAACCCGGTCCGCTAATTGCGCCATATCTCTGAGATATTGCGTGTCCAACTTTTTCCTAATCAAATAGTCTAGGCCGCCAGCGGCCATTTCGACTAACTCATGTTCAGGGATTTGAGTGAAGCAACGTTCTTTCAAAAGTCTAAACCTATTTAAGTACTGGTCTACCGACTCCGCGGCCTTGCGTTTGACACTTGCCAATTCTTTTAAGCTTATTTTTTACTGTCCCATATAGAATTGTTCATGAAAAAGCCTCTCCAATTGCGCCCATGTATGAATGGACTGTGGGGGCAATGTGGTGAACCACGTGACGCATTCTTTGTGAGGGAGCTTGGGAAATATTTCAATTTCAAATCCTCATTGTTTGCTATATCACCCGCTTCGGTTTGATACCTAGCGACGTGTTCGACGGTGGACTCTTCTGTTTCCCCAGCAAACTTGGTAAACTTTGGCACTTTCCATCCCCTAGGTAATTCTGTTTGTAGGACAAAATCTGGTAAGGGAGATGTATAGGTTGGCCGTTGAAGGCCAGGGTTCGCCCCATTACGGACCATGATACGTTCTACCACAGTTTCCAAGTTATGTTCTCCAGCCAGAGCATCCTGTTGAACCTGTTGGACAACAAAGTCCGGATCTTGGTGCCTATGGACGATTACAGGGGGTATTTGAACCCTCCTAGGAGTTTCCTCGAACTCGCGGGGTTGTTCTATGGTTTCGTCAAAGACTTCTTCTTGACGAGGTGGTGTCACCAGTCGCGGTGGTGGGGTCTGTCGGCCCTGAGCCCTAGGTGCGCCTAAGAAATCACCGATTCGTGTCATCTGAGTCGCCAGTTGCTGGTAACTCTGGGTTGATTCTTGTATCAATGGCCTTAATATTGTACCCATCTGCTGAGTCAACATGTGAACCATCTCATGGTTACTCTCGTCCATTTATTGCCTCATGACCGTGACGAAACTAGAGGTAAAGGTCAGTATGGATTGAGAGGACATGTTGAATCCCGGAGGTCGAACCAACGGGTTCGACAAGGGTCCTATCCCCTGATAAGTCGAAAATACTGGGGACGAATTCTCTCCAAACAAGTGCCCGCTAGAATGCACATTTGATATGAACTCTGGTGGCATTCCATACGATCTAGGTATGGGCATGGTGATACTAGGCATATATTGCCCCGTAGTCCTAACCGTTGTCGGCCTAGGGTCATTTCGGCACGGTGTTGTAATTGGTCCGCTAGGAGAGGTTGACACCGCTGATATGGTACCAGAGCCAACATCAATTGTGTGTGTCCCTACCGCCGTTTCCGTCGGAGACGGTTCTACGTTTGGTCGTGGTGTTACCATCTTACCACTACGCAAAAACATATACTCAATTCACACGAGTCCCACCGGGTGTGCCAATTTGTTCGCCCGCGCGAAAAAACGCTGGCCTTCCGTCGTTGGTTCGCTTGCGGGACCGGCCAGATGAATCCCAGAACTTGGAATTGGAAGCGTATGTTTTTACTTCGTTTATGTTTGTTTAAGTGTCACGTTTAAGTGATTTGGGTGACGCGAAGAATATCTTAACGGTTGCGAGTTGGTTTGCAGAAGAAGCAAGGAAAGGCAAGGGAAAGCAAAGCGGAAAAAGATCAAAAAAAATATAAAGACTTTAAATTATATGCGGAAGAGGAAAATAAATTGCATTAAATGAGATTTGGACGCAAGTATACATTTGTTTGTGGGAGTGAACTCGTTTCTCTCTATGCTTGGTACTTTGAGTATTTTCCCTTTACAATCTGAAAAAATGCGACCTCAAAAATAGAAAAAACAATGCCTTATATAGGCCTAAAAAATAACTGTTTGTCTGCCCAAACGTTTTCTGAAGCTGACACATGGCACCCCACTCTTCTTTCAACTTCCCATGGTTTTGGAATTTTCAAACTTTTTCCCGCCTAAACAATCGTTCCTTGAAACCGACATCAGCTTATTTCCGATGCCATGACTTATCGACGGTCCTTCGACACGCCTTTCCGCTAGTGTCTACTCGACACTGCCTTACACCTCTCTCCTGCGTCGGCTTGTTTTGGACGTTTCTGGTCACCACCTGCCAGTCGAAATCTAGTGCCAACAAGTGAATAACAAATTATACAACATGCAAAATATGACCACAAACATCTCTTTTGCGAATGATCTATTCCCCAAACAAGAATTTTAGTCAATAACCACACAAAAGTTTATCTTCCATTCCATATCCTCAGCAAACAAACTCCTGATAAACCACATAGTCTCATTATATTACATCCACTTCTTTCTCGAAGGACAAATTTTAGGGTCTTTGTATTTAATCCTCTTCTACCCCGAATACCCGAAAAGTTGTCACCATTCATACATTCAGGTTTAAAATGATTAAATATGAGCAGTTGTCATACCCCAAAATTTACCCTACCTATTATTATTTCATCTAGCTCATGGCTCAAGATCCATCTGCATACTCTTACCCTAATAATCCACTATAGGATCATACTTTTGCACTTGAATTTACATATAACATAATTAACTCAAAAAATTCCTATTATTTATGGTACAAGATTTGAATTATGACAAGAATGCTATCAATCTTCATGAATTAAGGTTTTTATTGTGTGTGCACTTGAGAAGCAAGCTTGTGGGATCATTGTGCTATAGATGTTTTTTTTTGGAACGGTTAGCCTTGGATGTTGACTTTTCTTGGCTTAAGTCTTTGGAATCCTTAATTTTGGTTAAGACACTTGATTATATTGGAATACATCATGAACAAAAGAAGTTGGGAGTCATTCACATAAGTTTGAATTTTGGTCAACAAAGTCAACCATGGAAGGTTGACTTTTTGTTGACCAATTTCTTATGAGGCTTTTAAAATGTTAAGTATGGATGGTTCATTTGTTCTTTTGATTAAGGTATTTCATTTCAATTTCAAATATTCAAAAACTCAAAAGTTCAAATTTGAGAAAAATGGAGGGAAATTCATTTCTTAATAAACAAGTCACAAGTTATAAATTCTAGGCCAAATTTCATATTCAAAATCCAAGAGTACATTACAAAAGGGAAAAAATGCAAATTAAACAAGAAATCCTAATTTTGACCTAAGGTTGACTTTTGGTTAAATTGTTGACCAAAGTCAAACTGAACCCTAAGTCTATCTTTTTATTCATCCTTACGATCTTCCATTTATGGCTCCAAATATCTTTCATCTTCATGTCCAATGGACCTCATATCCAAGTTTCATCATGTTCATGCTATGACAAGCCAGACACATGACAAGTTCAAATATAAATAGCATGCACCAAACCTACACAACCCAAAAAATATCATCATAACCATGGCATACAATAGCAAACCTACCATGCCAAAGAAATACATACATATCCTACTAATCCACCAAATTATCATGATTTAACACAAAGACAAGGTCATTGCACATATACAAACACACATAAGATTTCATGCATAGCCAAGCCATTTAACATTGCATTGTACACAATATCCACACACAATTCCATAACAATGTCACACACCTAAAGAAAATATTGACCTAATTTAATTGTCCATGCCAAGCCACAATCATGCTAGGTAAACTTAAGACTAACCAACTCACTTGCAGGTTCAAATCAGACATTAAAGAACCAAGTACAAATCATACACCATGAGCCGACCTTTAAACGCAAACAGTCCTTTAATCATAACACGTTCTAACTGCCAGCTATATGTATACCTAAAGCATCATGCCATCCAAACTCTTTCCAAACTACCCTAGCTTCCAATAACAGTTAGTTAGCAAACTTCTAACAACCATTGCCTTTGCTGACTAATTACCAACTATTATCCTAACTGTGAGATATTGGATCAAACTCTAGTGTAGCATGTCGTCAAAGTCTGCTCACATACTGTTGCCGAAGACCTACGTTCTGTAGTTGAATTGTGTTCTAGTATGTAGTTGTTGAATTAGGCCTTGTGTTAAGGATTCAATTGTTTAAGTTAGCTTGTACCCTAAGTTAGCTTGTAATGGGTAATTGTTAAAAATCCCATTAGTTTAGTATGTTAGGTTTTATTATAAATAACATACTAGTCTCTCATAATAAGTGTGGAGTGACAAAACCTAATTAGGGTGAGAGGGTTATTTGTTATTCTTGAGTACTTGTAATCTATTTCATAGAGAAACTAAAGAATAGCAGTTATAACCAATCCTTGTTGTTTTTCCTTGTTAACCCTAACCCTGGTATGTTTCTTGTCTATAAATAAACCGAGTATATTTTGTTCAAAGGCATCCTAATTCACAACAAATTAGTGTGGTGAACATGGAGAAGATGCCTTCAACAAAGTATGAGATTGAAAAGTTTACCGACGTGAATGACCTCGGTCTGTGGCGCTTGAAGATGAAAGCCCTACTGGTTCAGCGGGGTTGTTTGGAAGCTTTAAAGGGAGAGGCAGCCATGGACGTTGCGTTAACGGAAAAAGAAAAGACGACCATGATAGAGAAATCCCACAACGCAATATTATTGAGCCTTGGTGATAAGGTTCTTCGACAAGTATCAAAGGAGACTACAACATCGAGGTTATGGTTGAAACTTGAAAGTTTGTACATGACCAAATCTCTGGTGAATCGACTATACCCGAAGCAAGCTTTGTATTCATTCAAGATAAGTGAAGACAAAGTTTTGGCTGAGCAGTTGGATATGTTCAACAAGTTGATTCTTGATCTTGAAAATATTGATGTGAAGATCGATAACGAAGATCAAGCATTATTGTTATTGTGTGCTTTGCCCAGAACATGTGCTCACTTCAAATAAACTCTCATGTATGGAAGGGAGTCCCTGAGCTTTGAAGTAGTTCAATCAGCCTTGTATTCTAAGGACCTGAATGAACGAAAGGAGCATAAACCTTTGACAATAGGAGAAGGTTTGGCCGTTAAGGGAAAATTCTTGCGAAAGGATGGTAAGTTTGACAAAAAGAAAGGTAAAAGTCAGCCGAAGTCTTATAGTGGCGAAGCATCTAGTATTCGATGCTATCACTGTAAGGGAGGGTCACACAAGAAAGGTGTGCCCTGAAAACTTGAAAGATCATGAAGGTTAAGATAATGGCAACGCATCCATTGTTCAAGATGACTTCGAATCATCTGATGTTCTTGTGGTTTCAAGAGGCGACTCAAGAAAGGAGTGGATTATGGATTCAGGTTGCACTTGGCACATGACTCCAAACAAAGACTTGTTTGAAGAGCTATGTGATCAAGATGGTGGATCAGTGCTACTGGGAAACAACAAAGCTTGCAAAATTGTAGGAATTGGATCTGTGAGATTTAAGCTCCATGATGAGTCAATAAGGTTATTGACTGAAGTCAGGTATGTACCTGATTTGAAGAGAAATTTGATTTCTCTTGGTGAATTCTACAAGAAGGGAATGTTTTCCAGGGAGAGAAAAGTATCTTAAGAGTCATGAAGGGGTCGAAGGAAGTCTTAAGAGGCGTGAAGAAACAAGGCTTGTATACCCTTGAGGCTGAAGTTGTAAGTGGTTCGACAAATGTTGCATCCAAGAAACCTTTGTTGAAGACAGAAATTTGGCACATGAGATTGGGCCATGTCAGTGAAAGGGGTTTGGTCGAATTGGGGAAACAAAATATGCTTGGAGGAGACAAAGTCGAAAAGCTGAAATTTTGTGAACCCTGTATATTTGGAAAATCTTGCAGAGTGAAGTTCAACAAAGGCAAACAAACAACTCATGGATCCCTTGATTACATCCATGCCGATCTTTGGGGGCCTGCAAGGTGTCCATCACATTCAGGAGCAAGATATTTTCTATCCAGAGTCGATGATTATTTTAGAAAGTTATGGGTATTCATCCAGAAGACTAAGGATGAAACTTTTGAGAATTTCAAAGGTAGGAAGACTCTGGTCGAAAATAAGACTAACAGAAAGGTTAAGAGGTTGAGAACCGACAATGGCCTTGAATTTTGCAATGAGGCGTTCGATATATTTTGTGTTGCCTCGGGTGTTTTAAGGCACAAAACTACTGCAGGTACTCCACAACAAAATGGTTTGGCAGAAAGTTTTAATCGAACTATTTTGGAAATAGTTAGATGCATGTTGACTAGTGTTGGATTAAAGAAGGTGTTTTGGGCTAAGGCTGTTTCGACAGCAACATATCTGATAAACAGATGTCCTTCGACTGCGTTAGATATAAAGACACCTGAAGAAGTTTGGTCGGGACATCCACCTAGTCTCGACAGACTGAGAGTATTTGGCTGCATGGCCTATGCTCACATTATGCAAGACAAGTTCGAACCTAGAGCTCTAAAATGCATTAACATGAGATACCCTGAAGGAGTCAAAGCTTATAGGCTATGGTGCCTAGATCCAGGTCACAGGAGGTATATCACCATTCTAGATGTAGTTTTCAATGAAGTTGAGATGGCTTTCAAGAAAACTGATGATGCTGACGAAGAGCTGGAATAAGGAGAGATTCCTGTTGAGGTGGAGCATGTTGATGCTGAATTGCATATCCCAGATGAAGTCGAAGAATAAGCATAAGATGTTGTCGAAGATGAGGAGACTGATAATGACTACCTGCTAGCAAGAGACATGTCGAGGAGAGTCATCAAGCTACCTCAGAGACTTGGGTATGCAGATCTTATAGCTTATACCTTAATCTCTGCAAGTGAGGTTCTAGACGAAGAACCAAGAGACTATAAGGAAGTCACGAGGAGTCGAAAGAAGACTGAATGGCTGAAGGCCATGGATGCTGAGATGAAATCTCTTCATGATAACAACACCTGGGAACTGATCAAGAAACCTGTTAAAGCCAAGTTAGTTAGCTGTAAATGGATTTTCAAAGTTAAGGAAGGAATCGAAGGAGTGGCGTCAAAGAGATACAAGGCAAGATCGGTCGCTAGGGGGTTCACTCAGAAAGAAGATGTCGACTTCAATGATGTGTTCTCTCCTGTTGTAAAGCACAGATCCATTCGAATGTTGCTTGCCATGGTGGCACAGTTCGACCTTGAACTAGAACAGATGGATGTGAAGACTTCGTTCTTGTATGGTGATCTAGATAAAACAATCCTGATGAGGCAACCTAAAGGGTATGTCAAAAAGAGGAAGTAAGATTATGTGTGCAGGCTGAAGAGATCTTTATATGGACTGAAACAATCTCCTCGACAGTGAAATAGGATATTCGACAAGTTCATGGCACGCATAAGTTTCATCAGAAGTCAGTTCGACCATTGTGTTTACTTCATATTTTGACCTGGTAATTCATTTTTTATTTTGTTGCTTTATGTGGATGATATTCTAATAGTAAGCAACAATATCGAAGATGTAATGAGGCTGAAGGATGAACTCAATAAGGAGTTCGACATGAAGGATTTGGGAGTTGCGTCAAGGATTCTTGGGATTGACATCTGAAGAGATAGAAAGCAGTCAAAATTATACTTGTCTTAAGAGGCATACCTACGAAAGATTCTCGAAAAGTATGTGGGTTCTTTGATGTATGTTATGGTCTTTTCTAGACCTGACATATCATATGCAGTAAGTCTTGTAAGCAGATACATGGCGAATCCTAGAAAGGCTCATTGACAAGCATTGAAGTGGACTCTAAGGTACATAAACGGGTCTCTGAACAAAGTCCTAATTTATGGTGGAGCCTTGGGTGAAGATAGTAGAGCAGCAATCGAAGGATATGTCGACTCTGATTAGGCATGTTGTATGGATTCTAGAAAATCTATTTCTGGATATGTGTTCACTATGTTTGGGACAACAATCAATTGGAAAGCAACACTCTAGAAGGTTATTGCCTTATCAACCATTGAAGCGGAATATATCGCCCTAACTGAAGTTGTGAAGGAAGCATTGTGGCTTAAAGGTTTTGTAAAGGAGCTGAAACTTCAAGGTCGAGTTGTCACTGTTAAATGTGATAGTCAAAGTACAATACACATGTCGAAGAATTCAACCTATCATGAGCAAACCAAGCACATTGATGTAAGGCTACATTTCGTCAGTGGGGTAATCGAGCGTGGAGATGTCCAAGTGCTGAAGGTTTTGACATATCATAACATTGCTGATAAGATCACCAAGATGTTGCCCAGTTGCAAGTGTTTCCACTGTATACAGTTGATAAAGATGCATGAAGAAAGCCAGTTTATTTCTTGAGATTATAGAGTTAGATCCAATGTGGAGATTTGTGAGATATTGGATTAAACTCTAGTGTAGCATATCGTCGAAGTCTGCTCACATGCTGTTGTCAAAGACCTACATGTTGTAGTCGAATTGTGTTCTAGTATGTAGTTGTCGAATTGGGCCTTGTGTTAAGGATCCAATTGTTTAAGTTAGCTTGTACCCTAAGTTAGCTTGTAATGGATAATTGTTAAAAAGCCCATTAGTTTAGTATATTAGGTTTTATTATAAATAACATACTAGTCTCTCATCATAAGTGTGGTGTGACAAAACCTAATTAGGGTGAGAGGGTTCTCTTTTATTCTTGAGTACTTGTAATCTGTTATATAGAGAAACTAAAGAATAGCAGTTATAATCAATCCTTGTTGTTTTGCCTTGTTTTTTCCTTGTTAACCCTAACCCTGGTTTGTTTCTTGTTTATAAAGAAACTGAATATGTTTTGTTCAAAGGCATCCTAATTCACAACACTAACTATCACACTAGATAAACATGCCAGTTACACCATTCACTAACCACATCACCATTAATCTACATTTCAAATTAGTTTCAAGTTAATTAACAACTACATCTAGCTAATTTATTCTAATAGTTAACCTAACTACTATTTGATTTTAACCAATTCTTTAATAGTTAACACAACTACCAACTAACCCTCTAACAGTTAACTAACTTCCCTTTGTTAACACTCTAACTATTTTCTCCATTTCCCTAAACTAACTTAGCAAGCTAATTTCTAAACTAACCTTTTAATTTCTAACTATCATTAACACATTTTTCATTACCAAAGTTAAATACCAATCAACACGCTCTATTTAGCTAAATTGTTCACTAGCTATTAACTGATCAATTGATTGTCACTAGTTCAAACTAACTAGCTAATTTTTTAACAGTCGAAACTAACTTCCAACTGTTAAAACCCTAACTGAGCTAGCTTTCAACTTCACTCACACTAACATTGTTAAATCTTAACCATAACACTAACTATTTTTCTCCATTTTAACTAACTTCACCATTCAAACTAACAACTTCCCTAACTGCTAACTAAACATGCCCTAAGCTACACAAGTTTCAAACTCTCCTATTTAAGTAGCATCCCTCTCTTCAATAATCATCAACAACTCCACTCTAATTCACTCACTCTCAAATTCCCTAAATTCACCCTTAATCCACCATTAGAGCTCCTTTGAAATACTCCTCAGAGCTTCACATTGAAGCTCTGAAAGAGTAGAGCTAAGCCTCAATTCTCTCAGTCTCTCAATTCCTAACTAGCTACAATAATAACAAATCCTACAGACTAAGTTCAGATTCAGACAATCTTAGAAGAAAAGAATACAGGAAGAAGAATAAGCAATTGTAAGGAGCTAGGGTTTGAGATTCATACCTGATTGTGTCTCTGGTCTTTTGTCTCCATATTCATCTTCAAACGCTCCAAAATTTCTAGAGCATCTCTCTGCTCTGTAGGTAGAATTTTCTTATATGGTTCTTCATTTCTTTGCGCCATATTAGTTACCATGCTGCAGAGTTTATGGTAGGGAATCAAAGCCCTAAAATTATGGTTTGAAATTGTGTCAGGTTACCATTTAATTTCAAGTTGAAACTCTAGGGTTCTTGGGTAATTTTAGTTTGAAATGAAGGTCGTAGTGAGATAGGGAGATAACAAGTTGAACAAATGAAAAGAGGAGGTGGAATGGAGCTCAGGGGTGGCTATTTCATTGTGTTTGGTGGTGCCCACCGTTAGAAGCGATTTTTGGCACGATGGGGCGATTTACCGTCACCTAAGGTTTTAGCGTGAGGGGGAGAACGTGTTTGAGTGAACAAAGAAGGAATGAAATGAGAAATGAGTTCCTCAGTCCCTTTACCCTCACGCAATTGGGCCTCAAACCCAAGGCCAAGGGGCTTTTACTTCATTACACCCTTCACAATGCTAATTCACCCCCGGACTCTAAAACAACAATAAAGAACCAACATGGGTATGTAATCCTAGGCCCAACGCCCCTTTCATTACACTTTGCACACCCTTCCTTAATTACACCCCTGGCAGATTCACTTATTTTTTAATTATTGCTTTATTTTCTTTTAACCATTTTTTTCTAACACATTAAAAATAAACATTAAAAAATAGACATATTTCATTAGGTTTGGAATTTTAATTAGGTTAGTCTTGATTAGGTTTATTTCTTAATTCCAAAATTAATGGTGGATTAGAAATTAGGGTTGTTTTAGCATTATATTCAATTTTTATTGCCTTTGATTATTTATTTTCATAATACTATGTGCTTGATGTGTAACCCTTAGTGTGATCATTTTATTAGTTGATTAGTTGATCAAACTTGTTTTGATCAATTAATTAAATTTATGGCTTAGGACATTTTGTATGACTTTAAAAGACAAACTTTGCTTGCTCCCTTAGGACTTACATTCAATTAAGTGATCACAGGTCCCTTGATCACTTGATTAGAATTACATCTTTATACCTGAATCTACACTTGATCCATTAAGTCAATTCTAATCCCATTTTCATTCAAAACCTTAGAAATAGGTGAACATCAAGACATGATCATACTAAGCTTCATCCCATTGTTTCAAACACATCTTGTCTCACTCCTTTAAAAAAAAATTCCTTTTCCCCTTTTCAAACCCCAAAGCACTTAAAATTATGATGAGAATTGTGTGCCACGAGCCTTAAGAAGTGGAGAAGGAATAAGAAGGAGTATTCATATCCTTATTTTAAATATCTTTTGATACGGGACGCATGGCCCAATTGTTGAAAGTATTCACCTTCGCTCGTAGACTTTAGGGAAATTCAAATCAAAACAACTTTCAACTTTCATCCTCATACCAACAATTCAACCATCAACAACTGAAACACCAATATCTTTGGACCTAACACAATACCCTTTGACACCCATACATCTCTTTAGGTTAATCACCATGTCTTGGTTAAAATACCTATCTTTGGGTTAATCACTATCTCTTGGTTAAAATACCCACACACTCTTGAGGTTAATCACCATCTCTTGGTTAAAACATCTCTCTTTGGGTTAATCACCTTCTCTTGGTTAAAATACCCGTCTCTTACATGTTTGCCTTGTGAATCCCCGAGTTTAGGCAAAACCCCCTGTATAGGTCTTAATCCCCAAATCTAGGTAAAACCCTATAACTCTGCATTGGTTAATCACCATTGATTGGTTAAAATACCCATTATTAGTTTAGACACCACATTCATGGGTTAATCACCATCTCATTGTTAAAATACCCCTCATGCATGGTTAATAACCGTTTCTCGGTTAAAATACCTCATTCTTGGTTTAGAAACCACACCTTGGTTCAGATTCCTCACTTAGGGTTCAAATACAACACTTTTGGTCCCAAACAACACCTTCACCACATTCATAAACATTTCCAATTCATTAACCATACAACAATGTCTCTTCATAAAAAACTGTTATAATCCGTTCCTTAGCAGACAGACTAAAAGCTTAGAGCATCCGAACGAGGATCAAACCAGCTAACATTAAAACACTTCTAGGATACGATTATAACACTGCTCCCTAAAAAAAACAACAGACACTAATTTTCTACCACGGACTACGGAATTCTGATTTTCTCATTGCACATGATTTCGAAATCTTGGTGAACACATTAATTAAAAAACTTATTTTCCCTAAATTAAAACCAATCGCAAGTAACCTTTAGATAATACCTTCCGCATAAAGAACAATCAAAACGGTATCCTTTGAGTACAACGAATGTGAGGGGTTCTAATACCTTCCCCTTGCATAACTGAATTTTGAATCCTCTCTTGGTTGCGACGACCATTTTCTTACATTTTTAAGGGTTTTATCAATATTTTCCCTTTTCTTTGGAATAAATAAGGTTTGGTGGCGACTCTTTATTTTTCGCATCGCGACACTTGTTAACTGAGTCTTTGTTATTGTCTAGTGCTGGATATATGAGCATTTCCCATCCATTTGTGACAAATGGGTTATTGCTCTCACAACTGGGACCCCAAGGGCCAAGAGATGGAGGGGTAAACACGCTCACTGGGATGTGTTGTGAAGTACATGAAGAGAATTGATGTGTTGATTGTAGACAATACCATCTGGACACCCTACCTAGACCATATAGTGGATGAAAGGGGATGAGGAGTTTGATAACCCTATACTCTTTTCTAGTTATCTGCGATGGGAAGGTTTAATGGCTAGACACTTACCTGAGAGGTGTTCGTGCCAATATGGATGCGTCCAAGACATCCCACGACCAGTCTCTGCACGTGCCATCAGAGATTGTGTAGTGGCGGTTCAGTTTCCAGCAGAGTGTGTGGATGGGTATTTGGAGTTGTGCCTTACAACATCACACCCTCACATCATCCCACCTTGATAGCATAAAGATGATGTTGGGTATTCTCATATAGGATCTTCTCATGCTGATGTTAGGGTATATTTTGATGACGTGTCACCGCCTACACATGGTGTGGATGACGCTTAGCGGCCGCAGATGATAGCAGTCATTATGGGTTACCTCATGGGTTTGGTGAACCCAGATGGCAAAATTTATAGTTTGGCAGCGCAGACAACACATATAGCCTGTGGCGGGCCTATTTAGACATTATTATTATTATTATTATTATTATTATTATTATTATTATTATTATGTACTATTCATATCTTATGTGTAGTATTACTCTGACATTTGCACAACTGTTTATTAGATAACATTTTGGCACTTTCATTGATGCATGATGAACATAACTTAAAATTTGACAAACAGCTACATAACTTAGACAGACAATTACATAACTTAATAAAATAATAATATATAAGAAAACCTAAACACTATCAGATGATTCTAGATGTTTCAACATCTTGATTATTTCATTGAAAGATCTAGAAATTGTTGCATTAAACTCGATCGGTCCCTTAGTTAGCCTACGGTGATATGATCTCCACATAGCTTTCAAATCTTCATCGGTCTTGAAATCAATAAATTTTTATTTCACCTTTCCATCAATATCAATCCAATCTTCATGAAACTCGACCTTTCTTACATTTCTGTTATCCATGTTGGACAATAAATCATTCAATGTGGATCTCAAGACGGTGAGACAGACAGTATCCTTAGGAATCTGAAACTCTACGGGAGGTTTCGCCCCGTTGAAATGCACTTCTGCTTTAATAAAAAATTGAGGAAGATCCATTCATATATGTTTTTCTAAACAACAGATGACTCCTATTTATACAACTTTGGATTCATTCTGAACCATACAAAAGTGTCGGCAAAATCTCAACCATTCAATTTTCACTCTTTTTATAACTACCAAAATTTTCACCATGGACGAAATATCCGGTTATTTCTAGATGTTTTAAAAAAACCAGTATTAATCAAAATTCTGGATATTTTGAAAAATTAGATTACCAGATTTTTCATTTATTCTACAAAAAAGTTTGCTATGTTCAAGAGTTTTTTGTTTGTTCTACCTAATATTTTGTCCGGATTTTTGGATTCGATTTTCACAAGGGCAACATGTGAAGGTGAGAAAAATACATAAGAAGGGGGGTTGAATTGTGTTTTCCATTTCTTAACTTTGCCTCTGATCAGAGTTAAGAATCTAAACTAGTATTCAATTTTTTGTTATATGTTGCAGCGGAATGTTAATAGAAGCAAATAAAAGATAAAGAACATACAAAGATTTATATTGGTTCCTCCCAAAAGAGAGTAGTCCAGCCCTCTTGCATCACAAGATATTTTCACTATAACCAAAACATGATTACAATCGCTTATGCACTTAAGCATAAGAATTTTCTTTGCTCAAACCCTCAAGCCGAGACTTCCTGCTTAAACCCCTAAGGTCTAAGACTTCTGCTTTGGTTCCACGAACCCAAGACTTCCTTTCTTAAGCCCCTCAGACACAAGACTTCAGCTCAGACGCTAGGTCAAAGACTTCCCTACTTAGATTCCATGAATCCAATACTTCTGCTCAAGCCCCTCAGGCCTAAGATTTCCTTGCTTAAGTTTAACAAACTCAAGACTTCCTTGCTCAGGTTCCACGAACCTAAGACTTCTGCTCAAGCCCCTCAGGCCCAAGACTTCTTCTCAGACTCACAGTCTAAGACTTTTTTCTCAATCAACAACTGATCAAGACCTTTAATGCTCTAGCACATAAAAGCATACTTAATTGGCTCAAGCTTCTCAGCAAGAGACTTTGATGCTCAAGCACACAGCAAGAGACTTTATCTAAACTACTAAACAATCATGTTTAGCCGAATACCTAACAAGGTGTACTTGATACAAAATCAAAGGTGCAAGGTAATCACCTTAACAAAGGCCTTAAGCACTTAAGATTTCTAAGATATTCAATGTTTAATAAATCTTAAGGCTTATTACAATTTACAACATTTAACAGAAATTCTGCATCCTCGATAGTGTTGCTTATTGCATGATCTTGTTATTCCTCTATCTAGAAAGAAGTGTAGAACACTTCTATCCTTCTTGGCTTTCCTTCTATATTTTCCTTTTTGATTGCTCCTTGTTAAAGACTTCAATTTGAATCTTCAGTAGCTTATATAGCAGTTGTAGAAGACTAACCGTTGGAAGAGATAACTTGAACAAGTATCTTTGTTTTTCCATAGTATAAGATGAAGGTGTGAGAAAAACACAAGAAAGAGGGTTTGAATTGGGTTTTCAAAATGAAATCTTTTTATGAAACTCAAATAAAGATCACAAATAGACTAACAATAGAGAAAGACACACGATATATCCTGTTTCACTTGAAAACTATCAAGTTAATCCAGTCCACCCGCCAAGGTGATTTCGCCTTATACACAAGGACTTAATCCACTATAACCAAACTGATTACAACTGCACTAGCAACTGCTGGTGACTAACAATACATAGACTAACTATCTCTTCTTAAGGATTCTAACCCAACCGGTCCCTTAAGGAATTCAAACAACTATTTGATCAAATAAAATGTTTACAATGAAATACTTCTTACATAAGCTGATATAAACACAATTTCTAGCTCAATCTAACTTAGAGAGAATCTATACAGTAAGAACAATCTTCTTCTTTGTATTGTGGTGCTTTACTGTTCACTCATGGATTTCTCTATTTCTTGATTTCTTTCTCGTATGAATCAGTGTTTTGTATATTTCTCTTTTTCACACTTGGTATCACACATGATTCTTTGTATGATCAGGTCTTTATATAGCCAGAAAAAGATCTGTTGAAGGGCAAATTAGGAATATCAGTAAAATATTGGCGACTTGAAATAATGTCGTTATGCTGGGATGAAAATACGCACACTGAAATTGTCCTTTGTACCACCAAATCAGGGTAGTGGAATGGTAGTGGAAAAGAACGTGTTTGATCTGTATTATGTACTATTTTCCCTCGTAAATGTTTCATCTTCTTCTATCCATCAAAGGCTTATGAATTGATATAATTGAAACATGATCAGAAGAATGAATCACTGGGTCTTTAGAGTCTTGAGTCTTCAGGGTCTTTAGAACTTGTTCAGTAGAACCTTGTCATCAGAGTCTTCATCACTCCTTCTTCAGAACCCTTGGTTATTAGAAACATAAGTCTTTAGAGTCTTCAGAACTTGTTTAGCAGAACCTTATCTTCAGAGTCTTTAGAATTTGGTCTTCAGAAACTTAAGTCTTCAAACTCTTCAGAACGTTGTTCATCAGAACCTTGTCTTCAGAGTCGTTATCACTTAGTCTTCAAAGATAAGTATCAGAGTTATATTCAGAGCCAGAATCTAAGAGAACATTGCAACAACAACATATTGTCTTCTTAGAGTCTTTCTGAAGCACAGTAGATCCGAAGCAATCTTGCTTCTTTGACGCAGAAGCGACTTTTAAGAATTTGAGAGTGACGTTTCACATGATCTTTATTAGAGTCAGAGCTATCTTTATCAGAGTCAGAATTATCTTTATCAGCGTCAGCACCTGTTTGTCAATACTTAAGAAAACAAACGTTAGAGTACCAAAATTATTCTCACACAAATACAACTTTGTTATTATCAAAACAAAGAGATATCTTACAGAACCGAATCTTGTTCTAACAATCTCCCCCTTTTTGATAATGACAAAACAATGTATTTTGATAACACAATTTTGTACGAAGATAATAAGAATTGACTCGGATAAGTTCAAAGTAAACTTCCCTTTATCAAGTTCCCCCTGAATCTAAGACTTTAACAAAAAATTTATAAGATTTGGGATAGAGAGCCTGATTGCAAAGATCTACACAGATCCAAAATATCAGAGCTTGATTATAGTGGTGATGCATTCTGATAACAGAGCTTGATTAAGTAAATCAGAGCCTGGTTGATATCAGAGTCATTTTGCCAATATAAATATTTTTCCTGAAAAACAATTCTAAACGAATATGCAATTAAAGTGTTAGAATGTTAGAGCTTTGATTAGAGACAAGATATTTATCAAAATAACTTTTCCATATTAATACTCCCCCTTTTTGTCATAATCAAAAAGGGTAATCAAGGATTAACTAAAGCTTTTTGATTTGAGAGAATTTAGATAAGTTAAATTCAGTAATTATCCTCCTTTTATTGTAGTCATAATGTAATGCAGTACGACAAGATAAAAGCAAATAAGGAAAAAATTTCATTGATAAAAGCAAAACGCCAGGGGCGCAGTACAGGAACAGAATCACAAGATAGGAAAACAAATAAACAACAAGAACAACGGACAGAAACATCAATGAATAAATAAAAGAGAGACCAAGCAACCAAGAAACCAAGAGAAACACCCGCCAACCAACAATCATAAATCCTCCACCTCATCAATCCTTTCACACCTTTCTTCATTTGTAGCATCCTCTGGTCTAAGTATTCTAACTGATGTGATGACTTCAGCCCTGTAGAATAACTCATACAAAATTCTTCCATAAGGAATGAAGAACTTGTATTGATTTCTAGAGATTTCAACACAGTTCTTTATATGATTGAAGATGGTTTGTGGAAGATTCACTCGGACGTTATACATCATGAAATAGATAAACAGTTTATCATCATGAGTCAGGGTGCTTTTGGTCAATCCTCTAGGGAGAAAGTTGGTGAGTAGTATTTGAAACCACAACTTTCCATCAGGGAGAAGTCCTTTAGGATTATAGGGTTCATACTTGTCTCGAGACACATCATGAATTCCAATGAGATCCTCAATAAAGGAATAGTTCATATGAAAATCTTCAACGGTCACTTCAGATTGAACACAGTTGATGGCTTGGGCGATGGAGGTAGGTGTTATGATGACTAGAATACCGAAAATAGACGACCAGACAAAATTTTTGCCTTCTCCAATCCGTGCGCATTTCCAAAATTCTTTTACCATGACAGGGTAAATGGGTCCATGCAGGATTGCATAGTATCCTGACCATCCTTGGATTTGCATGCTGGTGGAAATGTAAACGCATGAGTCTCTTAGTCTTGGGAGACATGGAATTTTCTCATTAATGACCTCCATAACTTCTTCATTGCTAGCAAAGGTTTTGATAGACATGGTGAGTTAAGAAGGATAGAAATGAAAAGCAAGTTTAGAAACGGATGAATAGTTATGAGGAGAAGTGTGGTATATAAAGAGAACAAAAAGTGATAGCAATAAATAGCAATAAAGACTAGATGAATTGAGACGAGTAATTCATCATTTCCAATACAAGGGATACAAACAAGAACAAAGAATGATAAAGGAGTGTATCAGTCTCCAAAGATCTCAGATCAGTATACGTTATTCATATTATGAAGTTAGTCAATAAATACAATTAAATGTATACTCAAAAGAGAGAGGGGAAAATATGACAGGAATAAAGGAAGGAAGACAAGTGTAGTTCAAAGAAATCTTTGTCTTACACACATCTTTATGAATGCATAATATGGGAGGAAGACGTAAAGATTTAACAGTTATCAAGTAAATTTTCAAATCCAATGTGTTAAACATGATTATAGAGTTATTAAGAAGTAATAGGAAATAATTACTTGAAACCTAATCTCACAAAATCACAACGCTCGAGTGTCTCTTCAACAGTAAGTATGATTTGATTTTGGACACGTGTCACAAATAATCATAGTCGTTTATTTTCAAGAGAGTACGTTTTGATGTTTCCAACGTCAAGAATACCAAGAGGTATCTGGCTGGACTAATTTCTAATCAGGACATTTTCTAACTTGTAGAAGTATCATGAATCAGAAAGTTAAAAGAAAATAATTAACACACTTTGTTTAACATCAGAATCTTATATTAGACGTTCTGGTAGCCTGACACATTAAAATATTATCATCTTATTATGGACAAGGTTTGATAAATAAGTTTTCCAGAATGAATACAAATCTATCTTCAGCAAGGGGTTTTGTGAAAATATGAGGCATCTGGTGATCTGTATCCACAAACTTTAACTGAAAAATACCCTTCTGAACATAGTCACGTAAAAAATGATGTTTTATTTCAATATGTTTTGCTCTAGAATGTAGAATAGGATTCTTAGATAAACAAATGGCAGAAGTATTATCACAGAAGATAGGAATGTTACACTCGTGTATCTGATAATCTTCAAGTTGATTCTTCATCCAGAGTATCTGAGTACTAAACAGAGATGCTGATATGTATTCTGCTTCTGCAGTTGAGAGAGCAATTGTTGATTATCTCTTGCTTGCCCAGGAGACGAGGTTACTTCCCAGAAACTGACAGTTTCCAGAGGTAATTTTCCTTTCCAATCTGTCTCTAGCACAATCTGCATCACAGTAACCAGAAAGCTTGTACTCTGATGCTTTCTTATACATCAAGCCATGGTTAGTTGTTCCTTTTAGATACTTTAGGATTCTCTTAACAGCAGTTAAGTGAGTTTCCCTTGGATCTGATTGGAAACAAGCACAAAGACATACGCTGAACAGAATATCTGGACGAGAAGCTGTCAAATACAGAAGAGATCCTATCATACCACGATAGAGCTTCTGACAAACCTTTTTACTTACTTCTTCTTTCTCTAGAATGCATGTCGAATGCATAGGAGTCTTAGCAGGTTTACTTTCTAACATATTGAATTTCTTCAGAAGTTCTTTTGCATACTTGCTATGATGAATGTATGTTCCTTCTGATCGTTGATCGATTTGAATTCCCAGAAAGAATCGGAGTTCTCCCATCAGACTCATTTCAAATTCAGCCTGCATTAATTTGGAAAATTCCTTGCACAACAAAATATTAGCAGAACCAAATATAATATCATCAACGTAGATTTGAACAATCAGAATGTCATTTTTAAAGGTTTTACAAAAGAGTGTTGTATCCACTTTTCCTCTGGTAAAGTCATTTTCCAAAAAAAAGTTACTTAGCCTTTCATATCAAGCTCTAGGAGCCTGTTTCAGACAATATAACGATTTTTTAGGTTTGAAAACAAAATCTGGGTTTTCAGAACTCTCAAAACCAAGAGGTTGGTACACATATACTTCTTCAAAAATATACCCATTTAAAAATGCACTCTTTACATCCATCTGATATAAAGTAATGTCATAATTCACAACGAATGAGATTAAAATGTGAATAGATTCTAACCTGGCAACTGGTGCAAAGGTTTCTGTATAGTATATCCCTTCTTGTTGACTATAACCTTGTGCAACCAGTCATGCTCTGTTTCTTACGACCTCACCTTTCTCATCTAACTTGTTTCCTAATATCCATTTAGTTCCAATGACGTGGACACCTTTGGGTTTCTGAACAAGATCCCAGACGTCATTTATGGTGAATTGATTTAGTTCTTCTTGCATGGCCAGAATCCACTCATTCTCCTTAAGAGCTTCATCAACTGTTATTGATTCTATCAGAGAAACCAAGCTCATAAGGGTTTCTTCAGAATGTCTGAATGATGAACGGATTCTGACTGGATCAGCTTTATCTCCTAGAATTAATTCTTCATAATGAGAAGTATTAATCTATTCTTCTTCTAATGAGATGGGCTATTTTCAGTTTCTGGTAAGGTTGTATCTGAATCTGGAGAATCTGCATCTTTGTCTGCTTCTCTTGAATCTTCTTCTTCTTTAGATTCTGATAAGGTGATCTTCAGATTTGCAAACTTTTCAACTAGCTTTGACTTTTCAGGGTCAAGCTTATCATTGAATCTGACATGAATTGATTCCTCAATAATTCGTGTTTATGTGTTATAGATTCTGTAGCCTTTAGAGCGTTCAGAGTATCCTAACAGTAAACACTTTTGAGCTTTGGAGTCAAACTTGCCAAGATTCTCTTTAGTGTTCAACATAAAACAAATACAGCCAAAAGGATGAAAATATGAAATATTGGGTTTTCTATTCTTCCACAATTCATAAGGAGTCTTACCCATAATAGGTCTTATTGAAACCTTGTTCTGAATGTAACATGTTGTATTTACTACCTCTGCCCAGAAGTGCTTAGCCATGTCAGTTTCTTGGATCATGGTACGAGCCATTTCTTGCAAAGTCCTATTCTTCCTTTCCACTACTCCATTTTGTTGTGGAGTTCTGGGACAGGAGAAATCATAGGAAATGCCATGGGAATCAAAAAGATTCTCGAAGTATCTGTTCTCAAATTCTCTGCCATGATCACTTCTGACTCTGACTATTTTACAATCCTTCCCTGTTTACACTTGAGAGCAAAAGGTAGAGAACACAGAATGAGACTCATCCTTGTGTTTCAAGAATTTTACCCATGTCCAACGACTATAATCATCAACAATTACTAATCCATACTTCTTTCCACTGATTGAGGTAGTTTTCACTGGTCCAAACAAATCAATGTGTAGAAGTTCTAATGGTCTAGAGGTGGACACAACATTCTTTGCTTTAAAGGGAGTTTTAGAAAACTTTCCTTTCTGGCATGCTTCACGGATAGCATCTGAAGAATACTTCAAATTTGGCAAGCCTCTGACGAGTTCAAGCTTATTTAGCTAAGAAATCCTCCTCATGCTAATATGGCCTAAACGTCTATGCCATACCCATTACTCTTCATTAACAAACATTAAGCATTTGACATTCTGTTCACGAAGATCAGAAAGTCTAATCTTATAAATGTTGTTTTTCCTCTTTCCGACAAATAGGATTGAACCGTCTTTCTGACTTACAGCCTTACAGGACTTTTGATTAAAGATGATATCATAACCATTGTCACTAAGTTGAATAATTGACAACAAGTTATGCATCAAACCATCGACTAAAAGAACATCAGTAATAGAAGGACGGTTACCATTACCAACGATTCCAGAGCCAATGATTTTTCCTTTCTGGTTTCCTCCGAAACCGACGAAGCCTCCAAGATTTAGTTCCAGACTTTGGAATATATGCCTTCTTCCCGTCATGTGTTGTGAGCAACCACTGTCCAGGTACCATGACTGATGTTTCAACTGAGCTGCTAAGGATATCTGCAACATAGATTATCCTGTCCTTAAGTACCCATTTTTTGGGTCCTCTCTTGTTAGCTTTCCCAGAGTGTTTCACAACTTTGGGATTTTGTGCAACAAGATAATCAAGTGGGATTTGTGCATAATATTTAACTTTAGAAACAGATTTCTGTGTCAGTGGGGGTTCTTGTGCACGCTCAGAGCAAACAATCTCAATGCTAGAAGGCACAAAATGGTCATAGAGAGGTTTTGGTTTAACAGTTTGACTTTCATTAATTTCAGATGATTTTGTACATCCCAAACCTTTCTTACCATTTATGCTTACTCCATAGATCATGGAAGCTATTCTGCTTCTATCTATGCTTTTATCTAGAAAATACTGGAATGTTCTATCATACTTGTTGATTCAACTTGTGTTAGAGACATTGGAGATTAATTCTTCTTCTAATTTAGCAACTTTGCTTTTTAAGGCATAATTACTATTTTTTAAGCAAAAAATGTTTTCATTAAGAGAAGAATTATTCTGCTCAAGCTTATCTTTTTCCTCAGAAGCAATTACATGTGATCTTTTAAGATCTTTGGATTTACTTTGAAGAGTTTGATACTTTTCCACCATTTTCGAAAGACATGACTCTAATTCACAACGAGAGAGTTTAGATAATACCTCTGAGTCAGAGTCTGATTCTGGTTCTGATGATATTCTGTCTTCTGGTTCTCCATAAACTTCATCGTCAGTTGTTGCTACTAGCGTAACATTTGCTTGTTCTTCATCAGAGTCTTCTTCTTCAGAATCAGAGTCGTCCCAAGTTGCCATTAGTCCTTTCTTCACTTTGGAGAAATTCTTCTTAGGCTTCTTGTCTTTCTTGATCTTCGGACACTCGTTCTTGGAATGACCTGGCTCATTACACTCATAGCAGATAACTTCCTTTCCGGAGTTCTGCTTATTCTGTCCAGATGATGACTCAGAGCGACCTTTGTTTCTTCTAGATCCTCTGAAGTTTCCTTGCTTATGCTTCCAGAGTTTATTGATTCTTCTGGAGATTAGTGGCAACTCATCTTCTGACTCTTCACCATAATCTTTTGATTCTTCCTCAGCCTGATAAGCCTTTGCCTTTTCAGGTTTAGACTTAAGAGCGATAAATTTGATTTTCTTCTGAGGTTCATCTTCTTCCAACTCTATCTCATTACTTCTTAAAGAACTAACAAGCTCTTCAAGACTTATGTTGTTAAGATCCTTGGATAACTTTAAAGCTGTTACCATAGGTCTCCATTTCTTGGGAAGACTTCTGATGATCTTTTTAACATGATCAGCAGTTGAGTAACTTTTGTCCAAAACTTTAAGTCCTGCGACTAGCATTTGAAACCTTGAAAACATGGTCTCAGTTGTTTTATCATCCTCCTTTCTGAATGCCTCATATTTTTGGATTAGGACCAGCGCCTTTGTCTCCTTAACTTAAGCATTTCCTTCATGGGTCATTCTTAAAGAATCAAAAATGGATTTGGTAGTATCTCTATTTGTTATCTTCTCATACTCAGTATAAGAGATAGCGTTTAGCAAAATGGTTCTTTCCTTGTGATGATTCTTAGAATCTTTCTTCTGTTGGTTGGTCATATCACTTCTGGATATTTTAGCACCTGTAGCATTAACTGAGTGAGTGTAGCCATAGACTACAAGATCCCAAAGATCTACATCATAACCAAGAAAGAAACTTTTTATTCTGTCTTTCCATAAGTTAAACTTTTCACCATCAAAGACTGGTGGTTTGGCACTGTAATGATATTTTTCTTCAACAGCAGCATTAACATTAGTTGCAGCAGCCATGATTTCTCACACAAATACTGGATCGGTACTGAACACGGTGAAGTGTTGATAAATTATTTTATCATAATCAGAACTGGAACTCTGATGCCAATTGATGGTGTGAGAAAAACACAAGAAAGGGGAGTTTGAATTGGGTTTTCAAAATGAAAGCTTTTTGTGAAACTCAAACAAAGATCACAAATAGACTAACAATAGAGAAAGACACACGATATATCCTGGTTCATTTGAAAACTATCAAGTTAATCCAGTCCACCCGCCAAGGTGATTTCGCCTTATACACAATGACTTAATCCACTATAACCAAACTGATTACAACTACACTAGCAACTGCTGGTGACTAACAATACACAGACTACCCGTCTCTTCTTAAGGATTCTGACCCAACTGGTCCCTTAAGGAATTCAAACAACTATTTGATCAAATAAAATGTTTACAATGAAATGCTTCTTACATAAGCTGATATAAACACAATTTCTAGCTCAATCTAACTTAGAGAGAAAATATACAGTAAGAACAATCTTCTTCTTTGTATTGTGGTGCTTTACTGTTCACTCATGGATTTCTCTATTTTTTTAGTTCTTTCTCGTATGAATCAGTGTCTTGTATATTTCTCTTTTTCACACTTGGTGTCACACATGATTCTTTGAATGATCAAGCCTTTATATAGCCAGAAAAAGATTCGTTGAAGTGCAGATCAGGAATATCAGTAAAATACTGGCGACTTGAAATAATGTCGTTATGCTTGGATGAAAATCGTACACTCAAATTGTCCTTTGTACCACCAAATAAGGATAGTGGAATGATAGTGGAAAAGAACGTGTTTGATCTGTACTATGTACTATTTTCCCTCGCAAACGTTTCATCTTCTTATATCCATCAAAGGCTTATGAATTGATATGATTGAAGCATGATCAGAAGAATGAATCACTGGGTCTTTAGAGTCTTGAGTCTTCAGAGTCTTTAGAACTTGTTCAGTAGAACCTTGTCATCAGAGTCTTCAGCTCTCCTTCTTCAGAACCCTTGGTTATCAGAAACATAAGTCTTCAGAGTCTTCAGAACTTGTTCAGCAGAACCTTGTCTTCAGAGTCTTCAGAATTTGGCCTTCAGAAACTTAAGTCTTCAGAGACTTCAGAACGTTGTTCATCAGAACCTTATCTTCAGAGTCGTTAACACTTAGTCTTCAGAAGATAAGTATCCGAGTTATATTCAGAGCCAGAATCCAAGAGAACATTGCAGCAGCAACATATTATCTTCTTAGAGTCTTTCTAAAGCACAGTAGATCTGAAGCAATCTTGCTTCTTTGATGCAGAAGTGACTTTTGAGAATACGAGAGTGACATTTCACATGATCTTTATTAGAGTCAGAGCTATCTTTATCAGATTCAGAATTATCTTTATTGGCGTCAGCACCTGTTTGTCAATACTTAAGAAAACAAACGTTAGAGTACCAAAATTGTTCTCACACAAATACAACTTTGTTATTATCAAAACAAAGAGATATCTTGCAGAACCAAATATTTTTCTAACACAAGAGACGTTGAAGAGAGACACACCAAAAGATCTTAATCCATTGTGTAACATGTTTCACCATTGCATCTTCCATGTAATCTTGTACTATAGATTCGTTGAGAGTATATATTTGTAAAGCATGTCAACTCTTCTTGAGGCTTGTGAATACAGACACTAGCTAACAAGCTGATTTGACAATGCAGCTTGCTTTCGGTAGTACAAATAACTCAAGCTTTATTACTAACTCTGAATGTTCACCAGAAGCTGATACATTAACTTAGTGTAGAGACAATATGTTGCTCTTCTAAGGCTGAGGTCTTCAGCTTCAGAGTCTACGCCAGACATCACTTAGAGAATGTTCTTCAGGTTCTGATCCACCAGAAGCTAGTAACTCAGCTCCTCTCAAATGCGTCCTTATATCATATTTTGAATGCCTTCTTTTCAAGCCTTAGAACCTGCATACTTGGAACACACATTAGATAACACCATTGTTCTTTTAATAATTTGTTATCATCAAAACCCAAGAGATATTTGTCATGAACAAATCTTGTTCTAAAAATCTCCCCCCTTTTTTACGATGACAAACATATGTATTTAAAGGACAATGTTGGGTAGTTATAATTTTCTTGGCAACATCAAGGTAGGAGGTTTGTAAGCTCCCCCTGAGTCTAATAGTCCAAGGTTGAGTTTTGTAAACTCCCCCTGAGTACTATATTCAAGAAAAAATATTTTAATTCTCTAAGCAGCATCAGATTCTGAGGTTTGTAAGCTCTCTCTGAGTCTAATACTCTAAAGTTGAGGTTTGTAAGCTCCACCTTAGATCTATATTTAAGAAAATTAAAATATATCACTCGGGCAAGATCACCAAAACAAAAATAAATAAACCAAAATAACAAAAAATTAAAAATACATTAATTATAAATGAACAACATTAAATCTGTAGGGTTCATATTCTTTATTAAATACTATTATATCTTTCTCACCCTTTTGTCACATAAAAAAGAATAAAAAAAGAGAAAGAAAAGAATTACAGTCATAAATGCATTAACAGATCATCATTACGTGACCGGTTTTCAAGGAAGAGAAAATGATCTAGTATCAGAGATCATTAAAGAGTTGTACAATGCATGTTTATTATTTATTGGTCGTAACAGTTCCAAGAATAAAGCAAAGGATTTTATTACAACGTTTGGGTTACCCAGAATCCACTATAAAAGCAACCGAAGTCTAGGCCATTTTCATCAACATCCAACAAAGCCCCATGGAGTCCTTAGCTGAAAGTGTCAACATCTCAATTGTGACAGAAGTCTTAAAGAACTCTACTAGTCTGAAGAATCAGAATCTTCAGAGGCCAACAGATTCTGAGGCGTCTTCAACTGGTCCCTTATCCTCTACACTGAATACTTCTGAAGAGGGTTCGTTCTCAGCACCTTAGAGACCTACAGAAGAAGGTCCTTCTGCCACTGAGTTGAAATCGAGAAAGAAGTCAATGAAGAAAAGAAGGAATAAGAAGATAAACGAGATGTTTTATCAGCTAGTTATCCCAGAAGTAAAAAATGAGGATGCGGATGAAGACGAGCATGATATCAGTTGGGAAAACTGGGTTGGTTATAAGGCCATGGAAGAGTTAGATTAGAGTAATCTTAGTTTCATCCAATCCCTTTTGTTGTAATCCTTAAAAAATTTATTGATTAATGAAAAAGTTGTTTGGATCAATTTTATTTTTGCATGTGCACCTTTTTAATTTTTCCCTATGATTTTCCGACAAAAGCATAAATGAAGTAAGAAGATAAACAGGAACAACAATTAACATGTTAATAATAATATTTATAGTTGTTAAGAGAATCTTAATAGGACTGAATGCTAAGCATCATTTCCCAAGAGTCAGAATGTTAAAAGATTGATTTGACTAATCAAAATTAAAATAATTAAAAGCTCAAGGTACTTGGATGAATAGACTCTATAAAACTCTCAGCAAACTGACTTTACTAATCACTTAATCTTCTGAACACAAATGTATAAACATAAACAAATTTGGGTTCTAAAGAGAGATTTCAAAAAGACAGCAATGTTGAATGCAGCAGCTCAAGCAAGCACAAAGAATGCAGCAACTAAATGGTCTACAAGCAAGCAGACAACCTCAGAAGCACATACTTCTTCAGCAACCTTTGTTGAAACACAAACAAGGAAAACTTCTAGGTTAATACGCAGGAATAATCTGAGGAAGGAGGCTATTGAGTTTGCTCAAGAAGATTGGGAAGATTATTTAAACAATCTGGATATGTCAGATGAGCCTGGGGAATACCTTAGGACAGATCTAAATATCTAGAATGTTTAGTTAAGAAATTATAACAGGTCCCAATCTTTCAATAAGAATGATGCATTTTTTTAGTTTTAATACTATTTATTATTCTCTTGAACAATATGATAAACATATATATAACAGTTAATATATACAAGAACTTGAACAAGAATATGAACAAGAACAATTTTTAATAACAAGACTGCTTAATACAAGATGTTTAACAATTACAAGGCCTATATTTGCAGAAATCAAACATCAGAAACTCTCATAGATAGCTTCACACTTTTCTCTCCATATTTTAGAAGAATCATCCTTTGAACTTATGATAACTCCCTATTGGATCAGCAGTTCTAAAAGAACTCGTCAATAAGGGATGAAGAAAGCCTTTCCCTTGTGAAAGGGTGAAAAAGTCTCCTTCAGATAGTCAAACATAACTTGAGGAAGATCAATCTGCAAATCTGAATTGAGAAGAAGTAGCAAATCCTTTTCAATAGGGTCCACAAGGTCCAGATCTTTGTCCTTAGGTAGCAAGTTTGAGTTCAGAATCTAATTCCAAATTATTCCATTAGGACGAAGATTTGAGACCTGAGAGATGTTTGATGAATCCACAAAAGTACACCAAGAAGAAAGATATTATTTCCAAACAAGAGTTCCTGAAATTTCTCCAATCTCATCATAGTTGATTACATTGGCAATCGTCTTAGAGGTTACTATTATAAAAATACCAGAAACCTTGGAAAGAATATCACACTCAGAACCTAGCTCAACAGTGGAAGCATTAATCCAAAACTATTTGACGAGACTTGGATAAGTGAAACCACATAGCATATCAAAGTATCTATTCCAACCTTGTTCAGACACAATATTTCTAAAGTTAAACTAAGTCTAAGCAGCTCATCAAAATCCATAAACTTTTCATTGATGACAACTAGTTTATTTAAAGGAGAATTGACTAGAGAATTCATCTCAAGTTTGGTTTGAACAACACAGAAGAAAACAAATAAGAAAGAGACTGAACAAGTCTTTAAAGGAATAAGAATCTTGTTAGAAGAATGGAAAGAAGAAACAAAATGATGTTTCAAAAAGATAGGGGATAAAGATAATAGAAATATATAAAAGAAAACATCATTACTCTAAGGTTCTTACCCAACAGATTTCTTGCATCCACCAGATGATAATTAATTTTATGGAGTTTTAAGTAAACAGAGTTTTTGAAAAGATTTTTACTTAAACTGCTTTATCAGAAGTAAAGATTCCTTTTCTGAATCTCAGAGACTGAAAGTTTTTCAGAATCTATCTGTCATCAGAGTCTAGTAGAATTATACTTCGAGTGAGATATCTTCTGTTAGTTATCAGTCTTTGATATTCTATTTAGAGTCAAGCCTTGTCTCTTAGAACTAGAGTCAAGCTTGGTTAAAGAATATTAAATTGGTTTCTTTGATAACTAACTGGCAACAATATCATCACAAAAGGTGAATGTACTTGTCATACCCCAAATTTTACCCTCTAGATTCCATCACCATTAGTTGCATCATTTACATAGCATCAAGAAGACCATGTGGTTGATCAATCAAGGCTTGTGGTATTCATCAACATCTCAACTACTCCAACCATGGATCAGATTTCTCCTTCATCAATAATCAAGTTTGAGGTGGCATCTAATCAAGATCATCAAGCCTTAATTCCCCAAGTGCACCTGATTAGGGTTTTGGTCAAAGTCAACTGGATATTGACTTTTCAACCAAGACATGATCCCAAGCTTAGGAGCATGATTCAAGTCTTTCAAATACATCTTTGAAGTCCCCTCACACGATCTAAATAACTCAAGATGTTGGATTCATTGACAATTGCAAGATTTGGATTCATCTGATACAAAGTCAACTTGATCAAAGTCAAAGTTTGACTATTGACTTTTTTGGTCAAACATGACTTCCTCAAGTCAATAATTATGGAAATGTGGAAGATAAGTGAATTGGATCATGATTAATAAAAAAATCAAGGAAAAGATTCAAAGTTGTAAAACTAGGGTTTTAGAATTTTTCTAAGTTATGGAAATATATGATCAAGTAACCAACTTTCCAAGATCACAATTTCTTCCTCAAGCATCCGATGAAAACACTTGAGGAATCCTCTTAAAGATGGCATTTGACACTTCAATTTGATTAAAATTACAAGCCTAAATCTTTCTTAGAGTGGAAGTTATGATTGATCAAAGTTAGGTTTTTTGCAAGTTGCTGAAAATCCAAACACATAAGAATTTTTTCTAAGTTTTTCACCTTAACTAGTGCATGACTTTAGGACCACTTTGTGATCAATTAAATTAACCAATTTTCATGCCCAAGGTATGCACTTGAAGGTGACATTACATGCTTCAACATTATGGAAGAATTGGATCAAAAGCTCACAAGGATTGGAAGTTATGAATGATCAAAGTTGATATTTCCAAGTTGTGAAAATTACCAAATACTTAGAATTTTTTCTAAGTGTCAAACAGTTGAAAAAGCTAATTTTGATGACCAGTTTTCTCAATGATCCAAATTGATTTTTTTCAAATGATTAACATCAAAATTGTAGTTTATGGTGTCTTCTTTCCAATGGTACCAAGAGCATGAATTTCTTTTGCTTGAGCATGAAGTTACAAAATCAAGAAGTAACCATGTCAATGCTGATTTTCCAAGACAAAATTGCATCAAGTTGGTTGTGCACGATTTGGAGGGATCTTTTGGCCACTTTTTAAGCTTCTTTTCATCATATGATTAACTTGTAACTTGTTCATTGTTATGAAATCTTCAAGTAGGTGGAAAATTCAGCAAGTTTGGATATTCATTCATGATATAAAGCTTTGATCCAACTTGCTAACATGGTTTGATTTTGGCTAATACATGACTAAGCACTTTAATCATGTTGAGTTGTTGGCAAAGGCAAGAACATGATCTTAACATCAGAAGGAGTTGGTACAATATGCAGATCACACTTGCAAAGTCAACTTGGAGCAAAAAAAAAGCAAAATCCACCTATTGTACCTTTTAACCATCTTTTTGGTTTTCCTTCAAAGTTCACCAAACAATGTTATTTTCCATTGCTCTTGATTTAGATCATCTCCATTATAAATAGAGTCCACATTTCATCTGCAAACACACACAAAATCTCCCTGGAACATCCGAATCACATTGCACAATTTATTCAAATTTTCAAAGTTGTCAAAAAACCATAACTTCACATTTCACATATCTCTCACTTTCCTCGCCACTTTTCCATCCAAACACACTCCATTTACCTTATACAACTTTCTGTATGCATTAAAATCAACCAAAAACCTCTCAAACACCATAGCCACTTCTCACTTTTTCCACTTTGCAAGTTGATTTGGATAGAGAGCTCTAGAAGGTTTCAAGGCAAGATGAGCATATCAACACATTCCTTGAGGTCCAAGGAAGCTGTAGGAATCATCACATTGCTTCTGGGAGGGCTCCAAAGCAAAACACGATTTCACCACTTTGAGGTAAATTTTCATTTCTGGAACTCTATGATAGAAGCATCATTTTGATTCATTCTTGTACCAATATGCATGCCATGATGTAAGGATTGAAACCCCTAAATAATCTTTTAAAATAAACTTAAAAGAAAAGGATTTTTGGAATCTAGCATTCTAGCAAAACCCTTGAAAGATTGGTCTCAAGTCTTGCACATTGAGATAACCAATCATTTCACTCTTTCATCCATAAAGCACTTAATAAATAAATTGGACCAAGAGGTGTTAGGGTCTAACACTTTAACACAACTCTTTGAACCCTTGATCACTATAGATGTTCATGGCCCAATAACAATTTTCTCAACCAAACTTAAATGAAAGATACTGTTAGAGTTTTAACACTCTAGCATAAACTCTTTGAACAAATTGATCATCATCATCCATTTCTATGGACAATTCTTGATTATCATCAAGAGACTAAGAAATATGAGCAAACCTTGATTGTAATCAAGAGTATTTTCTTAGACAAATATTTAAGACATCTAGTAAGGTCAGAGATTCTTTTTCAAGGTAAAAGATGTTGTCTTAATAAACACTTGGACAATGTTTTGCCTACAACCTTTGAGTTGAGCTAAGTGGCATAAATGAGATTTATAAATCCATTCAATGTGGTGAAAATGTCCACTCCTCACTTGCTTTGGGTAAAACAAAGTTCTTACGTTGATTAATACAATTTAGCTTTCGTTAAAATTAACCAATAAACTTTTTACCCGAACTACGATTGCTCTGATTCCATCCTTGTAAGGATACGTAGGCACGAGACTGCAAAGTCTTGGAGAGCACCCTAATAATAAAAAAACCTCCTTATGTTCCCCTTTTCTCTATAATAATAATCTAAAAAACATTTTGTCATCTCTTTTTTCCTATTTAATAAGTAAAATATTAGAAACTAAACCTTAAGCTAACATCCATTCAATCCTAATTAAATGGTTCCCATTGAGTACAACGGATGTGAGGGGTGCTCATACTTTCCCCTTGCGTAACCGACTCCCGAACTCAGACATTGGCTGCGATCACCATATCCTTGTCTTTTCTTTTAGGGGTTTTATTCGATATATTTCTATTTCCTTCTATGCGAATTGTTAGGTCTTTGATTGGCTACATTTTGGCTAAAACAAGTTTACAGCAAGATGTTGGGTAAGATGTTCTGACATGGTTGATCAGACATCAATACAGATGTGGTTATAATACTTGGCAGGATGTCGAGTAAGATGTTGAAGCATCATCAACTGTCATGACAGATGTCATGACATCTTGATATGTTACAGCAGGTACTGCTGTTATGTGTTTCAGACAGATGTCAATGACAGATGTCATGACATCTTAGTCTGGTACAGCAGGTGTTGCTATTTTTCTGTCATGTGATGGTTAATCAAGATGTCGAAGGAGATGTTATGACATCTTTGTCTGATACAGCAGGTGCTACTATTGTATATCTCTTAACGGATTTGATTTGATTTGATGAGATCTTTTTGGATATACCTCATCATTATACGCAGGCCAAGGAGATTTATTAGGAACAAAGTGCAGATTTGATTTGATTTCATAAAAAGGATCTTAGAGACTTTTTAGGAAACTATTTGGAGATTTGTTCCTATTTTTGTGGAGAAGATCTTGCAGCTGAATTAAAATGTGAAGATTGGATCTGATTGAAGAGTCCAAGCCCATACTACAAGAGTCTATAAATAAGGACTTGCTAGACCTAAAATAGGGAGGACATACAATAACAAGCCGTTGGTGCAACATAAGGGTTTAGGGCTTTGAGAGTCTCTTGCGTAGTTTGTAAGTCACCCATGTATCTTTTGGTACTATGTGGTCGACATAGGTTGTTGTAAATTGTTCTCACTCGAAGCTTTGAAGCAAGAGTTGAGTATTGTTCTTGGTTGAAGCTTTTAAGAAAAACCGAGTATTGTTCTTAGTCAAGAGTCTTGGCTGAACTTTGTATTAGAAGGGGTGTCTTTCAATAGGGTAGATACAGTTATAGTGGAGTAACTGTTAGAGAATCACAGGTTGTGATTTAGGAAGTGAGAGGGGGTTATCTTATCATTTAGATGTGACTTCTAATGATAAAGTCTTCATTGGGTAGTGATAGGTTAGCGTGGGTGCTTTCTGTAAACCTGAGGTTTTTTGCATAAAACTATACTACTGATAGTGATTACTTCTTCCTGGATTGGTATCCCCCAGATGTAGGTGAGTTGTACCGAACTGAGTCATCATATTATGTGTTGTTTATCATTCTATTATTTTCAGTTTAGTCTTGATTAACATGATGGATCAGATGTCGTGACATCTGTTAGTGTGCAGTTCTGATATTCAAGGTATCAGTCTGCTTTTACGCCTCCAAGTTTAAATGATTATGTAGCACAATGTCTTGATATGTGTTAGGACATATACTGTCTGCATAGGCCAGAATTTCAATTAGTATCAGAGCAGGCATCCTGTCTGGTTCTGGATGAGATCTTTGGGAGATACTTTCTGGCGTTTTAAACAAGGAGGAGTTTAAAGATCAGATCAATCAACTCAGACATACTCAAGGGTATTAATGGATGAGATGGATGTTTTGGATTGAAGGGAGCAACCCGGAGGTTGTTCATGTTGCTGAGGAGATTCTACAACAACTACAGGAGAAGTGGCTAGTTCTCTTGTTGGTGTGTCTTATAAGATGTTGTGACATCTTATTAGGGCAAGCAGGATTTGTTCCTTGGTGGTTCCGCTGTATATGTTTCTGATTGAAGAATTCCGATAGTATGGATACTAGAGTTTTGATTGAAGGAAGATCGTGGCTTATCTTAACTAGTTCTGTTCTTGGAGATTTCAACCGGTTTGAAGACACATATTATTCTAAAGTCGGGAGCAATGGAATGTTGTTGTGATGGTTGATACTTATGTGACTTGGTACATAATTGATTGGTGCCATCATGTATGCTGAAGAGAAAGGGTAAGATTAATTATCAAATTCATGCTCTAGGGGTTTGTTAATTCCTTGTTGGCTAAGTTGTTGAAGACACTTGAGATGCTTCTCAAGTCCACTCAAGGCAGCTCAGTCATGATCTGGGGTCTTCTAGTTATTCTTCAGACTAGAAGGTGTTTCTATGAAGCACAGGAGTGAAGACAGTGGAGGTGATTTATTTTCACCGTCCACAAAATGTGCAAGGAAGAACTTATACTTCTCAACCCTAAGGATGAGTTCAAACAGTTGAGGTAATTAGGATTCGTTCAGAGAGGATCTTAGTTGCTTGAGTCAAGGGTGGCAGCCTTGGTATCTCAACACCTTGCAAAAAGAAGAAGACAGCATGAAGAGGAATATCTTGGTGATGTTCATAAGATGCTGGATTTGGATAAGGGTTATTGGACAAGGATTTAAGATCTATTGCTATCTGTGGAGTTATACAGATATTTAATTGATTATCCTTGTGATTCAAGATTGGTGATGTTCTATCAGATTTTGAAACATCTCTTCCTCAGAGGTGTGCAGAATCATGGGAGGGGTACTGCATATGCTCAGAAGCCTCTTAGTTGTTGACCTAAGATTATTGGCTTAGCCTGTTATTGGCTTAGCATCTGATTCCTGGAGAGTTTTACGGGAGAATAACTTGTCCAGATGTTGATGTTGTTGAAGATGGATATGAAGACTATGAAGACATCATAATCTTGATGACTACTTGGATTGGTTTATTTCTGATCCAGGTATTTTGGGGCATTCTAGGATGCTCATCATGGAGTTCAGATAGGTGGAAATATCAACAGCTTTGTGAAGACGGCTCTACTCAAGGAAAGGTGGCATTCCTTTTGTACAGCTATGAGGTGTAGTTTCTGACTATTCCTTCTGAAGATTCAGACAGTGGCAGGTTTGAAGGCTTTGGAGAAACATGGCAAGTATTCATTAATGTGTGAGCTTGTATGGAATAACTGCAAATCAACAGAATGGAGGTTGTCTACTCAAACTTGGTTGTTGAATCAAGTCTATGAGAGCATGGAACTCTTGTTTTGTTAAGGGATGAGGTTCTTTTAAGTGGCAGAAGAAAGAGTTGAGTTCAATAACTAGATGTCGTATCAAAATGTTCTGACATCTAGTTCAACATCAGAATCTCAGTTGGTGAAGTGGCACATCAACTTAAGATAGGGTGATCTATAGGAATGGAAGTTATGGATGCTTCAAAAAAGTCTATCTCATGCAGTTTGCGGGAGCTGTGGATAGGAAGATGTTACATGACTAAGAGGCTTGGTGGATCCAAGATGTCTTGCTATGGGGCAAGTAGTTCATGTGACTTGAAGATCTATTTTCATTGGTGGATCAGGATATCTTGTGGGAGTTCTGACTAAGGGTGAAACAATCAAACAATGGCATTTGGTTGGGTTCATATTCTGGATTCATGAATGAGGTGATCAAACTGTGGCAATTGGTTGATCTCAAAAGTGGATTCGAAGAATCAAGATAATCAGAGTGTGGCATCTGGTTAGTCTTGAGGATTGTCTTGGAATAAGTTACTCTTGGGCAGAAGGGTGATGAGTTGAAGACTCAAGGAGATTTATCTTCTTGAAGGTGGATGAGAGTTTATTTCTCTCTTTCTGGAGTTCTTATTCAAGCTGGTGGCGCAGTGTTGTCTGAAGATCTTCAGTGTGGATTACTATGCTGATAGTAAGTCCAGTGGTGGAGCATATCAAGAACCATGGTGTGTGGTGTTTGTGATGTGTGAAGAATGTCCTAATAGATGTTAGAACATTTTCGGGATTAGTTATCCTTGGAGTAGGATTCTGAGTTCACATCTTATCTAAGAGGTATTTATCTTCTCATACGGGAGAATGATGGGTAAAGGATTGTCTCGGAAGCCTGATGTGAATGAGACATGCTAGAAGTGGATCTGTTTGGTGCTTATGGAACAAATGGGCTGAAAATTTCTGGAGCATGTGTTTGATGTCCTTCAAGTGTGAAGAACATATGGGTGAGCTAGCAAACTAAGGGGCCCTGTGCGTCTCTTTGAGGAATGTGAAGCATTCAGATTCAATTGGGTTGTATCTCAAGGAACAAGGAGATCTATACATGAGAATTCAGGAGGAATTCGTATGGTGTATGGATAGTTTCTGGACGAGAAGGATCAATGGAGTTTTGGTCTCAATCCAAGAGTTTGTTAGTTATGGTACAAGGGTGCATTCCTGGTACTCTCACTATATGACCATGAAGCTGTCATGGGATATCATGTAGTGGTTTTGGGGTGGTTCTTAATGAAGAAGCATCTGTTGAGAGAGATAGGGGGATAACTTCTCTCTGATTTTGTACTGCTATAGTACATGGGTTGCTTGAAGGTCAAGCAGTAGGTGAATGTATTCAGCAGGTGTGTTGAACAGAGGGTGCGCTCTTGAAGACATGAAGATGCGTCTTATGTTTTCCATTCAATTTGGGTGTTCTTCTTGCAATGGAGCACTGGTTATCTATGACAGGGGGAGTATTGTAACCTGTCAGATTGTATAAGCTTCTGAGTTGGATGTGTTCTGCTATTGACTTGCTTGTTTGCCCTTAAATGCATAATTGCTTGGTTTGGCATATTATGGCTAAAAAGGGGGAGAAGTATTTAGTAGTAGTGTTCCTTAAGTAATTAATAGTAGTGTTCCTTGGCTATTTCCTTGAGGGGGAGCTGGTTATATTATCCAAAGGTTGTTTTAGCCAAAATTTTCCAAAGGGGGAGATTGTTAGGTCTTTGATTGGCTACATTTTGGCTAAAACAAGTTTACAGCAAGATGTTGGGTAAGATGTCCTGACATGGTTGATCAGACATCAGTACAGATGTGGTTATAATACTTGGCAGGATGTCGAGTAAGATGTTGAAGCATCATCAACTGTCATGACAACATTACTGTCATGACAGATGTCATGACATCTTGATATGTTACAACAGGTACTGCTGTTATGTGTTTCAGACAGATGTAATGACATCTTAGTCTGGTACAACAGGTGTTGCTGTTTTACTGTCATGTGATGGTTAATCAAGATGTCGAAGGAGATGTCACGACATCTTTGTCTGATACAGCAGGTGCTACTATTGTATATCTCTTGACGGATTTGATTTGATTTGATGAGATCTTTTTAGATATACCTCATCATTATATGCAGGCCAAGGAGATTTATTAGGAACAAAGTGTAGATTTGATTGGATTTCATAAAAAGGATCTTGGAGACTTTTTAGGAAACTATTTGGAGATTTGTTTCTATTTTTGTGGAGAAGATCTTGCAGCTGAATTAAAATGTGAAGAATGGATCTGATTGAAGACTCCAAGCCCATACTGCAAGAGTCTATAAATAAGGACTTGCTAGACCTAAAATAGGGAGGACATACAACAACAAGCCGTCGGTGCAACATAAGGGTTTAGGGATTTGAGAGTCTCTTGTGTAGTTTGTAAGTCACCCATGTATCTTTTGATACTATGTGGTCGACATAGGTTGTTGTAAATTGTTCTCACTCGAAGCTTTGAAGCAAGAGTTGAGTATTGTTCTTGGTTGAAGCTTTTAAGCAAAACCGAGTATTGTTGTTAGTCAAGAGTCTTAGTTGAACTTTGTATTGGAAGGGGTGTCTTTCAATAGGGTAGATACAGTTATGGTGTAGTAACTGTTAGAGAATCACAGGTTGTGATTTAGGAAGTGAGAGGGGGTTCTCTTATCATTTAGATGTGACTTCTAATGATAAAGTCTTCATTGGGTACTGATAGGTTAGCGTGGGTGCTTTCTGTAAACCTGAGATTGTTTGCATAAAACTATACTACTGATAGTGATTACTTCTTCCTGGATTGGTATCCCTTAGATGTAGGTGAGTTGCACCGAACTGGGTTATCATATTCTGTGTTGTTTATCATTCTGCTATTTTTAGTTCAGTCTTGATTAACATGTTGGATCAGATGTCGTGACATCTGTGAGTGTGCAGTTCTGATATTCAAGGTATCAGTCTGCTGTTACGCCTCCAAGTTTAAATGATTATGTAGCACAATGTCTTGACATGTGTTAGGACATCTGCTGTCTGCATAGGCCAGAATTTCAGGAATAAATAAAGATCGGTGGCGACTCTGTTAAGTCTATCCCGCGGGCGTGCGATTGCCCTCGGCGAGGTCGTTCTCATTTTTTTGAGGTACGAAAGTACTGATTCCATAAATATGATCATCACCTAGTTAATGACATATTTAGTATAGACAAATACAACATAGTTTCTTTTTAAAGATCTTTTAAGATTCTTAAAAGGATTTCTCTAGAGATCTAACAGAGACTTTGTATTTACTCATACATAAATATTACATTGAGTCTACAAATTTACAAGAATAACATAACATACCTTTTTTTTGTTTTCTTGGTCATGTTCCAGATGAGTATTCATATCTGACCATGGAATGTTAATACTGTCTTGAGTGGATTATGATTCATTGGGCTTCTACACCAATGATTCCATTTTCTCCACCAAACTTCAAGCTTTTAACACTTGAGTCTGTGATGTAGGCTACTCTTCCATCACATGTTGTAAACAACTGTGGAAGATGCCTTGCTTATTTATTCTATCATATCTGCAGCAAATACAAATATAGATATTGGTACTCATATTTCTATGAGTCTAGAAGTGTTAGTCTTGACAGGCTTCTTCTTGCTTTATGCCTCAATCTGATAGCAGTACTTTCATACCTCAAATTTTGACCCTAGATTCCATCATCATTCTAGGAGCATCATATATTGCATTGTTAACCTAACCTTGTACAAGTTGCTTTTTATTTTGTATCATCTGAATTAGGGTTTTGAATCAAAAGAATCAAGAGGATATTTGTTGATTATTAAATGTCTTGGATTGATCATCAACTTACAAAGTATGCATACACTCAAGACGTCTCTCTCCATCAAGAATCAAGTGCAAATTGGTCTTGTTACAAGTTCATCAAGACTCAACTTCATCTGACCATAAATTAGGGTTTCCTCAGGCAAAGTCAATTGTGCCTCTGAATTTTAACCAAGACATGATCCCAAGCCTTCAAGATGCTCAACTACATCCTTGGAGTCCACCTATGATGTTTGAAACACTCAAGAGTTCAAAATCATTGAAGATCACATAGTCAATTTCATCTGATACACAAGCTTTTAACTACAAAGTCAACTCTTTGACTTTTGAGATTTTTGGTCAAAATTGAGGTCCTCAAGCTAAATTCCATGGAAACATGTTTGATAAATGAGTTTGAGCAAGCAAAACCAAGAATTTGGAGGTTTCTTGCAAAAGGGGTAAAGTGGAAGAAGTTGAATTTTTCCAAGTATGGTGAAAAAACCCTAATTTTATACCAACTTTGAAAGGTCATAACTTTCAATATAGACCACCATTTTTTGCGTTCCAAAGATCAAATTGAACCCCTCACAACATACTACAACTTTGTCAATCAGGGTCAATCTCCAAAAAGTGAAAGGATTTTGAGTAATGAGGCCATCAAGTTAGTTAAAAAACTTTCAACACATAGAAAAATTTCAAGGCAGTTTTTGTTCTAAAAAAGTACCAAACTTTGGAGCCCGTTTTCACTATGATCCATTGAGAATCAAGAAATTAATCAAACATGAAAGTTGTATAGCATGTTTGGGGCTTTTAAAAAAGTACAAGAACTCTTTGATCCCATGCTTGACTGAGAGTTTTGAATTCATGAAGTTGGTGTCACAAAGTTGGATTTCAAGCCATTCTTACAACTTTTCTTGGCCAAATCTTTAAACCATACCCCATAATCTTGCTTTTCAGTCCACGTTACCTCTAAATCCATCCATAATCAGAAGGTTGTACAAATGTTAGAAGTATTACACAAGCGTTTAAGCCTTTATGCATTAGATCAAGCCATTTTGGGAATAAAGGCTTCACTTCCATTTTGGAAAAGTGACTTTAATCACAAAGTCAACTTTCCTTGAGCCTCCAAGTTGTTTTTCTGCACTCAACCTTTTTCTTTGATCAGAAGAAATCGTCTGAACTTTACAACAACTTTTGGAAAGCATGGTACTATACATTGGAACCATGAGATATCCATGAAATTACCACTTGGATTTCAACTAGATCATATTACCTCAAACTTGCAATTCTGCAGAACCCTTGATCCCTCAAGTTCCCCTATAAATAAAGGTTCATTTCATGCTTCTAAGACACAACAACAAACCTCAGAAACACTCTCAAACAAGCCTCATTGCAGCATCTTGCAAATCAAACCCTCCCTTGTGCCAAGAACCTGAACTTTGCACAAAGCCACCCAGAACCTGTTCCAGCTACAAATCCCTCAATCTAACCTTCTAAACACACCACAAATCATCCCCTAGACCTGTCCAAACCACCACATTCATCAGAAACCATCAAGATCAAAAAGTCAACTTTCAAAACCTCAAACTATTGACTTTCTGCATCTTCCATACCAAAAACTAATTATGACCTTTTTCAAACCATTTGATCATTCAAAATCAACCCTCAAACATATCTTGAACTATCCACAACTTCAAAACCTGACTGTAACTCCATTTGGCTAAGGTTCAAAATCTCATTTTTCCCATTTTGCAAGAAGGAAAACACAACCTATTTCAGTTGGTTCCATTGAGTCTTAAGCATCCATAAAGGTTCAAGGAGGTCCAAGGGAGCAATCTAAGTCATTGAAATAGTTCTGTAGCAGCTTGTTTGGAAATTCAAATTTTTGCTTCAAGAGGTAAGTGCTCTTAACTGAAACTCATTGAACCATGTTGTATCTTGATATACATTGAACATGAAACTTGTTTGTTATGAGGTGTGTAGTGTTTTCCATCATTTAATTGTTGCTCATGATCAATGTATGTGAATTTGTATGTGAAACTGTAGTTTTAGGGTTCATGTGTTGCAGAGATCAACTTTTGAGTTAGAGCCATTATTAATGAAATTAGTTATTGCCATTAAGTTCCTTGTTGAAAAACACACGATATTCATTTTTATAGCATGTTGTTTGGATCATTATTTAGAGAGTTAGGTTTTTTTTAAAATGTTTGAAAATGAAGGGTAGGAGGAAGGAAGAAGATGATGGCGTCATGGTTTAGATTTTTTTAGTTCAAAGTTAGGTATATCTTTATTTGGATGGGGGTGATACAATGGATGTATCACCACCCCAGTGGGTTCAAGTCCTAGTGACTCCCCTTTAGGCCTTTTTGTGCAATTTTGTTTTGTTTGGTATTTCTGAGCATTTTTAAAATATATATTTATGCTTCCACAAGAATGTCACATGCGTGCGCTGGTTGGGTTGGTAATGTTTTGAGTGGTAAGTTCACTGGCCTGGGTTCAACACCCACCAAGGCCATTCCATTTATTTTTATCACTCATTTTTCTCATTTTCTTTCACAACTTGAAACCTTCATAACTCCTTCATCCCAAAAGGTTTTTGCTCCATTCTTTTTGCTAAATGTTCCCGAGGATGTCTACTTTCTATTTGTAAAATGAAATTTTCAAAAACATTTACTTTTCTTGCACTTATGTGTTTTCAAAGTAAGTAACTTTTTAGGGTTTCTTAAGGCCTTCTCTTGATTCTTTGGTTGATTCCTTTCGTTTTCTTTGTGCACATGTTTTGTATGAACCTCTTACACCTTGTATAGACCTTGTGAAATATTTTGAACTTGTACATCTTTGTTTTCACTTAAGTTTGACACATTTTTGTTCATATTTACATGTTAAATGCATGTTGAAACTTTGACCATATTATGAACCCTACTTAGTCATCTTTGTGTGACTTTATCCCATGTTTTGTATGAACCTTGATGTATATATGTGCCTTGAGTGGATCATACAATGTTTAGGTTTCCTAAAGCCTTTGAATTTTTGTCTTAAATGTGACTTTGTATACATGGTTGTATGTCTAAACTTTTGTGATGCTTCCATCTTGTTTAAGACAATGTTTGAATCCTTAGCATATATGTTTGGTTATTACCTACTTGTCCTAAACATGTTCAACTTGTATCCATGATTGAATATTCAAGTAGTGTCTTAACTTGTTCACATGATGTTTAAACTAACTTGTCATCTATATGTATGCTCACATGTCATCCTTTATGTGTCTGCATCCTCCATCCACATGTTATTGTTATGAACATGTCCCTTTGCTCAAGTATGCTTTGGTTGTTACCTTTACTTGTCTTAAATGTCTTAAATTGTATTCATGATTAAGTGGTGTTTAACTTAAACCATGTTTCAATATGCTTCTTTAGCTTATACATGTCATGTTTGAACCTTGTCTTAATCCACTCTTGTTGATTGACCTTACTCATGTCTATCCATGCTTTGTTGAACTCTTGAACCTTTACATATGTTAAGTGATGTTTTAACTTATACATGTTTACCTTGAAACTTGAATGTTACCATGTTAAGTAATGCTTTGACATGTACATATCTTATTTCTACTTTGAATCTTCTTCATGATAAGTAATGTCTTGACTTATACATGTTAACTTTGAACTTTGTCCTCATCCATGTTTAAGTTTTGTTATAACGTATACATGCCATACTTGAACTTTGAATTGAATCCTTGTGTAAGTGTCGTCACACATGATCTATTGAATATTTAAACCTTACCATGTTTAAGTGTTGTTACAACTTGTCCATACTTGTCTTGTATTCATGATTAAGTGTTGTTATAACTTGTTCCTGCTTGTCTTGTATTCATGATTAAGTAATGTTAGTAAACCCTAATCCATGCTTACCCTATTTAAAATTTTCATCCATGATACTTTAGTCTTGTTAGAACTATACCTCATGTATGTTTAGGTGTTATAACATCTTTGCTTGTATGAACTTACTTTGGTTGTCACCATGTTGATTTGTAACTTCTTTAAACTTTGAATGTGTTCATGGTTGTTACCTTGATCTTTTATGACTTTGTCAAGTCCTTGCTTTAGATGTTGTCACATCTACTTTTATGCTTTGGTTGTTACCATATGCTTTAACTTTTCCATACCTTTTGTTACTTGCAATTGATATCATGTTTCAATATCATATTTGTTCATCTCATCCATATTGTTCATATTTTTTTTCAACTTTGTCAAGTTATCCCCCAAGTGATGCTAGCTTGTTAGCTTTCATCTTCCTTTGTTACCTTTTGTTTCCAAATCCAAGGGAAAGAGTATTTCATTGACAAAATGTCATAGGTAGCTTAGCAATACCCCATTCCCTTTGACCTTGTTAGAGTCATTAAGTCTTACAACTTAGACTTAGGGTAGAATTTACAACTCTTTTGACTTTGTTAAGTCATGTAAGTGTTAAGGCCATAACACTTATCTCCCCCGTTGAACCTTGATCATAATCAAGTGTTCATTCATCCCTAGTGAGGTGAACTACAAATGCTCTGATTTCATCCTAGTTAGGATACGTAGGCACGAGATGAGATGTCTTGGCGAGCATACTTAGAAATAAACTTATAGGTCTTTACCTTAGCACCTTTTCCTTAGCAAGCAAACTATAACATAACACAAATACTAACAAGAGGTTCCTATAGAGTACTACATATACTTAGGATGCTAGCACTTTCCCTAGGTATAACCAACCCCAGACCTTAGATCTCTAGCATTGTTGTTACATTGCGCACTAAGGGTTTTCTTCGATCTTTACTCTTTCCTTTAGATAAATCAAAGCTCGGTGGTGAACTTCATGATTTATGATTCAAGTTAATTCAATAGCTTGATATCTGATTCTCACCGCAACAAGTACCATGATTCATTCCAGAGTATGAGCCTATAATTAGTAATGATACTAACAAAATCTTGTTCTTAGCTGAGTCATTGATTTCATTGTCTTGGATTAAATCTTTTGACTTTGAAATTTAACAAGAAATATTCAGATAATGTTTGCTATCAGAGATTGGGATAAAATAAGTTTATAGCACTATCATAGTATTACCACAAATAGAAGAAGAAATAAAAGGTTTCTCATAGAATTGTCCTTTAACACAAATTCTATGATAACCTTAAATTTCCAAAAGAGCAATGGAGTCACTTAAGATATTATCTTTAGATGCAGACTCCTTATTATCAATATTGAAGCAAGATAGTTTGGAGTTATCTCTTTCTCTTCAATAATTGATTTTTATTCCAGGATTCAGATTGGTTCTTCAAAAGAAGTAATGACCATCAATGTCTGATTACATTCTTCATCAGATTCTGAATCCACAATTATGTCATCTTCATTAGAATAGACCTTAAAGATCTCTGACATTTTTCTTTTTGGGTTTTTTTAGTAGTATTTCTCCTTGTTCTTAAGATTTGGGAAATCAGTTGAAATAAGAATATTTCAGAAGCTTCTGAAGTTATTCTTATATTAACAGATATCACATTCAATTCAGCCAGTTGAAAGAGTCTTTTGATAGGGAAGGTTAATTCCACATCATCGAACATTCCAATGGAATTTTCTTCAAGAGGCTTGAGGAAGAATGATCTGTTTGACATCTTTATATCATCTAATTTCATTTCTTTTCTTCAAAGAATGCTATCAAACCTTTCAAGACATAGTCTACTCAAACTTTTGACTTCCTGATTAGATGTGACTTTATGGTTTAATATTAGCAAGCAGACTTCTTAGAATTTGCTTGAAAAATTAGATGAAGTGTAACTTTAAAAGCTTCAACCTGATTTCCTTCAAATAAGAACACAAGGATTCAAATATAGTCTTGAGCATTAGACATATCAATGATGTTGATATACTTAGAATGAGATAGAGCGCCTAGCAGAATGCATCTAACACTAAAGATATTTTCAATAAACTTCTTTTGAGCTGGTGTAAGAGACTTTTAGACTTTGATCATCCCTACACCATCAACTTTTATAGTAATACCTTTCTCAAGAGTATTCTATAGACCTTCATCAAAACCCTTTATTAAGACCAATGAATTAAAAATATATTTTGCTTAATCCATCATTTAAATTCAGCAGAATCACCTTTTGAATATGGTATGATTAGCAGTGTAATATTTTTCATGTGGTACTTAACTCATTCTTTAAGGAAAGTCTTTAGCAGACATATTTTTCTCATTGGATCATTATCTGCACCACTGTTAGGTGTTATGCACAGGCCTAGCTCTGATACCAACTGAAGGTGAGAAAAATTCACAAGAATGGGGGGTTGAATTGTGTTTTCCATTTCTTAACTTTGCCTCTGATCAGAGTTCAGAATCTAAATTGGTGTTCATATTCTGATTATATGTTGCAGTAAAATGTTAACATAAGCAAATAAAAGATAAAAAACACAGAAAGATTTATATTGGTTCCTCCCGAAAGAGAGTAGTCTAGTCCCCTTGTATCACAAGAGATTTTCACTTTAACCAAAACATGATTACAATCACTTATGCACTTAAGCATAAGACTTTTCTTTGCTCAGACCCTCAGCCTGAGACTTCCTGCTTAAACCCCTAAGGTCCAAGACTTCTGCTTAGGTTCCACGAACCCAAGACTTCCTTGCTTAATCCCCTCTGACTTAAGATTTCTGCTCAGACCCTTAGTCCAAGACTTTCCTGCTTATATTCCATGAATCCAAGACTTCTGCTAAAGCAACTCATGCCCAAGACTTCCATGCTTAAGTACCACGAACTCAAAACTTCCTTGCTCATTTTCCACAAACCCAAGACTTCTGCTCAAGCCCCTCAGGCCCAAGACTTCTGCTCAGACTCACAGTCTAAGACTTTCTGCTCAATCAACAACTTATCAAGACTTTCAATGCTCTAGCACATAACAGGAGACTTACTTGGCTCAAGCTTCTCAGCAAGAGACTTTGATGCTCAAGCACATAGCAAGATACTTTATCTAAAATACAAAACAATTATGTTTAGCATAATAGAGAACAAGGTGTACTTGATACAAAATCATAGGTACAAGGTAATCACCTTAGCAAAGACCTTAAGCACTTAAGATTTCTAAGATATTCAATGTTTAAGAAATCTTAAGGCTTACTATAATTTACAACATATAACAGAGATTTTGCATACTCGATTGTGTTTCTTATTGTATGATCTTATTATTCCTCCATCCAGACAGAAGTGTAGAACACTTCTATCCTTCTTGGCTTTCCTTCTATATTTTCCTTTTTTATTTCTCTTTGTTAAAGACTTCAGTTTGAATCTTCAGTAGCTTATATAGCAGTTGTAGAAGACTATCAGTTGGAAGAGATAACTTGAACAAGTGTCTTTATTTTTCCATAGTACAAGAGACATTAAAGAGAGATACACCTAAAGATCTTAATCCATTGTTTAACATGTTTCACCATTGCGTCTTCCATGTAATCTTGTACCATAGATCCGTTGAGAGTAGATATCTATAAATCATGTTAACTCTTCTTGAGCGTTGTGAATATAGACTCTAGCTGACAAGCTGATTTAACAATGCAATTTGCTTTCTACAGTACAAATAACTTAAGCTTTATTACTAACTCTGAATGTTCACCAGAAGCTAATACATTAACTTAGTGTAGAGACAATATGTTGTTCTTCTGATGCTCAGGTCTTCAGCTTCAGAGTCTACGCCAGACATCACTTAGAGAGTGTTCTTTAGGTTCTGATCCACCAAAAGCTAGTTACTCAACTCCTCTCAAATGTGTCCTTATATTAGATTTTGAATGCCTTCTTTTCAAGCCTTAGAACCTACATACTTGGAACACACATTAGATAACACCATTGTTCTTTTAATACTTTGGTATCATCAAAACCCAAGAGATAGATGTCATGAACAAATCTTGTTCTAATAACATGTGTATCATTGAAATATGGGGGATGTCAAGTTAAATTTGGGGGGTGGTAGGGAAGAAACCTCGTATTTTGTCCCCTATCATATATGTGAGTTTTAAAAAATCATGTAAAGAAAAAAGTTTGAATTTGCCTGTGCCATATGAGTATTTTCCTCTTTTTCCCCCTCAAAAAATTTACCCATTAATAACCTATTAAATGCCATCTAATTTTTAAGGATTTATACCTATTGTGCTTCTTGTCAAATTGGCGATACCTCTGCGATGTCATTATTTTTTATGATTAAATTTTTTGAGGGGGCAAAATAGGAGAATCTTCATATATCATGAGGTAATTTCAAATGGACCATTTTGGATGGTGCTCTAGTATTCTATCAATAGAATTGATATAGATATGCATACAATCCTTCCAATAACCATAGTTCTCACCATTTAAAACCGACACTTTATTACATGCCCTCTTTGGTTCGGAAGCCATAATTAAATAAGGGATTTTGAAGCACAAGATAAATCAGTGCTCTTGATACCACTTGTTAGACAGGGGTAACGATCTAGAAGGTGGGTTGAATAGATTGCCTAATGAAATTTTTCTAATTAAAACTTTGTTTTGAAAAATATTTTTCTATGGTAAGCGAAAACGAATTTGGACCGACTGTCGTCTATCCAAATCGTTATTGGTAGAATCGAATATGTGCACAACTGTAGTAGAATGTATGCCAAAGATGAGAAAAGTCAATCAACAAGTTTAATTTAAGTTGTTTGAATATAAACCACACTTAACTTAAACGATTTCCAATGACAAGTAAAATAAAATTGACTAAGGAATTTTTTCGAACACTTAGTGTGCAGTAATTTTATCGAACACTTGTGTGCTATACACCAAGCTTGATTCTCCTTGCGTTGAAGTTATAACAAATTAATTTCAATGGTTTAGATTGCAATGCTTTCACAAAATCACTTTTAAACACTTCAACACAACTAGAGTTTTCAATAATTCAAATTACACACTAATTATTCTTAAAATCAAAAGAGAGAGAAAGAGATAGAGAGAAACAGAGAACACCGAGATTTGTTTAGGCAGTTCTCCAATTGTCCTCACTATGGGTACGTCTGCCCTCAATTCGAAATCGAAATGAGATATTATAATTGACCTTTGCAATATCAGTTTATAAGAGAGGTGTCGAAATTCAAACCGCAAACCCTATGTTTGATGTTAATCCTAACTCCTTTTCTACCCTTAATCTTAGCAAGATCAAATCACACAAGATCTCCAATATGATCCTCCGATTACCGCTATTTCTTTGACCGAACCTTCTATTCTTCAATGCTTTCACTCGGTTGAATCCAAATTGTGAAATCTTGCCCCAAGCCTTTCAATTGATCCTCCTATTACCCCTACTCCTTTGCAAGAACCTCCGTTCTTTCAAAGCCTTTGCTCGGCTGAATCCAACTCTAGAAGACTTGTACAAACACCTCCAAATCAACCCTTGATCTTGGAGTAAAAAACCTAAAGGCTTTTTTATCCTTGAAACCCCCAAAGAAAACCTAAACCCAATTTTGATTATACAACCTAGATTGGACCTTATCAATCTTAACTTTTCAACAAACAATAAAAAATGATTACGTGTAGTTGATAAATACGTCAAGAAAGGTTGAAGATGATGAGAATTCTTTGTATCTTTTAGGTTTTAATGCTTCGAAATGATGCATGAATATGTAAAGAAGAAATGAGCAAAATAGATTTTTAGCTAAAATACAATTTTAAAATTTGGTACAGAATGTATTGACTAGAAAGTGGAATGAGTAAATACATCAGGTAAATGGGTCAATACGAGACAAAATGGAGTCAATACATTCAAAGAAGTAGCTAAATTTAAAGAAAAATGTTTTAGGATGAGTCTACTCAAAACATGGATGAGTCGACCCATTCGATCAATGCATCGACCCATGTTTCATTTGTATCGACTCATTCGAGGTAATGGAAAAACTTTAGAAAACATGTTCCATATTAAGTCGACCCAAACAAGAACGAGTCGATCAATTCAAAGGATGTATCGACCCATTGCTTCTTTGTGTCAACCCATTCGTGGCAGAATCAAATTTTTTAACATTTACTTCAGTATGTATCGACCCATCCTTAACTTGTAACGACCCATGCATGTTATTTTGTGAAAAAAACTCATATTTTGGCATGTGATGGCTTATTTAATCTAATCTTAAATGTTCTATGATGATGATGCACATTTTGACAACAATTGTAAGGTCCAAATACACAAATATCTAAGCTACCTAGTTTTAACATAAATCAAAATACATTTAAAAGCATATTTCACTCACAATACAATGGAGTTTAAGGTGGCTCCTTAGTGAAATTAGATTCTCACTATAAATCAAAACATGAGAGAATATGAGGGAAAGATCGAGGGCGAAAGCATGTTTGAGAAATCGTCAACAAATGTTTTTCAACCTCCTTCTTCTAGAATTTGATCGTAAAGCTACATTGAGTAATCATAGCTAATTTTCTCTTTTGTTGGGGTTAGTTGTAGTTGTTTTATTACTTATGTTATGATCTTGATCATGTCGTTCTATGTAATTCTTCTTAAGTTTTAGTACTGATTAATTCTCCTTTATTAATGTTTGTTTTATCATTAACTACCTAAAACATGTTTTTACGGTATAACTTTATTTTCGAAAGTTACTGGTCATTACTAGATCCAAGTCTATCATATATTGAATGCTAAAGTCTAGACATAGATTTAGGTTTAATTTCCAAATGAATAATGACATTTGACGAAAGTGCACATTGATATCTCCATTCACTATTGAAACTCAATATTAATAACTGATAGTAATTGCAAATTACTGGTCAAGGATGCTACATAAGAACGGGTCAATGAAATCTAACTCCAACAAAGTTTTCTCACTGTTGAAACACTGAAAGTACATTTTATGTTATTCTACTTTTCATGTATTCATCAAATAATCAATCTTCTAATAAACTAAACTTGACGTAATAGAAACCATTAAACTGTATTTGTAATACAACTAGTTTATGTGGAAATGATAAAAAAAACTCCACTTGTTATCTTCATTGCAACAACTTCAACAATACCATGAGAAACAATACCATATTGTTAATCAATCATGTGTTATTGAAGTCATAGTTGTCTAGAATAAGTCTTTGAGAATGAAGAAACAAAGAGTTGATACAAAGAAGAAACCGCATGCACCTAAGAGGACTAGTGACATGTTGAAGACTGTTTGGAGGTCTAGGAATAATGTTGGCTCAAGATCAATTACATATGTACCATTGGAAATTGACAATACAAAATATGATGCTCCTACCCTAGAAGACCCTAAGTTAGGGAGTTGTATTCGCAAATTGAAGTCATGAGATGATATATCAAGGCAAATGCTACTTTAAACATTTTTTTGATGCTTCATCTCTCGCGATGACTCCTCGACATTATCCAACTCTTTGAAGAAAGTAATTAACTATTTCTTCAGATAAATCTCCTCTTGGGTCATGTCATCTTTTTTATAGATGTATGGCACGTTCCCCATTAAAAAGGGTCTTGCCTCCAAAACTTACAAAAAAACTCGTACATCGGTATTTCAATTCATTCTCTATGGCCCAAATCTTCACATGAGCCTCTTTGTTGAGAAGAGAAACCAAAAAGAACCAATTTTTGAAATGTTTTACACCATCAGAATACATTTTGAAGTAATTGATAACCTGCGTCAATGTAATTAAGCTTTGGACCTAGACACAATTCGGCGCGCTACGTCGTACCTTGAAAAAATGGAAGAAGAAAGATAAAGATGGTTTTATTCCCCGATAGTCGCACCAATATTCGAAGACTTTGATTAAAGCCCAACTCACATGATTCAATTTCTAGGGAGCAATCATCAGATGGTTGAGAACCTCAACTTCAAAATCATTGAAAGCAATCGAAAATCCAAAATAAAAAAGTTGCACTTGTAAAAAGGGAAGACACACCCACTATATTCGTCGAATATCTTTTTGTCTTCCTCAGGGATCAATACGCCCTAGTCAGAAGAAGAACCCACTTCAAGGAAAGCATCTCGAGGTTACCTTTGCGAGAAAAAATAGAAACGTTCGTCGAAATTTCAAGGTCTATCTTGACAACATAAGTATCTTCCTTAACTTTTTGATGCATGATGGGTACCACTCCCATTAGTCAATAACAATGGTATGTTGCAAAGATTGCAGATGATAAAAGAGAAAAAAGTAATGATTAAAGGAGCCATATAATTGTTCCTCGAGATTGTGCAATATCTTATAGGAATGTAGGAAGTGAAGTACTATCAATGGTCCAAATTTTCCCAAAAAAGTATTCAAATACTTTAGTCCCCAAAGGCCATCATGACGAAGCAGTTGAAAAGACATCAAAAATATGATACACATTTAAGGCGCAAGTTCCCCATAACAGTGACGTCACATTGCAGTTTTTCACTCTAGCCAAACAACGATCGATAATAGAACAAAACATAACAAAGCTCTCACCCTACAAATCAGAGACAACAGTTTGGGAAAAACTGTTTTAGACCTGTCAAAGAGCCAAATAAAATTACATTCTAGAGAGAAAACAACCCACGTCATTGTGTGCGAAGCAGGCGATCTATCATAGACAAGAAAGCTGGGAATCTCAATCCCAAATATATCATACAATTATCTGTATCTCACGTCGATAGATCAACAAGCTATTATAACCACTATACTATATAAGAGGGAGAACACGTCATTTCTCAGGTAATTCAAATTTAAATCTCATTCGCTTCATGTTACTCTCGTACTAATTTAGGCGCTAGAGTACTAATTTTGCAGGTAAGCCACTCTTCCACCCTACCAAAAGCTAAGTCCACCGTTACAATTCACTTCGATCATCGTTCACCAATCAATTATATGAGTGTAACCCCTATTTATTATAAACTACAATTTAAAATCTTATCTTATGAATGTCAAATTTGTTAAGTTGAACATCATCATAAATTCAATGTGAGACCTCACACATATGTTCACTTCATCTACCAACAATTTTCTTTTGCTTGTCTTCCAACAAATTTTTTTATGGGAACTCCTATCTTGCCATGTAAGCTTATTTCTTTGAAAAGCTAGGTTTGCAGTGGTGTATACTTTTAATGTTTTCAAAAACAATCCCATACGAGACTGTCCTAGACGTGGATAAAAAACACACGTTGGCGGCGTAATTTGCCAAGTATTCGTTTATGGTTGATTCTTATTAGAGTTTGGCCTAACACAACCTTACAAAACCGGTTGGTAAGGTGAGGGGTGCCACTCTATATAAACTATTTCATTGCTCTATCTCCAACCAATGTGGGACTTCTAGGATCTTCCTAATACACCCCCTCACGCCCAGCACTCTTTTTGGGCTTGGTGCGTGGATTTAAACGGTGGGCTGCCCAAGGTTCGATCGATAGGCTCTGATACCATATTAGAGTTTGGCCTAACACAACCTTACAAAACCGGTTGGTAAGGTGAGGGGTGCCACTCTATATAAACTATTTCATTGCTCTATCTCCAACCAATGTGGGACTTCTAGGATCTTCCTAATAATTCTAATACGGCACGGCTTCTCCTTCACCAACTACGAAAACTTAACTTCTACTAACAATGGTGACTCTGCAATTTGAATCCCATGTACAATTTGTTGATATTATACCTCTCAGCTTCTCAATCCAATAATCCATTGCTTGCATGATATATCATCATATCAATGTACTTTTTAACTTTGTATTCAATGCATGTTACCGGCACCTCGGAATGTATGTGAATAATGTGTCTCAGTCATTGTCGGTGTCCGAAACCATCACTTTTGATTGATTACATTTAGCTTTGGTTATTACTCGTGTCCATGTATCAGTGTTGGTATCGTATTTCTGGTATCTGGTATTTGTGCTTCATAGAATACTACATAATTAAAAGTAGGAAACAGAAAAACTCAATATATGTATTTGTTCAATCATGTGTTCACATCAACCAACTCTAAAAACATATATACAAGAGTTGTAGCAAGATAAAAATTTTACCTATATAATATAGCCAATTAAAGTTCTTATTACTTCCATATATCAAGATAATCTGCTAAACATAAATTTGCAGAATCAACCTTTTTTTCTGACTCTGTTGCTTGTGCTGGTTCGAGTCAGCTAAACCTATTCTGTAACAATTTCTGATAAACCTACAAAATTACCAATCCTTGAATGTCCATGCTTGCCACAGCATTCCCTCATGTAGCTCTTGCAACATCCACCAACCACTCTCTTGTCCAAGCTAATACAAGCATGTGCAATTGAGGATTCGATCGATTCCTTTGAACAAGCCTCATTATAGCAACATGGACTAACTTCTTTCTCAATTGAATCATCGCACCCCTCACACTCAACAGGAGAGATTTCACATATTTTGGAGCAGTCTTTGCAGGAATCCTTCTCTTTTTCTGCCAAACTTGAACAATCATGCTTCGATGCTGTTTCATCATGTTCTTCGATGATATCAATGGATATTTCACTTGTCCCATGCTTCTTAAAATCAGAATGACAACCTGATTTCGGATGCTGAATGTCATGAATGATTTCATGGTCATGCAGATTTTCACAACCATGGTTTTCAGAATGACAACCTGTTTTCTGATGCTGAATGTCATGAATGGTTCCATGGTCTTGTAGATTTTCACAACTCTGGTTCGAGTGGCAGTGCTCACTTAATTGTTGGCTTTGTTTTCTATCACAGGGATTGAGATGGCAGGGAGAACTATGTGAAGTGCTATCATGAGTAACCATGCCAATGTTTTGGTTGTGGTGGTGTTTTTTCACATGGGACTTATGTCCCAGACAATGACCATGACTTTTTACTGAAGCTGTGTCGACGTCTCTGGCAGTTAAATTCAAAATGTGTGAATCTGAACAACACTTGTTTTCAATATCATGCTTCTGTACTTCATCTTGACTCTTGTCACATCTTCCATGTTGACAGTGATCTGATTCATGCAATTCATGACTTCCCTTACATTGATCATGATTCTCCGTGTTTTTGAGATGGTGAACACTTCCACTTAAACTTGGATTTGAAGGGCAGGGTGGACTTTTTGAGGAACATGACTTAGCGACATGCTTCTGGGGCTCAGCCTTGTCTGAGCAACAATGCTTATGGCCGTGATGTTGATGTTGATGTTGATGTTGGTGTTGTTGATGTTGATGCTTATGTTCATGCTCATGCTCATGGTGATGGTGATGTTGTTGCTGATGTTCATGCTCATGTTGATGCTGATGGTGATGATGAGAGGAACAGTCATTAGTGTCGCCGCATCCATTTTTGTGGACATGATGTTGAGTTGACGATTTACAACTTTTTCCTCCATGCTTGTGTCTTCTTGGCAGAAGTAACATGCTGTTTAAGATGACCAACAGACATGTCCCAACATCGGCAAGAACTGCTGCCCAAACAATCGGGTGACCAGCGACAGCCAAACCAAGAATCGCGAGCTTAGTAATAACTGATAATATAATATTTTCTATCACTTTCCTTCGAGATTTTCTGGCGAGCTTAATGGCTTCTGGTATTTTCCTAAGGTCATTCGACATAAGAATGATATCGCCGGTCTCACTTGCCAGTGCAGAACCTGAAATCCCCATTGAGATTCCAATATCTGCGGAAGCTAATGCAGGTGCGTCATTTAAACCATCTCCAAGCATCGCTGTTGGACCTTCCTTTTTAAATTCAGAGATGATTTTTACTTTGCCCTCCGGCAGAAGTTCCGCATGGACTAACTCCAGAGCTCCACCTAACTGTAAGCAAAATTACTTTTGTCATAATTATTTAACTTATCCATGATAAGTAAATCCTAAACCTAGAACTTATTCAGATATTTACATATAGAACATGATACTTGAATATAGCCATAGATAGTTCTAAATCGTGTTAGAACCAAAAGTTTTAGAGGTATCTGCAAAAGTATTGCAACAGCATTTAGCCGTGTTATCATGTTTCAAAGCATAACTGCAACCTCAATGTAGAACCAAAAGCTCATATTATATTCATAAGGGTTTAAACAATTGACATCACACACCTGCTCCTGTGCTTGCATTGCAGCTGATTGGCTATCTCCGGTGAGCATAGCGGTTTTGATTCCTAACAACTTCAGCTGCCTTATTGCCTCCTGAACCCCTGACCGGCAAGTATCCGATAACGAGAAAATTCCAACTGGGGTTGGTCCCGAGTATATGTAGCCAACGGTCTTTCCTCCATCAACTTCACCTTCTAACGTCGGAACTTCTGCATAAAATCAATACAACGAATATTTAACTCAGTTTCAAAAAACAGTGTTACACTGTATATCATTTTCGGTTGGCCTAAACACGCAGTGACATAGTAAGAAAGATCTTTCACCTGTTTTAGAACCTGCTCTTGTAGCGATTTTTTTATTTCCAATGTAGAAAACTTTCTCATCAATTTTTCCGAAGATTCCTTCTCCCGGAAAATTTTTGAATTCTGTCACCTTTTCAGGATTTGGTTCAATGGAGAGAGACCTTCCATGATCAACAATTGCTTCCGCCAATGGGTGGCTTGACTTGCTCTCAATGCTCGACACCCTGAAATGTTACGTTTGTTAATCTGTTTTTTTTTTTAATCTTAAGATTTTACCATCTTGAAAGAAAGTTGTAGAGGAAAATAAGGGTCGTCCTCACCAGTAAAGCAATGTGTTCAAATCAATGTCATCTGAAAGAGATTGGAAATTCGTCACCGCAAATTCACCCTTTGTTATGGTGCCCGTTTTGTCAAAAGCCATGATCTTAATTTTCGCCAGCATTTCAAGCGATTGACCCCCTTTGATCAGAAGACCAGATGTAGCAGCTGCCGTATAAGCGCAAAAAGTTGCAACCGGTGTTGAAAGGATAAGTGCACAAGGACACGCACTTACTAAAACAACCAGTGCAAAGTGAAGCCAGTATTTCTCGTTATGTACTTTTAACACAAGCGGAATCACTGCTACAAGTGCCGATATGATTACAACAGCTGAAAACATTACCACCAAAACTATAAGGCCATTGAAAATGAATTCAGACCAGAAATCATTGACGGAAAAAATCGTAAGTTTAAACCACAGCGAGAACTATGAACATCAGATACAACATAAGTTTGATTATACGAAAATTGTTAGAATCTTTAAAACAAATACAGAAAGTTTTGACTAACCTGGTGTATAAAACTTGGCAAAATTGTCGATCAACCTCTGCGTGCTGGTTTTGCTGTTCTGGGCCTCTTCCACTAGCTTTGCCATTTTCGCAACCACGCAGTCTTCGGATAACGCAGTGGTCATGACACTGATATAACCTTTTAACCGATAAAAAGTATATTAACTTCCTTAAATCACTCAAACAAATAAATTAAATGAAAAAAAAATCAAACTTTTTTTTTTATATCCTCTCTTGTGCTAATGAAGACTGAGAATTTACCGTTTAGGTTAATTGTGCCGGCCCATACAGTGGAGTCTTTCAGCTTAGCTACAGGGAACGATTCACCCGTCAATGTTTTTTCATCGGCTTCACAGTTACCATCTATAACAACTCCGTCGATAGGTATAGTTTCCCCAGCTTTAACTGCTAAAACCGTGTTGACTTTCACCTCGTCAACATCAACAACCTCTCCAGTTTCTGCTATGACCGCCTTTTGAGGAGCAATGCTCATCAACGACGACATAACTGCATTTGCCTGTTTCATGTTCAGATTGATTCTAGTTAGTGCACATAAATCGTTACAATCATCGTCCATAATCGAGATGATTGATAAATTGTAAAGCATGAAAAATAATAAAGACCTTGTGGCTAGCTCTTGACTCTAACCAGTCTGCAATTGAGAAGAGGAAAACAATGGTGCCTGCTTCCAAATAATCTCTCATAGCAATTGTCGAAATAACTGTAAAATTAAAAACATATTCAGTGGAGCTGAGCATCACAGATTCACAGATGAATAATGAACAAATGTATTTAAATATTAACTTGAATGATAAATTCTTAAAAAATACAATATTAACAAACTAAATACTACAATTATCCCGTTAAACCAGCTCAGTTGGTAGCTGTGCAAGGACATCAGATGCACAGACGTGAGTTCAAACCCACAAAAACTCTGCATTTGATGTCCATGCACAACTATCAACTGAGTTGGCTTAACGGGAGTACTCGATACCTATTTATATTTTTTGTTTAGGAGTGTCAAGGTGATTAGGCTAAGAGTTTGTTAAAGACCTATGTCACATGAATGAATTGTTACCTAACTTTAGTTAGGCCTATGAAGATAAAATTATTAGGTAAACTAACTTTTATTACCACTAAAAGAAGCTTGAGAATCTAATTTTTTATACTATGCCTTGATAGTATAATTAAAATAATCATTTCGGCTATAAGCACTTATATATCTTAATCTTTAATAACTACATTGACTCATAAGGACTTAAATGATTCGTTTGGTGCTCACTTTTCCATGCCATAGACATCACGTGTTTAGAGTTTGTTTTATACTTATAAATTATTTTACTGTTAATTATACCAAATACTATAAATTTAAGAGATTAATTACTATTTACACTGTCAATACATCTCCATCATCCGTTTGGATTACTTTATAGATTATTAAATTAAAAGTCAAACTTCTCTTTACATCCAACGGTTATAATTAACTGACAGTGTAAAATCCTTTTACACTGTCAGTGCATTTCAATTAAATCCTAAATTTAATAGATTATTTATTCGTAAAAGTTATTTTATTAGTTATCCACTAAACAATCTTTTTTATTTTTAATATAATAGAAAAAAATTGGACTTAATTTATTTTCTAAGAAAAAAAATTAGTTTTTTTTTAAGATATTGTTGAGTTTGTAAATATTAACATTTTGTTTACATTATGAGAAATACATATAAATACTACTGACTAGAATTGAATTATACCGAAAAAAAGTCCTTCAAAATAATATACTTCAATGATAATACTTTTTTATGCTATTTAATTTTTTTTAAGAATGTTTATGTTATTCTATCAATTTACATAGTTATTTGTTATTGTTATTTCCTATACCAAATTCTATATTATTATTTTATTTTCTATTCTCTGTATGTACATTCTATTTTCTTTCCTTTTCTGTCTATTTATTTCATTGACCAAACAAAGTATAAAAAAAGGACTATTAACTAATTTGTTCCACTATACCTTTTTAGAAGACTAAAAAAATATTTTTATTTTTTTCAAAGATTAAATTAAATTTTGCAGTTTTTGCACAAACAAATATATATATTTTCACTCTTATATTTATTTTCTTATTATATCAGTACTATTTTTTTTTATTTCCATTCTTTGAATCCGACTTACATATGTCATAAAAGTCTTATTTATAAGAAAAAAAAACTACTTTTAGTCAAAATACATTGTTTATTTAATATTTTTTTTTTATTTTTATAAATATGACTATAGAGAGTACTAATAATTTTGTAATTTTTATTAAAATTTAAATATAAAAAATTGAAAATGAAATAAAAATTAGTACCTGCTATGATGACGAGAATATTGATGTCAACTCTAACATTCCGAATGGAGACAAAAGCTTTTAACATAATTGGAACAACACCAGCAGCCACAGCTCCAAGAGCAAGATATTTGAATGGTGGGTACACAAATTTCAGAAATGAAAGTGCAAGCAGCAAACCAGAAGCCATTGAGTAAACACTTGGCCATGTTTTTTTGTGCTTTTCATCTCCATACACTCTAATATTAGCCTCTAGTCTTGCTTGATTCAATGCCTTAACTGTCCCCACAAACACACCTTACTTAATCAATACACTTTCTTATATCTTTTGACCACTTTTTTCATGTACCATATTTATCTTTTCAAACTCCTTTTTTCAATAATGAGATAAAAAGTTAAAACCCATCATGACTTTATTCATAGCATCGCCGACATTATAATTCTCCAATAATATACCAAACTACTCCCTCCGTCCCAAATTATAAGACGTTTGGGCTTTTCACACAATTTAAGAAACTTAATTATTACTTTATGGGAAAGACAAATTATGTATAACTTTACAGTAATGCCCCTCATAATTATATAGGAGAGAGAAATTAAAAGAGTTGAAAGAATAAATAATAATAAATATTTGAGGGTATATTGGGGAAGATGTCATTTATATTGCATTGGAAATGTAAGGTGACTTATAATTTGAGACAAATTTTTTTGGCAAAGTGACTTATAATTTGGAACGGAGGGAGTACTTATATATATAAAAAATTCGAAGCAAAGAGGAGGTGCCACATGTATTAGCGGATGCTTTTAAACCATAGATACTGGCGCATGCATCACTATTACGCTACTCCTATTAGCGGCAGTGTTGTAGAGCAAAGAGGATATTGGAACAATTGATTCTGGCACATGCATCACCTATACGCTACTCCTATTAGCGGCAGTGTTGTAGAGCAAGGAGGATACACCAATAGGTCTGACGCCTGTGTGCAAAAAGAGATGCATGCGTCAGACCTATTGGCGCCTTCTCTTTGTTCTACAACACTGACACCAATAGAAGTAGTGCATTGGCGGTACATGCATCAGTATCTGTGGCACATAGGTATAAATTTGAACGTCTGGGCCTCCTCTTTGTTCAGATTTCTATTTTTTAAAGTTTCATAAGTTATCTTTTTAATATATATAAATTCATTTTAGTAAAAATAAATGCTGGCAAATGTATTTATAGAGAGCATTCATGGCATAGGATTCTAGAATAAGAATATTGTGGTTACACATCACTTTCGTGCATTATTTCATGAACCTTTATATCTTTCTTTCTTTCCATGTGATAAAGATAGAGAAGATAGCATTTCCTTTCGGTTTGTTCATTCATTGTTCACTTTAATAATAACTCTACAAGTTAAATTTATTAAAATATTAATACTTTGTAAACATTATCCCAGAAGAAATCATAAATCAGAAATACACATATTTCAGATAAACACGTTTCTATTTCATAGGCGCAAAAAAAAGTTAAGATAGCAAAGTGCTATAGGAAGCAAAAGCCATACTTTTTTTGTCACATTTTGCATCACGAAAATAATTTATTTATGAAATAATTCAACAATTATATGAGAAAAAGTATTTTTAAGAATAAATTATTTAAGAAAAAAAATTTCAATGTGAGGTTAGGTAATAGAGCTAGCTAGCACTTTTGGCTTCAAGCATGGAACAAATGTGGTCCAATTAATAATTATTAAATAAATAAAAAATTAATCCAATGTTAGAATTTAAACAAGCAAAAAACAGAAGATGACATTAATTTGATTATCAACAAACATCATGTGACAAACACAGCTTTTCGATGAGACAAAACATGATGTTTCTCAAGGTTAACGAATGTGACATATGAATGAGGAATGCACAATCTAGACTCATAAGTGAAATTGAAAAATGAAACAAGTTATGATCCAAGAGAGTGAAAATAAAATTACCAATTTGAAGCTGGGAAATGAGGAGAGTGTCGTGGACTACTATGACCGTTCGTGAAGGTACGATGACAGAAACTTGTTTGATTCCTTCGAGTGGTTTGAGGATGTTCTCAATCAGAGGCACCTCTGAGGAACAACATAAACCAACAACATCAAAGTAGCTTTTCTGCAACTTTTTTCCTCCCATGTTCTTTTCCTCAGAAGACATCACTATTTTTTTCTTACCAGAGAGAGAAAGAGAGAAATTTAGAGAGAGAAAGATGAGAGACGGTGGTAGGATGAATGAATAGAAGAGAGGTTGGGAAGTTTAAGTAGGCAAATTGTGAGTGGGGTATAAAAGGGAAAGAATAAAAGAAGCACTTTGATTTGAGATCTTCATATGATAGGACCAATCTTTTTACATTACTAGTATTATTAATAGTATTAAGAAATCGTGCACGAATTTCTGTCCAACTTTTTGTGTTTTTAATTTCTAGAGAGAATACTATTTTGTGTTTCATGATAAAGGCAGTGGAGCATCCACGTGACTAATGGAATCCACCTATGAATCCACATTTTCTTTCTTGTTTTAAAAGTTGGAAAAATATTTGGTTAATAGTTTTTAATTATGCTTTATTTTGTAAAAACTATATATATATATATATATATATATATATATATATATATATATATATATATATATATAAACAACTATAAATTTATAAATATTAACAATTCAATTCATTTACAATAAAAATAAATTAATCATTGAATTCAATTTTAATAAGTTATACTTAAATGACAATGAGTATCTATGAACAAAGAATTAGTCTTCAACTATCCGTCCCTTAGATAAATTCAAAATATATATATATATATATATATATATATATATATATATATATATATATATATATATATATATATATCAAACGCGTATTCGTGGATTTTGAAATATTTATGAATATTTAAGAATATTCATAAATATTATTATTTAAATAATTTAAAAAATATATATAATTGACTAAAATTTTTATTTAAAATTTAGTATAAAATAATAATAATAATAATAATAATAAAAAAAAAATTAAATCACATTCATTTTATTCTTCTTTTACCACGTAATTATACTAGATTTAGCAAAATAATAATAATAATATTTTATATTCAAGAAAATAATAATAATAATAATAATAATAATAATAATAATAATAGTAAGTTTATATTCAACAAAACAATAATAATAATAAAATAAATCACATTCACTTTAGTCTTCTTTTACCACATAATAATACTAGATTCAACAAAAAAAAATAATAATAATAATAATAATAATAATATATTCAACAAAATAATAATAATAATAATAATAATAATAATAATTTTAGATACATAATAATAATAATAATAATAATAATAATAATAATAATAATAATAATAATAATAATAATAAGAGAAAAAGGATGGTGCACTGACAGTGTAAAATATTTTTACACTGTCAACCAATGACAACCATGTATCCCGTCAAGTCAGCATGTAAATCTTAAATTATTTAAATGATTTGGCACTTTAAAATATTTTGATTTGATGTATGTGTAATACATTTTTACACTGACAGTGCACTACCATTAAACTCTAATAATAATAATAATAATAATAATAATAATAATAATAATAATAGAAACAACAAAATAATATTTAAATAATTTTAATAATTATTTACAAATATATATCTACAGATACATGTATCATCAAATTCTTACATATACCCTTTAATTATCAAATAGTTAAACATCCATTAATTTTACCTATGAATATTCAATAATTCATTGAACTTATGCCCGATTGGTTTTACGAGTGGATACCCATAGATTTGAGTTTTTTTAATCGGGATTAAATAAGTTTTTAGTCCCTACAAATATCTCAACTTTTAAGTTTGATCCCTCAAAAAATTTCCTTCAAACATTGGTACTCTGAAAGTTTTCCGTCTCTAACTTTAGTCCCTCCCGTTAGTTTCCACTAACGGAGGATGATGTGGCACGTCAAGTGTAACATTTCATTTGATTACCTGTTTCATTTATGCCACGGTGTAAATTGTGTAAAAAAGAAAATGTTAATAGTGAAGGGTATTACAAACTTCTCCTTCGTACAATTCATTCCACAAACTCTGACTCTAACACTTTCTTTCCAGCCATACGAGCTTCTCATTCTTCTCCTGTGTACGATTCGTCGCTCCTTTACAAGCTCTCATTCAACTATGAGTTCTCCGTTTTCGTTCCATTACAAGAGCCAAACATTTCGGAATAATAATTTTGGGTTTGATGTCGATTTAAGATTCTGATGCTTGATTAGGTCATGATTCAATCCCCAATAGGGTTCTCGGTTTAGATTTGATTGGGGTTTGTGATGTTAGGGTCAGGAGTAACTACTCAATGATTGATGGGGTCTTATCGGATGATAATAACCAACAACTCGAAGCAACTACTCAATTTCAGAAATTGCTTTCAATTGGTAATTTTTTATTCACTTTTGATGTTAAATGACGTCCAATAGCCACTGCTGCTATTAAATGACGTCCACCAGAATCTGAAGAAGAAGAAGAAGCACTTTTCCAGTTGGTTCTTGATAACACGAAAATATATCATGTTTTTACTTTGATTTATGTTATTTTCTTATTCCGTTTTCGTCTAATATCCGATTTTCTCGAGAGTATTTAAGTGTTTTTTGCAGGTAATTCCATTTCCAAGTCAAAAGTATGCAAAGTGTGGAAAAGAAGCAAAACATGCAAGAAAAGAGCAGAAAAGAGAAGAAAAATAGCATAATCCAAATTTTGCTAATGTGACGATCGTCACAGGTCCACCACGACCGTGGCAGCTACAAATTTCATCACGACCGTCACAATGCTTCACGATCGTCATGCGTTTAGTTTAATACGTTGAGCAGAAACGTGATTACGAAGTTTCAGAGAATCAGTTTTCTTTGCACGTTCACATTTCCTCCGAAGAAAATTAGGTTCCAAAGTCACATAACTGTCAAAGAGAAGTGCCTACATTTTCTCCAACCACTACCTCAACTCAGTCTATAAATATGAGAGATTTCGAAGAACGAGGGGTGACCAATTTCTCCTTTCCGAAGTACTGTCTTGCTGCCAAATTATTTCCAGAATTTCTTTTGCTTTTGTTTTCCTTTATAATTCTTTGTCACCTATTACCGAACAAAGTAATAGATTCTCACATTGAGGAACTATTACACTTTAGATTTAGATTGTTTCATTGCCTTCATCATTTGCTATTTTAATTTTATCCAAGCAAGAACCTACCAGTCTGTGGAGGGATTGTTGCTACTGCATTTACCAGGTTTCCATTATTCAATTTATAGTATCGTTTATTTTCTTTTAATTATGTCTTTGATTAATTGTTTTTCCGCTTTTATGTTTAAGTTCGTAATTATGTCAAGCTAAACCGATCATATCAGTATGTAATGAAGTAACCAAATGGATTAAATAACTCTAAGCTAAAATCAATAATTAACTCTTCTTCTGGCTTCGATTTCTTAATTTTAAACCCAACTTTTATTACGAGAATAAAAAGGTAACAAAGGTTAAGGTCAAGACCACTGGAGTGTGAGGCTTTACCCGGATAGCTGAAATCGGGCATTAGTTTTAAAAACAGCGGAAGCGCTTTAAAGTTAATTAGGTCTTATTAGTTTTCAAAAAGTATTTTTAACCACATATAGGCTAGCGAGAGCAGACATATTGACTTAAGAGTATAGTCTGAAGCAATAACCACGGGAGTGTGAGGTGAGGGCTTTTAAACTGGTTTTTCCCACAGATGCATAGGGTGATAAATCTTTATACGCTTAGGTTTAATTAATTCCACATAGGTTTACTGAATTATATACCGATATCTTATTCATAACTAGTATTCCCGAATTTTAATTTCTCTTTAATTTCCCGTTTGAACTTAAGAACCAATTCTGATTAGCCTTAGATAAACATAGTAACGATAGATAACGGTGCGTTCGATTTTTAGTCTCTGTGGGATCGATAATCTTTTAAAACTACGCGATACGACTGTATACTTGCAGTTAGATTTATTTAGACAGACTAAATAAGCGATCAAGTTTTTCGCGCCGTTGCCGGGGACTAATTAAGTCGATATGGTAACTCCTTTGTTACGCCGTATAGACTAAGGCAAAAACCAAAATTCCCATTCTATCGATTGTATGCCAAGTACTCACTCACAAGGCGAAGACCTCACACGATCTACAGACGAACCTGAATGTCTTCTTACTGTAAAAAGACGTATCCGAGAATACTGCTTAGCTCACGAAATCCCTTTTCCTTTATCAGAACCTGAAACTGAAACCGAATTCGAATCTGAATCAGATTCCGAATCAGAAACAAACATGGCTGACCCACCGCAAAACCGACCTCTTAAGTATTATGCTGTCGCATCTCAACAAGAACCTCACAACAGCATTGTCGCTCCAGCTATCAACCGAAACGATTTCGAGTTGAAACCCTCGCTGTTATCTGTTGTGCAACAAAATCAATTTTCTGGAAACCCAACAGAAGATGTGAACGAACATCTGACCAAGTTTGTACAGTACGCAGACACAGTGAAAGCAAATGGTGTAACCGCAGACGCCATAAGACTACGTCTTTTTCCTTTCTCATTAAGAGATAAAGCTTGGGCTTGGTTGCAATCCTTGCCATCAAACTCTATTACTTCTTGGGTGGATTTGAAGAAGGTCTTTCTGGCACGATATTTTCCACTAAGCAAAACAGCTATGCTGAGAGCCCAAATCAACAGCTTCAGACAAAAAGACAACGAGTCTTTATATGATGCTTGGGAAAGATACAAAGATATGAGGAGGATATGCCCGCATCATGGTCTTGAGGATTGGTTAATTATCCATACATTTTACAATGGTCTCTTGTACAATACAAGATTGACAATAGATGCCGCCGCTGGTGGTACACTCATGGATAAACCCTATGACGAAGCCCACCAACTCATCGAGAGTATGGCTCAGAATCACTACCAATGGGGAGGTGAAAGAACTCAAGTGGAGAAATCCCAACCAAAAGGAGGAATGTACGAAGTTTCTAGCTTAGATCATGTCCGTGCTAAGGTAGATGCCATCACTCAAAAGATAGATAGTTTGACCATAACACCCACAGCCACCGTGGCTGCTGTAGCGCCAAACTGCGAATTATGTGGAACAGCTGGACACGCTGCCCCTGAATGCCAAGTTTTAGCAGGAGCCTCTACAGATCAAGTGAATTATGCTCAAGCAAACCCTTATACAAATACCTACAATCCTGGTTGGAAGAATCACCCAAACTTCTCTTACAAAAACAACAATGCACTGTATGCACCTGGTCAAGCACCTACTGCACCACCAGGTTATCAAAAGGCTGCAACAGCTGCTCCAAATGTTCCTAGGAAGTCTAACCTTGAACTGATGATAGAAAACTTTATAACCACCCAGACTCAAACAAACAAAGAGTTACTGAATCAAAACGTACACACTAGTGAACAGATTTAGCAGTTGGCAAACAAAGTAGACGCATTGGCCACTCACAACAAAATGCTTGAAACGCAAATTTCCCAAGTGGCTCAACAACAAGCACCTACTGCTGCTCCTGCTGGAACAATTCCTGGACAGTCACAACCTAATCCTAAAGGACATGTAAATGCTGTTATACTGAGAAGTGGAAAAGAATTAGAGGAACCCATTGATCCAAGACTTCAGAGTCCTGCCATGTACCAAAAGCCTGACAACACAATAACTGAGAAGGAGAATGAACCCAAGGAAAGGGAAGATAATGACCAAGAGGCCGTAAACAAAGAAAAACCTTATGTGCCTCCACCACCTTATAAACCACCTATTCCGTATCCTCAAAGGTTTGCAAATTCCAAAACTGCACGACAATTTAAGAAATTTGTTGAACTTCTGAAACAATTGAACATCACTATACCTTTTACAGAAGCTATCACTCAGATGCCCTCATATGCTAAGTTCATAAAAGAAATCTTATCCAATAAGAAAATGATTGAGGAAAACGAAACAGTTACACTTATTGCTGAGTGTAGCGCAATAATTCAAAACAATATGCCTTCTAAGCTGAAAGACCCAGGTAGTTTCTCCATACCTTGTGTAATTGGGAAGTTCGTCATAGACAAAGCTCTATGCGACTTAGGAGCCATTATTAGTGTTATGCCCTTATCCATATGCAAGAAGCTTGATATGGGAGAATTAAGACCAACTAAGATGTCTGTTCAATTAGCTGACCGCTCTATTAAGTACCCAGTTGGTATACTAGAAAGTGTTCCAGTTCGTATAGGACAATTCTATATTCCTACTGATTTCATAATCATGGATATTAAAGAAGACTCTACTACTCTTATCATATTAGGAAGACCGTTCCTAGCTACTGCTGGAGCAATTATAGATTTAAAGAGAGGCAGGCTAACTTTTGAAGTTGGTGAAGAGAAGGTTGAATTTATTTTGACACAATTCTTACAAGCTCCAGCTATAGACGACACATGTTATCTACTAGACGTCATAGATGAGTGCGTAAGAGAAATAGAGATGGAATCGACCACATACTAAGATATTCTAAAAATTCCAATACCTCCGATTTTCGAAGATGATAACTGGCGTGAACCTTATCAAGACGATAGCCTAAGCGAATGCTTAGCACTTACACCAGATCATCTACCTTGCTCGAAGAAACCAGCCTTTGAACTGAAAACATTACCCAAAAATTTAAGGTATGAATTCCTAGACGAAGATCTCGAACGACATGTAATAGTCAATGCAGACTTAGGACAGACCAAAACCAAGAATCTATTAGATGTCTTAAGAAAATACCCAACTGCGTTAGGCTATAACATCGCTGACCTTAAAGGAATAAGTCCTTCCATTTGTATGCATCGCATTATGCTGGAGGAAGACTGTAAATCCTCTAGGGAACATCAGAGAAGGATTAACCCGATCTTGAGTACTGTAGTCAAAGACGAAGTGAAAAAACTTTTAGAAGCAGGAATTATATACCCGATATCAGACAGTACATGGGTTAGCCCAGTACATGTCGTTCCAAAGAAGGGAGGTGTTACAGTTGTTAAGAACGAAAAAGGTGAATCTATAACAAAAAGGGTTGTAACTGGAAGTAGAATGTGCATCGATTATAGAAAGTTAAATAAAGCCACTCGTAAAGACCATTTCCCATTGCCTTTTATTGACCAAATGTTGGAACAATTGGCTAAACACTCATACTTCTGCTATTTAGACGGTTATTTAGGATTCTTTCAAATTCTTATTCATCCTGATGACCAAGAAAAGACGACCTTCACATGTCCCTATGGTACATTTGCCTATCGACGAATGTCGTTTGGACTATGTAACGCACCTGCCACATTCCAAAGATGCATGATGTCAATCTTTGCTGATTTTATAGATGACATTATGGAAGTGTTTATGGATGTTTTTTCTGTTTGTGGGCAGAGCTTTGAAGGATGTCTATCAAACCTTGAAATGGTACTGGAAAGATGCGTAAAACTCAATCTCATATTAAACTGGGAGAAATGCCATTTTATGGTAAATCAAGGAATCGTACTTGGACACGTTGTGTCAAATAGAGGAATTGAAGTTGATAAAGCTAAGATAGAAATTATAAAAAATCTTCAACCTCCGAAAACCGTACGAGAAATACGAAGTTTCTTAGGACACGCCGGTTTCTACCGACGATTCATAAAGGATTTCTCGAAAATTACTAAACCTCTTACCGGTCTATTAATGAAAGAAGCTGAATTTATCTTTGATGAGAAATGTCTAAAAGCGTTTGAACAGCTGAAAACAACTCTTATTACCGCACCTATCATGCAACCACCAGATTGGAGATTACCTTTCGAAATCATGTGTGATGCAAGTGATTATGCTGTAGGTGCAGTCTTAGGACAGGGGAGGGATAGAAAACTTCATTTCATTTACTATACAAGTAGAACCTTAGATTCTGCTCAAATGAACTACGCTACCACAGAAAAAGAACTTTTAGCCGAGATCTTTGCCCTTGACAAATTCCGTTCCTACCTAGTGGGAGCAAAGATCATCATTTATACAGACCACGCAGCTATTAGATATTTACTTAACAAAAATGATGCAAAACCTAGACTGCTAAGGTGGATCCTACTTTTACAAGAATTTGATTTAGAGATCAAAGATAAGAAAGGAACTGAAAACATAGTAGCAGACCACTTATCCCGATTAGAGGGCATTAAACTAGCGCCAGTACCCATTAATGAGGATTTCCCATATGAACAACTCATAGCCCAACTAGAAAGTGATATGTCTACTCTACAGTTGAATGACCCAAAAATGGAAGAAGTCGTAGAAGAAATTAACATACACACAACCCTGCCATGGTATGCTGACACAGTCAACTACTTAGCAGCTGGAGTACTTCCACCAGACTTATCTTATCAACAAAAGAAAAAATTATTTCATGATCTAAAACATTATTATTGGGATGAACCTTTGTTGTTTAAGAGAGGAGCCGACGGTATCTTCCGTCGTTGCGTCCCTGAAGAAGAAATAGAAAACATAATCTCTCAATGTAATTCTGCTCCTTACGGAGGACATGCTAGTACCTTAAAGACATGTGCTATGATCTTGCAATCCGGCCTATTTTGGCCCAACCTTTGGAAGGATGTCCACATTGCAATACTAAACTGCGACCGGTGCCAACGCACTGGTAACATATCAAAACGCGATGAGATGCCTCAAAAAGGTATATTAGAAGTAGAAGTCTTTGACGCATGGGGGATTGATTTTATGGGACCTTTCCCATCATCCTTTGGAAACCAATATATACTCGTAGCTGTCGATTATGTTTCAAAATGGATTGAGGCAGTAGCTTCTCCTACGAATGACGCACGAGTAGTCATAAAGCTCTTCAAAAACACAATTTTTCCCAGATTTGGTGTGCCGAGACTTGTCATAAGTGACGGTGGCTCTCATTTCATATCAAACATATTTGACAAATTGCTATCAAAGTATGGGGTAAGACACCGCGTAGCAACACTATATCATCCACAAACAAGTGGACAGGTTGAGGTCTCAAATAGAGAAATAAAACAAATTCTAGAAAAGACCGTAGCCACCTCTAGGAAAGATTGGTCATCTAAACTCAACGAAGCTTTATGGGCATATAGGACGGCCTACAAAACACCAATCGGAACTACACCTTTCAAGCTGGTCTATGGTAAATCTTGCCATCTACCAGTGGAATTAGAGCATAAAGCCTATTGGGCTATTAAAACATTGAACTTAAGGTATGATTCCGCAGGTGAAAAACGTATCCTAGATCTGCATGAACTAGAAGAGTTAAGATTAGACGCTTACGAAAATGCTAAAATATATAAAGAACGAACCAAAAAATGGCACGATAAGCGCTTATCTAGAAACTAATTTAGTGTGGGAGACGTTGTACTCCTATTTAACTCAAGATTAAAACTCTTTCCCGGGAAATTAAGGTCTAGATGGTCCGGTCCTTTCGAGATTACAAAAATATTACAGAGTGGAGCGATAGAAATAAAGGGGAGGAATAATAATCCATTTTTAGTTAATGGACAACGTCTAAAACACTATCACAGCATTGAAAACAGAGATTATTTGAACTTCCTAAGACTTTTAGAGTTGCCCACCGAACCCCCTAACTAAGCATCTAATTGAATTCGTTAGGCTTTCGACGTTAAAAACAACGCTTAATGGGAGGCAACCCATGATTTTTGTTTTTCTTGCTTTATATTTGTTATTTCTTTACGTTTCCTATGTTTTATTTTTATTTTGCAAATTTTTAGTTTCATTTATATCATTTTAAATTTAATATGAAAATGTTGTGCTGATCTTAAAATTGAAAAACTATAGGATTATAAAGTCTCTCTACTCTTTCTGTTCTCCTCTTCTGCTTACATTTTTTGTAAAAAGTACTAATTAATGGAAAACGAGGATAACTTGTTAGTAGAATTCAGAGATGCAGCTCAGTGGCATCGCTATGAGGCTTTGTCTCTTAGACCATTTGCCTTGACAAAATTTGCCCACAGACCCATCATGACCGCCTTAGGTGTAGGTGAGAGCGTAGACTTTCTGTTTAACCAATTAGGTTGGGAGGGTTTTGCCAACAAGAAACATAAATGCTACCGTAGGTTGACTTTAGAATTCCTGAGCTCTTTAAGCTATAACCCTTACTGTGGAAAAGGTTTTACCAGGGGAAGAATTACCTTTAGACTATTTGGATACAGCTGCTAGTTCACCATAAAGGAACTATCAGATCTTTTAGGATTTCCTGAAGGACCTAATGTTTTCTCTGTGGTTCAAGACGACTTAATGTTGGTTGGAGAGCTGAGTGATTTTTGGGGTAGAATTTCAAGGAAACCTGATTTTGACATGGACCCTATGCTTTCAACAGACATACATAACCCCGCTTTCCGTTACTTTCATATGATCCTGGCCTATACTTTATTTGGTAAACCTGAGAATGATAACACTGTTTCGAGGGATGAGCTTTTCATCATGTTTTGTGCTTCTCAGTCTAGAGAGGTCAATGGACTCACTTTTATGTTGAACAACTTTTGCAAACTCATTAATAATGATAACAATCCAATTCTGATAGGTGGCTTAGTTACAAAAATAGCTGATGCTATGGGATTCAGAACCCGACTTTCTAAGATTAACCCCTTTGGAGAATTTAGACCCATGAATATCACTTTTTGTTTCAATAGGGCTATGATTAGGAACCAAGGTCCGAACTATTTTTAGTTTCTGATTAACAATGTTGTCGTACCACACTTTACACTTCCAAATCATGAACGCACAAGTGTGCACAATCAACATAATTGGCTATATGACCTTGATGAACCCGTGCCTGAACCGGAAGAACCTTTCCTGAACCTGAGATCGACCCAAAAACACCCCCTCATTATCATGATCTTGATTATATGGAATTCCAAGAAGACATTGACATTCCTAAAGTTGATGCCACTAACTATGCTGCTAATCAGAATTCTATTCTAAAGACTATGGAGGAGTATCATAAAGAAATCACTTCAGTAAAGGATGAGCTAAACACAATGCGATAAAACATTGTTGGACTCATGGATTTGATCGTTGAACAATTTGATCATATAAATCAAGCCATCGCATCTTTGAAGAAACGCCTTGGCTAGATTTATGAAGCACCTCTTTTTCAAGTTTTAATGCATTTACTTCAGAAACATTTTACTTTATTTCAGTTTTTCATTTTTTATGTCGGGAATAAATTGATTTACATTCAGTATTGATACAATGCTAGCATTTGCTAGCACCTCTTTGGTTTTAATGGATGATTTAATTTGCTGCTAAATATTGATCTTTATGGTTTCACTTTTATTCCTGTCATGCTTTTTATTCTGTTTTTAATTCATGTTGTCATGTTATTTATCTCTCAATATGCATTAAAATGTTGTTTCTCTGTGCTAACCATTGCCTGTTATGAAAATTTTATGTATGGAATGCTTGCTGACAAAAACTGTTTAATTCCCCAGAATTTGTGACTGTCACGATCGTGACAGGCCCCGTGACGACCGTCACGCAGGTTTGGAACACGTTCTGTGTTAAAACAGAATTGTATCCTTCGTCTCCCTCTTCTTTCCCTCAATTCAAAACACGACCGTCCCACTATCTTCTCCCATTCCATAACCGTCCCACCACTACGCATTTAACCCAAATTCAACATTTTCCTTTACCACTCGTCTTCCCCATTCACTATATATTCATACCGTGTACCATTTCTTTTCACAACCCCTCATTGTCCACATCCCATTTTCTTTCCTAATTTCTCCGTGACCCACCAATGGCACGACAAATTCCGGACCTATCAACATTGAACTTCAGAGATGGAGAAGCAGGAGAGCGTCAAAGGGCTAGGTACATCGATTACTACCGACGTTCCGTACAACCGACTCGCTACGTAGACGATGCATGTCTAGCAGAACTCGGAATGCTTGAAGGAGTAAGAGATTTGCTACAAACCTCCGGTCTATGGCAGCTCTGTACTCAGAGCCGACCTACTTACGAAGCCCTGACGCTCGAGTTTCTAAGTTCGTTCACATACGTGATACCTTCTGGCGAAACGAACCAACTCACCGGCGTAGCCACGTTCCGCATGTTTGGTACTGAGTATAAAATCGGCCAAAATCAACTCGCCGATATACTTGCTTTCAACCATGGTGAGAGTGTTCATTGCCGGGTGCCACAGGAGAATTTCTTTCAAGCAGCATTTCAATTATGGAATCGGTTGACAGGAACAACAGTCGATAGCTGGGATACCCTAAACGCAACTTATATCCACAACCCAGCTATCAGATATGTTCACCGCGCATTAGGAAGCACTATTTTTGCACGGGATAGCAACCACAAGGTAAACTCAAAGGAACTATTTTTCCTCCATTGTATGTTTCACCCAGAGTCGATCAACGCCGCACCATATTTGCTAGCACACATACAAGCAAACTGTGCTAGAAGTTCCAAACCTTTCTATTTTGGAGGGACTGTCACCTCTATTGCTCTCAAATTGAATTTGGAGAACGAGCTTACCAGATTACCCTCCATGCCTCCGGTGTTCCTTGACATAGACTATTGCCGCAACTCTCAGCTCATCAAGTTTCGACGAGATGGGAAATACCATCCTATGGTCCGCGCCAAAACCGTAAGAAGTATCATTATGCCTTACAGAGACCGCATTAATCCTCGGGAAATGCACAACTGGTTATTTAATTTGAATGCTCCTGAGCAAAATGCGGTTGCACCAGATGATCATAATCATGGACCTGTTGATGAGATGGAGCAAGAGATGGATAACGCCCCAGAAAACCAACCACCGCCTGCTGATGATGCACCTTCGACCTCAAGACGTCATCGCCGCCCCGAACAAGACCCTGTTACTAATGAAGAAATCTTAAGGGCTTTTTGGCTTCAAAACCAACAGCAACAGATGCAACATAATGAAGTAATGGCGCTGATGCGCCAAATTCAAGAAGGCCAAGCAAACCAAGGGCAGAGGCTTGATGGTGTGATAGAAGGAATGGATGCATTGACCTTGTGAGTGCAAAACTTACATGACTACATCCATCACGTGGGCATTCCTGATCACGTAGCGCAACATGGAAGAGGACGCTCCAGAGGCAGAGGACGTGGTCCACCTTGATTTTATTTTGTTTTTCTTTTTAGTTTTTCTTGTTAGTCCCGTTTATATCGCAACATTGAGGACAATGTCCGATATAGTGTGGGAGAGTCAGTTTATTTCCGTTTTATTTCCCTTTCTTGTATTTTCCTTTTTTCCTTATCAAAGTTAATATATGAGTATTTTCGTTCAGTATTCCGATTTTCCCGTTTTATTCTGCCATAACAAATTTTTTTTTTTTTTACGATTAATGCACATCGTGGAATACCAAATTTTAAGCCTTGTTAGGAAGTTGGGAAAGTGCTAACAAGATCGATACCGTCTTGACACCTTAGACCTCTTGCGTATACGATATCAGTTTCGATACTTATTATACGATACCTTAAGTTCAGTCCTAAAGTAACCCCTAATAGTTTATATTAGCAGTCAGCACCATCTAAATCATAAACCACGTGGGGAGCCGATGAATATAAGTGTTTGATGCCCAATCATGAAAAGAAAAACATCTTGCTTATCTATATGCCGAGAAAAATAGAATATGCAACAACTCTCACAGTTGTGAAAATTTACAAGAAAAGAAAGAAAATTCGTTGTCGATTGGTTCAGAGGTACCTGATTCTGAACTTGATAGGGCGAACTACTGTTCGATCCCCCACAATCTACGAACGCGATACCTAAAGGGTTACCACACTTGTGTATCAGGCCCCGTGAGAAAAAGGGATCAAAGTCACTAACCGGTTACTCCACTACGTGCGTGAATAAGGCAAAGGGCTTAATGTGATTGCGTTAGAATGAAACCAGGTGAAATAGACACGAAAACTTTTGGTTAAACTATAATAGAATGATCGGAACTGGATTGTACAAAAGAGAGGTCTATGACAAGCTTGTTGCTTTGTGTCATTATTGTATCCTTAGTGTTTTATACTAGTACCTGTCTTACTAACAAGAAACTCTTTTTAAAATCCATTGGTGTACCAGGTATGTGCATTTGATGAAGTTTGTCCGATTTAACAGATTTATTGCTTGAGGACAAGCAAAGATTCTAGTGTGGGAGAGTTTGATAACACGAAAATATATCATGTTTTTACTTTGATTTATGTTATTTTCTTATTCCATTTTTGTCTAATATCCGATTTTCTCGAGAGTATTTAAGTGTTTTTTGCAGGTAATTCCATTTCCAAGTCAAAAGTATGCAAAGTGTAGAAAAGAAGCAAAACATGCAAGAAAAAAGCAGAAAAGAGAAGAAAAATAGCAGAATCCAAATTTTGCTGATGTGACGATCGTCACAGGTCCACCACGACCGTGACAGCTACAAATTTCATCACAACCATCACAATGCTTCACGATCGTCATGCGTTCAGTTTAATACGTTGAGCAGAAACGTGATTACGAAGTTTCAGAGAATCAGTTTTCTTTACACGTTCACATTTCCTCTGAAGAAAATTAGGTTCCAAAGTCACATAACTGTCAAAGAGAAGTGCCTACATTTTCTCCAACCACTACCTCAACTCAGTCTATAAATATGAGAGATTTCGAAGAACGAGGGGTGACCAATTTCTCCTTTCCGAAGTACTGTCTTGCTGCCAAATTATTTCCAGAATTTCTTTTGCTTTTGTTTTCCTTTATAATTCTTTGTCACCTATTACCGAACAAAGTAATAGATTCTCACATTGAGGAACTATTACACTTTAGATTTAGATTGTTTCATTGCCTTCATCATTTGCTATTTTAATTTTATCCAAGCAAGAACCTACTAGTCTGTGGAGGGATTGCTGCTACTGCATTTGCCAGGTTTCAATTATTCTATTTATAGTATCGTTTATTTTCTTTTAATTATGTCTTTGATTAATTGTTTTTCCGCTTTTATTTTTAAGTTCGTAATTATGTCAAGCTAAACCGATCATATCGGTATGTAATGAAGTAACCAAATGGATTAAATAACTCTAAGCTAAAATCAATAATTAACTCTTCTTCTGGCTTCGATTTCTTAATTTTAAAACCAACTTTTATTACGAGAGTAAAAAGGTAACAAAGGTTAAGGTCAAGACCACGGGAGTGTGAGGCTTTACCCGGATAGCTGAAATCGGGCATTAGTTTTAAAAAAAGCGGAAGCACTTTAAAGTTAATTAGGTCTTATTAGTTTTCAAAAAGTATTTTTAACTTCATATGGGCTAACGAGAGCAGACATATTGACTTAAGAGTATAGTCCGAAGCAATAACCACGGGAGTGTGAAGTGAGGGCTTTTAAACTGGTTTTTCCCACAGATGCATAGGGTGATAAATCTTTATACGCTTAGGTTTAATTAATTTCATGTAGGTTTACTGAATTATATACCGATATCTTATTCATAACTAGTATTCCCGAATTTTAATTTCTCTTTAATTTCCCGTTTGAACTTTTCCCGTTTGAACTTAAGAACCAATTCTGATTAGCCTTAGATAAACATAGTAACAATAGATAACGGTGCGTTCGATATTTAGTCTCTGTGGGATCGATAATCTTTTAAAACTACGCGATACGACTGTATACTTGCAGTTAGATTTATTTAGGCACACTAAATAAGCGATCAGTTCTTGTTTGATGAGGCTTCTCTTCCAAATTCGCACAGAAAATATTATTCAAATTGTCCAACTGATTCATTATCTGGCGTTGAACCTGTGCAATACCAGATATCTAATGATCACAAAAATCAGTGAAGAACTAATGCAACATCAATATCACATATCTTAGTAATTGAGAGAAAGTTGACACATCACACAAGGTGGAAACCAAAATATGATTCTAAAAGGTGAGATAGGATACCAGAATATGAAAGGTGAGATAGGATACCAGAAAATGAAAAGATACATACCTCATGTCTTAAAGGTGTCTCCTTAGCTAATTGTGATGGAAATGAGGAATTTGGCATTATGGATCCGGCTAGGGAACCATTACTCAAACAAGTGATGAAGTAAGAGGTGGGAGAAGAGCCATCATAGGACTCAGATTGCAGGACCATATTTTGGTTGCTTGGAGAATTTTCATTTGTGGTTAACTTTGAGTTCAACTCTTCAATACGATTGGTAAATTCGCCCATTCTATCATGCAGGGATGCAATTTGTTTTGAAAGCTGAGTGATGGCACCCTGCAAAGTACCAAAATCATTGTTGAATGAAATTCTATAGAGTGAAAATTGCTAAAATTAAATGAACTTGCCTGACTTTCCAGTTTCATTTCGGAATCTGAACTATTTTATTCATGAAGTCCTCGATGTTTCGGCACGATTCCAGTTACTTTGGCTTCAATTTCATCCTTTTGATTTGCAAATGATTGTGACATATCACTAATGAAGATGCATGAACATTGGTGTTATTATTCAACTGTCAAATATCACTGTTGAAAATATTTTTATTCGATAAAATTACTCTGGTCTATATTTAACTCACATCACAGATACTACTATATTTGCAAATTCTACAAAAGCCTCTTATTTTATTGTTTAAAAAGTACAATGGATATCTAGTTCATACATCAGAGCAATGAAATATTGGAAAGACGCAGAGATAATTTGGTCAAATGACATAACTACCACAAACTCATTGGTCAAAATCAACTAGAATTATCCACTCTAGAAAATGCTTGACCTGGTTTTCTAATGCAATACACAGTAAAAGAAATACCATTCAAGCTTGAAGGAAAATTTCAGTACACAATTATAAGACTTGCAATATTGTATTAGATTGAATGTTGTAGAGTCAATAGAAAAGTATATATACAGATGGTAGAAGATATATGTCATAAGTCTGCTCAGTTGTTTCCTCAAAATCTTGGGAGAGAACAGCTTTAATTTGATCCACCGATACATTCCTTGTTGACTAGAACAAATTATAACATTGATCACTAACTCTTTATATAGCATCAACGATCACAGTATATTTGTGTACTTACACTAATACAAGTATAGCTAAAGTAATATTAACGGTCACTCACAAGCATCAGAACTAACAGGAATTTATATATTTGTGTACTTACACACTGAGACACGTATAATATTGTTATCTAAGAACTAACCTTTAATATGTAAGTAGGGCTTTGGAATCCTAAAAATGGATTAAACTTGTTAGCTATTTTTATATGTGATGTTTGGAGATCTGGCTCACAAACATATCATTTGGGCTCTCTCATATCTCTCTGATGGGACAAATGACAAAATTCAAGTTGTGATTGAGGCAGGTGTATGTTGCAGACTTGTACAACTCCTTCTGTGAGTGCCTATTCATCTATTCATGGTCAACAAATATCCTGATTCAATATTTGACTGTCTTGTTTCTAAATGTTTGTGTGTTTTATAGATATATAGATATATGGATTCAAGCTGTGATTGAGGCAGGTGTATGGCTCTCAGACTTGTTCAGCTCCTTCTGTGAGTGCGTATTCATCTATTCATTTAAATATTAAGTCCACAATACTTTGAATTGTCAAGAAAAATAAGTTTGAACCTTAGAAGTTTCCTTCAGCAATTCATTATCTGTAGAGCCTTATTGAAATCAATAGTCACTCCTAACATTTTGTATAATTTTCTACTCTTTTGCAGTTGGCAATTACATGGAAGGATCTAATGAAAAGTCACTTTCTCAATCTAATAAGGTTTTGTCACACATTAAGAAGAGAGACTAGTATGTTAGGGTACAAGCTAACTTAAACAATTGGATCCATAACACAAGGCCCAATTCGATCTCCTACATACTAGAACACAATTCGACAACAGCATGTAGGTCTTCGACAACAACATGTGAGCAGACTTCAACGACATGCTAAAACTAGAGTTCGATCCAATATCTCACAAATCTCCACCTTGGATCTAACTCTATATCCTCAAGAAATAAACTAGCTTTCTTCATGCAGCTTTATCAACTGCATACAGTGGAAAAACTTGCAACTGGGCAACGTCTTGGTGATCATATCAGCAACATTATGATCTGTCGAAACCTTTAACACTTAGACTTCTCCACCCTCGATTACCCCTTTGACGAAATGCAGCCTCACATCAATGTGCTTGGTTCGCTCATGATAGGATGAATTCTTCGACAGGTGTATTGCACTTTGATTATCACATTTAATAGTGATAACTGGACCTTGAAGTTTCAGCTCCTTTGCAAAACCTTCAAGCCACCATGCTTCCTTTTCGGCTTCAGTGGTTGATAAGACAACAACCTTATGAAGTGGTGCTTTCCAACTGATTGTTGTTCCAAACATAGTGAACACATATCCATAAATAGATTTTCTGGAATCCATACAACCTGCATAATCAGAGTCGACATATCCTTCGATTGTTGTTTTACTATCTTCACCCAAGGCTCCACCATAAATTAGGACTCTATTCAGAGACCCATTTATGTACCTTAAAATCCACTTTAATGCTTACCAGTGAGCCTTTCCAGGATTCACCATGTATCTGCTTACAAGACTTACTGCATATGCTATGTCAGGTCTAGTACAGACCATAGCATACATCAAAGAACCCACTATATTAGCATATGGAATTCTATTCATATAAGCTCTTTCGACATCAGTACTAGGACACTGATCTATACTCAACTTGAATTGAGGGTTTGTTGGAGTCACAACAGGCTTTTAATTCGACATACCATACTTTTCGAGAATCTTCCGCAGGTATGCCTCTTGAGATAAGCATAGTTTCGACTATTTTCTATCTCTTCGGATGTCAATCCCAAGAATCCTGGACGCAACTCCCAGATCCTTCATTTCGAACTCCTTATTGAGTTCAACCTTTACCCTTATTACCTCTTTGACATTGTTGCTTGCTATTAGAATATCATCCACGTAAAGCAACAAAATAACAAAGGAATTACCAGGTCGAAATCTGAAGTAAACACAGTGGTCAAACTGACTTTTGATGAATCTTATGCGTGCCATGAACTTGTCAAATCTCCTATTCCACTATCGAGGAGATTGTTTCAGTCCATATAAAGATCTCTTCAGCTTGCACGCATAATCTTCCTTCCTCTTTTCGACATACCCTTCAGGTTGCCTCATCAGGATTGTTTCATCTAGATCACCATACAAGAACGTAGTCTTCACATCCATTTGTTCCAGTTCAAGATCGAACTGTTCCACCGTGGCAAGCAACATTCGAATGGACATGTTCTTCATAACAGGAGAAAACACATCATTGAAGTCGACACCTTCTTTCTGAGTGAACCCCCTAGCGACCAATCTTGCCTTGTATCTCTTCGACGTCACTCCTTCGATTCCTTCCGTAACTTTGAAAATCTATTTACAGCTGACTAATCTGGCTCCACCAGGTTTCTTGATCAGTTCCCATGTGTTGTTAACATGAAGAGATTTCATCTCATCATCCATGACCTTCAGCCATTCAGTCTTCTTACGACTCCGCATAACTTCCTTATAGTCTCCAGGTTCTTCATCGAGAACCTCACTTGTAGAGATTAAGGCATAAGTTATAAGATCTGCATACCTAAGTCTTTGAAGTGGCTTGATGACTCTCCTCGACCTGTCTCTTGCTAGCAGGTAGTCATTATCAGTCTCCTCATCTTCGACAGCATCTTCTGCTTCTTCTTCGACTTCATCTGAGGTACGCAATTCAGCATCAACATGCTCCACCTCAACAGGAATCTCTCCCTGTTCCAGCTCTTCGTCAACACCATCAGTTTTCTTGAAAGTCATCTCAACTTCATTGAAAACTACATCTCGACTGGTGATACACCTCCTGTGACTTGGCTCTAGGCACCATAGCCTATAAGCTTTGACTCCTTCAGGGTATCCCATGAACATGCATTTCAGAGCTCTAGGTTCGACCTTGTCTTGCCTAATATGAGCATAGGCCACAGAGCCAAATACTCTCAGTCTGTCGAGACTAGGTGGATGTCCCGACCAAACTTCTTCAGGTGTCTTCATTCCCAAGACAGTCGAGGGACATCTATTTATCAGATAAGTCGCTGTCGAAATAGCCTTCGCCCAAAACACCTTCTTCAATCCAGCACTAACCAACATGCATCTAACCCTTTCAAGGATTGTTAGATTGAATCTCTCAGCTAGGCCATTTTGTTGAGGAGTACCTGTTACAGTCTTATTCCTTGCAATCCCAGACTCAACACAGTAACTGTCGAATGCTTCATTGCAGAACTCAAGGCCATTGTCAGTTCTCAACCTCTTAACCTTTCTGCCAGTTTGAGTTCTGACCAGAACCTTCCAACTTTTGAAATTCTCAAAAGTTTCATCCTTCGTCTTCTGAATGAATACTCATAACTTTCTGGAATAGTCATCAACGATGGATAGAAAATACCTTGCACCTGAGTGTGAAGGATTCCTTGCAGGCCCCCAAAGATCAACATGAATGTAATCCATGGATCCATGTGTTCTTTGCTTGCCTTTGTTAAACTTCGCCCTACAGGATTTACCAAATACGCAAGATTCACAAAACTCCAACTTTTCGACTTTGTCACCACCTAGCAGATTCTGCTTCCCTAATTCGACCAGGCATCTTTCGCTGACATGGCCCAATCTCATGTTCCATAATTCTGTCTTCGACATAGGTTTCGTGGATGCAATATTTGTCGAACCACTTACAACCTCAGCCTTAAGGGTATACAAGCCTTGTTTCTTCACGCCTCTCAAGACTTCCTTCGACCCCTTCATGACTTTTAGGATACTTTTCTCTCCTTGTAAAACATATCCCTTCCTGTCGAATTCACCAAGAGAAATTAAATTTCTCTTCAAATCAGGTACATACCTGACTTCAGTCAATAACCTTATTGACTCATCATGGAGCTTGAATCTCACAAATTCAATACCTGCAATTTTGTAGGATTTGTTGTTTCCAAGCAGCACCGATCCACCATCTTGATCACATAGCTCCTCGAACAATTCTCTGTTTGGAGTCATGTGCCAAGTGCAACCTGAATCCATAATCCACTCTTTTCTTGAGTCGCCGCTTGAAATTTACAAGGACATCATATGAGTCGAAGTTATCTTGAACAATGGTTGCGTTCCCATTATCCTTACCTCCATGATCTTTTAGGCGTTCAGGGCACACCTTTCTTGTGTGACCCTCCTTCTTACAGTGATAACATCGAATACCAGATGTTTCGCCACTATAAGACTTCTGCTGACTTTTACCTTTCTTCTTGTCGAACTTACCATCCTTTCGCAAGAATTTTCCCTTAACAGCCAAACCTTCACCAACCGTTGAAGGTTTATGCTCCTTTCGTTCGTTCAGAACCTTAGAATACAAGGCTGATTGAACTTCTTCAAAGCTCAGGGGCTCCCTTCCATTCAAGAGAGTTTCTTTGAAGTGGGCATGTGTTCTGGGCAAAGCACACAACAACAATAGTGCTTGATCTTCGTCATCGATCTTCACATCAATATTTTCAAGATCATGAATCAGTTTGTTGAACATATCCAACTGCTCAGCCAAAACATTATCTTCACTCATCTTGAATGAATACAAAGCTTGCTTCATGTAGAGTCGATTCACCAGAGATTTGGTCATGTACAAACTTTCAAGTTTCAACCATAACCCCGATGTCATAGTCTCCTTTGATACCTGTCGAAGAACCTTATCACCAAGGCTCAACAATATTGCGTTATGGGCTTTCTCTATATCATGGTCGTCTTTTCTTTTATCGTTAACGCAACATCCATGGCTACCTCTCCCTTCAACGCTTCCAAACAACCCTGTTGAACCAGTAGGACTTTCATCTTTAAGCGCCACAGACCGAAATCGTTCACTCCGGTGAACTTTTTAATCTCATACTTTGTTGAGGGCATCTTCTCCATGCTCACCGCACCAATTTGTTGTGAAAAACGATACCTTGAAACAAAATATTAACGGTTTCTTTATGGGCAAGAAACACGCAAGGGTTCGGGTTAACAAGGAAAAACAAATGAAAAACAACTGAAACCCTATTAGGGTTCACAAAGGAAGAGAAAAGAGGAAGAAGAATAGAGAATTAGTTAAATCTGTTTTACTATTCACTTTCTCAATAGGGTTCAAAGATTACAAGTGAATACCAACAATTAACCTCTCTCAACCTAATAAGGTTTTGTCACTTATTAGGAAGAGAGACCAGTATGCTATTTATAATAAACCTAACATACTAAACCAATGAGTTTTTTAACAATTACCTATTACAAGCTAACTTAAACAATTGGATCCATAACACAAGACCAAATTCGATCTCCTACATACTAGAACACAATTCGACTACAGCATGTAGGTCTTCGACAACAGCATGTGAGCGGACTTCGACGACATGCTACAACTAGAGTTCGATCCAATATCTCACAGTTGGCTTGTGGGACTGAATTTATTTGATGAAAATATTTAATGTTTATCTTACTATACTATACATGAGAGCCATATATGAATTCAATACAAAACTGAATTTAGTCATGTTTATCTTACTATACTATAAATTTTTAATATTTGGTCATGTATATCTTACTATACTATACATGAGAGCCATATCTCAATTCAATACAAAACTGAATTTATTTGATACAAATTTTTAATGTTTATGATTAGTCCATATCTCCATTTTTTATGATTAGTCCAACGTCAAGTTTGGAATAATCTTGTACATTGCCTGTAAATGGCCTAACATTTTTATATTTTTAAACTATTTTCTTGGGACATAATGTTTGATATGTTTGTTTGAGTAGTTAGTTTTCATGAATATGACTGATGAAACAATCTGACATTTTAGAATTTTAAAATGATGCATGAATATGACTTTGCTAAAATTATTTTCTTGTATATGTTTAAAGATGATGCATAAATTTCAAGAATTTTATAAACTGTAATACTGGAATTCTATAAGTGATATGATGCATTTGGACCTGTCATGGCAGTTATGGAGATGGAGAGCCAACTGACAATGCTGCAAGATTTTATAAGTGGTATTATTAATATAATTGTGTGTTTAAATTAGCTAGGGATTAACTATGAATTAGCTACAAATTATTAAAATAGTGTGTTTAAATTAGCTAGAGATTAGCTAGGAATTAGTTAGGTAGTAGCTACAGATTAGCTACAATTTATGGGTTTAAATATGATATTAATATAAAAAAAATTAAAATTAAAACAATTGACACGTGTCATACATGTCAGCATTTTTTGCCACGTTGGCATTGCCACATGTAACGGAAGAGACTAAAGTTAGGGACAAAAAACTTTCAGAGGACCATTGTTTGAAGAAAAATTTTGGAAGGACCAAACCTAAAAGTTGAGATATTTGTAGAGACCTTATACATATTAATCTTTTTAATCGCTACAGTCATTTAATTCAACAAATACATAAGAGTTATTCCACTCATCCATATTAAACTTTTTTATTAATTTAATTATTTATTAAAAATTATATTTCTTCTATTAATTAACTAAAAATATTTTATTTTTTGACTACTTATTTAATTCCATGTTTTTTTTAAATAACAATATATTTTGTTTTATTTTTTATTAATTAGAGTATTTAATAAAATAAAATTCAATTTTTTTTTTAATTTTATTACTTTCCTAACTATTGTGTCAATTGGCTACTACCATAACTTTTATTTATTTATTAATTTTCAATTTATATTTTCCTTTTTTTAATTTATTTTTCAAGTATACATTATAGTTATTATTATCATCAGAATATTTTGGTATCTCTATCATTATTTTTTTAGTGTTTTCATCTTAACCTTTTAAAATTATTTTGGGAATACAACTTTTACAATTTTCTAATAATCAAATGATTTTTTTTTTAATAAGGGCATTATATTAAAAAAGAAGAAGGAACATAAAAAGAGAGAGGCTAAAACCCTCTCAAGAAGAAACAAACATAAAAAAGACAATTCAAACATTTTCTATACAAAATCACTTATAAAATAGCCAAAGGAATGGAGTCATAAAACACAATAGAAGTGAGGGTGTGGGCAATAGAAGCTAAAAAATCCACACAAGAGTTGTCTTTCCAAAAAAATGTGAGTAATAGCAAAGGATATATTTGTAATAATATCTTATAAATGAGCCATTTGTTTCTAAGTTGCCATGATATCAGAGAATCCTTTGAGAAAACTTGGACTACAAACAAATAATCACTTTCTATCCAAAGCTTAAGCCATGCCCCATCTCTAGCAATTTCAGTAGCTCAAAAAACTAAAGAGCATTTTGCATGTAAGGAGATGGTACTGAAAGTAGGTTTAGCAAAAGGAAGAATGAATCTACCCAAAGAATCTCCAAAAATACATTGGGGAGGGGTGTACTCTTATTGTACAAAGACCAAATATCATGGGTTGATGTGATGTTGATTGAGGAATTTAAGGTTCTGACAAACCAGATTCAAATTCGAGCAGCAAAACGACAATAGAAGAATGTGTGGTTAGAAGTTTCAAAATTGGCCTTGCAAGTGCTAAACATTGAGGCCATGTTGCAACCTTTATCCTGGATTGAGTCATCTGTAGGATCCTTTCCATGCATTACTCTCCAGACTAGAAAATATTTAGATGGAGGATATCAGAATTACAAATGCTAATTGTTCAGTCAAGCTTGATAGATGCATAAGTCTTCAAGATATAAGTTGATTTGATGGTGAGTTTCCATTAGAAGCAAAAAGCCAAATGAGATTGTCAATTTCTTAAGAAGTTGGAGTAATGTGTGCCAGCTTTTGAGGTAAGAAGGGAAAGAGATCAAGCCACTCCTCTGGAAAAGACCAAGTGTTATCATGAATATGGGACAAAGGCCTGGTGTAAACTTTGTTCAACAAAAAAGAAAGCAGGATCAAACGGTGTCAAGTAGAATGTCCCAACATCGTCAAAGACCTCAGAAGAACTCCTCAAGAAGAAAGAATCAAGACAAGAAGTGTCATCAATATGGTAAGTATGGTCACATAAAGTCTTACTGCTACAAGTTGCATGGTTATCCCAAATCATCAACTTGACCCAGGAGGAGAAAGGAGGGTGCTAAAGGAAAGAAGGAGTGGATTCCTAAGAATGAAACTATCGCCCTCATAGCTCATACCTCTCTGAGAGCCTCTGCCAGAGAAGAATGGTATTTTGATAGTGGTTGTTCTAGACACATGACTGGTGTCAAGAAGTTCTTAGTTGATATTAAACCTCATTCCACTAGATATGTCACCTTTGGAGATGGGTCAAAAGGTGAGATAAAAGGTGTTGGGAAGCTGAAGTATGTTGGGCAGCCTAGCCTGGATAAAGTGCTGTTTGTCAAAGGATTCACTGCTAATATGATAGGTATTAGCCAATTGTGTGACCAGGGACTCAAGGTTAACTTCTCTAAATCTGAGTGTCTAGTAACAAATGATAAAGAGGAAATTATCATGAAGGGTACCAGATCCAAGGACAATTGTTACTTGTGGGTTACCCTTGAACCAAAGTGTCCCTCCACCTGCTTGATGTCAAGAGAAGATGAGATGAAGATGTGGCATCAGAAACTTGGCCACTTACACTTGAAGGGAATGAAAGAAGTCTTGTCTAAGGAGGTTGTCAGAGGAATCCCTAATCTAAAAATAGATGAAGGAAGAGTATGTGGCGAATGTCAAATTGGAAAACAGACAAGGATGTCACATAAAAGGCTTCAACATCTCACCACTTCAAAAATCTTGGAGCTACTTCATATGGACATGATGAGACCTATGCAAGTTGAAAGTCGTGGCGGAAAGAGGTATGCTTGTGTTGTGGTGGATGACTTCTCTAGATACACATGGGTGCATTTCATCAAAGAGAAGTCAGAAGTATTTGAAGTGTTCAAAGGACTGTGTCAAAATATTCAAAGGGAGAAGGATTATGGAATAGTTAGAATCAGAAGTGACCATGGGAAGGAATTTAAAAACAACACGTTTAATGATTTATGTTCCTCTGAAGGAATTAGTCACGAGTTTTCTTCACCCATCACTCCTCAACAGAATGGTGTGGTTGAGTGAAAGAATAAAACAATTCAAGAATGTGCAAGGGTCATGCTTCATGCCAAGAAACTTCCATATTATTTTTGGGCTGAAGCCATGAATACAACTTATTACATTCTAAATAGAGTAACCATCAGATATGGCACATCTGCCACATTATATGAGTTGTGGAAAGGAAGGAAGCCAACTGTGAAATACTTCCATGTTTTTGGAAGCAAATGTTACATCTTGGCTCACCGTGAGCAAAGTAGGAATATGGATCCTAAAAGTGATGAAGGAATCTTTCTGGGATACTCTACAAATAGCAGAGCCTATAGAGTTTTCAACTTAAGAACTCAGGTTGTGCTGGAATCCATAAATGTTGTGGTTGATAACTTAACTACATAAGCTGGTGTTACTGATGATTTGGAGCATTCTTTCCCATGGGGGATAAAGATGTCACAGAGGATGTTGAAACATCACATGATGCTCTTGAAGGTGCTGTAGAATTAAATGATGTTAATCCTGAATTTGCAGAGATTGAAAAGGATGAAAAGGGACCCTCCACCAGAGTTCAGAAAGATCATCCTAAGAAGCTTATAATAGGAGATCCAAATGGTGGAAGAATGACCAGGTCACGAGATGTTGTTGCTGGTGCTCGTTTTGTCTCAAAGTTGGAACCCATGAATGTCAAGGAGGACTTGACTGATGAATTCTGGATCAATGCTATGCAAGAGGAACTGTGGCAGTTCAAAAGGCATGAGGTATGGGATCTTGTACCAGTACCTGAAGGGTTAAATGTGATTGGTACAAGATGGGTGTTTAAAAACAAGTCTGATGAGCAAGTGTGGTCACGAGAAATAAGGCAAGACTTGCTGCTCAAGGGTACACTTAGATTGAAGGAGTGGACTTTGATGAATGTTTGCTCTTGTTGCTAGATTGGAGTCTGTTAGACTGTTACTTGGAGTAGCTTGCCTTTTGAAATTCAAGCTATTTCAAATGGATGTTAAGAGTGCATTTCTGATTGGACACTTGAATGAAGAAGTATATGTGGAACAACCTAAAGGGTTTGTTGATCCTACATTTCCATATCATGTGTTCAAGTTGAAAAAGGCTTTGTATCGGTTGAAACAAGCTCTAAGGGCTTGGTATGAGAGGCTAACTGAATTCCTCGTCGACCATGGTTATAGAAAAGGTGGAATTGACAAAACTCTCTTTGTTAAAGAAAAGGATGGAAAATTAATGATAGCTCAAATCTATGTTGATGACATTGTGTTTGGAGGGATGCCGGATGAGATGGTTCAACACTTTATCAAGCAAATGCAATCTGAGTTTGAGATGAGTTTAGTGGGTGAATTAACCTACTTTCTTGGTCTCCAAGTCAAACAGATGGAAGACTCCATATTCCTTTGTCAAGGGAAATATGCTAAGAGTATTGTGAAGAAGTTTGGCCTAGAGAATGCTAACCACAAAGAACTCCTGCTCCTACACACTTGAAGTTGTCTAAGGATGAAAAAGGTGTTAGTGTTAATCAGAGTCTGTATAGAAGCATGATTGGCAGTACTCTATACCTTACTGCTAGCAGACCTGACACAACTTTTGCAGTAGGAGCTTGTGCTAGATATCAGGCTGAACCTAAAGTTAGCAACATTAATCAGGTCAAAAGAATTCTGAAGTATGTGAATGGTACAAGCGACTATGGTCTGCTATATTCTCATAGTTCTAATTCCATGTTAATAGGATACTATGATGCTGATTGGGCCAGAAGTGCTGATGATAGGAAGATCACCTCTGGTGGATGTTTCTTTCTGGGAAACAACTTGATTTCATGGTTTAGTAAGAAGCAAAATTGTGTTTCTTTGTCTATTGTTGAGGCTGAATATATAGCTGCATGTAGCAGTTATTCTCAAATGATGTGGATGAAGTAGATGCTGACTGAGTATAATGTCAATCAAGATGTCATGACTCTTTTCTATGACAACTTAAGTGCCATTAATATTTCAAAGAATCCTATTCAGGACAGCAAACCAAACATATTGACATCAGGCATCACTTTATTAGAAATCTCGTGGAAGACAAAGTTATAACCTTGGAGCATGTTGCCACAGAGAATCAGTTAGCTGGCATCTTCACTAAAGCCTTGGATGCTAATTAATTTGAAGTGTTGAGAGGCATGCTTAGAGTTTGCCTGTCTGAAGATTTGTAGCAGTCAACTTGGTGTGGGAATGTTAATCAAGTAAGTGCATATGTGTTCCCACCAAATAGAGAGAGGTCTTCAAAGACAACTCTCAGGCTGAGCAATACTTGTCAACTGTATCATATCATGACGAAGAGGAAGAGGAGGATGAGGAAACTAAATATGACTGCTCAATGTTGTCTTATTTTGTGGTTATGTAAGGACTTAATGCCCATGATTTCTTTTGGTACTCTATGTGCTTATTTTGTACTCTAATACTTTATGTTTTTGCTAGGTTATTTGGTTAGTTTAACTGCCTTTGTCATATTATGGCTAAAAAGGGGGAGTAATATTAACTTTACTAACCACTGACTACTAACCATGTCTACTTCTGCTGCTAACCATTGAGGGGGAGTATACTAATTTGTTGCTTGCAGAAGAAGGAGCTGATTGAGGGGGAGGCAAGATGTTTTTCCGTTGCAGATGTTCTGATGTTCTGATTCTTGGCCTCGGACTGTGGTTCTTTTGTCTGGAAGTTTCATTTAGTTAGTTTTAGCCATAATCTGCCAAAGGGGGAGATTGATGAGTCCAAGCCCTTGAGGTTGGCATCAATTTTGGTAAAACTAACTTGACAACAAGATGTTGGACAAGATGTATTAACATGAAGAACTAACTGAAGATCAAGATGTTGGACAAGATGTCTTATCATGATGATTCGACATCTTTGTCTGTTACTTTTTAGGTTTTAATTATGTTATTCTAGATTTCAGATTATTATGGGATTATTTGTTTTTTCTAGGTGGCGTCTAAGATTGAGGAATCAGAGATTCTGATTATAATTTGAAGATGTTGTTTCTAAGTGTAGAGACACTTTAGGAAACTTAGGATTGAAGAAACTATTCTAGAGGAGAATTAGTTACAGATTCTATGGAGCAGAATTGTTGCGTTTCTGAAGCCCAAATTCAGTCATGTTTATGGTTATAAATAGGATGGATTTAACCTAAGAAAAGTGTGGAAAATACATTGTTGCCTAGAGTGTTTAGGGTTTGTATTTTGTGATCCTCTCTTGTGTCATGTTGATACTAGAGCTGGACTGTTTACATTGAGTTGTAATTTCTCTCACTGTTGTGATTGAAAGGGAATTGAGATGGATCTCATACCTAGGAAATGTCTTAGGTAGTGTCATACCCCAAATTTTGACCACTAAGATTTCCCATCATTGGGAAAATCATCATCCCAATATGGGTAAACCATCGTACCTCATCAGTCTCCCCAAAGATGGGTGAGCATTCACTACTATAAAAAATTAGGGTTTCAAGCCCTCTCTGAGCTTTTGACAAAGGATAAATCAAGGAATGACATGATCTTCAACTTGTATAACCTCTCAAACATCCACAATGGATCAAGAGGAGTCCCACAGCAAGAATCAAGCACAAGGTTGCAGCATTCTAGATGGATCAAGCCTCAAGATCGCCAGTGTCACCAAATTAGGGTTTGGTCGACCAGGGCCTCCAGATGGAAATTTTCCTCTGGGCATGAGCCAATGCTTCAAAGCATAACCTAATATACTCCATGGAACATCATGGACCCAATCATCAAGTCAATTTACCCTCAGGGGATGCATTCATCAAAAATCAGGAATTAGGGTTTCTTGACCTAATTCACCCCTAAGTTGACTTTTGGGACAAATCATGAGCCAAGACCTCAAGACATGATTTGAGGGTCTCTAATAAACCACATTGATCCATTTACAACAATGGATTGATCCAAGAAGCTTGATTCCCAAGTTTCAAGTTCATCAGAACCACAGTTAGGGTTTCGCGAAAAAAGTCAACTGTGCCTTTGACTTTTGACCCAGGCATGCACCCAAACCTTGGGACATGATTCAATACACCCTATAACACCTATGAAATCAATCCATCGAGTTTGATTTTGGTCAAGTACTTGATTTCATAGAGGATCGCACAGTTTGGAATTCATCTGACAAAAAGTCAATTGTGCACAAAAGTCAACTTTGACTTTTTGAGATTTTTCACAATTATGGTTCTTTGACCCTAAAATGATGTTAATGTGTGGTTGGAGTCATCATTCATCAAGAAAAATCAAGAAAAGTGGGATAACTTGTAAAAGGGGTAACCATAAAAAACTTATAAATTTTCTAAGTTATGGAACAAAATGGCTAGGGTACTGTAGGTTGCTAATTTCGACGCCAGGGAAATTGTTCAAAAGAAAAGTGGAGAAATCGACAGGTTAATTCGACAGGTCATTTCGATTAAGAGGTTTTGATAAGCAAGGCAAGTCGAAGACAAATGGTACTTAGGGAAAGCATTGGCAGATTTTTCTAAGTAAGAAGGATAATTTCGACATAAGAAAAATAGGCCCATTCGACGGGTGTTTGAAATTCAAATTTCAGGAGGGAATTTCACTTTTGAAATTAGACGCGTGGAACGCATCTAGGAGGCGAATGCATGCAGAATGCCATTTGTCGCCATTAGGAGAAATAGCTGTTATTGGTAGTTATTTCATTTGTATATAAATAGGAGGTCTTAGTGTTAGATTAAGGGTGTTCCAAACTTTGTACAAATTACCGCAAATACTCAAAGTAACCGTGTGAGAGAAACGAGTGTTCTGGAAAATGTATGTATGGAAAACACCAGTTTACGTTTATGCACTTTAATAAAATTCCAAGCTTTTCTTCATTTCTTTACATTCAAGTTATTTCCTTTACTTTAGAAATTTACTTTGTTTCCCATTTAAACCTATCTTCAATTACTTTTTCACCATTATAGTGCCTTTGTTCTTTTAGTCGAAAAAACCATTAAAAGAAACCTTAGCAAATACAAGACGAATACATTCTTTTTCAAATCAAAGACATTTTCAAAAGAACTTTGTCCTAGGATTTGTGTGGTTGGTCCTGTTAGTAAACTAATTTTCATAAATTAGGAAACCAGAGGTTGTTCGCCAAATTTACCAGCGAACAAATTGGCACACCCGGTGGGACCCAATGCATTTGTTTAGTTTGTCTTTTGTTCTTATAGCAATTTCTTAGAAGAAAAAGTTTTTATTTCGTTGTATGATTCTAAGAAGTGGCAAGTTAGCCGTGAACAACGAAGAAAGACCAAAAAGAATAAGAACAAGGAGAATGGCCAATCAAAGCGCGCATAATAATCAAAGTGTTAACAACCCAACGCCTATCCCTTCGACAGGAGACAATACGGCATCAGTTTCTGTATCAGAGGCGATACCATCATCAACGGGGTCAATCCCAGCATTTTCGGCATCCCAAAATGCGCCTAGTGTCTCTACAGTGGGACCCCAAATGCCTCAGATGACCCCTCCTCCTTTAGGGGGTGTTCATAGGCCATTTGTGACGAATTTTTCAATGCCTCCACATAACAGAGAACAACCTTACGGAATGCCAACAACGGTGATGGCAAGTTTGCACAATGCGTCGTCGTTATATTCTGATCCTTTGGTTAATGTTACTTCGCCCCTGCAAGGATCAGGGTCTGATGCGAACCACATAGGCAGAATGGGTCAACCTGTGCCAACGGGATACCAAACGTATATGCCTGCAATCACTAACAATTCTGTACAAGTAATTAGGCAACAAATGGACGAAAGCAACCATGATATGGTGCCTAACACATAAAATGGGGGTTGTGTTTAATCCTTTAATACAAAACACCACCCAAACGAACCAGTTATTGGCAGCGCAAATGACACGCATTGCTGACTTCTTTGGTGTTCTTCAAACCCAACCAAGGGAACAAATAGTTCAAAATCCCAGAGTAGTGGTCGAAGAGGAAACCACAATAAACCAGAGGCCAGCGAATGTTCCTCAAGTAAACCCTAGAAACCAAGAGGTAGTGGTCGAACAGCCTCATGTCGAAATTCCTGTCCAACAAGAGCCTAGAAAGGTGTTAGTCCATAGGGACCAAGATGCTGATGATGTTGTGCAACAATTGCGTCATAACAACATGCCAGCAGAGAACAATTTAGCAGCCATGGTCGAAAGGATTATGGCCAGAAATGGTGTGAATGTGGGGCTGCAAAGGCCCAGTTATACATCCCCATTGTCTGAGTATATTTTGCAACAAGAATTACCCCCAATATGGAAAGTCCCCAAGTTTACCAAATTCTCAGGGGATACTAGCGAATCCACTGTCGAACATGTGGCCTGTTACTTGATCGAAGCAGGAGAAATTGCACGCAATGAAAATTTAAAAATGAAATATTTTCCAAGTTCTTTAACGAAAAATGCTTTTACTTGGTTCACGTCGTTGCCTGCAAATTCGATCCATACTTGGGTCCAGTTAGAAAGGTTGTTCCATGAACAATTTTACATGGGACAAACAAAAATAAGTTTAAAGGAGTTGGCTAGCGTTAAAAGAAAATTCTCTGAGCCAATTGATGATTATTTAAATAGGTTTAGATTATTTAAGGCGAGATGTTTCACGCAAGTGCCTGAGCACGAATTAGTCGAAATGCTAGCAGGTGGTCTTGACAATTCAATTAGAAAGAAATTAGACACTCAATATCTGAGGGATATGGCTAGAGTAACTAAAAACAAGAAAGAAAGAGTGGCTTATGTGGGGGTATGTCAAGAAGATGATGATGACGAGAGCGAATCATTTAGTTTCGACGAACAAGAAGTTGACTTAGCATAATTGAAACAGGGTCCGCCATACTCCTGTAAAGTATTGGCTCCGTCGAATGGAAAAAACCCAGTCGAACCTGAGAAGAATGATAAGTATCCTAAAAGGACTTATACATCCGACGTCACTAAGTGTGACGAAATATTTGACTTGTTGGTTAAAGATGGCCAAATGATAGTGCCACCTGGCACTAAAGTGCCTCCTATAGAACAACAGAAAAAGAGAGGTTTTTGTAAGTACCATAATTTTTTAGGTCATAAAACATCTCAATGTTTCCTTTTCAGGGATCTGGTGCAAAATGCTATTCGTGACGGAAGATTGAAGTTCGGCGACAAGTCGAAGCCACCAATGAAGGTTGACTCAAATCTGATGCAGACGGTCGAAGCCCACTATGCTGAACCATCCACAGTGAACATGGTGGAGGTCGAAGAGGGTTCTGACTGCAGTTTTGAGATGATAGAAGCCACTGAAGGTTTCAACACAAATATGAACATGGTAGAGATCGCTGAGATCCCTACAGATGAAAGTGATGTGGAGGAAATATCCGAAGACTTCGTCAATAAACCAGTGATGATCAAGGTTACTGAATACCTTGGCGAAGGAAGCTTGAAGAATTGCATCAACAAGGAGGCCACTGAAGGCCTCAACAATGTGAATAAGGATGAAACCACTGGGGGTTCCAACAATGCAAAGAATGACGAAACTACTTAAAGTTCCGTCGAGAAAGAGAAGGGGGCCACTGAGGGTCTCAACGTTATGAAGAATGACGAAACTACTGAGAGTTCCGTCGAGAAAGATAAGGAGGCCACTGAGGGTCTCAACTTTACGAAGAATGACGAAGCTACTGAAGGTTTTGTCGAAGACAAGAATAAGGCTACTGAGGGCCTTAATGGAGATAAAACGGAGTTTGGTGTTACTTTCGCCCAAGCCAATACTGAGATTGGCGAAGGTATCTCTAAGATAAACACAAAGACTACTAATGGTCCTGCGAAGCCAACTGTTTATGGGATTCTACGAAGAACAATAGACGATCCCAGAGAGAAATATGTTGGTTTTTGTTGCCAACATGACATTAAGAGTCCATCGCCAGAAGGGGATTTTGACCTGGCAAAGAAGAAGCATGAGATTGAGGAGGGACTCACTCTGAAGATGAACAAGCTAAGTACTGGAGATGGGCAAACGGCCAATGTTAATATGGTGGAGGTATCCCAGAAAGCTCCAATGCAGACTGACGAAGAGCGCCGTAGAGAGGAATATCAGAAAGTGGCGTATCCTAAAGAGGAAGAGAATCTGATTGAGTTCCTTCAAAGGTGTCAGAAGAAAAAATCTGAGGTTATGTTGTGCCCCCGCTGTAGCGCTGTGTTCGACAAGAAGGCAGCAGGCAACCTGGAGGGAATGGAAAAAGCAAAAAGGAAAGGAAACTGGGGGGCAGTTCCACCTGCGAGAACGGAGCGGTTCGACCTAAGGCGAAATGATCAAAGCCAGCAAAGGTTTGGAGGAAGGTACCCAAATACCTTCAAACCCACCAACAAAGCTCCTAGTGACAAATGGGTTCAACCAATAAGGGAGGCCCAGGGACAGAAAAAATGGAAAAATTTTAAAGTTCAGAGGGGTTCTTCTATGGCTGGCAATAAGGAAGGCGAAAGGCCAAAACCAAGGCCTTATCCCTCAGAGAATTATAAAGGCAAGAATCCCATGTCGAGGTCCCAATGGAGGCGATTCCAAAGACAAAAAATGGCGGAAAAGGAAGTTGCTGAGAAAGGGGTTGCCGAGAAAGTTGCTGTCGAAAAAAGCAAACTAGAGTCAAGTAGCAATGCCGAAGTAGTGAATCGAAACGAGGCGTCTTACAGCAATAATTCCTGCAATGCAATTGAACCAGTACCATCTAAAGAAAAAGTGGGAGAGGATGACGAAATGACTGACGACTTCAGGTCTGAGTCAGACGCGTCTCTCGACATTGTATGCAACATGGTCTCTGTCCGTCCAAAAGAATATGACCAAGTCATGGAGGTCGAAGAAGAGGAGGATGTTATGGAGAGTGAAGTTATAGGGCACAGGCCAGTATGTTACTATATCATGAATAACGGCTGTGTCGAGGAACAAAATGCCTTTTTCGAAAGGCCAGATGACTCCATGCATGGCCACCTCAAGCCTCTATTCATAAAGGGGAAAATGGAGAACGTGGGAGTGAACAAAATCCTAGTCAATGGAGGGGCTGCAGTTAACTTAATACCCCATTACGTGTTGAAACGAATTGGGAAAGATGAGTCTGACATAAAACCCCACAACATGGTATTATCAAACTATGAAGGCAAGGTGGGAACTACTTTGGGTGTTATCCAAGTGGATTTAACTGTTGGGACTATAACTAGACCAATGATGTTCATAGTCATAACCTCAAAGGCTAATTATAACTTACTTCTGGGTAGAGAATGGATCCATGGCGTGGGTGTTGTGCCCTCGTCGATGCATCAGCGTATAGCTATTTGGCGATCTGATGGAATTGTCGAAAACATAGAGGCGGATCAAAGTTATTTTATGGCTGAGGTAAATCATGTGGATCGATGCAGCTTCAACAAACACTTGGCCCATATAGCTCCATGCAGTCCAGCAACCTTTGACCTGAAGGCAACTGATAATGCTTTCTGTTCGCTGTATCTCCACCCCACATATGGTTTCCAGTGGGATATGGAAGTGGTCGATGAGGTAAACTATGTCTTTGGGGCTGCACATATAGAGCCAACGGGCTGGGGAAGCGAGTTTGGTGACGAAGAGTAAGTCATCAGTGCTCGAAAGGATTACGGCTTATATAGCCGAAAATAAACTCAAGGCGGCTCTTGAAGCCGAAGTAAAATACATGGCTGCCAAAGTGAATGGAAATGATTTCAACGAACAATGTCCTCAAAGGGACGTTGAAGAGGATCTGTTCAACGCAGAAGTTGGGGAACGACAACATCAAAAGTTAGACGCCATTTATGATGACGAACCCTTGGGGTTTGAAAAGGATCCAGCTTCGACAGATATGAAGATGGTGGCGCAGGATCCATTGGAAGAAGTCGATTTAGGACTGGGGGCAGAAAAAAGGCCAACCTACATAAGTGCCAAGATGGACCCTCAGTTAAAAGTCGAAATAGTCCAACTGCTGAAAGAATTTAAAGACTGTTTCGCGTGGGACTATGACGAAATTCCTGGGCTCGACAGGAGTTTGGTCAAATTGAAGTTGCCCATAATAGCAAGAAAGAAGCCTGTAAAGCAAACTCCCAGACGCTTCGCACCAAAGATTTTGCCGAAGATCAAAGAGGAGGTCGAAAGACTTCTGAAATGTAAATTCATCCGCACAACAAGGTATGTCGAATGGATTGCAAATATTGTTCCTGTAATAAAGAAAAATGGCAAATTAAGGGTATGCATTGACTTTCGAGATTTGAATTCAGCTACCCCTAAGGACGAATATCCTATGCCAGTAGCAGAAATGCTTATAGATTCTGCTGCAGGCCATGAGTATCTGAGTATGTTAGATGGATACTCTGGCTATAATCAAATTTTTATTGCCGAAGAAGATGTCCCTAAGACGGCATTTCGTTGTCCTGGAGCCATAGGCACCTACGAATGGGTGGTAATGCCTTTTGGTTTAAAAAATGCTGGGGCAACTTATCAGCGAGCCATGAATTCGATTTTTCATGATTTTATCGAAACTTTTATGCAAATCTATATAGATGACATTGTAATTAAGTCTGTTTCAGGTGAAAATCATGTGAACCATCTTCGACGGTCCTTTGAAAGGATGAGGAAGTTTGGTTTAAAAATGAACCCTCTCAAATGTGCTTTTGGTGTGCAGGCGGGAGATTTCCTTGGCTTTGTGGTCCATAAGAAGGGGATCGAAATCAATGAAAACAAAGCCAAAGCAATAATGGAGGCGAAAGCGCCATCGACAAAGAAGGAGTTGCAGTCTCTACTTGGGAAGATCAACTTTCTCAGAAGGTTCATCTCCAACCTTAGTGGAAAAACGCAAGCCTTCTCCCCTCTACTTCGAGTGAAGAAGGAAGATTTTATATGGGGGTAGGATCAACAAGCTGCGTTCGACAAAATCAAGGAATACTTGACCCATCCCCCAATCTTGATGTCTCCTTGTAGAAGTAAAAGTATGAAGTTGTATATAGCGGCATCAGATAGGACATTAGGAAGTATTTTATGTCAAGAGGATGAGAATGGCGTCGAAAGAGCCATCTACTACCTCAGTAGAGTCTTAAATGATGTCGAAACTAGGTATAGTGTAATAGAAAAACTATGTCTGTGTGTTTACTTTTCATGTATGAAGTTAAAACACTACATAAAGCCATTCAATGTATATATTTCCTCTCATTTTGATGTAATAAAGCATATGTTATCAAAATCAATTTTACATAGTCGAATTGGGAAATGGGCTTTGGCATTGACTGAATATTCCTTAATGTATTTGCCTTTGAAGGCTGTTAAGGGACAAGTGGTGGCTGACTTTATAGCTGACCACGCCATAAATGAAGATTATATTGAATATTTCGAAATGGAGCCATGGAAACTATATTTCGACGGGTCCAGTCATAAGAAAGGAACTGGTATCGGGATATTGATTATTTCTCCTAATCGAATTCCAACAAAATTCAAGTACAAAGTTAACGGCTTATATTCGAACAATGAAGCAGAGTATGAGGCTTTGATAATTGGACTTGAAATTTTATTGGAATTAGGGGCAACTAGAGTCAAAATAATGGGTGACTCTGAGTTGGTAATAAAGCAAGTAACCAAGGAGTACAAGTGTACGTGTTAAAGAAAATTTAATTATGTACTTCGTAATAGCTAACAGGCTCTTGAAGAAATTCGACAATGTAACCATCAGACATATTCCTCGAATGGAAAATCAAGTGGTGAATGATTTGGCACGACTCGCATCTGGTTATAAAGTGTCGAAAGAAAAGTTGGAAAAGGCCATTGAAGTAAGAGGAAGAGTTGTATCAACTAAGTTGTCCCCATCAGATTTGGAGACAATAAAGTTAGGGTATGGTGACAAAGAGAGTTTTGAGATATTTAATATAGACGATTCAAGAGTCGAAGATTGGAGAAAGCCCATCAAGGATTATTTACAAGACCCAAATCAGAAAGTCGAAAGAAAAGTTAAGTATAGAGCGTTAAGTTATGTGCTTTTTGGAAATGAGTTGTTTAAAAAGACTTCAGAGGGAGTTTTGTTAAAATGTTTGGGCGAAGATGAAGCTTTTATAGCCTTGTCGAATGTGCACAGTGGAGCATGTGGTGCGCATCAAGTAGGCCATAAAATGAAATGGTTGTTATTTCGACAAGGAATGTATTGGCCAACGATGTTGAAGGACTGTGTCGAATTTGCAAAAGGTTGCCAGGAATGTCAAGTACATGCAGGAATACCACACGTTCCTGCAAGTGAGTTACATTCTACTGTGAAGCCTTGGCTATTTAGGGGTTGGACTTTAGATTTAATTGGAGAAATTCGACCAGCATCTTCGAAAGGCCAGAGATACATCTTGGTTGGAATAGATTATTTCACAAAATAGATAGAAGCCATACCTTTGGTAAATGTTGATCAAGAAGCAGTCATAGAATTCATTCGAAAGCATATCATCTATAGATTTGGAATACCTGAGACAATAACGACAGATCAAGGATATGTGTTTATTGGGAAGAATATGCAATCATTTGCAAAGGAGATAGTATTTAAGCTTCTCACTTCGACACCTTATTACGCTCAAGAAAATGGACAAGTCGAAGCAGCAAATAAGGTTGTAATAAGTTTGATTAAGAAGCACGTGGGGACAACGCCTAAGAATTGGCATAAGACTTTGGATAAAATTTTATGGGCTTGTCGAACGTCCCCTAAAGAAGCAACAAATACTACTCCATTTAGATTGACATATGGACATGATGCAGTTTTACCAGTTGAGGTTTATTTACAGTCGATTCGAATTCAGAGGCATCATGAAATTCCATGAGATACATATTGGGGTATGATGATGGACGAGCTAGTTGATTTGGACGAAGAAATATTAAATGCGTTGGATTTATTGAAAAGGCAAAAAGAAAGAGTCGAGAAGTTTTACAATAAGAAAGTGAAATGTAAGATTTTCCTAATTGGTAAGTTAGTTTGGAAAGTAATTCTCCCCATGGATCGAAAAGACAGACTTATGGGAAAATGGTCCCCTAAGTGGGAAGGACCTTTTCAAATTATACGAGTATTTTCCAATGGCGCATATGAAGTCGAAGAAGTGGATAAAGATAAGCGTATATTAAAAATAAACGGGAAGTATTTGAAAAAATATAGGCCCACATTATAAGAAGTTAAAATAACAGTCGAATAATTATGCAGAGAAAAAGCAATATGGCGGATTGAAAATCGTTTCACCAAATAATATAGATCCAATGTCATTACAAAAAAGGCCTTAAAAAGCCAAACAAAAAATATTACAAATATTCAAACAGGGAAAGATTCTTTCAGCTTTTCAAATTTCGACTTCTGAATTTGGAGACGATGCTCACAAAGTGCCTTGCCTTTCAAAAGCTCCTCAATTTCCTCACCAAGTTTTCGGGCCTTATCAACATGATGCACACCAATTTCAAGTTCTTTACGGATTTCCTCTTGGTCGATCTGTTGCAGTTCTGCTTGACGTTTTTCTGCCTGGGAAATTTTGCTTTGGAGAGCAGCAATTTGCTTTTTCCACTTGAGGATGTTCTCACCGCACAAAGTTGCTTCTTTCTTATTTTGTTTAGACACTTTTCTAGTTCAGTTACTTTGTTGGACGAATTGGAAGCAGCATCCCACTCAGCAAGTTGGGTTTCTGTCTTATTTTCGAGCTTTTTGGAGTAATCTCGAAGCCAATTAAAGTCAGTCACCACAAGGTCTACCAGGGTAGTGAGGTCCAACACCACATAAGTAACTTCGGGGGGAGCCTCTAGGACATTGATTTGCTTCAGGATTTTCTTTAGGTCAAATTAAGCAGATGAACTATTCTCCAGAAGTTGAAATAGCTCAATGTCGAGAACTTTCTGTCGAATATTTTCCAGCGATTCGGCCACTGACTTGGCATCAGAAGTAGTCCCTGAGGTGGTCGAACTACTAATGGTAGTATCAGCAAAATTGTGGCGGGAACTAAGCATGGTCTTTAGGTACTCAAAGGGTCTTTGCACCTTCAGATTTTCAAGCTCCTCATGAGAAAGTTGGGTCGAAGTTGTCGCGGTCGAAGCAGTCTTATTTGTTTTACCAAGGTCTTGTTTGTTGCTTTCTTTCTCTTCGTCCGTAGCAGCTGTGGGAGTTGGCGGTTTTTCGTTTTCTTTTCCTTCCTCCTCTTCGCCATCAGTTTCAACCTCCTCATCCTTTTCTTCGTCAGCGACTGATGTGTTGGGGGGAGATTGGTCTTCAGATTCATTGCTTGTGATAGCCGTTGCAGTAGGAATCACAGTGTCCCCACCAGGCATCACAGGAATTTGTGTAGAAGCAGTACTGGGTTGATTTACTTCAGTAGCTGACTCCTTTGTCGAATCCTTAGGAGAAGGTTTGGAGGCGCTGGTTGGTTTATAGGTAGGATCGCTGCTGGTCTTTGGGAGAACTTGGACCATGGGATGCCCATGAGTATCGACAAGTACCTGAAAGATAAATAAATCAAGAAAGGTAACACAAGTAAACAGCCTTTTCAGTGTCGAAAGAGGAAAAAAAAACCATACCTTTGGAATGTTAGTCTTCAGGCTAGAGCTTTCGCTTTCTGCTGGAGCAGGGGTAGTTTCCTCGCCTGGATTTTTGGGTAGAGTTTTTTCTAAAACTCTGGCAGTATGAGGTTTCTGTGGTGGAGGTTTGGTTGTTTTCTTTTTCTTCTTGCTAGGCTTTACTTGGTCTGGTGACTCATCACCATCATCAGTGTCGGTTGCTTTGACTTCATGTTCTTTCGCTTTTCTTTTCTTAGGCGTCGATGGCGGTCTTCGACTGCCCTGTGGAACAAGAGAAATTTTATTAGTATTTCAGAAAATAAAACACTTGGTGACCTAAAAAGTAAAGTAATGCCTTCGCCAAAGGTGTCTTGGCAGTGTCTTTTGGGGGCTCTGCATCTCCAGCAGTTGTTGCTTCGCCTGTGGCGGTTTTTTGGTCGAAATCTTGATAGCTAGAAAAGAAAAGAAGAAAAGGGTCAAGCGTAAAATAACATATGTTTGAGTAAATGAAAAGTGAGATTGAACTTCTTCCCATTTTTCACACCTTCATATATAAGAGTTTCCACGCGAACGTGTTCTATGCCAATATGAAGGTGGCCTTTGAAATTGTCCAGGGTGTACTTAGTCGGAACCACTCGCTTGGCACGTTTCTGGTTTTCTTGGCGAAGAATTTTTAGAGAATCCCCACAAATGAACCAATCTGGAAATGGAGGGCTAAGAGCCACGCCAAATTCAGCAGATGTTAGAGGGGGAAATTTTGGGCGATAAAGTTTAAAAGCTACCTCATAACGTTGTTCTGGTCGAACATACGCAGGTAGTTTTAACTCATCAAGTTTTTCTGTAAATTTTTGTTTCAAAGTAACTGCTGCTTCGCTTATGGTTCGACTAAGTTCATTAGGCCTATAGGTAGTTTCAAAGTATTTCTGGAAAGCTTGGATTTCTTTGACGTGTCGAGAAGTACCTTTCTTTGTCTTGTCCTGCACAAGGGCAAAGGCTCTGGTCAGTTGAATGGTGAAAGAATCCACATTAAAAATTTGAGAATCATAATAGGCCCTCCACCATTCGTCAAACTCTTGAGTGCAAAAGAAGATGGGTCGAAAGACCACTGGTTGGATTTCGACCAGATTCGAATACTTCGCCAACAACTCAGAGCATTCATCTTCAGTGTGAGTCATATTATAGTGAATCAAAGAGCCTTTCCTAGAAAAGAGAGGTTTTGGTATTATTTGTATCAACCCAAACTGTCGAGAAACCAGATTGGGCTGATAATTGACAAGGGAAACCTTTAGTTTCGAAGGACCAAGTTTGGAAACTAAAAGTCTAGGAGTAAGAAAAGATTCCCAGACATTGAGGAATTCGTCTTCTAGAGATTTCGATTCAAGGGGAAGTTTTCTAGTAAACCATGCAGGTCCAACCTTCCTATCAGCAAAAGGAGCCATGTTGGGCGTAAAATTGTAACGTTTAGCAAACATCATAACATAGCTGGTAAAGGTTTGTTGGAGGCTCATACCTTCGTCATGGGGCGTTAGTTGCGCAAAACGAAGGCCTTCGACTCTTCTGTCCCCTAGAGCAGCTGCGTCCACAGTTGGTTTGTTGGGAAGGGGGCTTCGAAAGTGGCATTGAGCCATAATTGTAGGAACCAGAAGGGTCCTGATAACAACAGAGTTTTCTTCTCCTTAATATTCTTCAGGATGGTAACACCTTCGCCAAGGGATTCGTAGAGATTCGCCAAAATCATCTTGCTAAGACAAAGCCGGTGTCCAGCGTGAAGCTGATTTGCTATGGTGATGTAGCGCTTCGCCACTTGGAGAAATCTGGAGCAAAAGACGCATCTCAACAGCCAAAGGGCCAGGAAGGCTACATGCTCTTGGTCAGATACTTCTTTAGTCTCCTTATCATGATAGTTGGCAATGTATGCTGTAAAGGTGGCTTTGTTGGTGTCGAAACCTATTGAATCATCAGCTAGCAAGTTTAGATCATAATCGACTCTTAAGGGGCTTAAGCCAGTAATGGAAGTTATGTCGAAAAGGGTGGGAGTAATCATCCCACAAGGAATGTGGAAGTTGTTATAAGTGCTGTCCCAGAAATAGAGGGAAGCTAGAAGCATGGAAGAACAATATCCTGGCCCTACTTTCGACAGTTGAATAAGATCAAAAATACCCATAGTTTTCCAATCATTGCTTTTAACCTTCTCTATTTTTTCCAACCAAGCTAGGTAATCAGAGGGATCTTTCGACAAAGGGCAGGATCTAAAAATTCTAAAATTATTCATATACTCTAAGTTTATGACTTCTTCAGAGGGGGTCCCTTGGCCATCTACTTTGGACTTTTCGTCTATAATTTTTTCCTTATCCGTTCTAGGTCTAACCCCGTTCGCTATGGGTTTGTAACGATGATAGGTTGGAAAAAATTCTCGTACCTTAACTGGGTCTAATGTTAAGTCAGGCAAAGGTCCTAGTATGGCATGGGATTTACCAGAAATAAAGATAGGAATGAGTACCTGGGATTGATAGATGCAGCGTTTTTCCTCCTCATTGGGAGGTTCCGGAACATATTCTTGATTTCCCACCACCTTGGGGCCAAAGATTCTTTCTACTGGTGCTAAGCTGTTGTATTTCCGGGAATCTTTACCTGCGATTTTTGGAGTAGCAGAAGACGCCATTGTTGATTACAAAGCAATAGAGAGAAAATGGAGAAGATGAAGTTTGAAGAGAGTTTTGTTTTGGAAAGAGGAAACGTAAAATGTGAAAAATGGAGTCTTTAACTTATATATAAGTGGAAGAATGGAAGCGGTTGGTATTCAGAAATTTTAATGGGAAAAATAATGGAAAGATTATGGGACACGTGGAGATTGTGAAGTGGATGATTCAGACGGTGGCAGTTAGGTTTTTTTTTATCCACGATCTGCTAGGGGTTATAGTAGGAATGATGAAGATCTCAAAACGTGGGCTGAAAAGACGTTTGGGAAAAAGTGGAATGATGATTCTGACATTTCTAACGTCTAATCACATGAGCAGTCACTGGTCGAATTATTGATGGCGTCGAATTACATTGGTAAAAAATGCTTTTCTCCCTCGGTCGAAAATGCATTTCTTGGGGGGCAATTTGTAGGTTGCTAATTTCGACGCCAGGGAAATTGTTCAAAAGAAAAGTGGAGAAATCGACAGGTTAATTCGACAGGTCATTTCGATTAAGAGGTTTTGATAAGCAAGGCAAGTCGAAGATAAATGGTACTTAGGGAAATCATTGGCAGATTTTTCTAAGTAAGAAGGATAATTTCGACACAAGAAAAATAGGCCCATTCGACGGGTGTTTGAAATTCAAATTTCAGGAGGGAATTTCACTTTTGAAATTAGACGCGTGGAACGCATCTAGGAGGCGAATGCATGCAGAATGCCATTTGTCGCCATTAGGAGAAATAGCTGTTATTGGTAGTTATTTCATTTGTATATAAATAGGAGGTCTTAGTGTTAGATTAAGGGTGTTCCAAACTTTGTACAAATTACCGCAAATACTCAAAGTAACCGTGTGAGAGAAACGAGTGTTCTGGAAAATGTATGTATGGAAAACACCAGTTTACGTTTATGCACTTTAATAAAATTCCAAGCTTTTCTTCATTTCTTTACATTCAAGTTATTTCCTTTACTTCAGCAATTTACTTTGTTTCCCATTTAAACCTATCTTCAATTACTTTTTCGCCATTATAGTGCCTTTGTTCTTTTAGTCGAAAAAACCATTAAAAGAAACCTTAGCAAATACAAGACGAATACATTCTTTTTCAAATCAAAGACATTTTCAAAAGCACTTTGTCCTAGGATTTGTGTGGTTGGTCCTGTTAGTAAACTAATTTTCATAAATTAGGAAACCAGAGGTTGTTCGCCAAATTTACTAGCGAACAGGTACCAACTTCCAAGGATCATAACTTGAGATCCAAGCAACCATTTGGGATGATCCAAAATTGGATTTGTAGCTCTCATGGCATACTTTAAAAGTGTCAACTACACCTAATTCCAATTCCTCATGGATTTCAAGTTATGGAATGGCCAAAATCACAAAAAGTGAAAATGTCACTTTTTTCCAACACTTACTGAAATTTTCACTAAGTCAGAATCTGCCTTCACTTTTTCCCAAATGTATGGGCATTTTTCACTTGGATCCAAAAGGTATCAAAACAAACTATGATCACACATATGTTGTATCATATGAGAGCTTTCCAAAATGGCCATGAACCCCATGAAAATCCACTTGGGCCATGAGATATAACCATGCCAATGTGCCTTGCTGCAAACTATCATGGTAAGGCAGATTTGTGCATTTTGCTCGATTTGCCCAATTTTTGCAAATAACCAACAAGTCTATCCATCTGAACACCTCAGGGGGAGACCAAGGAGGGACAAACACTGATCCATCAGCTTCCTAAGTCCTTGGAACCAAAAATAGCATGCCAAACCTAGAAATACCTAAAGAGGGGACAAGACTCCAATTTTGTTTTGGAGCATTCAATGGATGTACCAAGGTGGCATGGACTGAGCCATTTCCAACTTAATTCAGTCAAGACATATCCAAGATCAAGGGAACCGTAGTCTGTGCCCTAACCTCTAGTCAATGGCTAGAGGAGACTTGGATTCCCATTGATCAACATTGGCCAAACCTCTGCTACAGTTGCCATTCACTATTGCAGCCAAAACAAACTTGCTCTACTATAAATAGAGCTCATTTGTGATCAGTTTGAGTTCACCAAACCCATCAAACAGATGCTTTCCTCAAAATCACCTTCTCACTTCCAAATTTGCCTTCCAAAGAAAGTCACTATCGGGTTTTGAGCTTGAGAGCAATTCCAACCAAACCAAACACACACATACACACACCTCATAAGCATCATATAGAAGTGATCCAAACTCTCACAAGTTACCTGTAACACCAAAATCACAAAGTTCCCTCTCAAAACCTCAAAATAGGGCCTTTTGCATTTTTCAAGCCATGTCTTCATTCAGTCACTTTCCAAACCAGATAAAACCTCAAACACACTCCAAATATCATCCTTGAACTATCCCAAATGGTTTCACATATCTGAAACATCATTTGAGAGAGTTTCTATTTTTGCCACTTTTGCCCCTTTTGCAAGAAAGGGCCAGTTTCCATTCCTGAGGTTTCCAACTGATTCTAATCATCCTAAAAGCTTCTAAGGGATCATTTGAGATTGTTCAAAGAATCAAAACATTTCTGGAACAAAGCACTTGGCAGATTTCCCAAAAAGCTCCAAGGGAGGTAAGCATCTCAACTTGAACTCTTTAAAATATGCCTTGCTTTGAGGTCCACTGATCATGCACATCTCATACATGTTATATTTGTTGTGTTTGAATCAATTCATCATGTAATTCATGCATGTACCAAGAGGTAGCACAAAAATTGCAAAATATGGCCTATTTCAAAACCACTATCGGATTTTGAGGAGGATTTGTTTTATGAAAAAACCATCACCGCCATTGGATTCCTTGTGAAATTCTAGGCCTGATGCATATAAATTTTGTCTCCATCCATGGAGAAATGAGAAAGTTATGGCCTTCACGTTTCTGACCAAAATCTTGCATTGCCTTGCCTTGGGCCAAGCCAAAAAACAAGGCAAGCCTTGTATATTTGTGGTTGTGTTTCAATACATGGATGTATCACCACCCTAGTGGTAAGGCACGCATGCTGCACACAAGAGGTATGGGGTTCAAATCCCCCTCGCCCCAGATCCTCTTTTTTACCACTTTTTCACATTTTATTATTTTTCTTATTATTTTTAATGTTTTGAAAAATTAATAACTCCCTCAATTTTAATTATTTTTTATTGGTTCTTTTTGCAAAAAAATCACAAAAATGTTGAAATATTTTATTCCACAAAAAAATCAAGTTTATAATATTTATTTAATATAATTAGTATTTTTGTGAATAAATTCATTTTTAATTATTTTTAAACATTTTAAAAGTGAATATTTACCTTGAAAATCAAAACCAAATGAGTTTTAATTCATCTTGTGATTAAAACCTCATTTTTCAAACCTTAAACAAAAATCACAAGTGGTTTATTCAAACTCATTTGGTATTTTTATCATTTTTATTGATTTTCTTTAATTATTAACTTTTTAAGAAAAACAAAATTAGGGTTTCTTTGATTTCAACCCTCATCAATCATTTTCAAAACTTTGGGCCTCTAAGTAGAGTGTAAGACCCAACCCTTTGTAAATACAAACCATTTTTTGGGTCTCAGACGTTGTATAAGTCCCGTTGTATTTTCAAAATCACGGCGCGATCGTCGCCTTTTAAAACAAAACCCTGGGCCTCTAATAGAGTGTAAGACCCAATCCCCTTTTTTTGAACTAAAACCTTTTTAGGCCTCAGTCATTGTATAAGACCCACTGTGTTTTAAAAAATCTCGGGGAGATCGCCATTTCAAAACGGAAAAACACTTTGGGCCTCTCCTTGAGCTGTAAGCCCCATCACTGGTACAAAAACACTTTGGGCCTCTAATAGAGTGTAAGACCCAACCCCCTTGTACATAAAAACTTTGTGGGCCTCACATATTGTATAAGTCCCTCTGTACAGTTTTCAAAACAGCAGTGCGATCATCTTTAAGACTTGGGCCTCTCCTTGAGCTGTAAGCCCCAACAAACTTTTCAAAGCACTTTGTCCTTTGATTTTGAATATAATATTGTTATCAAAGCTTTCTTTTTTGAACAACTAACAAAACATCATGGAAGCTCTACAACGGGTAAGTGTCTATCCGCTTTCATTTATCGTTTTCATATGTATATAACTGTATTGTGGGGCTGCTTCACTGTAAGTCTTCTTTCACATCCTTTTTATATACTTGTCAAATATCAACTGTATAATACTAGTATAGTTATTTAGAGTTTTCCCCGGCAACTACGTCTAGCACTAGGTAAAGCCTTGTTGGCCACTCTTAAATACAGTCAAAACTAGACCCCCCATAGGATTACCAGATACAATTTTCCCTCCTCTTAGGGTTAAACAATATGGAAACGTGAAAGACAACATTCTTGATGAACCCTTTCTCAGACTGTCACTATTAGAAATTGTCAAAGAAATTCTACTCCCCAGAGTTGATCTATTCTCCGTGAATAGAGTCTCTTGAGTTTCTTCCAAATTCAGGAACATTCCTGGCTTGATCTATTCTCGGTGAATAGCATGTCTTGAACTTCTCTTGGTTTAGGGACCCACAGGCTTCCTAAAAGCATCCCCGCCTCCTCTTGGGCGTTGTACAAGGACCCTTCGGCTTCTTAGAAGTTCTCATGCCTTCTCTTGGGCTTAATACAAGGACCCTGACGACCTCTTGAAGGTATAAGACAGAACTTAGTCATCCTTTGCTAGAGCGGTCTTTCCAACGTCAAAACTCTGACCATTGTGGAGTTGATACCCATCCCTTAATACCCGTACCTCCTCTTGGGCATTGTACAAAAGATGAAACTCTAGACTTGGACAGTCTAAGACCCTTGAGTCTCAAAGACATTCTCAAGTTCCCTTCAAACATAGGCAGAAACCCGGTCTCTCTCATGAGAGTTCCCTATACTTGGACTCGCTTCCGGATCTCCAGAATCCACGGCGGTAAGGTAGCCTCCTCTTGGGCTTTGTACAAATGACTCTCCCCAGCGGAGTTAACCTTTTCAGACTCTCTTGTTGAGTCAGTCTCTCTTTAGCCTCCATCTCGGGCTTTGTACGAGATACCAAAATCACTCTCTTGTTGAGTATAAAAGACTCTCTTGTTGAGTCACTTCCTTTTAAGCCTCCGTCTCGGGCTTTGTACGAGATACCAAAATCACTCTCTTGTTGAGTATAAAAGACTCTCTTATTGAGTTACTTCCCTTTTAGCCTCCATCTCGGGCTTTGTACGAGATACCAAAAACACTATCTTGTTGAGTATAAAAGACTCTCTTGTTGAGTCAACTCCCTTTTAGCCTCCATCTCGGGATTCGTACGAGATACTAAAACACTCTCTTGTTGAGTATAAAAGACTCTCATGTTGAGTCACTTCCCCTTTAGCCTCTATCTCGGGCTTCATACGAGACAGCAAAACACTCTCTTGTTGAGTATAAAAGACTCTCTTGTTGAGTCACTTCCCCTTTAGCTTCTATCTCGGGCTTCGTACGAGACAGCAAAACACTCTCTTGTTGAGTATAAAAGACTCTCTTGTTGAGTCAAACCTTTTTAGCCTCCGTCTTAGGCTTCATATAAGACAGATAAAAGACTTTCTTGTTGAGTTAAACCTTTTAGCCTCCGTCTTGGGCTTCATACAAGACACATAAAAAGCACTCTCTTGTTGAGTCAGTCACTTGTTAGCACCCTCTTGTTGGGTCAATCGCCTCCGCTTAGGCTTTGTATAAGGAAACCTCAGTTGATTAAATCAACCTTTTAGCATCAAATCTGTGTCTTGCTCACAGCATACAAACATCAACAACTCCTCTTTAGATATGACAAATTCTCTCTCATCCAAAACCCTTTAACTTCACATCTTGGGCTTTCAACAAGATACAAACCACCTTTAGCTTCATGTCTTGGGCTTTGAACAAGACACCAAAACGACCTTTTTCCTCCCATAGAATAGGAGGAACTACGATCGCTCTGATTTCCCTGTTTCGTTAAACATGAATACGTAGGCATAAGATTGAAAAATATTAGCGAGCATACTAATCAAAAACCCAAAATCCAGTACCTTCAGATATCAACCCAAAAGCACCAAATCCTAACATCTTACCAAAAACCTCGCAAATAGCCCAGACATTCTATTCTTAAAAAATAATCGAAGAGGGCCCCGCATCTTAATAACATCTGTAAACCAACAGTTTTGACTGTTTGACCTCAGTTTGCGAGCAGGATTAATTGGAGACATCTATTTCCCTTCCTTAATCAGCTCAATAGGATAAAAAATGAATCGAATTGTAGTACCCGAGCGATAGTGCTTCAAGACCACAAAAATCACGCTACAGGTAGAAATTAAGCACAGGTAGTGATTAAGTGATAAGTTGTAAACCAGAGGTGTTTAGCTTAGAATTAATACTATCTAGTGGATTTAATTCCTGGCTTGGTAGCCCCCAGACCTAGGCGTTGTTGTTCACCGAACTGGGTTAACAATCCTTGTGTGTTCCTTTATTTTCTCTAATTTTTATTCTGTTCCTTTTTATCTTTGTGTGTGAAGCAGAGATCAAGTGTCTCGACATCTATCAGGACATCTGAGATCTGCTACCAGAATTTCAGTTTTTGCTTCAGTCCTCCTCTCCACACTTGGATAGGATAAATTCCCAGTTTGAGTTCATACCTCATTAGGAAGTGTCATGTTAAAAAAATATCTCTCTAGTTTATTCCTGGATTAAATTTGACCCTTGACTAGTTTGATTACTTGAACCTCTAAAGAATGAGAAGGAATCTTCCCAGCAGATGCGCATTTTGCTTTCCAAAATAAAAGAAAATCCCCGGTGGAAGCCTCTCAGCAAAACCTCTTGAAAAAAAAGGGATATCACATCCCCAGAAAGTCTCTACTAATCAACAAACGACAGTCTCCTTCCGAACAATTTGTTTTTCCCCATTAAAGATAATTTTATCTCTCTTTGGAATCTACACCTGACAAACAAGTGGCCGTCTCTTAAAAAGCTTGTTTTTGTCCCAGAAATTCCAGATGGATCGACGAATGGCAATCTCTTCCCGAGACGTTTATCCCTATTTCAATAAAGTCATCAGCAAATGATTACCTCTCCCATGGCTTGTTATCTCAACCTTTTCAAGAGAAAGACATGACAAGAAGAAACAAAGACCAGTTCCATGGCTAAAAGCCAGGATCGAGGGGAAGTTTATTTCTGAAACGAAGACCATTTTTGTGGCTCATGACCAGAAACGCGGGGAAGTTTTACCCTTTCTAAGTAAGATTACTTAGTTAAAGAAGATGAGTAAGCATGTTCTGACAGTAGGAACCTGTTACCATTCAAATTATCAGAATCATTGTCGTGTCCCCCCGGTGGAGTTGTCATCTCCCCAATCAATTAAAGATACTTCTTTGTTTCCTAGCAGGCTATGTCTCTAGTCTTTAATTTCTTTCCCAAGTGAATAATTCTTTAATCCCCAGCGATTATTAGTCTTCTATGGTGTCATCCTCACAAGTCTCATGTCTTGCATTCACAGGCATCACATCATTTATGGCATCTTAGGGTCCAAAACTTGTACATTTTAGTTGTATTTAAGTCTCTCTTATCTAGTTGAAACTAAGATGTCAATCTTCACCTCTCCAGATAGGAAAAACTTAAATAGAGGCATCTGTCATACCCTAATTTTTGACCCTAAGATCCCACATCATTTGCATTTCATTAGCATCATATGTGTGTATATTTTATGCATCACTAACCCATTGGGAGATACAAAGATTGTTGTTTGTTTCATTTGGTTACAGATTAGGGTTTTTTGAGCCTCAAAGGATACTCAGGCAAAGAATCAATCAAGGATGGGCATGATATTCAAACTCTCAAGTCCCTTATTCATCCATGAAGATCAAGATATATCCTTCAATAATCGAGTACAAGTCTACATCATTTCAAGTCAATCAAGCCCCAAGTTCATCTGGTGCACCAATTAGGGTTTTGGTTGATCAGGGCCTCCAAAGTAAATTTTTTATCTGGGCATGATCCAATACCTCAAGATATGTTTCAAATACATCAAATACATAACATTAGTCCATTCACATGATTGGATTGATCAAAAGAACTTGATTCATAAGCAATGCAAGGATTCAAATTCATCTGGACCACAAACTAGGGTTTCTGATGAAAAAATCAACTGTACCATTGACTTTTGACTAAGACATGATCCCAAACCTTGGGACATGATTCAAGACACTCAAAAACACCCTTTGATTTCAATAAGGGATCACAAAATCAAAGTTCATCTGATACAAAAGTCAACTGTGAAAATCAAGTTTGACTTTTGGAGTTTTTGGTCAAACATGTTCTTTTCAAGTCAAGAACAATGTTAATATGTGATTTGGATCACGATTGATCAAGAAAAATAAAGAAAAGCGAGGTTAGTTGTAAAAAGGGCAACCTTAGAAAACTTATAAACTTTTCTAAGTCATGAAAAACAAAGATTTTTGCCCTACTTTGCAAGGTCATAACTTCCAAACCAAGTAACCATTTTCTTTGATCCAAAGATCAAATTGAAGAGCTTGTTACATACTACAACTTTGTCACTTAGGGTGAATTCCCAAAAAGTGCATAAATTTTGAGATATGAAGCCATGAAGTTAAGGTTTCAACACTTTTGAACTTTGACACTTAGAAAAATTTTGGACAGAATCTGTTTTGTGTTTTAACCAACTTTGAGGCAATTTTTCACCATGATCCAACATGAATCAAGACCAAATTCAAACATCAAAGTTGAAGTATGATATACCAGCTTTCCAAAATGTCCAAGACGACAATCTAATTCCATTTGAGCAAGGAGATATGGAGTGCACAGTATGCCCCGATGCAATTGTTTTGGCAAGACAGATTAGGCATTACTTGGAGTGCACGATTTTTTGAGTCCAAGTGTGATGATCAAACAATGCTCATTCAACAAGAACCTGAATGAATCATCCAAAACCTGCAAGATAGAGCCACTAATTCAAGAAGAATCCTTTTGAAATGATGAGACATCATCACTTTAAGCCTTGAATTCAAGAGATATTTATGTGGAATAGTGCATTGTCAAAGAAACCACTCTCACCAGTCAAGATGCACTCTTAAACAATAATAAACACCTCTGCAGAATGTGGAATTGGTCAAAAGAAGAGCTAGGCTAGTGGAAGAGATAAGGTACCTTGAGTTGGAAGTAATGATGCATTTCCAAAACCATTGAACATTGAGCTCATCCTTCAAACCATCACTATTCCTCCAAAACAAACTTGCTCCCCTATAAATAGAGACCACATTTGATCATTTAAAATACGCCAAAACATTCACAACACTTGTTTTCTCATTCTTCCTCTTTCACTTCAAAATTTCAAACTTCCAAAGAGTGAGATTCGAATTTTCAAAACCAGAACTTAAACCACTCAAACAACCATCCAAACACATCACAAATCATCCCGTGAAGGTGTCCAAACCTTCATCTTCCTCTCCAAACACCAGGATCCAAAAGTCAACTGTCAAAACCTCACATTTTGACTTTTCTGCATTTTCAAAGCCATGTCTTGAATCTGTCCATTTCAAAACCATCCAAAAATTCAAACACACTCTAAATAACATCCCTAAGTTGTTCCAACAATAGTTTCTCAACTGTAACTCCATTTGACCAAAGTTCCATTTTTGGTCACTTTTGCCAATTTTGCAAGAAGGAGCTAGTTTCTGTCCTAGAAGTTTTACTCTTGTTCCAAGCATCCAAGAAGTTTCTCTGAGGTACATTTGAGGTGTCCAAGGTATTGGTTTACTTCTATCACAGGTATCTTAAAGGTTGGCAAGTTGAGCTCCAAGAGGTAAGTGCATAAGAACTTGAACTTTGCAAAATATGTATTGCTTTGATGTTCCTTGACCATGAACATGTTTTATATGTCATACTTGTTGTGTTTGGGTCATTTTGAAGTGCTATTATTGACTGTGTATAGCTTTAGCATAGAACTTGCAAAAACATGACATTTTAGGAACCACTATCGTGTTTTAAAATGTAGGCATTTTTAGAAAAATCTAAAACCACCACTAAATTCCTTGTGAAATTTCAAGCAAGATTGGTCTTTACATTTTAAATTCCATTTAGTGTAGACCAAGTTATGGATGATTTTGCAAATGACACAAAACCTGATTTTCTTGGCCAAGAAACCAACCATAGCGCCCTTTTGTTCTGACCAGACCAAGCTTGCTAGGCATATCAATTAATGGGTGTGGTTTGATACACTGATGTATCACCACCCCAGTGGTTAAACCTGTGCGCCCTTGAGTACTTATGCCTACAAGAACTGGGGTTCGAATCCCCCTCACCCCAGTTCTTTTTATATTTTCTGAATTTCAAGTGTTTTTCACATATATTGTTGTGATTCTCTCTCCTTTCAACCTGCGCGCGTTGGTTGGTCTTGGTTTTGTGCTGCAAGCGAGATGTCATGGGTTCAACACCCATGGGGACCCTTCCCATTATTTTTATCACCTTATATTGTTACTTTTCTTTGCAAATTCAAATGTCCATAACTTTCTCATTTTAAGCCCATTCTTTTTTAAATATGTTTATGATAATGCCTATTTTTTATTTGTAAAAAGAAAATACAAAAAATATTTATTTTTGATGCATTTATGGATACTTAAAGTGTGTGATATTTTTAGGGTTTCTTTAAGTTTCTTTTGATTCTATTGAATGATTTCTTGATTTCTCTTGAACATGCTGCCTTGTATGAGCCATTTACACCTTATAGAAACCTTGTATGACTGCATGAACTTGTACATTGTGTTTTGCTTAAGTTTTATGCCTTATTGATACATGTTCACATGTTTAAAGTATATGTTGAACCTTGTTCATACCACGAGCCTTTTCACAACTATTTTGTTTGAACATGAGATGTTCTTTCCATGATTATATGACCATGATATGCATGTTCGCCTTTGGGATGATTTCACCATGTTTTAGTGTCCTTATACACTTGAATTTTGTTTTGAAAATTCCATTGAATACATATGTGTATGCTTAAAACTTTTGTGATGCTCTTACTTGCTTATGACCATGTTTGAGCTTTAATATCCATGTTTGGTTGTTACCAACTTATCTTAACATGTTCAACTTATATTCATGCTTAAATGTTCAAGTAATACCTTAACTTATTCACATGATGTTTAAACTTTAAACTTGTGATATTTAAGTATTCTCACATGTCATCTCTTGTATGTTTACATCTTCATCCACATATTGTGTCATAAACATGTCCTTTAGTTCAAAGTATGTTTTGTTGTTTCCCTTACTATATTCATTGGATCCTCGATTCATCTTGAATACATATACTTGCTTGAACTTCCCTTCAATTGCTCCCATGAATTAAATTTTTGCTTACATGTTCAAGTATTTCCTTCATGAACTCTTACCATGATGAATACATCACTTTTTCAATTCTATTTCAAAACTTCTGGGCATCTGTTAGAGTGTAAGACCCATCACATTTTTCAAAACTCCTGGCCCTCTGTTAGAGTGTAAGCCCCATCACATTTTCAATTCTATTTTTCAAAACACATGGGCCTCTGTAAGAGTGTATGACCCATTACATTTTCAAAACTCTTGGGCCTCTATTAGAGTGTAAGTCCCTCCCCTCTACCTAAAAAATTTCTTCAATTTCTCAAAGCTTTCAATCTTTCAAAATCTCAATCTCCAACTTTCATCAAACACAACTCTAGTGGCATTCAAATTTCAAGCTCTTGGGCCTCTATCAGAGTGTAAGACCCATTACATTTTCAAAACTCTTGGGCCTCTATAAAAGTGTAAGGCCCATCATCTTTTCAAGTTCAACCATGCTTAGACATGGGCCTTTATATCAGAGTGTAAGACTCATCACCACCTTTAATTCATATATATATTTTTCAAATATTTGTCATATACATAGTCATATTAAGTTTCTCTTGACATTTATAACACCTCATACTTAGTTTAGACTTAGCTCAGAACATCAAGTTTCCCTTAACTACAACTTAGTTCAAACACTAGTTCCCCTTAGATGAAGTCAAATTCATCATAGCCTCTTCTTGGGCTTTATCCAAGCATCATAGCCTCCATCTTGGGCTTCACACGAGATACCATCAATTCAAAATCCCCACTCAGTTAAGTCAGTCTCCTCTCAGGCTATAACAATATTTTTAGCTTCACATTTTGGGCTTTGAACAAGATACAAACAAAACCTTTTAGCTTCACATCTTGGGATTTGAACAAGATACAAACAAACCTTTTTAGCTTCACATCTTGGGCTTTAAACAAGATGCAAACAAAACCTTTTAGCTTCACATCTTGGGCTTTGAACAAGATACCCAAATAAATCAACTTCTCCCCATAGACGAGACATCGAGTCATCTCTGTAGAAAGATATTTCTTCTATAAAACATAATTCAAAATCAAACATTTAAAAACTTTCCCTCCATATAAGTGATGTAAATGGCACACTTGTTGATTCAAAATCCAAGGTGAAGTCCTTCTCTTATCATGGTCCAAAACTTTTCTTTCATCTAATTGATGTAAGTAGTACACTTGTTGATACTATATCCAAGTTAAGGTTCTTCTCTTAGCATGCAAAGACTCATAAAGGAAGATGTATCATTGCTTAGGATTATTTAACATCCAAGTCCAAAGCTTCTTCTCTTATGATATTATTCTCAAATGTTTGTGATGAATAGGTGAGATATCTCCCTTAAGAATGACAATTTGTATTTTCTTTCAAACCAACAAAACTTTTAGCTTCATCTTCTTGGGCTTTGACTAAGATACTGTCATACCCCAATTTTTGACCACTAAGATTCCCCATAATTGTGTAAATCATCATCACAATATGGACGAACTATCATACCTCAATAGTCTCCCCAAAGATGGGTGAGCATCCACTATAATCAAAATTAGGGTTTCAAGCCCTCTCAGAGCTTTTAGACAAAGGATCAATCAAGGAATGACATGATCTTCAACTTGTCTAAACCTCTCAAATATCCACAATGTATCAAGAGGACTCCCACATTAAGGATTAAGCACAAGGCTGCAACTGTCCAAGTGGATCAAGCCTCAAGATCGCCAGTGTCACCAAATTAGGGTTTTGGTCGACCAGGGCCTCCAGATGGAAATTTTCCTCTAGGCATGAGCCAATGCTTCAAAGAATAACCTAAGATGCTCTAAGGGACATCATGAACCCAGTCATCATGTCAATTTTTCCTCTGGGGATGCATTCATAAAAAAATCAGGAATTAGGGTTTCTTGACCTAATTCACCCCTAAGTTGACTTTTGGGACAAATCATGAGCCAAGACCTCAAGACATGATTTGAGGGTCCCTAACACACCACATTGATCCATTTTACACAATGGATTGATCCAAGAAACTTGAGCCACAAGTTTCAAGTTCATCAGAACCACGGTTAGGGTTTCGCAGAAAAAAGTCAACCGTGCCTTTGACCTTTGACCCAGGCATGCTCCCTAACCTTGGGACATGATTCAATGCACCCTATAACACCTATGAAATCAATCCATCAAGTTTGATTTAGGTCAAGGACTTGATTTCATAGAGGATTGCACAGTTTGGATTTCATCTGACAAAAAGTCAACTGTGCACAAAAGTCAACTTTGACTTTTTGAGATTTTTCACAATTATGGTTCTTTGACCCTAAAATGATGTTAATGTGTGATTTGGATCATCATTCATCAAGAAAAATCAAGAAAAGTGGGATAACTTGCAAAATGGGTAACCATAAAAACTTAGAATATTTTCTAAGTTATGGAACAAAGTGGCTAGGGCACCAACTTTGGAGGATCATAACTCCTAAACCACAAGGCCTTTTTTCCCCATCCAAAGCTGGATTTGTAGCTCTCATGGACCTCTACAAAAGCTTCAAACACAACTCATTCCAATTCCTCATGAATTTTAAGTCATGGAATGATTAAAATCACAAAAAGTGAAAATGTCACTTTTTTCCAACACTTAGTGAAATTTTCACTAAGTCAGAATCTGCCTTCACTTTTTTACAAATGTAGGGGCATTTTTCACTTGGATCCAAAAAGTATCAAAATCAACTATTATCAAACAGTTGTTGTATCATATGAGGGCTTTCCAAAATGGCCAAGAACTCCATCAAATTTCACTTGAGCCATGAGATATGACAATGGCAATATGCCTTGCTGAAAACTTTCAAAGCAAGGCAGATTTGTGCATCTTGCTCGATTTGCCAAATTTGTGCAAATGACAAACATACTAATCCATCTGAACACCTCTGGGGGAGACCAAGGAGGGAAAAACACTGATCCATAAGCCTCCCAAGTCCTTGGAACTAAAAATAGCATGCCAAACCTATAAATCCCTAAAGAGGGGACAAGACTCCAAATTTGTTTTGGAGCATTCAATGGATGCACAAAGGTGGCATGGACTGAGCCATTTCCAACTGAATTCAGTCAAGACATATCAAAGACCAAGGGAACCAGCAGCCTGTGCCTTAACCTCTAGTCAATGGCTAGAGGAGACTTGGATTCTCATTGATCAACATTGGCCAAACCTATACAGCAGTTGCCATTCACTATTTCTTGCAAAACAAACTTGCTCCACTATAAATAGAGCTCATTTGTGATCAGTTTGAGTACACCAAAGCCATCAAACAGATGCTTTCCTCAAAATCTCCTTCTCACTTCCAATTTTGCCTTCTAAGGCAAGTCACTATCGGGTTTTGAGTTTGAGAGATATTCCAATCAAACCAATCACACACACATCTCATAAACATCATATAGAAGTGATCCAAACACTCACATAACATCTGGAACACCAAAATCACAAAATCACTAGCTAATTGCTCAAATTCTTGACAGATTTGTAGTTGGGGTAGCATCTCAAGTTCCAGATCATTTCAATTCATTCCAAGCATCCAGACACACTCCATAGCACCTAGGGAAGCTGTCCATATCCTTGTAACCAAGCTGTAACACCTCTAACACAAAACACGATCACCAGCTGCAAGAGGTAAGCATGACCTATTCTAACTCTATGATCCATGCATTTTTTGCTGCACAATAATTTGGCCATATGTTCATAATCATGCATGGAGTGTTTTCCCTTAATCAATTACTTCGTTTGAATCGTGTATGGAATTTCTGAACCTTCATGCAAGTTTTAGTGTTCTTGAGGTTTCTCTTTGATTTCTGATTCCATGCTTAAAATAAATGAAATTAAAGACCATAGACATGATCGTGAGGTGAAAACGAGCAAATTGATATGTGGATTGCATGATATAATCAAGTATTCAGTGAGATTGGATAGAAAACGCAAATCTGCAGAAACAGAGGGTGACGCGTGTTCTTGCCATTGTTCTTGGTGCCCTTTTTCAAAATTTGAATATTTGAATTTTGTGATTTTATTTAATTGATTCAAAAATTAATTTCTCTCTGAGTTTTAATGATTTTGAGTTGATTCTTTTTTTAATAATTCACAAAAATGTTAAAATATTTTATTTTACCAAAAAATCCCAAAAATATTATATATTTCATATATTTGATATTTTTGCAAAGAATTAATGTTTTATTTGTTTTTAACATTAAAAATATTTTTTCCTCCATGATTTTCCAAACTTAATTGATTTCCAATCATTTTGTGGATAGAAACATGATTTTTGAAACATTGATCCAAGATCAAAATTTGTTTTCACATATGTTTAACAATTTTGATCATTTTAATTGAATTTTTATTCAATTAAAATATATTTTGAAAACAAATTAGGGTTTTGATTAGTTCAACTCTCATCAAACTTTTTTCAAATACGTTGGGCCTCTAATAGAGTGTAAGACCCAACCCCTCTTTGAGACCAAAAGGATTTGGGCCTCAGTCATTGTATAAGACCCACGGTGTTTTCAAAGATCTCGGCGGAATCGCCTTTTCAAAAATAATCAACTAGGCCTCTCCTTGAGTTGTAAGCCCCATATTTTCTTTTAAAATCACCTTTCGGCATCTAATAGAGTGTAAGACCCAATCCCCCTTTTAACTAAAACCTTTTTTTGGGCCTCAGATATTGTATAAGTCCCTCTGCGTTAAAAGAAAACCTCGGCCCGATCGCCAGTTCAAAAATCAAACCATCTGGGCCTACCCTCGTATTATAAGCCCCATTCCTTTTCTTTAAATAAATATTTGGGCCTCTAATAGAGTGTAAGACCCATCCCCTTGTACATAAAAACTTTTGGGCCTCACATATTGTATAAGTCCCTCTGTACAAATTCAAAACAACAGTACAATCACTGATAAAACCTTGGGTCTCTCCTTGAGCTGTAAGCCCCAACAATCTTTTCAAAGCACTTTCTCCTTTGATTTAGAATATAATATTGTTATCAAAGTTTTCTTTGTTGAACAACTAACAAAACAGCATGGAAGCTCTACAACCGAGTAAGTGTTTACCCGCTTTCTTTATCCGCTTTCATATATATATAACTGTATTGTGGGGCTGCTCACTGTAAGTCTTCTTTCACAAACTTTTATATACTTGCCAAAAATCAATTGTGTAACACTAGTATAGTTATTTAGAGTTACACCCGACAACTACGTCTAGCACTAGGTAAAGCCCTGCTGGTCACTCTTAAATACAGTCAAAATTAGACCCCCATAGGATTACCAGACACTGTCTTCCCTCCTCTTGGGGTTAAACAATATGGAGACGTGAAAGGCAGCATTCTCGGTGAACCCTTTCTCAGCCTGTCACTCTTAGAAATTGTCAAAGAAACTCTACTCCCCAGAGTTGATCTATTCTCCGTGAATAGCATCTCTTGAGTTTCTTCCAAATTCTCGGACTTTCCTGGCTTGATCTATTCTCTGTGAATAGCATGTCTTGAACTTCTTGGGGTTTGGGGACCCACAGGCTTCCTAAAAAGCATCCCCGCCTCCTCTTGAGCGTTGTACAAGGACCCTTCAGCTTCTTAAAAGCTCTCATGCCTTCTCTTGGGCTTAGTACAAGGATCCAGAGACCTCTACAGGTATAGGAATAACACTAGTCATCGATTTGCTAAAGTTGTCTTTCTGAGTCAAGTGTCAAACCAGTTAATTGGTTGACCTTCATCCCTTAACATACCAGCCTTCTCTTGGGCATCATACAAAGATCACTCACTATCTAGGAATCGATTTCTCAAAACACCAGTAGACTTGGACAGTCTCAATACTCTTTAGATTTCCCATTTCCTTAAAGAACGGGAAATAACTCTGATCCTTTGATCAGTACCAAAGCACAACATTAATCCATATAAGAACTAATTTTCTCTTTTATCCAACATACTGGACCTATCACTAAACTGAAACAGTCACCATCATATAGCCTCCTCTTGGGCTTTGTACAAATGGGTCTCCCCAGTGAAGCCAACCTTTTCAGACTCTCTTATTGAGTCCAATGCTTTTTTAGCCTCCATCTCGGGCTTCGTATGAGATATAAAAATCACTCTCTTGTTGAGTATAAAAGACTCTCTTGTTGAGTCAAACACCTGGTCAAGACTCTCTTGTTGAGTCAAACACTTTTAGCCACCATCTCGGGCTTTGTATGAGATAGAAAAACACTATCATGTTGAGTATAAAAGATTCTCTTGTTGAGTCAACTTCCTTTTAGCCTCCATCTCGAGCTTCGTACGAGATAGAAAATCACTCTCTTGTTTAGTATAAAAGACTCTCTTGTTGAGTCAAACACTTTTAGCCTCCATCTCGGGCTTCGTATGAGATATAAATCACTCTCTTGTTGAGTATAAAAGACTCTCTTATTGAGTCAATCACCTGTCAAATAGACTCTCTTGTTGAGTCACAAACCTTTTAGCCTCTATCTCGGGCTTCGTACGAGACATATAAAAACACCCTCTTGTTGGGTCAATAGCCTCCTTTTAGGCTTTGTATAAAGAAAACCCCAGTTGAGTCAATCAACCTTTTAGCATCAAACATGTGCCTCGCTCACAGCATACAAACATCAACAATTCATTTCCCTTCATCTAATTTCTGTAAGCGGCAAACCTCTGGATTATTTACATCCACACCATTGTCCCTCTTTTAGCATGAGAAATTCCTAAGGAAAGATAGCATTGCTCTACACTGAGTTAAAGTCTTCTCCTTCAGGTTAAAATCCCCTATAAAGGAAATTATGGCATTGCTGGATTCACATATCCCAGTTAAAGTAATTCTCCTTTATAATCAGTCACCCAACAGTCATGACAAACAGACTAAATACCCCTCTTTAAAGATGACAAATTCTCTCTAAAGTCAAAACCCTTCAGCTTCACATCTTGGGCTTTGAACAAGATACAAACCACATTTAGCTTCACGTCTTGGGCTTTGAACAAGACACCAAAATGACCTTTTTCCTCCCATAGAATAGGAGGAACTACGATCGCTCTGATTTCCCTGTTTTGTTAAACGGGAATACGTAGGCATAAGATTGAAAAATCTTAGCGAGCACACTAATCAAAAACCCAAAATCCAGTATTTCCACCAAATCAACCCAGAAGCAGCAAGTCTTAACATCCTACCAAAAACCTCACCAATGATCCAGACACCGTGCTCTTAGGCCAAATAACCAAAGACTGGGCCCCACATCCACATAGCATCTGTAACCTAACAGACCGCTGTTCAAACTCAGTATGCAAGCAGGGTTAATTGGAGACATCTATTTCCCTTCCTTAATCAGCTCAATAGGATAAAAAATGAATCGAACTGTAGTACCCAAGCGATCGTGACTCAGGACCACAAAAATCGGGCTACAGAAAAAATGGCACCCACCGTGGGGCCTGGCTTCTCTTTCTTACCATCTTCGGTAGAAAATCCTGGAGTTCTCAAAGTATCACAGAAATGGCGACTCTGCTGGGGAGTCATTTTCTGTATAGGATCATAAGACTAAAGGTCTAGGATGATTAAGACAAATATATATACTGCTTTTCTTAATTGATATCTGTGTTTATTTTTCTGCTAATGAGAATGCGTGTGATGCCGCATGTGGAAAGATTGAGTCTACACCTAAGATAGGTGATGGTAATGCGGGTAATCTTGCGGGGAGTGAATTCCAGTTAAGAGCCCCTGATCGACCATTAAACTCAGTGGAGACTCCCTTTGCAGATACATTGCCTATACGACTTTGGTTGTTGAAAGTAGTGTGGTCGACTGGGTTATCTGAGAAGCTGAGGTTTTTAGTAGGCTTATGCCATTTTGTAGTGCGGAAGCTATCGGAAATAGTTGTCACGCGATACTACCCTCATCTGAGATCACTCTAGGATACATCAGCTCGCTGGCGATCCGCTTGCTGTTGTCATCCCAAGAGGGGTCAATGATTTTGCAGACAGGTATAAAAAATCACTAGTATAAACTTTGGGGGGGGGGGGGGGGGGGTAGAGCCTTGATTTCATGACACCGACCCTTTGACCCCATGTTTTTTCTATGTTTTTGTGTACTGCATTCATACATTCATCTAAAAAACATTAAAACAAAGAAAAAATATTCTCTTCTAGTCTCTCTTTTTCAAATTAAACTAAGACAATGATTGCAAATGTCAGAGAAAGGAGATTGCGCTAATGGATTTCGGTAGAAGGAAAACTCATAAGTACACCTTCAAGGTTCCAAAGTTAGAGGATTTGAGAGGTTTGGCGAGAATGATCACCAACCACGAGGCTTTCAGAGCCAAGTATGGCGGACTACTATCTCTATTAAGGGTCCATGTAATCGAAGGAATCCTGTCCACACTAATCCAGTTCTATGATCCGGTCTATCACTGTTTCACATTCCCGGATTATCAGCTAGCACCAACACTGGAGGAATACTCTCACCTAACTGATTTACATATCACTGATCACGCTCCCTTTTCTGGACTGCAAGAAATTCCAAAGGACCAGACCATTGCAAGAGCAATCTATTTGGATGAATCAGAGGTCAGGACTCACATAACCACTAAGGGTGGAATTCAGGGTTTGCCAACCCAGTTCTTAACAAAGAAAGCTCTATACTTTGCTAGTATAGGGAATGTGGCCGCTTCGAGAGCATCTTTGTTTTGCTCACCTACGAGTTATTTTTGTTTCCCAACATTGATAACTTCGTAGATATCAACGCCATTAAGATTTTCCTGATTGGAAACCCTGTACCGACCTTACTCGCAGATGCGTATCATTCGGTACACTTAAGGAATTTATACAGTAGAGGAATGATCACGTGCTGTGTACCCTTGCTTTACAAATGGTTCACTTCCCATTTTCCCAAGTCTGCTGCATTTTGGGATCAAAAGAAGACTTTACGTTGGTCACAGAGAATCATGTCTCTTACCAACTCTGACATCGATTGGTACAATCAAATCTATGACGGGATCAGAATCGTTGACCATTATGGAAATTTCCCAAATGTACCCCTTATAGGAACTAAGGGAGGAATCAACTATCATCCAATTTTAGTTCATCGTCAATTTGGATACCCGATGAGGCATGTCCCGCGTAATGCTCATCTGAAAGGTCTTTTCTTCAAGGAAGGAGAAAATGGCAGGGCACTAAAGACAGAAATAGTGCATGCTTGGAAACACGTTCATAGGAAAGGACGAGAGTCTCTAGGAAAACCAGATTGTGTCTCGGTGGAGCCTTATCTCCACTGGGTACAAACTAGAGCTCTCAAGCTGAGGATGCCTTACCCTCGTCAGGAAGTTCTTCCATTAAGGGACTCTGCCCTTTATTTTATGTCTGAGACGGAAAAGCTTCAGGTTACTCTCAACAAAGTTCAGCAGGAGAAGAGGTCTTAGAGGAACAAGTATCGTATTCTCAATGTGGAGTGCAAGAAAATACAACAGCTATTAAGAGAAAAAGATGCTCTGATTGAAATTTTAGAGCAACATGCTGTAGAAAATTAGGATGACCAAAGAAATTTGCTCGCTCCTTTCACTTGGCAAAGGAATGACAACCCGACAACGGCTGAAGAGCCCTGGTCAAAGAAAAGGAAAGCAACAGAACCAGCACTTGAGCTCTCCTCAGAGAGGACTCAGGATCCATTAGTTTATATTTCCTTTTTCAGCACTTTGTAATCTATTGTATTTCCGTTTCCGCAATCCTTTGAATTCAATAAAACGGGGTTTCCCCACTGTTTGATATTTGCAATCTAATTGTCGAAGTTTACTTTGAATAAACAAAAACATACAATTAATATAATCATTGCATATCATTCATCATCTCACGTAAACGCATTCTTCTTACCTATGAATCTCACGTTTGTGTCTCGATTCTAGAGTCAAACTGTCTCATTCGTACAATACTCGGGCCAATCGTCAGAAAAAGATGGATGATCTCAAGGAAGAGAACAGAGAGTTGAGGGAAGAGATCGACACTCTGAAAGAAGATCTGAGAAAGCTTCATAACAACATGCAAGCTCTAGCGGAAGCTCAGATGCAACAACAAAGGACTATGATCTCAGAGATCACATCGACGCCTATAGTGGAAAAGTATGATCCTAGGTATAAAATGCCGAAAGATCGTCCCTGGGGCATGCCTATTAACTATATCCCGGAAGGATATATTCCGCCGATCACTGAAGATCCGGAAACTTCAGCAGGAGCCGCTGGGCCTGAAGGTTACAAACTTCGGGAAGGCGAAGATGTCAGGGGCATGACAGCAACTCCTAAAGGTTACAAACTTTGGGAGGCACCGAGAGTCTCGGCCATAATGACTATACCACCGCCCGTGGTATACACTGTCCCGGAACAACAGATTCTACAGATACCTTCTGGTGGAAACGACAGCATGTTCGACAGAATAAATGAGTTCCAGGAACAGTTCCTGGAAATGCAGAAAGAACTGCATGCCCTTCGCGGTCAGGATTTATTTGGAAAGGACGTCGCGTACCTCTGCTTGGTCCCCAATGTGAAAGTTCCACACAAGTTCCAGGTACCCGACTTTGAAAACTACAAGGGTAACTCTTGCCCTCAAAGCCATTTGGTGATGTACGCTCGGCGAATGTCAGCTCAAACAAAGAACCAGGAGCTACTAATTCATTACTTTCAGGATAGTTTAACCGGTGCCGCGTTAAAATGGTACATGGGTTTAAACCGCGCCACTATCGGCACATTTAGAGATCTGGGCGTTGCCTTCGTTCAGCAGTATAAGTACAATATGGACATGGCACTGGACAGAGATCAACTCAGATCGATGTCACAAAAGGACAAGAAAACCTTTAAGGAATACGCTCAGAGATGGCGTGAAATTTCCGCTCAGATTTGTCCACCTCTTGAGGAAAAATAGATGACAAAGATCTTCTTGAAAACCTTAAGCTCATTTTACTACAATAGAATGGTTGCCAGTGCGCCCAGTGACTTCACCGAGATGGTGGGCATGGGAGTTCGTCTTGAGGAAGCGGTCCGAGAAGGACGTTTAGTTAAAGACGCTGGATCATCAAGTAGTACAAAACGATACGATAGTGCTCTCCCTAAGAAAAAAAGAGCAGGATATTGGGAATATCTCTCTCGGAAAGAAAAGGCGACGATACCAACCAGTAGCAGCTGTAACTCCTGCTATCAATCCTACACATGTTCCTACATATCAACCTCAGGTTGCTCAAAGCCAACCAAATCAACGGAAATATCTACAAAGGACACAACAACCTCTTCAGCAGGCTCGTCCTTCGTACAACAACAACCGTACAACACGACCACCGGGTTCGACCCTATACCAATGTTGTACACAAAACTTTTTCTGTTATTACTGGTCAAGGGGCATGTCCAAACCAGGTCTCCTCTTACAGTACCGGAAAATCTATCTTTTTAGTTTAAAGCGGATCAGACTTGCCCTTACCACCAAGGGGGACTAGGGCATAACATAGAAAACTGTCTCAGTTTCAAATCCGATGTGCAAAAGCTTGTTAGGAGAAGGGTCTTATCTTTCAAAGATACGAATCCGAACGTTCTCACAAACCCGCTGCCTCAACACGAGAAAGCCGCAGTCAATTTGATAGAGGGAGAGTCTAACAACATCTATCAAATTCATGATGTACTCTTATTAAGGGCCAATTTGGTCAAGATACATTGTAGAAAAAGTGGATATGGCCATGTGCCACCTCATAATTATCACCAGTGTGATATCTGCTCTAAAAACAATCAGGGATGTTCTGTGGTGCAAGCAGCTCTACAGGAACAGTTGGATCTCGGGTGGATCCAAGAGCATCGAGTTCATGGAGTTAACATGACCAATACGAATTCCAACATCATTCATAATCACGACATCCGTGCAATGAATGCCAACTTGGTAGCGATACACTCAAGGCAAAGCCAGTATCATAATCTGGCACAACACGATTACAATTCCTGTCTGACTTGCTCGGTAAAAAAATAGGGATGCTCTTTCATACAAGAGGCCCTCCAGCGTCAGATGGATCTTGGGTGGATCCAGGACTACCGTGATAGAAATCCTTATCAGATCAACATGATTCAAATATTCGATATTCGTTTGATGAATACTTACTTTGTGGAGTTACACGCCAGGCAAGTTCAACTCGGTTTTCTCACTTCGCACAATTATCAGAACTGTAAAGGATGTTGTGAGAGTGACCAAAGGTGCGCTCTTGTTCAAAGAACTTTACAACACTTGGTAAACCACTGGTGGCTTCCGATCTATATGGATGAAGACACGCAATAAATCAGTGTACTTAATGGGGACCCTACTCGGCGTCAAAGTCAAGATGTCCGATCTATGGAAACCGACCTAGTAAGTTTACACTGTATTCAAAGCGGACGTGGCCAGGTGCCACCACACAACTGTGAACGCTGTAGAGTCTGCTCGGAAAATAATCAAGGATGCTACCTTGTGCGGGCAGCTCTTCAAGGTCAATTGGATCGTAAAGAGATTCACTCATATCTGAGTTCTGAACCAATCAACTGGACACCAGACTACTTCGCTGATCAAATTAGAGACGTTGTCATAATCTCTGATCAACAACAAAATAAGGATGTTTGTACCATCATCCCTTTACTGGACGAATCAAAGGTTCCTAGCCAGGAACTGATTGAAGCAACCTACGACAGTCAGAGAAATCAGAAGGCTTCTGTAGTTATCTGTCTACCGGGACCGTTACCATATGAATCAGCTAAGGTGATCCCTTACAAATACGGTGCAACAATAATCGAAAATGGAAAGGAAATTCCATTACCCTCCGTCGTGAATATTGTAGACATCAGTCGAGTAACATGGAGCGGTCGAATATTCAATCGAGGAGTTGGAGAATCTAACAAAGAAAAGAAACTTCAAACAGAAGCTCCTGATCCACCAATCTGTCAATCCAGTAATCCCTACCTTTCGAAAAACAATGATGAGATGCTGAAGCTCATCCAAAGGAGTGAATACAACATTGTAGATCAGCTGTTACAAACTCCTTCAAAGATCTCTGTGCTATCACTTTTACTCAGTTCCGAAGCCCACAGAGAGGCTCTACAGAAAGTCTTAGAGCAGGCCTTTGTGGAACAGGATGTGTCAATAGGACAGTTCGATAGCATCATCTCTAACATCACTTCCTGCAACAACTTAGGGTTCAATGATGAGGATTTGCCAGAGGAGGGCAAAGGCCACAACATGGCGCTTAATATCACAGTCAACTGCCAGAACGATGCTTTAGCCAGCGTACTAGTAGACACAGGATCGGCCATCAACGTTATGCCAAAGTCCACTTTAATGCGACTATCATTCAAAGGGCCCCCGATGAGGGGCAGTGAGGTCATCGTCAAAGCCTTTGATGGATCTCGGAAAGCAGTTATCGGCGAAGTCGACCTTCCCATAACTATCGGTCCTCACACTTTCCTAATCACTTTCCAGGTTATGGACATCCGGGGAACATACAATTGTAGATTAGGAAGACCTTGGATACACCAGGTTGGGGCAGTCACTTCAACACTGCATCAAAAACTAAAGTTCATCAAGAACGATCAACTCGTCATGGTCTGTGGAGAACAAGCCTTGCTCATGAGTAACCTGTCATTATCTACTTGTATAGAACCCAAGGAGGTTGTTGGGACTTAGTTCCAAGCACTTTCGGTGAGCAATGAGAATCAATCAGAGAAAGGAACCTCTATTTTCTCATACAAAGATGCCCTCGAGGCAATTGAAAGCAACAATACGAAAGGATGGGGACAACTTGTCATTCCTACTGATAATAAAACAAAGAAAGGTCTTGGTTTTTCTATGACCTGCACCCAGACAACTGCTAACGATGAAAGTCTTCATCCCATTCAGAACTTCTTCCACAATGGAGTGTCCCAAGCAGTACATACCATCAACGAGGGAGATTTCTCCGACACAGATGAAGAATGGAAGTCATATCTTAACGAGGACGATTATATCTCTCAGGAAGATGTGCCTACGCCATTTTGCTTTCCCGCACAGAATCCGAGATTTATACCAAGGTCAGACGTCGAAATGATGTACGAATATTGTGATCTGAAAGGATGTCGTGCTCCACCAAACTCATTAGAGGAAGACACTCTGATGAAGGACAACTTTGACCACGAATATTATGGCCCGATGGATGGTCTGCCTATCTGGCAGCCGTACCCAGGAGACTCGGGGCAAGAAAATTAGTTGAACAGTGAAAATCAGCTAAGCATCATTGAACAAAATACCTGCGTCCCCACCATGGCATGGGATCAGCACTCAGGTCATTCAAAAAATATCCAGCGCGACGATGAATTTGCAAAGTTTGTAGGACTAGAATTCATTAACTATACTTTTCCTGAGGTCAACGTCATCGAAAGGGATGACTTCTCCAGTTCCAAAGAAGTGTGGGACACCTTAGGACAACCAAGTGGCAAATTTGACTACTTGGTCAAATACGCCACTCCCGAAAGCTCTCGTATCAGGTTCGAAGACATCCAGCCTACTGGATGGGGAGATTTACCAGAGAGCACAAATACTATGTAAAATACAACAGAGGAATCCTCCTACGACAACTATGCATGGGAGACAGATTCCAATGATCCAGCTCCACCAGAAATCAGCGTTATTTCTAAAGACAAATCAAGGAAGGTACCAGACTTTGTGATTCACCTAGGAGTTCGCCGCCAATGGGTTGCTGTCGATGTTCCGAGGATTATTCATAAGTCAAAGTAATTGTCGTCTTTAACCTTTCACCCTGCCCAGGTGAAACAGATGTTTTTATAGGGCTCACTTTCTATAAATATACCTCTTCGCTTCGCCCAAAGCGACAGAGTTTTGTTTTATAGGGCTGTAGTTTCAAGAATCGACAAGTTCATAAATAAAATAACGTCGCTCTGTAATTTCCGCATTAATTGTTGTTTTCTCTTTTCGCTTTTTCAGAAAATGGTAATCCTAAAAAACAATTCAATAATAAAAACAAGCAGTAAAAGAAAATACACTGCACACACTCTTGCATTCTCTCTATCTCTTCTAAAAAACAAATCATCATGTCATGCAGATTGCTTGTTTTAAACCCCGTTGAAACATACAATCCGATGCCTTCTCCGGACTTTGAATTTCCAGTATTTGGGGCCGAAGAAGAAGTTGATGACGAAATTCTAGAAGAGATCTCCCGATTACTCAGACAGGAGGAAAGGTCCACTGGACCTCACAAAGAGCCGTTGGAAACGGTCAACTTGGGCTCAGAGGAGGAAAGAAAAGAGATCAGGATTGGGGCACTGCTCAATCCAACTATCAAAGAAAGTTTGATAAGGCTTCTCAAAGAATTCCCCGATGTGTTTGCTTGGTCCTATCAGGACATGCCAGGGTTGGATACCAGCATCGTGGAACATCATCTACCGTTAAGGTTAGAATGTCTGCCAATAAAACAAAGGTTAAGACGGACTCATCTGGGCATGGCCATCAAAATCAAAGAGGAAGTGCAGAAACAGATTGACGCGAGTTTCCTCGCCACATCAGAGTATCCTCAATGGTAAGCCAACATTGTACCCGTTCCGAAAAAGGACTGAAAGGTCAGAATATGTGCAGATTACAGAGATCTAAACAAGGCTAGTCCAAAGGACGACTTTTGTGACGCCCCCAATCTATACCCCCAATTAACAGGCAATTAAAGCACTAAAAGAAAATTCAAAATTTCGTCAGAGTACATTTGAATTCGCGGCATAGAAAGGGAGGAATCACATCAACTGTACCCAAACATAGCATAACATGCAACACCTGCCCATATTGATATGCAACTGTGGGGTAGCAATCAAACAGAGGAAACTTTGTTCCTTACACCCACTTTTCAGAAATTAGAATTAAAGCGGAAGATCTAAAATCTGATTAACATAAATACATATACACATATAAACAGTTTGTCATACATCAGGTAGCATATGTACAACCAAAATACATCATCAAATATGCAAAATAATAGCACGCGGCCACCCTAACTACCCGGAGTCACATATCAGAGCCGACCGACCAAAAGAATGAAGACGCAACGCTTCACAAAAAGAATACCTCCAGCAGCTCTAATCTGCAACGCCTCATAGAGCGTTATAAAATAGCAGAAGGGTGAGAAAAACAACCATAATATAATTGAATAAAATTATATATAATAACACAGAATTGTACAAGTAACACATTCTCACCACAACCACATATAACATAATACCGCACAATTCTCAAGCATCAAATACCATTACACACCACACATATACCATACAATCATCAATCACAGTCACAAATTCACACACAATTAATTCATGATTTATGCAATGCACATAGACCGACGAAACGACTCTATGCACATGCCATGCGGTACCGACTTCCAATGTCTCTTGTCTCATCATCAGTTCACTCAGGAACTATTGGAACCATCGCTCGTTACTGAGAATCTCAAGTAACTCCCCGTCGGGCCTACGATGTTCACCCGTCGCTTTAAGTCCTCAGGCAACGCCTCATATTTTCGAGGCCCACGACGTTAAGGATTGCTTTAAGTCTCCAAAGGAGCCCACAATCGTCTATAACCACCGCTTTAAGTCCTCAGGCAGCGCCTCATATTTTCGAGGCACACGATGTTATAGCATATTCCCCTCAGGAATCAAACCGTCTCTCAGGACGTTTCCACAATGCACATTATGATGCTTGGCATACAATGACTCATGACACTCACATTGCATCCATGCACATATTCATAATCATGCACATTTATCAAATACCACACTTAGCATTTTCTTGCCTTCCGGCCACAATTCAACCTCACAACAGCACATAAGGCATACACATCCAATTCACCAACTTATAACATAATACACATCAAATACGCACCATTTAAAACAACAAAAGTCGAGATTCGACACTATTCACATTTCCCGACAAAATTTAATCGGCTAACCATTCTCAAAACCTCATAATCACAAAGTACAACTCGATACCTTTCTAACGACACCAAGAATTCAAAAATCGGATAATCGGAACCAAAGTTACGGACAAAACCGAAAACACATTTTGAAAAATCACATTTTTGACATTCTCCTGTCCATACGCGTATCACTCATGTCCATACGCGTACGGACAGAACCCATTTCCTTCACAAATTCCTCGTTCCAAAACCCATACGCGTATTGGCCCATGGCTCGCCCATGTTACGCGTAATGCCAAGATTCATACGCGTATTGGCCCAAAAACAAGCCAATGATACGCGTATCGCCTTGGCTCATACGCGTATGGACATGCCCCTTACGCGTATGGCCAGAGCATACCCAGAAAAATTCTGCAGAACAATTTCTGCGTTTTCCTACCCAACATCAACCAATTTCTTCACCTAAAACTCAGAAAAAACAGCAATTTGAAGTGTAATAGCATACCACAAACATGTATGAACAATCAACAATGCATTCAACAAGATTTTTACCACAATCAAATTCATTTCTAATCAATTCTTACACAATCTAAGTTTTACTAATATTCTCCAAATCAATCCAAAAACAACAACAAAACACATACATAATCATATACAATCATAGAATAATCGAGTTTCGCACCCTTACCCGATTAATCGATTCCTAGAAATTGTTCTTGATGATTTTTCCACTCTTTCTCCAATTTTCTCTCTTCTCCTCTTTTCTTCTCTTTTTCCTTCTTTCTTCTTTCTTTCTCTCTATTTTTCTTTCCCTTTTCTTTTCTATTTTCTTTTCTTTCTTACTAACTTAGTAAAAAAAAATATCTATGAAATGTCCAAAATACCCCCACACTCAAATATCCCGCAAATGTTCCCAAAACGCGATAAAATATAATCACGACGAAAAATAACATATTTTCGCATAAAAGTCGAGAATAAAATAAAATAATAATAAAATAATCCAAAAAGACTCAATAATATAAAATTGGCAAAACGGGGCGTTACAATTCTCCCCCACTTAGAAATTTTCGTCCTCGAAAATCTTACCTGATTCAAACAACTCTGGATACGACTCCCGCATCCTACTTTCCAACTCCCACGTCAGATTACCATCAGCAGCGCCTCCCCACGCCACTTTCACAAGTGCAATCTCTTTACCCCTCAACCGCTTCACCTCGCGATCCAAAATACTAACTGGTAAAGTCTCGACCGTAAGGTTATCCCTTACCTCAACCTCGTCCATTGGAATAACATGCGAAGGGTCTGGGACATACTTCCGAAGCTGTGAAACATGAAAAACGTCATGCAAATTCGACAGATTCGGCGGTAACGCCACACGATACGCCACAGCACCAACTCTCGCAGATATCTGGTAAGGACCAATAAATCGAGAAGTAAGCTTCTTAGATTTCAAAGCACGACCGACACCCGTTACCGGCGTAACCCTCAGAAATACATGATCACCCTCTTGAAACTCAAGATCCTTCCGTCTCCGATCATGATAACTCTTTTGTCTATCCTGAGAAGCCTTCATTTTGTCACGAATAAACTTTACCTTTTCCGTCGTTTGTTGCACCAAATCCGGTCCAACCACCGAACTTTCACCTGTTTCGTGCCAACACAACGGCGTTCTACATCTTCGTCCATATAAAGCCTCAAAAGGTGCCATTCCGATACTAGAATGGAAACTGTTATTATACGTGAACTCAACCAAAGCAAGATAACCGTCCCACGCACCACCTTGTTCCAACACACACGCTCTCAACAAATCCTCCAAAGACTGAATCGTTCTTTCGGTCTGACCATCCGACTGCGGATGATAAGCCGAACTCAACCTCAATCTAGAACCCAAAGCCTTTTGTAAACTTTCCCAAAATCTAGATGTAAATCTAGGATCTCGATCAGAAACAATACTCAATGGAATCCCATGCAATTTCACCACCACACTGATATAGATCTCAGCTAACCGTTCCAAAGAGAAACTGATGTCAATCGGAATAAAATGCGCCGATTTAGTCAGCCTGTCAACAATCACCCAAATAGCATTATGCCCACGCTGAGTGTTCGGTAATCCCGTCACAAAATCCATCGAAATGCTATCCCACTTCCACTCAGGAATATCCAACGGTCGCAACAAACCACTAGGTCTCAAATGTTCCACTTTCGATTTCTGACAAGTCAAACATGCATACACAAACTGAGCCACGTCTCTTTTCAAACCAGACCACCAGAAAATCTTCTTCAAATCTTGGTACATCTTATTCGCACCCGGATGCATACTTAAATTACTCCGGTGTCCTTCCTCCAAAATCATTCTTTTCAACTCCGCATCATCAGGAATACAAATACGACCACGAAACCTCAAAACACTAAAATTATCCACCTTGAAATCCACATTCTCATTCCTCATCAAATCAACAAATTTCAAATCCAGCTTTTGTTTCTCACTTACCGACAACAAAAATTCATTAGTAACTTTCAACATTCCAAGCCTTATACTAACCGAAGTCACTTCACATATCAAACTCAAGTCTCTAAACGACTCCAAAAGTTCCAACTCTTTCACCATCAATGCGGACATATGCAACGATTTCCGGCTCAATGCATCGGCTACCACATTAGCTTTACCAGGATGGTAATTCAAGCCAAAGTCGTAGTCTTTCAAGAATTCCAACCATCTCCGCTGTCTCATGTTCAACTCTTTCTGATCAAATAAATATTTCAAGCTTTTATGATCACTAAAGACTTCGAACCTCGCACCATAGAGATAGTGCCTCCAAATCTTCAACACAAAAACCACAGCCGCTAATTCAAGATCATGAGTAGGATAGTTTTTCTCATGAACTCTTAACTGCCTTGAAGCATAAGCTACAACTTTACCTTCCTGCATCAGAACACCACCCAAACCAATTAAAGAAGCATCACAATACACAACAAACGGTTCATTAGGATCAGGTAAAATAAGGATCGGAGCTGTCGTCAATCTTCTCTTCAGCTCACAAAAACTTTCTTCACATTGAATATCCCAAATGAATGCTTTACCCTTACAAGTCAACTGCGTCAAAGGAAGAGCTAGCTTAGAAAAACCTTCAATGAACCTCCGGTAATAACCAGCCAAACCCAAAAAGCTTCGAATTTCAGTAACGGATCTAGGAGCCTCCCATTGTAGAACTGCTTCTACTTTAGATGGATCCACAGCAATACCATTACCTGAAATTACGTGCCCAAGAAAACTCACCTCAGACAACCAGAATTCACACTTGGACAATTTGGCAAAAAGCTTCCTTTCCTTCAACACCTGCAAAACAATACGCAAATGCTCTGCATGTTCCTCACGAGACTGAGAATAGATTAAAATATCATCAATAAACACCACCACAAAACGATCCAAATGCTCGTGAAAAATCCGATTCATGTATTCCATAAACACACCAGGCGCATTAGAAACCCCGAACGGCATCACCGAATATTCATAATGACCGTACCGTGTTCTAAAGGCCGTCTTCTGAATATCCTCTTCCTTCACCCTTATCTGATGGTACCCCGATCTCAAATCAATCTTACTAAATACACAAGCACCAACCAACTGATCCATCAGATCATCAATCCTCGGAAGCGGATACTTATTCTTAATCGTCACTTTGTTCAACTGGCGATAATCAATACATAATCGCATACTCCCATCTTTCTTTTTCACTAACAAAACTGGAGCACCCCAAGGAGAAACACTTGGTCTCACGAACCTCTTCTCCAATAAGTCACTTAACTGCCTTTTCAACTCCACCAATTCAGATGCCGACATTCTATAAGGTGCCATAGAAACAGGTCTAGTACCAGGAACTAGATCTATAGAAAATTCAACTTCTCTCTCTGGCGGCACATCTGAAATATCAACAGGAAACACCTCAGGAAATTCGCACACAACAGGAAACACTTCCAATGAAACTTGACTATCCACAGTCAAAGATGCAAATAATCCAAACAACTGAGCTTCATCCGCCAAAAGTTTCTTCAACTCTTTGGTAGATAAGAAACTCGAGTCTTCGTCTTCCTCAAGAGAAGGAAACCTTACAAGCTTATGATAACAATCAATGTGTACCCGATTGAATTGCAACCAATTCATTCCCAACACCACATCTAAACCTTCCAACGGTAAACACACCAAATCCATCGCAAAGTCCCTGCCATAAATGGTCAAAGGACAACTCAAACACACTAAAGAAGTAGTTACTGACCCCATCGCTGGAGTATCAATAACCATCTCACCACCCATCGAAGACAACCCAAGATTCAAACGTTCCGCGCACTCAGACGAAATAAACGAATGAGTCGCTCCAGTATCAATAATAGCAATTAAAGGCGTATTATTAATAAAGCAAGTTCCTCTTATCAGACGATCTGCACTTGAGGTCTGAGTTCCCGCCAATGAAAACACTTTCCCACTAGTCAGAGCTTTCTTCTGATTCGGACACTTCGAGCTAATGTGACCAGGTTCCCCACAGTTATAACACTTCACTACATTCTTCCTTTTACAATCAGCTAAAACATGTCCGATACCACCACAATTAGAACACTTATCCACTTTCTTCCTACATTCCATCTGGCGATGACCCAATTCACCACATTTAAAACACCTAGGAGCATTAGACATACCTCCTCCACTTGACCTTCGATCAAAATTACCCCTTTGTTTACCTTTATCAGCCGGTGACACATACAGACCACCACGGAACTGTTGTTTCCCTTTCCTGTCACTTACACTTTTATAGTGAGCAGAACGGGCCTTACTATCTTCATCATAAATCCTACAGCATTCCACCAAATCAGCAAACCTTCGGATCCTCTGATAACCAATAGCCTGTTTTATCTCAGGACGCAAGCCACTTTCATACTTCACACACTTTGAAAATTCAGCAGTCGCTTCCAAATAATGAGGATAAAACTGCACAAGTTCCACAAACTTAGCAGTATAGTCAATAACCGACATATTACCTTGTTTTAGCTCTAAAAATTCAATCTCCTTCTTTCCTCGGACATCCTCCGGAAAATACTTCCTTAGAAACTCTCGGCTAAACACTTCCCAAGTAATCTCTTCTTCCTCCTCCTCAGCTTCCAACACCTGACGAGTACTGACCCACCAGTCATCAGCCTCTTCGTGCAGCATATGAGTACCCAGCCTCACTTTATCATCATCGTCATCACAATCCATTACCCTAAAAATCCTCTCAATCTCTTTCAACCACAACTGCGCACCATCCGGATCATGTTTCCCTTTAAAGACCGGCGGCTTATTCTTTCTAAACTCATCATTACCTGCAGCATTCGGTGCACCCTGCACAGCTCGTGCCATAGCCTCCATCGCAGCAGCCAAAGCAGCATCATTACGACCAGCCATATTCTGTTCGTCCAAATACAGAAACTATGGTTAAACAACAACTCGTCCAACACAACTCGCCCAATATGCCAGACACAACAGACACAACTGACACAACTGACACGGACTGGCTCTGATACCACTTAATGTGACGCCCCCAATCTATACCCCCAATTAACAGGCAATTAAAGCACTAAAAGAAAATTCAAAATTTCGTCAGAGTACATTTGAATTCGCGGCATAGAAAGGGAGGAATCACATCAACTGTACCCAAACATAGCATAACATGCAACACCTGCCCATATTGATATGCAACTGTGGGGTAGCAATCAAACAGAGGAAACTTTGTTCCTTACACCCACTTTTCAGAAATTAGAATTAAAGCGGAAGATCTAAAATCTGATTAACATAAATACATATACACATATAAACAGTTTGTCATACATCAGGTAGCATATGTACAACCAAAATACATCATCAAATATGCAAAATAATAGCACGCGGCCACCCTAACTACCCGGAGTCACATATCAGAGCCGACCGACCAAAAGAATGAAGACGCAACGCTTCACAAAAAGAATACCTCCAGCAGCTCTAATCTGCAACGCCTCATAGAGCGTTATAAAACAGCAGAAGGGTGAGAAAAACAACCATAATATAATTGAATAAAATTATATATAATAACACAGAATTGTACAAGTAACACATTCTCACCACAACCACATATAACATAATACCGCACAATTCTCAAGCATCAAATACCATTACACACCACACATATACCATACAATCATCAATCACAGTCACAAATTCACACACAATTAATTCATGATTTATGCAATGCACATAGACCGACGAAACGACTCTATGCACATGCCATGCGGTACCGACTTCCAATGTCTCTTGTCTCATCATCAGTTCACTCAGGAACTATTGGAACCATCGCTCGTTACTGAGAATCTCAAGTAACTCCCCGTCGGGCCTACGATGTTCACCCGTCGCTTTAAGTCCTCAGGCAACGCCTCATATTTTCGAGGCCCACGACGTTAAGGATTGCTTTAAGTCTCCAAAGGAGCCCACAATCGTCTATAACCACCGCTTTAAGTCCTCAGGCAGCGCCTCATATTTTCGAGGCACACGATGTTATAGCATATTCCCCTCAGGAATCAAACCGTCTCTCAGGACGTTTCCACAATGCACATTATGATGCTTGGCATACAATGACTCATGACACTCACATTGCATCCATGCACATATTCATAATCATGCACATTTATCAAATACCACACTTAGCATTTTCTTGCCTTCCGGCCACAATTCAACCTCACAACAGCACATAAGGCATACACATCCAATTCACCAACTTATAACATAATACACATCAAATACGCACCATTTAAAACAACAAAAGTCGAGATTCGACACTATTCACATTTCCCGACAAAATTTAATCGGCTAACCATTCTCAAAACCTCATAATCACAAAGTACAACTCGATACCTTTCTAACGACACCAAGAATTCAAAAATCGGATAATCGGAACCAAAGTTACGGACAAAACCGAAAACACATTTTGAAAAATCACATTTTTGACATTCTCCTGTCCATACGCGTATCACTCATGTCCATACGCGTACGGACAGAACCCATTTCCTTCACAAATTCCTCGTTCCAAAACCCATACGCGTATTGGCCCATGGCTCGCCCATGTTACGCGTAATGCCAAGATTCATACGCGTATTGGCCCAAAAACAAGCCAATGATACGCGTATCGCCTTGGCTCATACGCGTATGGACATGCCCCTTACGCGTATGGCCAGAGCATACCCAGAAAAATTCTGCAGAACAATTTCTGCGTTTTCCTACCCAACATCAACCAATTTCTTCACCTAAAACTCAGAAAAAACAGCAATTTGAAGTGTAATAGCATACCACAAACATGTATGAACAATCAACAATGCATTCAACAAGATTTTTACCACAATCAAATTCATTTCTAATCAATTCTTACACAATCTAAGTTTTACTAATATTCTCCAAATCAATCCAAAAACAACAACAAAACACATACATAATCATATACAATCATAGAATAATCGAGTTTCGCACCCTTACCCGATTAATCGATTCCTAGAAATTGTTCTTGATGATTTTTCCACTCTTTCTCCAATTTTCTCTCTTCTCCTCTTTTCTTCTCTTTTTCCTTCTTTCTTCTTTCTTTCTCTCTATTTTTCTTTCCCTTTTCTTTTCTATTTTCTTTTCTTTCTTACTAACTTAGTAAAAAAAAATATCTATGAAATGTCCAAAATACCCCCACACTCAAATATCCCGCAAATGTTCCCAAAACGCGATAAAATATAATCACGACGAAAAATAACATATTTTCGCATAAAAGTCGAGAATAAAATAAAATAATAATAAAATAATCCAAAAAGACTCAATAATATAAAATTGGCAAAACGGGGCGTTACAACTTTCCTTTACCACACATTGACATGCTGGTAGACAGTACAGCAAAATTCAAAATATTCTCCTTCATGGATGGATTCTCGGGCTATAATCAGATAAAAATGGCGTCGAAAGACATGGAGAAAACTTCGTTCATTACCCCTTGGGGTACTTTTTGTTACAAGGTAATGTCGTTCGGTTTGAAGAACGTCGGGGCAACCTATCAAAGGGCCATGACTACTCTTTTTCATGACATGATACACAAGGAAATCAAGGTATATGTCGATGATATGATTGCCAAATCTAAAACAGAGGAGGAGCATGTGACCAACCTATCAAAACTATTAGAGCGTCTGAGAAAATACAAACTCCGCTTGAATCCCAATAAGTGCACCTTCGGACTCCGTTCAGGGAAACTCTTAGGGTTCATAGTCAGCCAGAAAGGAATTGAGGTTGATCCTGACAAGGTCAAGGCCATTCAAGAAATGCCTTCTCCAAAGACTGAAAAACAAGTCAGAGGATTTCTGGGACGTCTGAATTACATTTCCCGATTCATATTCCTCATAACCGCGACATGCGCGCCGATCTTCAGATTACTCAAAAAGAATCAGGACTGTGTTTGGACAGAAGACTGTCAAGCCGCCTTCGACAGTGTCAAGGAATATTTGTTGAATCCATATATCCTGTCACCTCCAGTGGAGGGAAGGCCTCTAATCATTTACTTAACAGTCTTGGAAGACTCGATGAGTTGTGTACTTGGCCAACAAGACGAAACAAAAAGGAAAGAGTCTGCCATCTACTATTTGAGCAAGAAATTCAACGACTGCGAGACTCGGTACACTATGCTCGAGAAAACTTGTTGCGTTTTGGCTTGGCCAGCCAAACGTCTACGCCAGTACATGATTCATCACACTACTTGGTTAATCTCCAAAATGGATCTGATCAAGTACGTCTTTGAAAAACCTGCTCTCACGGGAAGAATTGCCCGTTGGCAGATGCTACTATCAGAATACGACATCGAATACCACGCTCAGAAAGTTGTTAAAGGAAGTATTTTAGCCAATCATTTGGCTCATCAACCGATTAACAATCAAGAATCAGTTGGATTTGACTTCCCAGACAAAGATGTCATATATCTAAAAGTGAAAGATTGCGATGAACCGCTACCCAGTGAAGGGCCAGAACCAGGTTCCCAATAGGGACTAATCTTTGATAGAGCTGTCAATCATTATGGAAATGGAATTTGGGCAATCATCATAACACCTCAGGGTACCCACATTCCTTTCACTGCCAAACTTACGTTCAAGTGCACAAACAACGAGTCCGAATATGAAGCTTGTATCATGGGTCTCGAAGAAGCGATTGATTTAAGGATCAAGACCTTAGATGTATATGGCAACTCAGCCCTAGTTCTCAATCAGATCAAAGGAGATTGGAACACATACCAATCAGGATTGATCCCTTGCAAAGATTACGCGAGAAGGTTGTTACCCTTCTTCAACAGAATCGAGTTTCATCACATCCCTCGTGAAGATAATCATATGGCCGGGGCATTAGCCACTCTCTCTTCCATGATTAGCGTGGGTCAATGGAACGACCTACCTAAGATCGACATAATACGCCTTAAAAGGCCCGCTTACATCTTCGCGATCGATGCAGTCATAGACGACAAACCTTGGTATCACGATATCAAATGCTTCCTTCAGAAACAAGAGTACCCACCTGGGGCACTAAGGAAGGACAGAAAGACCCTCAGAAGGCTAGCAGGCAGCTTCTTTCTGAGCGGTGATGCACTCTATAAGAGAAATTTTGACATGGTCTTGCTCCGATGCATAGACAGACCAGATGCAGAAACGCTGATAAAAGAAATTCACGAAGAATCCTTTGGCACTCATGCCAACGGACACACAATGGCGAGAAAAATTCTAAGAGCAAGATACTACAGGTTGACCATGGAATCTGACTGCTACAAGTACATGAGAAAGTGTCACAAGTGTCAGATATACTCCGACAAAATCCATGTACCACCAACGCATCTCAAAGTTCTCTCCTCCCCATGGCCTTTTTCCATATGGGGAATCGACATGATTGGCATGATCGAACCTAAGGCTTCGAACAGACATCGGTTCATCCTGGTACCCATTGACTACTTCACCAAGTGGGTCGAAGCAGCGTCATACGCCAATGTAACCCGACAAGTGGTGGTCCGATTTATAAAAAACAATCTCATCTGCCGTTATGGTGTTCCGAGCTAGATCATTACTGATAATGGATCTAACTTGAATAATAAGATGATGAAAGGGTTGTGCACAGAGTTCAAGATCGAACACCATAACTCATCTCCCTACCGACCCAAGATGAACGGAGCGGTAGAGGCGGCTAACAAGAACATCAAGAAGATTGTTCAAAAGATGGTTGTAACCTACAAAAATTGGCACGAAATGCTACCCTTTGCTCTTCAGGGTTATCGAACATCTGTCCGTACTTCAACAGGGGCAACCCCTTTCTCTCTAGTATATGGCATGGAAGCAGTGCTCCCCATCGAAGTAGAGATCCCATCAATCCGGGAATTGATGGAAGCTAAGTTAACATAAGCTGAATGGTGTCAAAGTCAACACGATGAACTACATATGATCGAAGAAAAACGAATAACGACACTATGCAACGGTCAGTTGTATCAGCAAAGGATGAAGAAAGTGTTTGACAAAAAGGTCCGACCTCGTGTCTTCAGGAAAGGAGACCTTGTGCTAAAAAAGATACAATCATTTCTCACTGATTCCCGGGGCAAATGGACTCCGAATTATGCAGGCCCCTATGTGGACAAGAAAGCTTTCTTAGGCGGCGCCTTGAGACTTGCAACCATGGACGGAGAGGAATTTGCCTACCCCACAAATGTTGATGTAGTCAAGAAATACTTCACCTAAACTAAAAAAAAAACGTCTCGGTGGATTGAAAACCCGAAAGGGCGGTCCAGGAAAAAATTAGAGACATGATCAAAAATCATCCCGGAGGATTGGAAATCTCAAAGTACAATCCAGGAAAAAGTTAGGGATTAATGGTAAGTAACTACGTCCAACAGGGGCAAATTCCCTAGTAGCAGTCATGTCATCCATCAGAAAACTCCAGTCAGGATCATCTTCGACAGAAGCTCAAGATGTCCAGAATTCAAAGTTGGTAGAAGGATAGTGGTCGTTATGTTTCAATGTAGCCCTTTTCCCTTAAATTACCATTTTCTAATTTTGTAAATACTCCATGGAATCACACGCTTGACTGATTTCCATCCTATCAATAAAATTTGAGCCCTTGTGCTTTTGTTTGCAATTCTCATTTGTTTTAGCTTTACAGAATGACATTTTAATATGATTAACGATTCTTGAAATAAAACAAAAATGAATTTACTTGTTAAAATCTTTCTGATTTAAAACAAAGATGGCAATTCTTTTGACTGTTGAACATCGAAAGAACATCGATCGCTTCTCCAGAAGTAAGCGAGCTTCAAAGTGCAGAATCAAAGTACTCCTTCTACATCAGTGCACCTGAATGAAGGATCAGCTGTATCAGATGCGAATTTCCCATCTGATACCCTCGACCGAGTTCTTATCTCTTAAGCCCGACCAACATAGCTCCCAACAGGGACTATCTTTCCTATACAAGGCAGAATTGCTACTTTTGGACCAGCGATACCTCTTCGTCCCCCGCAGTGGCTAAGTATCCCGTCGTGTTCATCTGTTAGTTTGTATGTCATGTCAGTTTTGTCAGCATATACATACATACATCATGCATTATTTATTTGCATTCATATTGCATCACTATCACTCTAGTCGGTCTTGTCCCCAAGTGATAAAAGTCCTCTCAATTGAGTTGTCAGTTCTTTCCTCGTCAGGAAATGTTGCGTCTGAACTATCTCTTGCCTCTAGTTTATTTCTGGATACAAGTTGGTCCCTTGACCACTTTGATAACTTGAACCTCTGAAAAACCAGAGAACCCTCGACAAACGTCACTCTTCGCCATTGAAGATGGTAGCTTGGCTTTCCCAGATTAAGGAAAATCCCCAGAGAAAGCCTCTTAATCAGAAATTTGACAATACAGCAGTTTTTCCCCGAAAAATCCGCTGACGAAAGGGTCATCAGCACCTCAAAATTGGATCACATCATATGGCATTTCTCCGAGAAGACCCCGAGAAAAGTATGATGAAATGCCCCAAGCGGAAACAGTCTCTCAAGAGACTCGTTTTCCCCAGTAGAATCAACAAATGGCGTCTCCAACAGAGAAGTTTGTGCACCTCTACAACTCAGACGTCTGGGTTCCCCAGCAGCTCTGACATAAAATCTTTTTTCATTAGATGGCATCTCCCCCAGGTAAATTCGGCGAGAAGTTTGAGAAAAAAACCGCTACGAACAGCGTCCCTTGTCAAGAAGTTTATTGACAAAAGAAACTTAGACCAGTTCCTTGGTAGGAAACCAGGATCGAGGGGAAGTTTATATCAGAATTTGAGACCAGTTTCGTGGCTGAAGACCAGGATCAAGGGGAAATTCATATCAGAAACTTAGACCAGTTCCTTGGTAGGAAACCAGGATCGAGGGGAAGTTTAAATAAGAAACTGACACCAGTTCCGTGGCTGAAGACCAGGATCGAGGGGAAGTTTTTACCTTTTCTAAGCATCATTGCCTAGCAAAAGAAGATGAATGTGTAAGCTACCATTCATAACCGCCATCAAAATTTCGGGTATTCCGATATTTAATCCTCTTGCACCCCGAATGCCCGAATACCTTCGCCAATCACACCTTCGGGTCCAAGAAGATTAAATAGGGGCATCTGTCATACCCCAAATTTTGACCACTAAGATTTCCCATCATTGTGCAAATCATCATCACAATATGGATGAACTATCATACCTTATTATTCTCCCCAAAGATGGGTGAGCATCCACTATAATTAAAATTATGGTTTCAAGCCCTCTCAGAGCTTTTAGACAAAGGATCAATCAAGAAATGACATGATCTTCAACTTATCTAAACCTCTCAAATATCCACAATGGATCAAGGGGACACCCACATCAAGGATTAAGCACAAGGTTGCAACAGTCCAAGTGGATCAAGCCTCAAGATCGCCAATGTCACCAAATTAGGGTTTCGGTCGACCAGGGCCTCCAGATGGAAATTTTCCTCTAGGCATGAGCCAATGCATCAAAGCATAACCTAAGATGCTCCAAGGGACATCATGAACCCAATCATCAAGTAAATTTTGCCTCAGGGGATGCATTCATAAAAAAAATCAGGAATTAGGGTTTCTTGACCTAATTTACCCCAAAGTTGACTTTTGGGACAAATCATGAGCCAAGACCTCAAGACATGATTTGAGGGTCCCTAACACACCATATTGATCCATTTACCACAATGGATTGATCCAAGAAACTTGAGCCACAAGTTTAAAGTTCATCAGAAGCACAGTTAGGGTTTCGTGGAAAAAAGTCAACCGTGCCTTTGGCTTTTGACCCAGGCATGGTCCCAAACCTTGGGACATGATTCAATACACCCTATAACACCTATTAAATTAATCCATCAAGTTTAATTTAGGTCAAGGACTTGATTTCATAGAGGATCGCACAGTTTGGAATTCATTTGACAAAAAGTCAACTGTGCACAAAAGTCAACTTTGACTTTTTGAGATTTTTCACAATTATGGTTCTTTGACCCTAAAATGATGTTAATGTGTGATTTGGATCATCATTCATCAAGAAAAATCAAGTAAAGTGGGATAACTTACAAAAGGGGTAACCATAAAAACTTAGAAATTTTTTTAAGTCATGGAACAAAGTGGCTAGGGTACCAACTTTGGAGGATCATAACTCCTAAACCACAAAGCCATTTTCCCCATCCAAAGCTGGATTTGTAGCTCTCATGGTCCTCTACAAAAGCTTCAAACACAACTCATTCCAATTCCTCATAGATTTTAAGTTATGGAATGATCAAAATCACAAAAAGTGAAAATGTCACTTTTTTCCAACACTTAATGAAATTTTCACGAAGTCAGAATCTGCCTTCACTTTTTTCCAAATGTAGGGGCATTTTTCACTTGGATCCAAGAAGTATCAAAACCAACTATGATCAAATAGTTGTTGTATCATATGAGGGCTTTCCAAAATGGCCAAGAACTCCATCAAATTCCACTTGAGCCATGAGATATGACAATGACAATATGCCTTGCTGAAAACTGTCAAAACAAGGCAGATTTGTGCATTTCGCTCGATTTTCCAAATTTGTACAAATGACAAACACACTTATCCATCTGAACACCTCAGGGGGAGACCAAGGAGGGACAAACACTGATCCATAAGCCTCCCAAGTCCTTGGAACTAAAAATAGCATACCAAACCTAGAAATCCCTAAAGAGGGGACAAGACTCCAATTTTGTTTTGGAGCATTCAATGGATGCACCAAGGTGGTATAGACTGAGCCATTTCCAACTGAATTCAGTCAAGACATATCGAAGACCAAGGGAACCAGCAGTCTGTGCCCTAACCTCTAGTCAATGGCTAGAGGAGACTTGGATTCTCATTGATCAACATTGGCCAAACCTATACAGCAGTTGCCATTCACTATTTCTTGCAAAACAAACTTGCTCCACTATATATAAAGCTCATTTGTGATCAGTTTGAGTACACCAAAGCCATCAAACAGATGTTTTCCTCAAAATCTCCTTCTCACTTCCAATTTTGCCTTCTAAGGCAAGTCACTATCGGGTTTTGAGTTTGAGAGATATTCCAATCAAACCAATCACACACACACACCTCATAAACATCATATAGAAGTGATCCAAACACTCACATAATATCTGGAACACCAAAATAAAAAAATCACTAGCCAATTGCTCAAGTTCTTGACAGATTTGTAGTTGGGGTACCATCTCAAATTCCAGATTATTTTAATTCATTCCAAGCATCCAGACACACTCCATAGCACCTAGGGAAGCTGTCCATATCCTTGGAACCAAGCTGTAACACCTCTAACACAAAACACGATCACCAGCTGCAAGAGGTAAGCATGAGCTCTTCTAACTCTATGATCCATGCATTTTTTGCTGCACAATAATTTGGCCATATGTTCATAATCATGCATGGAGTGTTTTCCCTCAATCAATTACTTTGTTTGAATCGTGTATGGAATTTCTGAACCATCATGCAAGTTTTAGGGTTCTTGAGGTTTCTCTTTGATTTATGATTCCATGCTTAAAATAAATGAAATCAAAGACCATAGACATGATCGTGAGGTGAAAACGAGCAAATTGATATGTAGATTGCATGATATAATCAAGTATTCAGTGAGATTGGATAGAAAACGCAAATCTGCAAAAACAGAGGGTGGCGCGTGTTCTTGCCATTGTTCTTGGCGCCCTTTTTCAAAATTTGAATATTTGAATTTTGTGATTTTATTTAATTGATTCAAAAATTAATTTCTCTCTGAGTTTTAATGATTTTGAGTTGATTCTTTTTTTAATAATTCACAAAAATGTTAAAATATTTTATTTTACCAAAAAATCCCAAAAATATTATTTATTTCATATATTTGATATTTTTGCAATGAATTAATGTTTTATTTGTTTTCAACATTTCAAATATTTTTTCCTCCATGATTTTCCAAACTTTATTGATTTCCAATCATTTTATGGATAGAAACATGATTTTTGAAACATTGATCCAAGATCACAATTTGTTTTCACACATGTTTAACAATTTTGATCATTTTAATTGAATTTTTATTAAATTAAAATATATTTTGAAAACTAATTAGGGTTTTGATTAATTCAACCCTCATCAAACTTTTTTCGAATACTTTGGGCCTCTAATAGAGTGTAAGACCCAACCCCTCATTGAGACCAAAAGGATTTGGGCCTCAGTCATTGTATAAGACCCACGGTGTTTTCAAAGATCTCGGTGCAATCGCCTTTTCAAAAATAATCAACTGGGCCTCTCCTTGAGTTGTAAGCCCCATCTTTTCTTTTAAAATCACCTTTGGGCCTCTAATAGAGTGTAAGACCCAATCCCCCTTTTAACCAAAACCTTTTTTTGGGCCTCAGATATTGTATAAGTCCCTCTGTGTTAAAAGAAAACCTCGGCGCGATCGCCAGTTCAAAATCAAACCATCTGGGCCTACCCTCGTGTTATAAGCCAAATTCCTTTTCTTTAAATAAATCTTTGGGCCTCTAATAGAGTGTAAGACCCATCCCCTTGTACATAAAAACTTTTGGGCCTCACATATTGTATAAGTCCCTCTGTACAAATTCTAAACAACAGTGCAATCACTGATAAAACCTTGGGCCTCTCCTTGAGCTGTAAGCCCCAACAATCTTTTCAGAGTACTTTCTCCTTTGATTTAGAATATAATATTGTTATCAAAGTTTTCTTTGTTGAACAACTAACAAAACACCATGGAAGCTCTACAACCGAGTAAGTGTTTACCCGCTTTCTTTATCCGCTTTCATATATATATATATATATATAAATGTATTGTGGGGCTGCTCACTGTAAGTATTCTTTCAAAAACTTTTATATACTTGCCAAAAATCAAATGTGTAATACTAGTATAGTTATTTAGAGTTACACCCGGCAACTACGTCTAGCACTGGGTAAAGCCCTGTTGGTCACTCTTAAATACAGTCAAAATTAGATCCCCATAGGATTACCAGACACAGTCTTCCCTCCTCTTGGGGTTAAACAATATGGGAACGTGAAAGGCAGCATTCTCGATGAACCTTTTCTCAGACTGTCACTCTTAGAAATTGTCAAAGAAACTCGACTCCCCATAGTTGATCTATTCTCCGTGAATAGCATCTCTTGAGTTTCTTCCAAATTCTCGGACTTTCCTGGCTTGATCCATTCTCTGTGAATAACATGTCTTGAACTTCTCGGGGTTTGGGGACCCACAGACTTCCTAAAAAGCATCCCCGCCTCCTCTTGGGCGTTGTACAAGGACCCTTAGGCTTCTTAAAAGCTCTCATGCCTTCTCTTGGGCTTAGTACAAGGACCCAGAGACCTCTACAAGTATAGGAATAGAACCTAGTCATCGATTTGCTAGAGCTGTCTTTCTGAGTCAAGTGTCAAACCAGTTAATGGGTTGACCTTCATCCCTTAACATACCAGCCTTCTCTTGGGCATCATACAAAGATCACTCACTATCTGGGAATCGATTTCTCAAAACACCAGTAGACTTGGACAGTCTCAATACTCTTTGGATTTCCCATTTCCTTAAAGAACGGGAAATAACCCTGATCCTTTGATCAGTACCAAAGCAAAACATTAATCCATATAAGAACTGATTTTCTCTTTTATCCAACATACTGGACCTATCACTAAACTGAAACAGTCACCATCATATAGCCTCCTCTTGGGCTTTATACAAATGTCTCTCCCGGTGAAACCAACCTTTTCAGACTCTCTTGTTTAGTCCAACCCTTTTTTAGCCTCCATCTCGGGCTTCGTATGAGATATAAAAATCACTCTCTTGTTGAGTATAAAAGACTCTCTTGTTGAGTCAAACACCTGGTCAAGACTCTCTTGTTGAGTCAAACACTTTTAGCCTCCATCTCGGGCTTCGTACGAGATAGAAAAACACTATCTTGTTGAGTATAAAAGATTCTCTTGTTGATTTAACTTCCTTTTAGCCTCCATCTCGGGCTTCGTACGAGATAGAAAATCACTCTCTTGTTGAGTATAAAAGACTTTCTTGTTGAGTCAAACACTTTTAGCCTCCATCTCGGGCTTCGTAAGAGATATAAATCACTCTCTTGTTGAGTATAAAAGACTCTCTTGTTGAGTCAATCACCTGTTAAATAGACTCTTTTGTTGATTCACAAACCTTTTAGCCTCTATCTCGGGCTTCATACGAGACATATAAAAACACCCTCTTGTTGGGTCAATAGCCTCCTTTTAGGCTTTGTATAAAGAAAACCCCGGTTGAGTCAATCAACCTTTTAACATCAAACCTGTGCCTCGCTCACAGCATACAAACATCAATAATTCCTTTCCCTTCATCTAATTGCTGTAAGCGGCAAGCCTCTGGATTATTTACATCCACGCCACTGTCCCTCTTTTAGCATGAGAAATTCCTAAGGAAAGATAGCATTGCTCTACACTGAGTTAAAGTCTTCTCCTTCAGGTTAAAATCCCCTATAAAGGAAATTATGGCATTGCTGGATTCACATATCCCAGTTGAAGTAATTATCCTTTATAATCAGTCACCCAACAGTCGTGACAAAAAGACTAAATATCCCTCTTTAGAGATGACAAATTCTCTCTAAAGTCAAAACCCTTCAGCTTCACATCTTGGGCTTTGAACAAGATACAAACCACATTTAGCTTCACGTCTTGGGCTTTGAACAAGACACCAAAACGACCTTTTTCCTCCCATAGAATAGGAGGAACTACGATCGCTCTGATTTCCCTGTTTCATTAAACGGGAATACGTAGGCATAAGATTGAAAAATCTTAGCGAGCACACTAATAAAAAACCCAAAATCCAGTACTTCCACCAAATTAACCCAGAAGCAGCAAGTCTTAACATCCTACCAAAAACCTCACCAATGATCCAGACACCGTGCTCTTAGGCCAAATAACCAAAGATTGGGCCCCACATCCACATATCATCTGTAACCTAACAGACCGTTGTTCAAACTCAGTATGCAAGCAGGGTTAATTGGAGACATCTATTTCCCTTCCTTAATCAGCTCAATAAGATAAAAAATGAATCGAACTGTAGTACCTAAGCGATTGTGACTCAGGACCACAAAAATCGCGCTACAGATACACCAATACCCTTTTAGCTTAAACATCTTGGGCTTTGAACAAGATACAAATTCCACCCATGGTTAGGTGGAACTACGAACGCTCTGATTTCCCAAAGTCTCTTTTTGGGAATACGTAGGCATAAGATTGTGAGATCTTAGCGAGCACACCTTTAAGTAAAACCCCTTAGGTCCCCCAACCCTTTCATAAAACAATAACTCCCGAAAACATCTCACATTCTCATTCTCATCCATAGGTCAGAACTTTCCCAAATCAATCAGTAAGCATTGTAAGTAGATAAGATAACTAATAGTAAAAAGTGTAAAAAGGTTCCTATAGATTACTATAGATACTTTGGGTGTTAATAGCTTCCCTTAGTATAACCGACCCCGATTCCAGATCTCTTCACATTTGTAGGGAAAACATTTGCACGTAGGGTTAGTTTAGATTCCTTCCCATTCCTTTTAAGCATCAAAGGTTAAATATTAGAAATATGAAAGTGGCACAAGCACGGTTCACGAAGGTCCCTCCATCTCAGGATTGGTGGGGGAACAAAAATCCGTCCACACCAAGTAAGACTCATGGTATAATCAAACTTTCAGCATACATTTACATGTCAACATACACCTAAAAATGCATCAAAATCAAGTTAAAACAAGGATGTACAAGTTCACAACATCATACAAGATTCCTACAAGGTGTAAAAGGTTCATACAAGCCAATGTGCACAAAGCAAGTCAAAGGAATCAATCAAAGAATCAAAAGAACACCTTAAGAAACTCTAAAAAGTCATCTAATTTGAACACACATAAGTGCAAGAAAAATAAATGTTTTTAGAAATTTCTTTTTACAAACACAAAGTATACATTTTCATGAGCATTTAGCAAAAAGAATGGCTAAAAAAAATTTGGGATGAAGAAGTTATGGAGGTTTTAATTTGTGAAGAAAATGAGAAAAATATGTAATAAAAAGAAATGGAATGGTCTTGGTGGGTGTTGAACCCATGCTACTGAACTTGCTATACAAAATATTACCAATTGAACTATTGCACGCGTGTGAAATTCATATGGAATTATAAATATATATTTAAAAGTCACTCAAAAATGAAAAGAAATAAAAAGAACCGGGGTGAGGGGGATTCGAATCCCAGTTCTTACACACAAACACACAATACGCGCTGGCCATTAACCACTGGGGTGGTGATACATCCATTGCATCACCCCCACTTAATAAAATATATACCAAGCACATACCTGAAAGCTACACAAAGGCGCTATGGCTGAAGCATCATCACCTTCAAAATTTCAATTTGTAAAAACTACCCAAACTTTCTGAATACGCCATGAAATCAAATGAAACAAAAACCAATCTTGCGTATTTTTCAACAAGGAATTCAATGGTACAATTAGAATTGTCTAAATATGCCTCTAACTCAAAACACGATAGCAAAACCTCAAATAGCTCAAATTTGCAATTTCAATGGCACAGTCACATACATTCATGATAAGCAAAAAAATAAATGAGGGAACACATCATAAATATCATGACAAATAAGTTTTATGTTCAATGTACATCAAGATATAGCATGGTTCACTGAGTTTCAGTTTGAAGGGAACTTACCTCTTGGAGCAAAAAGTCAAAATCCTCCAAAGATGTTACATAGTAGTTTTGATGATCTGGATACCTTTAATGGACCTCCTATGAACCTTTAGAATGCATAGAACCCAATGGAACCAACTGGAACAAGTTGTGCTTCCCTTCTTGCAAAATGGGAAAAGTGAGATTTTGAACCTTAGCCAAATTGAGCTACAGTCAAGTTTTGAAGTTGTGGATAGTTTAAGACATGTTGGAGGGTTGATTTTGAATGATCAAATGGTTTGGAAAGGTCATAATCAAGTTTTGGTATAGAAGATGTAGAAAGTCAACAGTTTGAGGTTTTGAGAGTTAACTTTTTTATCTTGATGATTTTGGATGAGTATGGTAGTTTGGACAGGTCTAGGGGATGATTTGTGGTGTGTTTGAACTATTGGTTTGGTGATTTGGTGTTTGGAAATGAAATTGGTTGTGTTTGTGCAAAATGAGGTTGTTTGGAACAAGTGAAGGTTTGATTTGTGTTGTACCCCAAATTTTACCCCTTAGATGTCATAACATTTTGCATTGACATTTAGGTTCAAGCATCTATGCATTGTTAACTAACCATTTCATTTTTTGCAAGCTTGTTTCTTCTATGAAAAGCCAGGACTTATACCATGAGGAGGACAAAGTCTCCTAAAGAAGCGAAGGCCCCAAATGCAACTATTGAGCTCATCTACATCCTAAAAGTCTCAATCAACAAGAATTCAAGTGTGACTGGCTCTCATTACCAGGTGCCTCGAGCCACAAGTTCGCCCTGCCTCCAATTAGGGTTTTGTCAAGACAAGTTTGTCATAGCCTTTGATAATGATCAAGAGTGGTGCTCAAGCTCTCGGACATGACTCCATGTGGTAGTAGACATCCTCAGAGAATATCTATGAGCCTTATATGTGATTAAAGAAGCAAATCATCAAAAACCATTCCAGTGCATTCACCAGTGAAATTAAGGTTTTGACTGAGGCCCTAATCCCCGAGATTTTGATCCAAAATGAAACATCCAAGTCCTCAATCCATCATGACATATCTCATTGAGAAGTTAAGGCATTAGAAATCAAGTTTCAAGAAGTTTCTTACAAAGGAAGCAAAGTTTGGTTCATGGAACTTTATAAATAAGGAAATTTCACTACTTGTGCCAAACTTGAAACAGTCATAACTTTCAAACCACACATCTAAATTGAGTGACTCAAAGCTCAAATGGAAGCTCTTTCCATGATCTTCAAAACATATTAGAGGACCCTCTTTCAAAAAAATGCTTGGTGTTTGAGTTACAAGACTTGGAAGATAAATCACCCTTAAGGACTTGGTGAAATTTTTAGCATTTTCACCTTATTTGCACACAACTCTAACCCGATTTTACATATAGTTCCAAGCTTCAAATAAAAAATCTTTGAACATGAAAGTCGTAGAGGGCATTGAGGGCTTTCCAAAAAGTATTAGAACTCCTCAATCCATTTAGTGAGCTATGAGTTTCGAAGCTTCAAAGTTTGGGGTGCATTTCTTGATTTTCAAATTACCAACTTATGCATAATGGTACAAACTCTTCCTAAACCCCAAGACCTTCACCTTTCTGATGTTGTGAGACTAGTTAAACACCATTTAGACCTCTGCCACGATTCACTCAAGTGGTATCATTAAAATAACTTAGTTTTATCCAACTTGGTGCAAGTGGACATGATGAAAGAGAAACTTTTCTACACAAAAGTATGGCTATTTCTTCTCCTATTTTCCTTGATCCTTAGACCAATCCCATCAGTCCACCAAATCAAAACCAAACCCTGTCATATACCAGAGATCTTGGAGACTTTTGCATCCAAAAGCCAGCTCACACAATGGAAAGGAAAAGTTAGATTTTGGCAAGTTGCACTTGTTGCCCATACCTCCACTTTTCCATTTCCCTATAAAAGGAGGGGCATCCTCACTTGTTTTCTCACCAACAATTCACTTAAAAACTTGATCGCGACTTTCTGAGTCTAACGGTTACTAACTGCAAGTGCACAGCCTATCACGTAGTAATAAAGATATCGATCCCACAGGGACTTGCTAATCAATCTAGTGTTACGGTTTGCTACTGTGTTTAGCTAAGGCGAAGATGTTCTAGTTTTTAAGTTCAAAAAGGGAAACTAAAGGGAATCTAAATTTTTAGAATAAACTAGTTGATATTAGGATATCGGTACGTAACTTAGTATACCATCGTGGATTCTATAAGACCTAAGCGTATAAAAATAAGCCCCATTATATTTCTGTAGAAAATATTAGTTTAAAAACCCTCACCTCACACTCTTGTGGTTATTGCTTCAGACTATACTCCTAAATCATAACGTCTGCTCTCGCTAGCCCGTCAGAGTTTAAAAATACTTTTTGAAAACTAATACAATCTAATAAACTTTAAAGTGCTCTCGCTGTTTTTAAAACCAATGCCCGATTTCAGCTATCCGGTTAGAATCTCACACTCTCGTGGATCTTAATCCTAACCTTTTCTACCTTTTTACTCTCGTAACAAAAGTCCAGTTTTACTTAAGAAATCGCGGCCAGAAATTAAGTTGTTTATGGTTTTAGCTTAGAATTATCGAATCCAATTCGGTTACTTCATTACATACCGATAAATCGGATTTAGCTAGACATATTACTTAAAACAAACATGCATAAATATAAATTGCAAAACAGCAAATTAAACATGGCAGTGAGAAAACGATAATGCTATTATTAAGATAATGAATAAAAACCTAATAAATATGCAATAAGTTGGTTCTTGCAATTCCTCCACAAGTTGGTAGGCGTTTGCTCGATGTATCGGAATAACGAAGGATGAAGGCAAGATTGAAAATAAATCCTAACTATGGTGCAATAGCTCCTTAATGTGAGAAACTACCACTATTTCAAGTAATGGTAAACAAGGAATAGAAACGGGAAACAAACAAGGAATGAATGGAAAGTAAAATTAAAAAAAATGGGAATAAGTTCTGCAGCAATTCGGGTGAAAATTCTTTAGGCGTGTGTGTGTTTTTCTCTTCAATCAATGTTGTATTTATAGCCAAGCCTTTGCCTTTACGTTAGAGAAATAATAGGAGCATAATCCTTGGTGGTTGAGAAGTCTACGGGAGACTGGCTCACATGCAGTTGGAGTTGAGGGAGAGAATCTAGGAGAACTGGTCAACGTGCGTGTGCATTGGGCTTCCTTTTCCATGTCTGCGTTCTGAACAAAATAACTATCTTTGAGCGTGTGACGGTTGTGCCGAGGGTGTGATGGTCGTGATAAGCTTTGGGAACGTGACGGTCATGGTAGGTGTGTGACGGTCGTCACACACTCCACTTACCATTTTCTGCTATTTTTCTCATTGTTTCTTCCTGTTTTCTTCTCATTTTCTCATGTTTTCTCTACTTTGCTCCTTTTAGCTTGGACAATGAAATACCTGCGAAAACACTAGAATACTTGCGGAATAATCGTAACTTAAACTGAAATGACGCAATTATTAGTCGTAAACCGAGGCAAATATATGATACATTTTCGTGTTATCAAACTCCCCTATACTTAAATCTTTGCTTGTCCTCAAGCAATTAATCAGTAAGAATGTCGGACAAGTTTTATCAAATGCACACACATGACATACCTTTGGTTATGAAAATATTTTGTGAGGCATTTTGTTCGGATGACGGATACTCAAGTAAAACAACAAAGAAACATTAGTGACACAAGCAACAAGCATAATCATAGACCTCCCTTCTATACAAGTCAGTTCTAATAATTCTATTATAGCTCAACCTAAAGTTTCTCGTATCTATTTCACCCAGTTTCATTCTAGCGCAATCACATTAAGCCCTTTGCCTTTACACGTACGTAGTGGAGTAGCCGGTTAGTGACTTTGATCCTTTTTAGCACGGGGTCTGGTACACAAGTTTGGTAACCCTTTATATATATCCTGATCGTAGGTTGTGGGGGATCGAACCGTAATTCGCCCTACCGAGTTCAGAACCAGGTTCCTCTGAACCAACCAACAATGGATTCTTTCTTTTGTAATACTTTTGCAACCGTAGGTTTGGTGCAATTTTCGATTTTTCTCAAAAGCGAAGAATACGAAAGCTATTTAATGATTCGGCATCAAACACTTATCTTCATTGGCTCTCCACGTGGTTTGTGTTTAAGACGGTGCTGACTGCTAATATAAACTATTAGGGGTTACTTTAGAACTAGAACTGAGGGTATCAGTATAATGGGTATTGAAACTGATCTCGCGTATGCAAGAGGTCTAAGGTGTCAAGACGGTATCAATCTTGTTAAATTTTTTCTCGATTTCCTAACATAGCCTAATGTTTTGGTATGTTAAGTTGTGCAATGATCATAAATTTTTTTGTTATAGCTGAATAAAGTGGGGAAATTTTGAAATGTACGAAAATTTCATATAAATGCTTCTTTATTCGAAAGGAAATACAAAGGGGAAAAATAAAAGGTACCTCTCCCACACTATATCGGACATTGTCCTCAATGTTTCGATATAAACGCGGAAAGAAACTACAAAAAGAGACAAAACTAAAACAAAAATAAAATATAAATCTAATGAGGACCACGTCCTCTGCCTCGGGTGCGAACGCATCCATGTTGGGCTACATGATCAGGAATGCCTACGTGATGGATATAATCATGTAGGTCTTGTACGCATAGCGTCAGGGCACCCATCTCTTCTATCACTCCGTCGATCCGTTGACCTTGCTGGACTTGCCCCTGTTGGATTTGTCGCATAAGGCTCATCATCTCATTGTAATGCCTCTGTTGCTGTTCTTCTCTTTGGGCGGCCAATTGGTTTTCTTGCCATATGCCCCTTAAGATTTCTTCATTAGTGACGGGGTCTTGTTCTGGAGTGGCGCGACGACGACGTCCGGTGGATGTTGAGGCTTCTCGGGCAGGATGTGGTGGGTTTTCAGTAGGTGGCTGATCCATTTCTTGCTCCATTTCATCGACCGCTTCATTATTTTGGTTTTCTTGAGCAACCACATTAGGCTCAGGAGCTCGGAGATCAAAAAGCCAATTTTCTTGTCTTTTAGGGTCGATGTGGTCTTTGCATGGCATGATGATGCTCCTGATTATTCCGGTACGGACCACTGGATGGTATCGTCCATCCGCCCTTGCTTTAATAAGGTGGGAGGAGTGACAATACTCGGTATCCAGGGACTCAGGTGGTATGAAAGGTAAATTAGTGAGGTTGTCTCCCAGACCAAGGCCGAGTGCGATAGAAGTGACTATACCTCCGAAGTAGAAAGGTTTAGAACCTCTAGCACAGTTGGCGTGGATGTGAGACAGTAGGAACGGAGCTGCATTAATCGGTTCAGGATGGAGCAGACAGCGAAGGAAAAAGAGTTCCTTGGAGTTTACTTTGTGGTTGCTGTCCCTCGTGAAGATTGTGTGTCCTAAAACTCGATGAAAATACCGTATTGCTGGGTTATGAATGTAGGTTGCGTTTAGGCTGTCCCAGCTTGAGGCAGCTACACCTGTAAGTCGATTCCAAAGGTCGAAGGCTTCCTGGAACCATGCATCGTTAGGCAACCGACAATGAACATTCTCGCCATGATGGAATCCAAGCATTTGGGCAAGTCGGTTTTGGCCCACCGAATACTCAGAGCCAAACATGCGGAATGTAGCTACACCTGTAAGTTGGTTCGTATTGCCCGGAGGTGTAACATAAGCAAATGAGCTCAGAAATTCCAGGGTCAGAGCTTCGTAGGTAGGCTGCCCTTGTGTACATAGCTGCCATAAACCGGTATTTTGGAGCCTCCAACGTACACCTTCTAGCATACCCAACTCTTCAAGGCTGGCAATGTGGACGTACCGCGTTGGTTGGAAAGAGCGTTGGTAGAAGCTGATGTAACTCGCCCTTTGGCGGTCACCGGCTTCTCCTTCTCTGAATGTAACATTAGAAAGGTCAGGGGCTTGTCTAGTGCATCTGGCCATGGTGCATGCAAAGTGAAGTAGGTTTAATGGAGGAAGTGGGTGTGAGTAAGGGTTGTTATGTGAGAATGAGAATGTTTCATGAGGTTTAAATAAGAGGGTTTGGAAATATGAAATGGTGGAAAAAATTTGGGATTCAATGTGGGTTTTATGGAGATTAATGTGAGTGGGACGGTTGAGGAGAGTAGATAGAGAGTGGGTCGTTTGAAAAGAAATTGGAAGGAGAAGAAGATGAAGAGAAAGGGTCTCTGTTAATAAAACAGAGAGCGCATTTAAAACAAGTATGACGCTCGTCATGGACCCGTCTCGGTCGTAAGCCGTGTGACGGTCGTGACAGGGGCGTTACGCCCGTCATGCTCACAAAGTCTGCTTTCTCACAGAGACTTAATAAAAGCTGGCACATTAAATAAATAGAACATGGTAATTGTTAATAGCAGTAACATAGATAAATATTAGAATGCAAATAAAATGACAGAATTAATTTAAACTAAGCAGGAACATTATATCATCAACTCAACCACAAGCAATGAATACGAATGAAATACTTTATTAAAATTGGAAATTCATAGCAGTGTACTTAAAGTAGAATTGCAGTAGTATTAAAGTTGAAATTGGACTGAAATAAACTTGTTCCTTGACATTAAAAAGAAAATAAAGTAAAGCATTAAAAGAAAAGCAATTAAATGGAAAAATACAGTGTGACAATATTAGCCACATTGATTCTTCAAAGATTCCACAACTTGGTTCAGATGATCAAATTGCTCCACAGCGGTATCCATTAGTCTAATGACATCAAGGCGCATAGTTTTGAGTTCATCCTTTACCTCAGGAATCTCAGTTTTGAACCCATCCATAGTGCCAAGGATGGTTGTCAAAGTTTCAGCATATGCACTAGTGTCAGGCTCAGTAAAATTATGGTAGTTTGGAGGGGTTTCAGGGTCAGTTTCAGTGTCAGACACATGACTACCAAAATCTCTTTCAGGCAGGGGCTCATCTAAATCATACAGCCAATTGTGGCGGTTATGCACACTAGTTCGCTCGTGATCAGGTAGTGTAAAATGTGGAACAACTTCATTATTGATCAGGAGTTGAAACAGGGGTGGTCCACGATTTTTAATGAGTCCTCGGTCAAAACAGAAAGTGAGGTTCATTGGCCTATATCCGCCTAGAGGGTTCACTTGGGAAAGTCGTGTTCTAAATCCCATGGCATCAGCAATTTTGGTTACGAGGCCACCTATCAAAATAGGACCGCGGTCAGCTTGAGCAATCCTGCGGAGATTGTCGAGCATGAAAGTAGCTACATTAACGGGTCGGGATTGAAACACACAAAACATGATAAACAACTCATCTCTAGAGATTAGGGTGTCATTCTCGGCTTTTCCAAAAAGGGTGTAGGCTAAGATCATATGAAAGTATCTTATGGCCGGGTTGTGAATTTAGAATTATCGAATCCAATTCGGTTACTTCATTACATACCGATAAATCAGATTTAGCTAGACATATTACTTAAAACAAACATGCATAAATATAAATTACAAAACAGTAAATTAAACATGACAATGGGAAAATGATAATGCTATTATTAAGATAATGAATAAAAACCTGATAAATATGCAATAAGTTAGTTCTCGCAATTCCTCTACAAGTCGGTAGGCTTTTGCTCGATGTATCGGAATAACGAAGGATGAAGGCAAGATTGAAAATAAATCCTAACTATGGTGCAATAGCTCCTCAATGTGAGAAACTACCACTATTTCAAGTAATGGTAAACAAGGAATGGAAACGGGAAACAAACAAGGAATGCAAGGAAAGTAAAAGTAAAAAAACGGGAATAAGTTCTGCAGCAATTCGGGTGAAAATTCTCTAGGCGTGTGTGTCATGATAAGGTCGTACTGAAATACTACTCCAGAAAAGGTCTAGTTCACCTTCCATTACTAAATCTTCCTGTGCCATAGTAAAAACGTCGGGTCCATTGGGGAAATCCAACAGGTCCGCAATCTCTCTAATGTTGAAGCGGCACGTGTATCTAAATAGCCTAAAGGTTATGTTACCCCTATTGAATCCTATGCCATAGTTAGGGTTATAGGACAATGAGCTTAGGAATTCTAGGGTCAGCCTGTGGTAAGTTGGATACTTCTTTCTAGCAAAACCTTCCCATCCTATCTGGCTAAACATAAAGTTTATGCTATCTCCTATACCTAAGGCAGTCATGGTAGGTCCATGGGCAAATTTGGTTAAGGCCATAGGTCTGCGAGAGAGAACCTCATAGCGGTGCCATTGGACAGCGTCCCTGAATAGCACAACCATGATGTCTTCATTATTCATCTTAACAGTTAGTCAGAAATGGAAAGCAAATGGAGAAGGAAGAAGGTAGTAAGACTTTAAAATCTTGTAGCATGTAATTATAAAATCAGCACAGTAGTTTCCATAAAAATTTTAAATTTTTTAGAAAAGAAAATAAATAAATAAAAATGAAAAATCAATGAAAATAAGATTAAGAAAGTAAATGGAAACGAAAAGAAACGAAAATAAAGTTGAGAAAAATGTAAATAAATTTAAAAAGAAATGAAAATAAAAGAAAGTTAAAAGGAAAGAAAACAATCTCGTGGGTTGCCTCCCACTAAGCGTTGTTTTTAACGTCGTAAGCCTGACGAAAGCTTAGTGGTAGTTTAGTCATATGGATGAGTGGTCAGCTCTAAAAGTCTTAGACTTTTCAAATAATCTCTGTTTGCGATATTACGGTAGTGTTTTAAGCGTTGCCCGTTTACTATAAATGGTTCACTATTTCTTCCTTTTATTTCTATCGCTCCACTTTGAAAAACTTTAGAAATTTCAAAAGGTCCTGACCACCTAGATCTATGTTTTCCTGGAAAAAGCTTAAGTCTCGAATTAAATAGGAGCGCGACGTCTCCCACACTAAATTCTTTTCTAGATAAACGCTTATCGTGCCATCTCTTAGTTCTTTCTTTATATATGCGGGCGTTTTCATAAGCATCTAGTCTTAATTCTTCTAATTTGTGCAAATCTAAGATTCGTTTTTCTCCTGCGGCAGCGTAATTTAAATTTAGGGTTTTAATAGCCCAATAGGCTTTGTGCTCTATTTCTACCGGCAGATGACAAGATTTTCCATAGACTAACTTAAATGGAGTGGTTCCTATAGGGGTTTTATAAGCGGTTCTGTAAGCCCATAAAGCTTCATTAAGTTTAGTTGACCAATCCTTCCTAGAGGTAGCGACAGTCATTTCTAAAATTTGTTTTATTTCTCTATTCGAAACCTCGACTTGTCCACTGGTTTGTGGATGATATGGGATTGCCACACGATGTTTGACTTCATATTTTGATAGCAGTTTATCGAATATTTTAGATATGAAATGGGAGCCACCGTCACTAATGACAAGTCTTGGCACACCAAATCTAGGAAATATTATGTTCTTATAGAGCTTTATCACTACTCGTGTGTCATTTGTAGGAGAAGCTACAGCCTCGATCCATTTGGAAACGTAATCGACAGTGACGAGTATGTACTAGTTACCAAAAGACGACGGAAATGGTCCCATGAAATCTATTCCCCACACGTCAAAGACTTATACTTCTAGAATGTCCTTTTAAGGCATTTCATCGCATCTGGAGACGTTACCAGTGCATTGACACCGGTCGCAATTTATAACCGCGATATGGACATTTTTCCATAGAGTAGGCCAAAAGAGGTCAGCTTGCAAAATCTTAGCACAAGTCTTTGAAGTGTTCGCCTGCCCACCATAGGGCGCGGAATGACAATGAGAAATTATGTCTTCCACCTCATCTTCGGGTACACAACGATGGAAAATACCATCAGCGCCCCTCTTGAAGAGAAGTGGTTCATCCCAATAATAGTGTTTAAAGTCGTGGAAGAATTTCTTCTTTTGTTGATAGGTTAGATCAGGTGGCAGTACTCCAGCTGCTAGATAGTTAACAAAGTCAGCGTACCATGGCAGCGTGGTCTTAGTGTAAATAGATTCTACCGCTTCATTAGTTTCTGTATCAGTATAAGTCAAGGATTGTTCTATTGTATCGCTTTCTAACTGGGCTAAGAATCTTTCATAAGGGAAATCGTCATTAATAGGTACTTGGTCTGGTTGGATGTTTTCCATTCTCGACAGGTGATCAGCTACTACATTTTCAGTGCCTTTCTTGTCCTTGATTTCTAAGTCGAATTCTTGTAGGAGTAGAATCCACCTCAGAAGCCTCGGTTTGGCGTCCTTTTTGCTTAATAGGTATCTGATTGCGGCTTAATAGGTAGGAACGAAATTTATCCAATGCGAACACGAAAGCCAAGAGTTCCTTTTCTGTGATAGTGTAGTTCATTTGTGCATGATCCAAGGTTCTACTGGCATAGTAGATTGCGTGAAGCTTTTTGTCCTTTCTTTGTCCTAGGACTGCACCTACAGCATAGTCGCTCACGTCGCACATGATTTCGAATGGTTTATTCCAATCTGGGGGTTGCATAATGGGTGCTGATATTAAAGCTTGCTTGAGTGTTTGAAATGCGTCCAAGCATTTGTCATCAAAGACGAATTCAGAGGCTTTCATTAACAGCTCAGTTAGGGGTTTGGTTATCTTAGAGAAATCTTTAATGAAACGTCGGTAAAAATTGGCGTGTCCTAAGAAACTTCTTATTTCTCTGATAGTTTTCGGTGGCTGGAGATTTTCTATTACTTCTATTTTTGCTTTGTCGACTTCGATTCCTCTGTCGGATACTATATGTCCTAGCATGATTCCTTGTCAGACCATGAAATGGCATTTTTCCCAATTCAGCACTAGGTTGACTTTTACACATCGTTCAAGTACCATTTCGAGGTTTGATAGACATCCTTCAAAACTTTCCCCACAGACAGAGAAACCGTCCATAAAGACTTCCATTATATCGTCTAAGAAGTCTGAGAAGATGGACATCATGCATCTCTGAAATGTTGCGGGTGCGTTACATAATCGGAAAGGCATTCGCCGGTAGGCAAAGGTTCCATAGGGACATGTGAAAGTAGTCTTTTCTTGGTCGTCAGGATGGATAGGAATTTGGAAGAATCCGGAATATCCGTCTAAATAGCAAAAGTGGGAGTGTTTAGCCAGACGTTCAAGCATTTGATCTATGAATGGTAAAGGGAAATGATCTTTACGAGTGGCTTTGTTTAGTTTTCTATAATTGATACACATTCTCCATCCAGTTTGAGTGCGTTGTGCTACAGATTCGCCCTTTTCATTATTGATGACTGTAACACCTCCTTTCTTGGGTACCACGTGAACTGGGCTAACCTATTCACTATCGGATATTGGGTATATGATTCATGCTTCTAACAGCTTTTGCACTTCTCTCTTAACGACATCACTCAGAATGGGATTGATTCTCCTTTGATGTTCTCTAGAGATTTTACAGTCTTCCTCAAGCATGATGCGATGCATACAGATAGAGGGACTTATTCCTTTCAAATCTGAGATGTTATAGCCTAAGGCAGTCGGGTACTTTCTCAGGACATGCAATAATTTCTCGGTTTCTATTTGTCCTAAGTCTGCATTGATTATAACTGGTCGTTCGAGTTTTGTATCTAGGAATTCGTACCTTAGATCTTTGGGTAATGTCTTCAGTTCTACAGCTGGTTTCTTTGGGCAAGGCATAGGGTCAGGAGTGAGTGCGAGACATTCACTTAGATTATGATCTTGGTATTCACCATGCCAATTATCATCTTCAAAAATCGGTGGCATCGGAATTCTCAGCACTTCAGAACACGTGTTTTGGTGTTTTTCCATTTCTTTAACGCATTCATCAATTGCATCTAGGAAGCAGCATGAATCTTCTATAGCAGGTGCTTTGAAAATTTTTGAGAGGATAAATTCTACTTTTTCTTCACCAACCTCGAAAGTCAGTTTTCCTTTTTTCACATCTATGATGGCTCTGGTAGTAGCTAGGAATGGTCTTCCTAAAATGATAGGGATGTTTGAGTCTTCCTGGATGTCCATGATTATGAAATCTGTAGGAATATAGAATTGTCCTATACGTACTGGAACATTTTCTAGCATTCCTAGAGGAAATTTCACTGATCTATCAGCTAGTTGTACAGACATTCTTGTTGGTCTCAGTTCTCCCATGTTGAACCTTTTACAAATAGACAAGGGCATTAAACTGATGCTGGCTCCTAAATCACATAGGGCTTTGTCTATGACAGACTTTCCAATCACACATGGTATAGAGAAACTACCAGGATCTTTTAGCTTATGAGGCATGTTGTTTTGGATTATAGCGCTACACTCTGCAGTAAGCATAACGGTTTCAGTATCCTTGAGCTTTTTCTTATTAGTTAATATTTCTTTTAGGAACTTAGCGTATGAGGGCATTTGTGTGATTGCTTCTGTAAAAGGTATTGTGACATTTAATTGTTTCAGAAGTTCAACAAATTTCTTAAATTGGCCTATGTTTTTAGATTTAGCGAATCTTTGGGGATACGAGATAGGCGGTTTATAAGACGGCGGAGGCACATATGGTTCTTCTTTCTCTTTGGCCTCTTTGCCGTTATCTTCCTTCTCGTTTTCCTTTGGTTCACCTTCCTTTTCAGACTCCTTACTAGGCTTTTGGTACATGGCTGGATTTTCGATTCTTGGGTCAATGGGTCCTTCTAATTCTGTTCCACTCCGAAGTGTTATAGTGTTGGCATGTCCCTTCAGATTAATTTGAGTTTGACCTGGAAGGTTCCCAGCTGGGGCAGCGGTAACTGCTTGTTGTTGAGCCACTTGTGAGATTTGTGTTTCTAACATTTTGTTGTGAGTGGCTAAAGCGTCAACCTTGTTGACTAATTGTTTGATTTACTCACCGGTGTGAACATTCTGGTTAAAGAACTCCTTGTTTTGTTGAGCTTGTGTAGCAATGAAGTTCTCCATCATAACTTTAAGGTTTGACTTCCTAGGAACGTTGGGAACGTTAGCAGTAGGTTTTTGATATCCTGGTGGCACAACAGGCGCTTGTCCAGGTGCATACAGAGCGTTATTATTCTTGTATGAAAAGTTTGGATGGTTTTTCCAACCAGGATTGTAGGTATTTGCATATGGGTTTCCTTGAGCATAATTCACTTGATCAGCGGAGACTCCTGCTAAAATTTGGCATTCGGGGGCAGCATGTCCGGGTACTCCGCATAATTCGCAGTTTGGAGCTACGGCAGCCACGGTGGCTGCGGGTGTTATGGTCAAGTTGTCTATCTTTTGAGCAAGAGCATCTACCTTAGCATGGATATGATCAAGACTACTAACTTCGTACATTCCACCTTTCGTTTGAGCTTTCTCCACTGGCGTTCTTTCACCTCCCCATTGGTAATGGTTTTGAGCCATGCTTTCGATGAGTTTATAGGCTTCGGTATAGGGTTTGTCCATAAGTGTACCACCAGCGGCGGCATCTATTGTCATTCTTGTATTGTACAAGAGACCATTGTAAAATGTATGGATGACCAACCAATCTTTAAGACTGTGATGCGGACACATCCTCATCATATCTTTGTATCTCTCCCATGCATCGTAAAGAGACTCAGTATCTTTTTGTCGAAATCCATTAATTTGGGCTCTCAGCATAGCTGTTTTGCTTGGTGGGAAATAACGTGCTAAGAACACCTTTTTCAACTCATCCCACGTAGTGACAAAATTTGATGGCAAGGATTGCAACCAAGCCCAAGCTCTGTCTCTTAATGAGAAAGGAAAAAGACGTAGTCTTATCGCGTCTGCAGTCACACCATTTGACTTCACTGTGTCTGCGTACTGCACAAATTTGGTCAAATGTTCATTAGGATCGTCTGTAGGATTTCCAGAAAATTGATGTTGTTGTACGACTGACAGCAATGAGGGTTTCAACTCGAAATCGTTTTGGTTGATAGCGGGGGCAGCAATGCTGTTGTGTGGTTCTTGCTCAGATGGGGTAGCATAATACTTAAGAGGACGGTTGTGTGGTCGATCAACCATGTTTCGTTCTTTGACTGGTTCAGGAGTATGAGCGAGAAGATCGGGAATATTATACTTGCGTTGATACTCAAGTATTCTGCATCTCAAATGTAAGAAACGCTCAAATTCGGCAATTGGTGGTTGCAAGTCTTCGCTCTGTGAACGAGTACTTGGCATACAATCAACGAAAAAGAAAAAGGGAAATAGAATTTGTTGTCGTTAGTCTATACTGCGAAACAAAGAATCGCACTATTGACTAAATCAAAGTCCCCGGCAACGGCTCCAAAAACTTGATCGCGACTTTCTGAGTCTAACAGTTACTAACTGCAAGTGCACAGCCTATCGCGTAGTAATAAAGATATCGATCCCACAGGGACTTGCTAATCAATCTAGTGCTACGGTTTGCTACTGTGTTTAGCTAAGGCGAAGATGTTCTAGTTTTTAAGTTCAAAAAGGGAAACTAAAGGGAATCTAAATTTTTAGAATAAACTAGTTGATATTAGGATATCGGTACGTAACTTAGTATACCATCGTGGATTCTATAAGACCTAAGCGTATAAAAATAAGTCACATTATATTTCTGTATAGAATATTAGTTCAAAAGCCCTCACCTCACACTCTCGTTGTTATTGCTTCGGACTATACTCCTAAATCGTAACGTCTACTCTCGCTAGCCCGTCAGAGTTTAAAAATACTTTTTGGAAACTAATACGATCTAATTAACTTTAAAGCGCTCTCGCTGTTTTTAAAACCAATGCCCGATTTCAGCTATCCGGTTAGAATCTCACACTCTCGTGGATCTTAATCCTAACCTTTTCTACCTTTTTACTCTCGTAACAAAAGTCCAGTTTTAATTAAGAAATCGCGGCCTGAAATTAAGTTGTTTATGGTTTTAGCTTAGAATTATTGAATCCAATTCGGTTACTTCATTACATACCGATAAATCGGATTTAGCTAGACATATTACTTAAAACAAACATGCATAAATATAAATTACAAAATAGTAAATTAAACATGACAATGGGAAAACGATAATGCTATTATTAAGATAATGAATAAAACCCTGATAAATATGGAATAAGTTGGTTCTCGCAATTCCTCCACAAGTCGGTAGACTTTTGCTCGATGTATCGGAATAACGAAGGATGAAGGCAAGATTGAAAATAAATCCTAACTATGGTGCAATAGCTCCTCAATGTGAGAAACTACCACTATTTCAAGTAATGGTAAACAAGGAATGGAAACGGGAAACAAACAAGGAATGCAAGGAAAGTAAAAGTAAAAAAAAACGGGAATAAGCTCTGCAGCAATTCGGGTGAAAATTCTCTAGGCGTGTGTGTGTGTTTTTCTCTTCAATCAATGTTGAATTTATAGCCAAGCCTTTGCCTTTACGTTAGAGAAATAATAGGAGCATAATTCTTGGTGGTTGAGAAGTCTACGGGACACTAGCTCAAATGCAGTTGGAGTTGAGGGAGAGAATCTAGGAGAACTGCTCAACGTGCGTGTGCATTGGGCTTCCTTTTACACGTCTGCGTTCTGAACAAAATAACTATCTTTGAGCGTGTGACGGTCGTGGCGAGGGTGTGACGGTCGTGATAAGCTTTGGGAACGTGACGGTCGTCACACACTCCACTTTCCATTTTCTGCTATATTTCTCATTGTTTCTTCCTGTTTTCTTCTCATTTCCTCATGTTTTCTCTACTTTGCTCCTTTTAGCTTGGACAATGAAATACCTGCGAAAACACTAGAATACTTGCGGAATAATCGTAACTTAAACTGAAATGACGCAATTATTAGTCGTAAACCGAGGCAAATATATGATACATTTTCGTGTTATCAAAAACCCTAAGAAACCTCTGAAGTTCTAGTTTAGTAAGTAAGGAAGTTCTTGAGAGAGTTGGAGCAAGGTTGCTACAAGGAGGAAGAAATCTTGGTTTGTTAGAATTCTTAAAGTGCAGTACTTCACCAGGTATTCCTTTTCCTATTTTTCACATCATGACCATAATCCTACATTGTTATCATGCTGTTATTTGAATATGATGTAGTTGTTCACATTGGTTGTTATTAATAACTTAGAGTGCACGGTGCTCATGTCCTTATGTCAAAAAATATCATGTTTGAAATGCTTTCAAATTGACCATTTTACTCAAGGTTGACAACATGTAGATTTGTTTGGATTTTTGTTGGTGTGACAAATAGTTGTTTCCACTATCCATTAACTCATAAGTCCATGTTCAAAATATCATGAGTTTTCTTATCATGTGTTTGTGGTGCATTGGAGCCGGATGATGTAATGTAGGAATCCATATGATGCATTTCTTAAACACTGCCAGTTTTTGACAATATAAGATCTGTACTTCCAAAATGTTGTGAACCTATTTTGAATGTGTGTTGGCATGACAGGTTGCTTTGACTCATCCTTTACTTTATGTCCTTAACTTCATGTTAATGCCAATACCATGGTCTCTTTTATGTTCAGGAAGTCAGGGTTTTTGTAGGATTGAAAACACATTTGTTTCAGATAATATTGATCATAGGGCTTTGGATTGATGTCCTGAATTCTCAGTATAGGTTGTTTAGTATCAGTGCAGTCTTGGAGCCTGATTAACATGAATGAAAGTTTCTTTTATAAGAGAGCTTTTCCTTGGTATGTGATGTCCAGGTTTTCGTAATATAGTCTGAGCATTCTGGTGCTCAAGCTGCTCCTTTTTGTGTTAGTTTGATTTGAACAATATGAAACTTTTTGGTTGAGGTCATGTTGTCATGACTTTCTCACATTACCAACTCATTGCCCCATGTTTTTCAAATGACATTATTTTGGTGCCAGGAATATTGATATATGCCATTCAAAAATGTATGTTCATTTGTTTCAAGTTTTGGTTTAAACAATTCATGCTTGACACTGTCAGTATTGGAGGATGCAATTGTTGTTTGTTCATATTAAATTTTACAGGCTTTGAAGCTACTCATGTGTTATATATTGGTTGTCTAAATCTATTGTAAGAGTCGTGAGAATTCTTGTTTGAGCTTGCACTGTTGAGGGCACGAGGGAGGTGTTCCTTTTCATTATTTTTCTGAACATACCATGCTTTTGTTTGCATTTAATACCATGATGAAGTCTTGGTCATGTGTAGTTGGTTTGAAATGTTGTTGTAGCTCTGTAACATCTTTATGATTGTTTTGCGAGTTCTTAAACTTTTATGGTACCACCCTGTTGTTGACCTGTATGCGTTTTGTGTGTTAGGGTTTAGTTTAAATAAAGGACACCGTGATATTCCTTGTTCTTTGCTGATTAATTTAGAGTTTTGTTTTGTTAAAAATGATTGAGTTTTGAGCGAGTTTTGATCATGGAAAGCATGGCCGTCGTTTTAATTTCACGAGATCGGTTTGTTTTCTGCATGGCTTGCATATTTAGATTGAAAGCATGGCAAGGTGATTGGTGGGTTTCATTTTGTCTGGTAGTCACTTAAAGTTGTGACTGATTGAGGAAGTCACTAGCATTTGGGTGTCACGTTCATTTACTATGTGTTTTAAAATTTATCAATTAACGTTTGAGGGTTTAAGTGTTACTGGGGTTGGCTTATACAACGAATGTATAGCCACCCCAGTGGTAACGACCAAGCGCTGAAACCAAAGGGGCTGGGGTTCGAATCCCCCTCGCCCCAGTCCCCTTTTGTTTTAATATTTTCATTTCTTTTCAGTTTTAAATGGGATTTGGGCCTAGCGAAAATGTTAACCACACCCCCCATTCTGCAGGCCCATGTGCCATTTACTTGTACTTTAGTTCTTTTTTTTTTTAAATACACCCCTCACTTGTTTTATATAAAAAACAACATTTTAATTTTTATTTCTTTCTTTTCTTCTTTTCTTTTTTTTTTTCCATTTTAACTCTAATTTAAATAGGCTCCAAAATTTCATAAATATTTTTTGATACTTAATTTGAATTTTATATGATATAATTTTCGCTTTTATTTTATTAAATCCAAATTTCACAAAGCATGTATAACTCTTGTTTTTTAATCTTGAATTATCTCTAGAAAATACTTGATCTTTGAGTTCTTGGTACGTAGGAGTTTCTTTAAAAAAAACTTAGGAGAGTTCATTTTGAAAAGGTTTTGTCTGATTTTGTTGTTAATTTTCTTGCCATGAATACCTTGCCTTTAATTTCAAAATTAATAATGATATGTATGTGTTCTCACATGCTTAAATGTTGTGGATCATATTACTATCCCTTGTCACATTGATTATGTGAATCATACTTTTGTTAAAAATATATGAATTCTAATAATCATTTGAATCTCAAGTTATTTGCAGCATTCTTGCTTATAGGAAGTCATCATCTCCTTATTCCAAAGGAAAGTCTCTTTATTGACTGTAAGGTCATAGATACTTCATTCCCTTTTAACCTATCCTTTCCCAAGAGATAGCCATTAATCTCTTATAACTCTTAACCTTTCTTTAACCGTCACAATCCTTTCATAAGAGATAGCCATTAATCTCTTCTCCTAAACAATCAATCCTCACAAGCTTTGCTTTCAAGCTTTTCACCCTGCTTCCCCTTGGCCTCATAGCCATTTACATCATAACTTATACTTAGAGAGTTTCTTAAACTCTGTATGAGCTCATACTTATTTCCCCTTGGAACTTTGGCCATAGTCAATGGTTCCTCAAATTCATCCTTAACCAGGTGAACTATGGTTGCTCTGATTCTTTAGTCAGATACGTAGGCACGAGATGCGATGTCTTGGCAAGCATGCTTAGTATACATACCCTTAGGTCTTTACCTTAGCACATTTTTCTTAGCAAGCAACTTTAACTTAACACAAATATAAACAAGAGGTTCCTGTAGAGTACTACAGATACTTAGGGTACTAATACCTTCCCTTAGTATAACCAACCCCCGAACCTTAGATCTCTTATTAGGGTTTTCGTTATTTACCCTTTCCTTTTGATAAATCAAAGATCGGTGGTGAATTTCAAAGATGTGTGATTCAAGTTAATTAATAGCTTGTTATCCCATTCTCACCGCAACGGAAAATGGTGACTCCACTGGGGAAGACATCCCTTAAGAGGGTTAAGCCAACCTTGTTTGCATTTGTGTTATTTCTATGTTTGCTTGCTTGTATATCTGTACATATTCATATCTGTATATATATCTCCTTGTGCTTGGGCTTTTCTGTGTGCAGGGTTGTTACCTTGAGTGGTGAGGATAAGTCCTAACCCGGACTTGAGCGTACATTTATGATAGTATCGTGGACATAGTCAAGGAGACTTCGAGGGAGTAATCCCAAAGGAGTTGACTTGAGGTTCCACACTCAGTTGAGGCCCTCTTGAGGGTGGTATATGTTGAACGAGCTATCGTGAATGCATTGCCACTTTTGACCTAGGTGCCCGTGAAACTCATGACCATTAGTTACCTTCAACCCACTTGGCCTCTTAGGATGTAGTGCGGTGACTATGAGGGAGTAATCCCAAAATAGTTGATACGCGATACTACACTCAGACGAGACTCTCTTGAGAATATTATTGACTACCAAGTAATTGAGAAATCGATAATATCTGAAAGATGGGTTGTTGACTCTAGGAACTCTTTAGAACCCGGTTCTACGGATACAATAACCCTAGTATACACCCTATGGTTGGTTATTTACCCAGACTTTATATTGTGGTCTTGAACCCTTGATCCTGTTGCACGTGTTTTGCATCCTGTTTGCATTGCATCGCATATCATTTGCATCCTTGCATGTTTCATTGCATATGTCTATTTGTCCAGTGGCTCATTTCCAGCTGTCTCTATCACCAGTGTCACCTGTGAGTCGTCAAGCTGATTCCTCGACACAAATACCGGACTAGAGCTAACTACAGACACAAAATGTTAGAGCAAGAGGCACATAATGTTGAGGTCCGAATGGAAATCGATGACCTTAAGTCAAGCATGACTAAACTAACTGAGATGCTTCAAGTTTTGATTGCTAGAGGAGAATCTCCCTAAAGAACTATCATCCAGGAAGTTTCAAGTGCTGATCCTCCACCTGTTCAAATGCCACCTTCAACTTGGCCCGAGTTTGGTTTTCCACAGAACTATTCTCCACCAATTGCATCCACTACTATGGTTGGTTAGATTGCTATGCCTGTATTTCAAGCTCCTATTTTCACCGAGCCCAGACCTATGGTTTATGCTATTCCACAGACTGTTCGAGCTTCTTTTAAGAATCCCCTCTTTGAGTACAATGCTGCCAGTGCTCAGTGTGAAGAGCCTGAAGACTTTGTTGAGCCTGAAGTTGTCCGAGAGCAGTTTCAGACCTTAGACAAAAGACTCAAAGCTATTGAGGGTACTGACTTTTTCAATATGGATGCAGACAACATGTGCTTAGTGTCTGATCTTGTTATGCCTGCTAAGTTCAAAACTCCAGAATTTGTGAAGTATAAGGGCCATTCTTGTCCAAGGGCTCATTTGGTCATGTATCTTCGCAAGATGACTGCTTATACCAAAAATCAGAAGCTGCTCATTCACTGTTTTCAGGATAGCTTGAGTGGAGCATCACTCCAATGGTATATGGGTCTCGAGAAAAACTCCATCCATTGCTTCCAAGATCTTGTAAATGCCTTCATGAAGCAGTATAAGTATTAGGGGTGGACAGTCGAAAACCATCCGACAAAACCCGACCGAACCGAAGCCTAATTTTATCAATGGATCGGTTTATTTTGAGTTACGGGTAAGCACGGTTCATTCATTTGGGTCTTATTAGATAAGACCGGTTGGGTTCGGTGATACATTTTTGATCCGTCGGAATTCGGACCCGACCGATTTCCAACTGGATTAGGGGTTTTAACCTGAAATTGGCCCAGAAAGTATTTGGCCCAAATTCTTAATTACAATTAGGGTTACTTACTTCTCTTCAGTCTCAGATTGCATTATTCACACAAAATCATGTTTCTCATCGTTGTGAGTTATCTTCTACTAGGGTTATTATCAGCCGCCACCATCGCCATCGTCACTCATCCTTCACTCGCTTCAAGCTTCAAGCCATCACCATCATCTTCTTCGTCACGTCGTCCCTGGTTCTCCGGTAAGTATCTTACTCTCTATCAGACGCATTTTTTTTGTTTTCTTCTTCACGATTCAGTCAATCTCTCACAAGTATATATTGCTTTCTTCCTTCCTTCTTCAACTAGTGTCATTTGAGTTACTGGGTATTCAAAATTGTTTTCTGATTTTTGTATATTCTATTTAAAATGTGTTGTTTGGCTTGTTGTTACTTGAAATAGAAATCTAAATGTGTTGTTTGGCTTGTTGTTACTGGATGTTGTTAGAAAATAATTGCTAAAATAATTTGTTAATTTGGGTTGTAATATTGTTGTAGGAAAAAATGAAATTGACTTTGTCTGGCTCAGTTGAAGCTCTTTTGGCTTTGTTGCTCGCTTAGAATCTGTCTTGTTCAATATTAAGACTTCAATCAAGATAGTTAGTTAATAAAGTTGGAGTTGTTAGTGAATTAATTGTTCAATTGAAATTTAGTTATTGAGTTTGTGAAGAAGATTTCAATTATATGAATTTTAGTGTAGGATGAAAATTTGGCTTTACATAGATCTTCTTAAAAATTGTCTTCTTGCCATGGTTTTTTAGTGTAGAAGAAAATCATGCTCACATAGATCTTGTTTTTTGTCTCATTTATTTTTCATTCTATTTATTTGCCATGTTTCTTAAGTTGCAGGCTATATAATGGTGGAGTAGATTATGTTGTCTTGTAATATTTGATATTTTGCACATAAAAAATAGCCATCCATGGTGAAATGGTTACTGATAATGTGTGATACTGTGAGTCTTTTCTGAGGTGTTCAAACATGAAATAACAAAAGGAAGACCTAAACTTGCAGCATGGATTGAGGTACAGTGGCAGTAGTTCTCTCTAAACTCAAAGCTTATTATAATTGTATTCTTATATATAAATTGATTTCAAATGTTTCAAGGGCAGTAGTTCTCTCTACAGTGGCAGTGAACAAATGTTTCTTTGGCAGGAGCTTAATAAGATTGATGCTTATACGCAGACAAGGGCTGGTCCAAATGAAATTGTTGATATTTTCAAGAAACTTTTTCTGGTAATACTAAAATCAACATCCACACATATGTCATGAATGATTTTGAATCAACTGTGATTGGTTTTTTCTTATTGTCTTTGCCACTTTTTAAACTTATAAAGTTCTAACTTGCAGCCTCAACAGTGAAAATGGGTTTGCAGTGGCACTATTTGAGATGTAAACCGATGCCAATGAAGTGTCATTTGTGTCTATGGGATGCTTCTTCAATCAAATGTTGGTTTGTTTGTCTGCTAGAGTTGCAGATCTAGTTGGATGTCAATAATATTACTCACTTATTTGATGAGACTCGTGATGAAGTTTATTATGATGCTTCAATTTCCATTTCAACTTATAATGAAAACTTTAGCTTATACTTCATGTTTCTATCTTGTTTAGTGTTTGTGTTTCTATCTTGTTCAGGGGTATGTGTTCTTTTCTAAAGATTTTTATTTTCTACCTTACAAATTAAGGTTTTTATACATGTTTTTATAACAATTCTGAAAATGAGATCTGTTAAATATTTAGTCTTCTGAGTTTATTCTTCATTTAATTTTGACCAATACTTTATACTTTATAGCTCAAGAACAAGGAATTAGAACAAACAAGATGATTGAGCTTTTAAATAAAGGTGTGTTGATACTTAAGTTATTCTAATTAGTATCAATATTTTGTTTCACTGATGCTGGTTCTTCAATGTTTTATTGTAGATGAATTTGTTTCTTACTGTCACATTAGAAATGGAAGCTTGGTAGATGATTTTGTTCCATACTCCTCCATTAACAAGATGCAGCATGTTTAATGTGATTGAGCTTGAAAATGGAAAGCTTGCTTAGAAATGGAAGTTTGGAAAAACTGACTATATCTTAATATATCTTAAGAAGTGTCAAGCCAATTATCATAATAAAAATAACTGTATCTTGAGATGAAAAATTTAATTCATTTAGGATCTTAAATTTGTTTAATGAATTTACTCTAAGTACTATTTTTCTTAAAAAATGAACTGTTATGTTTTGAATGAATAATGGCTCAAAATAGCCAAATTTATTGAATTGAATACTGAGAAAAAAAAATTAAAATTTCACAAATTAAGTGTGCCATAAAATTTTAGCTGGCCCAGTAAATATAGGCTATAAATAGCCCAATTAATAGAATTGAAAAATGTAGAAAAAATAAAAAAAAATCATAATTTTTAAGTGGGCCATAAAATTAGACTGGCCCAACAATTAGCTAAAACCGAAATAAACCGATCTAGTTAACCGAACCCGAAAAAACCCGAACCCAAAAAAACTGATAGTTAAATTGGTCGGAATTGGGTCAATATATATCACCCAAGGGTTGGGCCGGATTGGGGTTTTGGGCCCGAACCCGAACCGGCTCGAACCAATGTCCACCCCTAATAAGTATAACCTCGACATGGCCCCTAATCGCCGCCAGCTTCAAAATATGACTCAACATGAGAAGGAACCTTTTAAGGAGTATGCTCAGCGCTGGAGGGAGTTGGCTTCCCAAGCTAAACCTCCTTTGGATAAGAAAGAGTTGACTGGAATGTTCATGGATACCCTGTCTCCATTCTATTGGGAGAAGATGATTGGAAGTGTTTCCTCCAACTTCACTGATTTGGTTACTATCGACCAAAGACTCGAGGAAGGTCTTAAGAAAGGAAAAGTGTCAAAAGCTGCTGAATCCTCCAATGCTGTGAAGAAATCCTATGGGAACTTTCAGAGGAAAAGGGAATATCAGACTAACGCTGTAATGGTTGAAGTGAAAAGGCGTCGTCCCCAACCTCAGTATGTTATTCACCCTACTGTTGCTTTTGTCACTCCTGTGGTTACTACTCCACGGCCAGCTCAAGCTTCCTAACGTCTAACTGCAGGACAAAACCAGTACCGTAATAGGAATCAATTTGATTCTATTCCCATGACATACACCGAACTTTATCCTGGTTTGGTTCAACAAGGTTTGATTACCACAAGGCCTTTGCCTCCTCCTCCAAATCCTCTTTCAGCCAGCTATAGGGCTGATCTTCATTGTGAATACCATCAAGGTGGTGCGGGCCATAACTTGGAAGGTTGCTTTGCATAGAAGGCTAAAGTACAAGAGCTGATGAGAAACAAAATTCTCTCCTTTAAGGATAATCCAATGTTCAGATCAATCCTCTGCCAGGGCACGCCAAGTGAATTCTTCAGTCAACTTCAGCTCAGCTACTTCTTAAAGACAGGACAGCTCATCCTTATGTTTGATTAGTCACTAGGCCTTGTTTCTTGTTGTTTGCATTTTCCTTATTTTTTAATAGTTGTTTGCTTTCAAATTATGTTTGTATTTTCAAAATTAATGAAATGAGCATTGCAACTTTTGATTTAATTCATTTGTGTTTTCTATTTACTTCTTAATGCTTTTTCTTTCAAGAAAAATAAAAGAATTCGCTTGTCCACTTTCCTTTTATTATGTAAAGATTGGAAGGAGGATGATGAAAACGTCATACCCAAATTGTTGTTAGTATGCTTTCAAATCAAGACTTTGTTGACGATGTAAGGCATTGTTTCAATCCCCAAACACTGGAGACATAAGGAAGATAACCCCTCTTTAACCCCTTCGAGCCTTGAAGTATGAGTTTCTTTTCTTTACAAATAAAAACCTACAATCTTAACCTGGGGCAGGGTAGTTCTCAGTTAACTGGATTGTGCATTCAATTACAAGAGTTTCATGCAAGACGCCTTTCAACAAAAGTTCACAAAATTTCCTTCGGACACAGCAAGCAGGTGTTGAAGATGTCTTTCAAGTTCAAATGCCAATGATGGATAGGCGTAATCATTAAGTCAGGATGTCACAACCTTTCAACTCCTCCAAATTAAATGAACGAATATAGTACAAGTTGTTCCCAAAGTGATAAATGAAGAAGGGTCGTCAAGAAATACTTACTCAAAGAATGAGCCGAGTTCCTTTCGAGGCAAAAGCTAAGAAAGGTGTGAAGCTCATGACCTTACCTTATACAAAGAGAAGAAAGAACAAGCTTGTATGATAACCAAAAGTTGTAAGGAAGCATTGATCGTCATCTCGAGTCCATTGAATTTTGAACCATCATCATTACTATCATCAATGCAATTTCCAACATATGGGAACCTGAGTTCATAGTTTGAGTAACTGAGCATAGGACCGAAGTTCATCACGAAGATTGGGTGGGTCACAAATAAACTTTGAACCTTTATCCTTTGTTTTATGAACCGTGAACCAAGCCACGTTATAACCCTCAAAAGACCTAATTGAATTAAGGTTATTTTGAAAGCATACTACAGCAAGGTTGCGTAAACTGACTCCCAAAGATCTTTGAAGATCAATTGTTTTGGTGCTACACATTTTGCTTAAACTTCACTTTTAAATGTCTTGAACTGCCGTGTTCAGACCAGTGATTCATTTGTTTTATAATTTGATTTTGATTTCAAAAGTTGCATGAACTTTGCATTTACCACGTTTGTATGAACATTTTTTTTCTTGCAAACTAGCTTTTCTCTCAAGGAATTTTCAAACAATTAAGAAATGTGGTCAGTGATCCTATCAGGGGCAAGTTCTTTCCAGATCTTGTTGAAGAATCCGTCCAAGATTTGTTGTTCAGGGGCAAGTCCTTCCCAGAATTAGTTTATCCAGGAGATTTTTCAAGACTCATGATGGGGAAAGCTTTCTAAGAGCACCATTAAACAGTCATTTCAGAATTAGACAAGCCGAAGCAATTATCAGCTCATCTACAACAGTCAGTTAATCTGGGGCAATTAACTTGAGGAATCCCCATGCAACTTTCCATCCTTCCTACAAGGATCATCACTTGATACAGTTTACCAGTGTGGTAGAGATGTGTCCAGCAATAGCATCTCTAGTCCCCAGACAGAATGACAATGATCTCTGTGTTTAGGAATCATTCTTCTAGTCGTGTCTTCTCCCCAAAAGAGTCGAGCTGTGTCGTCAGCATCTGCATTTGATCATATATCATCTGCATAATTCATATAACCATATACATATCATGAGTGTTTCATCCTCATTTGCATTTCTCCCGAGGTCGTGTCATTATCCACGTCTTACCTTGTGATCAAAGTCCGACTTACTTGGCGCCTACCAAAATGCTACCTGTTCTTTCATTCAGTGCCATTCCTGAATGTCGTCGTTTCCTTGAGCATCTAGTCCCGTTGTTTGATGTTTGTCCTCTCTCATTCCAGTGCTATTCATAGATCTTTATATTCTCTCACTCCAGTGTCATTCCTGGATGTTCGTCTCTTGTGATCTCCAGGGCCATTCCTGGATATCTTATTCCTTTTGTTTCTCCCAGTGCTATTCCTGGAAGTTTGGCCTCTCTTTTATAATCCCCGTTGAATTTGCTTGGGTATCTTTCAGTGTCATTCCTGAAAGTCTTATCTGTTAATTCAGTTCCATTCCTGGATGAGTTTTCTCCTTTGCATTCACTGCCATTCCTGGATGTCTTTCTCGCTATAATTCAATGCCATTCTTGAATATAGTGATTTGCCTTTACTTTTAGTGTCATTCCTGAAAGCTCTTTCTCAGTCATCCAATGTTGTCTTGGATACTGTGATTCCTTTTATCAAATGCTTTCTTGGGTATCTCCTTATTCACAGTCATTCAATGCTGTCTTGGATATTGTGATTCCTTTTATCCAATGCCTTCTTGGATTACCCTTTTATCTCATTCTTATCTGATGATTTCTCAGATATTAGGATTTGTACCCTTCATTCAAAGCCATTATTGGATGACTGGTTTCTTTACATCCAATGCCTTCTTGGATTACCCTTTTATCTCATTCTTATCTGATGCTTTCTCAGATATTAGGATTTGTACCCTTCATTCAAAGCCATTATTGGATGACTGGTTTCTTTACATCCAATGCCTTCTTGGATTACCCTTTTATCTCATTCTCATCTGATTCCTTCTCGGATATTGTGATTATACCTTTCATTCAAAGCCATTATTGGATGTCTGGTTTCTTTACCATCCGATGCCTTTTCGGATGTGTCTCTCTTTCTGATGTTTTTCCAGATCGAGTCTTTGTTCACTTTTATCTAAAGCCATTATTAGATATTGTGAGTTATACCTTTCATTCAAAGCCATTATTGGATGTCTGGTTTCTTTACCATCTGATGCCTTTCCGGATGTGTCTCTCTTTCTGATGTTTTTCTAGATCGAGTCTTTGTTCACTTTTATCTAAAGCCATTATTATATATTGTGAGTTATACCTTTCATTCAAAGCCATTATTGGATGTCTGGTTTCTTTACCATCCGATGCCTTTTCGGATGTGTCTCTCTTTCTGATGTTTTTCCAGATCGAGTCTTTGTTCACTTTTATCTAAAGCCATTATTAGATATTGTGAGTTATACCTTTCATTCAAAGCCATTATTGGATGTCTGGTTTCTTTACCATCTGATGCCTTTCCGGATGTGTCTCTCTTTCTGATGTTTTTTCAGATAGAGTCTTTGTTCACTTTTATCTAAAGCCATTATTAGATATTGTGAGTTATACCTTTCATTCAAAACCATTATTGGATGTCTGGTTTCTTTACCATCTGATGCTTTTTCGGATGTGTCTCTCTTTCTGATATTTTTTCCAGATCGAGTCTTTGTCCACTTTTATCTAAATCCATTATTAGATATTGTGAGTTATACCTTTCATTCAAAGCCATTATTGGATGACTGGTTTCTTTGCATTCAATGTCATTCTTGAATGTAGTCTATGTTCACATTCATCTAAAGCCATTATTGGATATTGTGATTTGTACCTTTCGTTCAAAGCCATTATTGGATGACTGGTTTCCTTCTATCCAGTGCCTTCTTGGATCTCTACCTTTCTCACTTTGCATTTGATGCCTTCTCAGATTTAACATTTTATCTCATCTGATGCTTTCTCAGATATTGTGATTTGTACCTTTCATTCAAAGCCATTATTGGATGATTGGTTTCTTTGCATCCAATGCTTTCTTGGGTCCCTGCTTTGTTCACTTTTATCTAAAGCCATTATTAGATATTGTGATTTGTACCTTTCATTCAAAGCCATTATTGGATGTCTGGTTTCTTTTGCCATTTGATGTTTTTCTGGGTGTGCCTTTCTCTGTCTTTTCTGGATTTTCTTGAAGATCCTGTTTGAACTCTTCAGTATAGGAAACTCCCAGAAAATCTTTTGTTGATGTCTATTCTTTTCAAATTGATCCCCAGTGGAGATCATGTCTTCTTTTTGGTTCCATGCCCAGTGAAGAGTGTGCTTTTATTTTCCCCAGTGTTTCCTCAGAGTCTCCCCATTGAGTCTCTTATGTGGGTTAGTCTGTATCCCCACTGAGTTTTCCTCATGGATACTAACCTTCATCCTTTACCAATAAGCTCTCTGTGGTGGTTAGCTCTCTATCTTTGGTGTCTGGTCTGTCTGCACCTTTGCATCTATCATGACATCATATCATCATACTAGAAATTCATGGCATGTCAGCGTTTGCATGTCTGCTGCTTGTTCTTAGCATCTGCATTCCATCTAAGGGAAAAAATTTCGGTTTGCTATATTTAAACACCTTTCACCTTGTGATGCCCCGAGGATTTCCATTCCTCATGCCATTCGGTGAAGTTATTTAAATAGGGGCAACTGTTGTACCCCAAATTTTACCCCTTATATGTCATAACATTTTGCATTGACATTTAGGTTCAAGCATCTATGCATTGTTAAGTAACCATTTCATTTTTTGCAAGCTTGTTTCTTCTGTGAAAAGCCAGGACTTATACCATGAGGAGGACAAAGTCTCCTAAAGAAGAGAAGGCCCCAAATGCAACTATTGAGCTCATCTACATCCTAAAAGTCTCAATCAACAAGATTTCAAGTGTGACTGGCTCTCATTACCAGGTGCCTCGAGCCACAAGTTCGCCCTGCCTCCAATTAGGGTTTTGTCAAAACAAGTTAATCATAGCCTTTGATATTGATCAAGAGTGGTGCTCAAGCTCTGGGACATGACTCCATGTGGTAGTAGACATCCTCAGAGACTATCTATGAGCCTTATATGTGATTAAAGAAGCAAGATCATCAGAAACTATTCCAGTGCATTCATCAGTGAAATTAGGGTTTTGACTGAGGCCCTAATCCCCGAGATTTTGATCCAAAATGAAACATCCAAGTCCTCAATCCATCATGACATATCTCATTGAGAAGTTAAGGCATGAGAAATCAAGTTTCAAGAAGTTTCTTACAAAGGAAGCAAAGTTTGGTTCATGGAACTTTATAAATAAGGAAATTTCACTACTTGTGCCAAACTTGAAACAGTCATAACTTTCAAACCACACATCCAAATTGAGTGACTCAAAGCTCAAATGGAAGCTCTTTCCATGATCTTCAAAACATATTAGAGGGCCCTCTTTTAAAAAATGCTTGGTTTTTAAGTTACAAGACTTGGAAGATAAATCACCCTTATGGACTTGGTGAAATTTTCAGCATTTTCACCTTATTTGCACACAACTCTAACCCGATTTTTCATATAGTTCCAAGCCTCAAATCAAAAATATTTGAAAATGAAAGTTGTAGAGGGGGTTGAGGGCTTTCCAAAAAGTATTAGAACTCCTCAATCCATTGAGTGAGCTGTGAGTTTCAAAGCTTCAAAGTTTGGGGTCCATTTCTTGATTTTCAAATTACCAACTTATGCATAATGGTACAAACTCATCCTAAACCCCAAGACCTTCACCTTTTTGATGTTGTGAGACTAGTTAAACACCATTTAGACCTCTGCCACGATTCACTCAAGCGGTATCATTAAAATAACTTAGTTTTATCCAACTTGGTGCAAGTGGACATGATGAAAGAGAAACTTTTCTACACAAAAATATGGCTATTTCTTCTCATATTTTCCTTGAGCCTTGGACCAATCCCATCAGTCCACCAAATCAAAAGCAAACCCTGTCATATACCAGAGATCTTGGAGACTTTTGCATCCAAAAGTCAGCTCACACGATGGAAAGTAAAAGTTAGATTTTGGCAAGTTGCACTTGTTGCCCATACCTCCACTTTTCCATTTTCCCTATAAAAAGAGGGGGCATCCTCACTTGTTTTCTCACCAACAATTCACTTAAAAACCCTAAGAAACCTCTGAAGTTCTAGTTTAGTAAGTAAGGAAGTTCATGAGAGAGTTGGATCAAGGTTGCTGTAAGGAGGAAGAAATCTTGGTTTGTTTGAATTCTTAAAGTGCAGTACTTCACCAGGTATTCCTTTTCCTTTTTTTTCACATCATGACCATAATTCTACATTGTTATCATGCTGTTATTTGAATATGATGTAGTTGTTCACATTGGCTGCTATTAATAACTTAGAGTGCACGGTGCTCATGTCCTTTGTAAAAAAATATCATGTTTGAAATGCTTTCAAATTGACCATTTTACTCAAGGTTGACAACATGCAGATTTGTTTGGATTTCTGTTGGTGTGACAAATAGTTGTTTCCACTATCCATTAACTCATAAGTCCATGTTCGAAATATCACGAGTTTTCCTATCATGTGTTTGTGGTGCATTGGAGCTGGATGATGTAATGTAGGAATCCATATGATGCATTTCTTAAACACTGCCAGTTTTTGACAATATAAGAATGGCAAAGATTTCAAGTGAATCTTTCCCTCCTAACCAAAGGGACCAAATTAGGGTTTTGGTTCCAAAAGGCTTCTTGATGGGTTTTGCTTGTTCAAATACATTCTCATGAGGTTCTACATGCTTACAAGCACTCATGGAGGAAGACTTGGCTAGTGATTCATTGTGGAGGATTTTCAGTGGATCAGTTACTTGTGAAGTAAGCAAAAGTCAACAGTTCAAAAGGAAAGTCAACCATGGGTTTTCAAGGGTTCAAATCATGTTTCCCAAGTCCATGTACCTTTATTTGGTCAAGAAATAGCATGGTTGACATCATTCTTCAAGAATCAAGAGTTTGTGCAAAAGTTACTAAATTTGGAAAATGACCTATAATGAGAACTTTCCATTTTTGGCAGTTTTTCCACCACATTCAACTTGACTTTTCATCATCAAGGAAGCTTCAAATGAATTTTCCTCCAACATTAAAGTTTAAGATCTTTCTCTCCCATTTCCAAAAAGTACTAGAACATCTCCATATCATTTGTAGAACTCAAGTTATGGTCAAAACAATGCAAGGTGCTTTTTAAGGTTTTTCACATGTACCACTTTTTCCACCTTTTGCATTTTGGTACAAATTGACTTGTAATTGGTTCTATTGCTTCAAGTCACATTCTAATATCCAAGTACACTTCATTTGGCACAAGTTTGGTCCTTGAATCAAGTTGTTTCATGCCATGTACCTCACTTTCTTCACATAATACAATTTTGCAAGATGGATTGAATCTCACAAATTAAACCACTACAAAGCCCAAATCCAATTGAGATGTGACCAGCAAGGGAAGTGTTAGTGATTCATCATGAAAAGCACGAGCTTGCACGTGTGGATTAGTGGGTTGATCACATTTTTCATTTTTGCAAAACCATTCAAAAGTCATTAATTAAGGGATTAACCAAACTTTAATCATGATCAGAGGTCTAATGGGGTGTATATAAGCTAACTCACACGTCCATTGCTAGGTCATGCATTCTCATTTGCTCAGATTTTGAAATTTCACTCACACTTTCTCCTCTTCGAATCTCTCTTTCCACAAGGGTTTTTGAAGATTTCTTTTCATATTCTTGATCTACACACTCCATAGAACAAGAATCCACCATTGATTCAAGCTTAGAGTGAGATTTTCATCAAGTGCACTTCAAGAGGGTTCATCTTCAAACTTCTAGATCTAGTTAGATTCAAGCCTCTATTTGTATTTATTTTGCAAATAGAGCTCAAAAGAGGAAGATCTGCAACTTTTGGAAGGGTTTCTTGGTGTATTTCAAGCTTTGCAACTTTCAGGTTAGCTTCCTTTTCACCATCATAGAACTTGATTTTGTTGTGTGCATTATGATCTATGATGTTCACTGATCATTCTGAGGTGATTTGTGTGAGTTTTGGACGTGTATCATGGGAGTATTTGATGATTGAAGTTTTTAGATCTAACTTGTTTTCCTTCGATTTGGCTTGTGTGTTAATCATTTGGTGAAACAGATTGCATATTCATGGTCCTTGTTGAATTCTGAGTAGAACTATGGTTTTGTTTTTGATTTCTGGGGATTTTCTGGTTTAGTGTCACCGGAGAAGACGACCGGAGCTAGGGCTCCGGCGTCTGGTTCACTTTCAGGTGGCCTGAGATTCAATGAAGGTGATGATGTCTGGACCGTTGGATCTTTTGATCTGATGGTCATAAGTGTGCCACGTCATTTAAAATCTGTTTTCATTTTGTGGTTCGTGTGTTTGTAATCCATGTTACTTATCATGTACCTCTGATTTGTGCCCTTGATCACGTATGATTGTGTGATTGTTTGATTTGATCTCATGCGTTGGATTCATATGATGGTTTGATTTATGCCAACACATTAAAAATTCATGTTCCCTTCACGTGCTTGTATTTTAATTGTTGATTATTTGTTGTGTGCGTGCATACCTTGGCTGCTGTGTACTTTCAATCTGAACCCTCTATCTTGTGTACTGAGTAGATTTGTTGACTTGTTATCATGCGCAAGATTGATCCTGTGGTTGTTATGGAGTCAATTGGATTGACTGGATTCCCTTTTTTGTTTGGCATGCGCTGATATTTTCTGTTGGACTGGGTTTGATAATTGCACCCCCCCTCCTTGAGCCCATTTGATTCTCAACGTGTAATTCCTGCTGGTTGCACCCCCTGGTTTCATTCTTTCATTTTCATTTTCTTTTTTGCATAATTTCTTTTTTTATTTTTTAAAAATAGATTTGAGCATCCAAAAATCACCAAAAAAATCATGAAGTATATTTTTGAATTTAATTAATTTTGGACATTTTTTATTTCTGACTTTGGTCATTTTTCATCATATTTTTTGGCATTTTCTTTTATTTTCTTTGAAAATTATTCTTATTTGCACACTTCAACTTTGAGAATTTATTTTTCATAGCACATAAAACATTTTGAGTCCATTCCTTTTGCATTATTTCATCAACATATTGAAGTGCATAAAAAAAATTTTATCATTTTTTTAAACTCTTTTCATATTGCATTTTAGCCCCTCTCTTTTGCATATTGATCCATAATCCTTTGTGCTCTTTGCCTAATTGTTTGAGGGACCTATCTTGTGAATTTTTGTATGAGTTTTTAATATGATGTTTTCCCCTGGTTGAGGTGTTTTGAGATTTAATTTGATGATTTTTGAATCATGTTTACTATTTGTTTGATCATTCATGTTTGAGGTATTCTTTTGTGAACATCTTTGATTATGTTGAATTACTTGCTTGAGAAGGCACTTGTGCCATTGTATGAGGTTGTTTTCTTTGATTTCTTGAGCCATGTTTAGATCATTATAGGTCATTTGATTGCAATTATAGGTCATTGGTGTGAGGTTGTTGCATATTTTGTGCACATGTTCAATGTTTGATTTACATGCCTCTTTTGACTCATCTTCTCACCTCTTCTCATCTATGCTCATTCATGACTTATGTTTGGTTTGTGTATGCCATGCCATATCATTCCTTTGCACTTCATTTGATGTATGTTTCTGACCTTGGAGCTTTGCATTCATGTCATATGTTATTCATGTTTCATCTTGCATACTTGAACATGTTTCACTTACTTGCTTCTTTCTTCTTCTTCTAATTACTCTCAATGCTTGGATACTTGTTTGTATGCCTCATGTGACATTTGTACATCATGTTTAGGCACATATTTAGGTCATCCACATTCTGACTTTGATTAAATTTGAAGCATTGTTGCATGATCACCTTGCATATCCACTCATTCTTCTTCTACTCCTTCTTTGATGATCTTCTTGGATGTTTGGCCATTTGTTTGCATTCTCTTTGCTTGAGTTTGTTTGGTAAACATTATGGGTCACCTCTAAGGTGTACATTCTGACTTGGATGAGTTTCATTTGGTTTGTAACCATTTCTCTTTGGGTTGTGACTTGTTTGGGTTTCATTTGTCTTATTGTTGCTTATGTTTGTTTTTGCTAACCATGTAGGGGCTAATGGTAGGTGAATGGGATGTGGATAGTTATCCACATTCTAACTTCTCCTTTCTCTGTTAAGCTTTCATACTTGTGCTTGCTTTAGCATTTAAGATGCTTCTTTCTTCTCTCTCACTCTTTCTCATCCCATGAATCTCAAGACTTGATTAAGTCTTAGATTCTTTTCCCTTAGAGCTACCTAGTCCAACTTAATTTTTGATTAAGCTTGGAGTAGGATTAGCATTAGGTTTTAGGTAGTCGTCTCTCGTAAGCCTCACTAACCATAGGTTACCCATGCATGATAACATTAAGACTCTTAGTTTCCCTTTAGAGTTTCCTTTGTGTCTTCTCTCTTCTCATCTCAAAATTTCTTGAAAACACTTAATAAAATATAACGTATATTGCGCTCGAGCCTTAAGTGTAGGAAATGAAGAAAGAGGGGTCTCCCTTCCTCTTCTAGGGTGTTTAGCATACGTCCCATTTGGGGGCGACCATGCGATTCACTCGTTCCCGCATGGTAGACTTTGGTTCAATGTAAGTTACGAACTAACTTAAAACACTTCTGTCTTAAAAAACACCAAACAAATTCAAATCTTTTTATCCTTCGGGATTGTTGGGTTTCAAACTTCTTTTTTTCAGAAAAGAGCTCGTCGCTCACGTAAAAAAAACTTACCCATTCGTGGTCGTACCCACGAACTAAATTAGCTCTGATTCCTCTCTCTCGTCTGATTGAGGATATGTAGGCATAAGACAGCGATTGTCTTGGCGAGCAACCTTCCCCCACGTTCTCGTCCGAACTACGTTGACTCTGACATTCCCATTGAACTGAGGGAGTACGTAGGCCTAGGGCATCGAATATGTCATACTGAGTCCATCTTAGTCCCCCCCATCCCCGTTTTCTTTTGTTCAGCCATAGATAGTAGGACAGCTCACCCTCCGTTTAGACAACAAGCGTGGATCCCATCGGGTACGATGGATGCGTGGGGTGCTAACACCTTCCCCTCGCATAACCGACTCCCGAACCCGGACTATGGTTGCGATGACCATGTCTTTCCCCCTTTCTCTTCAGGTTTATGCAGTGTTCCCTTTCCCTCTCTCGGGATAAATACACATTGCTGACGACTCTGTGTTTTTCGCGCCACTCTCGCGTTTGTACCGTTGGATGCGAATCTTTCGGGTGCCACAGATGGCGACTCTGCTGGGGACTCTGGTTGACCTCTTGCTGGTCCATCCCCTTTAGCGAGTCGATCCTAGCGCTTGTTTGTTTTTTCGTTGGGTGTTTATTTGTTGTGCTTTATTATGTTGTATATTACTGTTTTACAGCTTTTATTGCATTGCATTTCATTTTATTATGGTCATACTGGATATTGTTGTACTGTTCAGCTGTTAGATTTTCTGTTTGTAGGGTGGGTTGGATTCATGAGAGAAAAGCCCAATACCCAGGCTTGAGCATACACCTATGATTAGCGTGGAAAGTAGTGTGACTTGTTTGGCATTTGGCCAGACTTAGTATACATGAAAACTCCACATCCAGACGAGGTTTCCTTGTTAATGTTCTATCCTGCTCATTTGGGGAAGATGATGGAATATAACCTGGAAAACTGTCGACTCTGGCGACCGTCTCCCGAGGACTCAACAACGCCTCTCCTCCCGAGATGTGACAGTGGCAGACCACGTTCTGTGGCAAACCCATTACACATTCTCGATCCGAGGACCCAATGCTGGGAACTTACTATAGGTTGACCTTATTTTTTAGGGGAATCAGTTGAGGCCTCCTCGATTGGTGATGATGCCAAACCAGAAATGGTGAACGTATCATCATTTCTCGACCTGAGAGCCCGTGATATTGAGGATCATTGGCTTTCTAGAACCCACATGTGAGATGGGATGGGTGTTTGCAGGTTTGCAGGTAACCGAAACCTTCAACCTACCCGGTTTTCTGGATTTCTCGTCAGTGTACTGTTATTATCCTGATATTCTGGCAGTTTGATTGGGCCGTTATTCTGGATTTCTGGTATTTAGGGTCTTATTCAGTCGGCAGAACAACAGCAGTTTGAGCATCATAGATACCTTGATCCCATGTTTGCATTTTGCATCATCATTTTGCATTCTAACATGTTTGTTCATTTGTAGGGGTGCATCCTAACTTTGATTCCGGTTGTCCGAAGACTGTCCATGATGAGTACTAGCACTGAAGAGAGGAAGAATATCATCCTGTACAAGTTCCCGGAGCTTCATTTAGATGCTGTGCACAAGATCTCGGCTATGGCAAAACATGGGGTATTGGCAGATTTTAGAGGAGAATATGGGAGGATTCTATGTTTCGCCCAGAATGTTACCAACTATGAATTCAGGGCCCTGAACACTCTGGCACAGTTCTATGACCCTCACCTTCGGTGTTTTCTGTTTGCGGATTATCTTTTGGCTCCGACGTTGGAAGAGTATGCTCTTATTTTGGATGTTTCAGTCAAAGAAGAAGCTCCCTTCTATCCTTCTAAGGAATTTCCTGATCTGGAAAGGGTTGCTGCTGCTTTACGTTTGGATCAGTCTTTGTTGAAGAAAAATATTGCTAGTAAAGGGGGTTATCAAGGCTTTCACACGAAGTTTTTGATTGAGCAGGCTGCTACTTGTGCTAAGGCTAAGTGTTGGCCGGTGTTCAATGCTATTCTGGCTATTTGTGTTTATGGAACGGCGTTGTTCCCTAATGTGAAGGATTTTGTAGACGTGCACGCCGTCCGGATATTCACCATGAAGAATCTGATACCTACCTTGCTTGGGGATCTGTATTATTCAATGCACTATAAGAATGAAAAGAGGAGAGGCGGACCTTTTTACTTTTGTGCTCCAATTTTCTATAAGTGGTTTGCTGATCGCCTTCCCAAATCTGGGGCATTCGAAGACACTAAAGAAACTTTGGATTAGTCAAAGAGATTAATGGGATTAAGGGCTGACAACTTGATTTGGATCAATCGTGATTTGCTGGGCCAAGAGATCCTAATTAGTTGCGGAGGTTAGCCAAACGTACCTTTAATAGGAAGAAAAGGGGGAATTAATTACAACCCCATTCTTGCTATTAGGTAATTTGGGTATGCTTTGAAAGAGCCGCCAAAGGGCCAAGATGTTCAAGAGTCTCTATTTGTGAGTGAAGAAGCCAACCTGGAGCTGTTGAAAGAAGCTGCAAATGCTTGGAGAGATCGCCATAAGAAAGGAAAAACTTCTTTTGGAAAGTGTAACAACAAAGCCTTCCCTGCGTACGAAGACTGGATTCAGAGGAGAGTAGAGAGTGTACTTTTACCGTTCTGCAGAGAACCTTCATCTTACCCCTTGCTGATTGAGTCTCCGACCACGATTGAGATAGAGAAGTATAACAAACTGTGGGATGAGAAGGAGAAACTCCGAGAGGAGAATCGTGAGCTGGGCAAAGAGGTTGGTCAGTTAAAGCACGAAAAAGGGGAAGTTATCCATGCTGCCAGGTTGAAATCAGAACTTTTGGCTGTGAAGGAGAAAGAATTGTCTAAAGAAGCCACAGCCAGAGAGAAAGTGGCTCAAGCGTTGAAAAGTGTTAGCAAGGTACTTTCGTCCAAAAATAAAGAGTTGGATTATGCTATGTCAAGAATTTACAGGTTCCATGACCGTCGGAATACAGCAATTACCGCCAACAGGTTGAAAGAGGACAAGTATCTGGAACAGATTTAAGGTTTGAAGACAGAGCTTTAAAAAAAGGGTAAGGAGATTTTATCAGGGATCTTTGAGAGGAGAGCAGTTGAGGAAAATCTCAAGGAAACCATGGCAGATATTGAACAGCTGAAGATCCAAGCCGGAGTGAAAAGAGCCAGGACCGAAGGTTCAAGTTCAGGTGGAGCTTCTGGAGAAGATGATTGGGAATTGCATAGTCGTTATTTAACAGGGATTTTGCACAGGAGGGATCTTTTGATTCAGGAGTTGATTCAGAGACCAGAGCATCCTAATACCAAGAAGCTTCTCAAGGAGGTGCAGAATTGGTGCAAGAAGAATGATGAATGGGGAATTCTAGCACGGCTGAGTCTTGATGATATGCCTTAGTTTCCTTGTTGCTGTTTTCTTTGTATTTCCGGGATCACCACCAGGCTTGTTGGTCGGTGTCTTTGTTTTTGCTTATTCAGACTTGTGTTGTAACAGATGCTTATTCTCTTTATATGATCAGGAATTCAGTTCTCTTCTGTTGTTAAAACTGGAATCAAAGGGTGGATCGCCCTGCGAATGTACAAACATGTTTGCATTTGCATTTGCATAATCATAATCATTTTGCATTGCAGGTTATCTCAGATTCTCTGGTTTTCTTATGCTCTATCTTTTTGACAGTCAGGATTGATCAACCAACTCATCGGTATTCTACCAGGCTTAATCAAAGCAGAGTGATGGACAAAGTTCAGGTAGACATGGCAGCTATGCAAGCTCGCATCAATCAATTTATGGAGATGATGCAAGGTGTGGTGCAAAGTCAGAATGAATTCAGAACTCTAGTTCAGCCTTTGGTGTCGCAGGTTGATGAAGATGGTATCTTACATGGTGGCTTTCTTAATCGTGTTATTCCTCCGGGCGGAGGTGGTGCTAGTATCAACATTCCTATTCCTGGCGCTGGTGGACAGGGTGGGATTCCTTCAGTGGTTGGAAAAGGAAGCACTGTGCGAGCTATCCATGGCCATCGTATTGATGATCAACAGGATGGTGATTTTTCAGTCAGAAGCTTGGACACTGGTCTACCTGTGGTCAGTGATGAGAGGATTCATTTAATTGAGGCGCAATTGAAAGGGGTTGTGAAACAGGATGATCTGGGAATAGATTTGGACAACCTAGGGTTGGTCCCTGATATTGTCATTCCTCACAAGATTCAGATTCCTACACTGGAGAAGTATAATGGTTCTACCTTCCCAAGAACTCATGTAAAGGCGTATACCAGAAAACTGGCTGCCCATGCCAAGGACGAAAAGCTAATGATGCACTTTTTCCAAGACAGCCTGTCCGGCGCGTCTTTGGAGTGGTATATGGCACTGGAAAGTAGAGATGTTCGTACTTGGAGAGAGCTAGCTGCGGCTTTTATTAAGCATTACCAATACAACACAGACATGGCTCCCAATAGAACTCAGCTGTTGAGCATGTCCCAGAAAAGTGATGAAAGTTTCAACGAATACGCGCAAAGGTGGCGTGAATTGGCGCCTATAGTACAGCCACCAATGCTGGAAAAAGAGATGTTGGATATGTTTATGGACACACTGCCTAAGCACTATTATGAGAAGCTATTGCCTTGTTCTCTAGGCAAGTTTGCGGATGTGATTGCTATCGAACAGAAGGTAGAGGTTGGAATTAAGGCTGGAAAAGTTTCTAGTGGTGACGGATCGTCTTCCGGGCATGGAAAGAAGCCATTTGATGGTTATAAGAAGAAAGGAGAGGCCAACGCTGTATCATCTCATAGGGGAAAAGGGAAATAGCGTCAGAGCAATAATCAAAAAGTAGCATCGGTAACTATCCCAGCAACGTTACCTCTACCACAGCAACAGAGGAATAATGCTAATCAGATTAGGCAGCAGGGCCAGTATCAGAACAGACAAAGGAATGCAGAGAGGCATTTTGATCAACCACCAATGTCATATGCACAGTTGTTGCAACATTTACTGCAGTTGTGTCTAGTTGAGCTCTGTACCCTGGCTCTACCAACAGGGGAACTCCCACGAGGCTACGATGCTAACGCACACTACGATTTTCACTCTGGTGCTCTGGGGCACACTGTGGAGAAGTGTAGGGCGTTTCATCACAAGGTGCAAGACCTTGTAGACTCTAAGGCTATCAATTTCTCGAATACTGGGCCCAATGTTATTCAAAACCCGATGCCTGATCATAATGGGCCGAGGGTGAATGCAATAATTGAGGATTGTGAAGCTTTGAAATTGATCATGGATGTTGAGAAGCTGAAAACTCCGTTGGCTGTGGTTAAAAACACGTTATCAAAGGGTGGCGTCTATCCGGGTTGTGATGAGAACTGCTCAGATTATTTGACGAAGTTTAATGGTTGTGATTCGATGAAGATGGGTATCCAAAATCTGATTAATGAGGGCTGTTTACAGTTTGATAGAGGTAATCAACAAGAAGAAGTTATCAGTGGGAAGGTTGCTACTATCACCATTCCGTTCAAAACGATTACTATTTCTGGTCCGACAAGGCCACCTCCAGTTATTATCACAAGGGCTAGACCCATTCCGTATGAAAGTTCTAAGGCGATTCCTTGGAATTACGACGCAGAGGTGTTTGTCAATGGTCAAAAGCAGGAATTATTGACTACTTCACCAGTGAGTTCTAGTCCTGAGGTTAAGGTTGAAGCTGATGCTATAATGAGAAGTGGTAGAGTGCTTACTCCTGTTAATGATCAACCTAGTACTTCATGTCAAGATAAGGGAAAACAGGTAATGGATGGTTCTGTTCCGACTCTAGGGATTATTGATTCTACAGTAAAGCCGGTTGATGATGCTTTTTCTGAAAATGTAGAGAAGTTTATGAGACTCATCCGGAAAAGTGATTACAAGATCGTGGACCAGTTACATCAGACCCCGTCCAAGATCTCTATTCTGTCTTTGCTATTGTGTTCTGATGCTCACAGGAATGCTCTTCTGAAGGCTTTGAATGCAGCCTACGTTCCTCAAGAGATTTCTGTTAACCAGCTGGAAGGGGTTGTAGCTCACGTGAATGCGGGTAATGGCTTGGGTTTTACAGATCTTGATTTGACTCCTGCTGGGAGGAATCATAACCATGCCTTGCATATTTCGATTGAGTGTCGTGGTTCACTGATGTCACATGTATTGGTTGATACTGGATCATCGTTGAATGTATTGCCAAAGAAAGTATTAATGAAGTTAGATACCAGGGGAGTTATTTGTACACCAAGTGACTTGGTGGTGCGAGCTTTTGATGGCTCGAAGAGATCTGTATTTGGTGAGATTGTGCTTCCGATCAAGGTTGGACCGAAAATATTTGATGCGACATTTTATATAATGGATATTCAGCAAGCGTACAGCTGTTTATTGGGTCGTCCTTGGATCCATGGTGCAGGCGTTGTAACTTCCACTTTGCATCAAAAGCTGAAATACATGGTTGATGGACACGTAGTGACAGTGTGCGGAGAAGAAGACATAATGATTAGTCAACTGTCAACCTTCAAATACGTGGAAGTGGATGGAAAAATCAATGAGACGTTGTGTCAGGGGTTTGAAAAGGTGAAGGTTTCTGAAGAGGTTGTCCAGTCTGAAACTACAGAGCAGCCTGCAGTGGCAGAACAACCTGAGGTTTCTATGTCTTCGTTTAAAGATGCCAAAGCTGTGGTTGAAGCTGGTAGCTCACAGAGGTGGGGCCAAGTGGTTGAAGTTCAGGAGAAGAGGGATACCTATGGATTAGGGTACAAACCACCTAGGCGTCAGGAAGAGCCTCCCAAATTCTATGGCCCAGTCCGTTTCACTAGTACCGGTGTTTTCTTCGACAGAGTTAATGCCATTGAGGAAGAAGGGGACAGTGATTGTGACATGGATAGCTGGATCCGCCCTTGCGTCTCGGGAGAAAATCTGTGCAACTGGTCTTCTGAAAAAGTCATTCAAGTGACTAGCTTCGAGTAATTGCTTTGTTTTCCTATTATGTTAATCCTACGTTCTGCCCAAGACGTAGTGATTTTATTTGTAGGGCTTTTAACTGTTGCATGTTTTGCTTTATCATCAATAAAGGACTTTTCACACTCAAATATTTTGATCTCTGTCTTTCTGTTTTTATTTTTTTTATGCATTAAAAACCCACATCAAAATGGCAATGTGTTTCTTTTGTTGCATACATAATAAAACATACCTCATCAATCATGCAGGTCTTTCTGTTCAGATGACACCGATCATGACTCAGCTATAGCTCGGTATGACTTTGACAATCCAATCTATCAGGCTGAAGAAGAGACTGACGAAGATTGTGAACTGCCCGAAGAGTTGGCCAGATTGTTGAAGCAAGAGGAAAGACTCATCCTACCTCATCAGGAGGAAATTGAGATTGTGAATCTGGGAACCGAGGACGCCAGAAAGGAAGTAAGGATAGGGGCTACATTGGAAGATAATGTCAAGGGAAGATTGATTGAAATGCTCCGTGAGTATGTGGACATCTTCGTCTGGTCTTACCAAGACATGCCTGGGCTCGATACTGATATTGTTGTACACCGGCTACCACTTAAAGAAGGTTGTGCTCCGGTCAAGCAAAAGTTGAGAAGAACTAAACCCGAGATGTCTGTCAAAATCAAGGAAGAGGTTCAGAAACAGTTAGACGCCAGATTTCTTGCCGTGACAAATTATCCTCCATGGGTTGCTAACATCGTGCCTGTACCTAAGAAGGATGGGAAGGTCAGGATTTGTGTTGATTACAGGGATTTGAACAGAGCCAGCCCAAAGGACGATTTCCCGCTCCCTCACATTGACGTGTTAGTTGACAATACTGCTCAGTATTCGGTGTAACCAAATCAAGATGGCCCCAGAGGACATGGAGAAGACAACATTCATAACACCATGGGGAACTTTCTGCTACAAAGTGATGCCCTTTGGATTGAAAAATGCGGGGGCAACTTACCAGCGGGCGATGGTGACTCTCTTTCATGATATGATTCACAAAGAGATTGAGGTCTATGTTGATGACATGATTGCGAAGTCACAGACGGAGGAAGAACATCTGGTCAATCTTCAGAAGCTATTTGAAAGATTGAGAAAATTCAGACTAAGGTTGAATCCAAACAAGTGCACCTTCGGGGTGAGATCAGGAAAATTGCTGGGGTTTATTGTTAGTGAAAAAGGTATCGAGGTTGATCCTGCAAAGGTAAAATCCATACAAGAAATGCTTGTGCCGAAAATAGAAAAAGAGGTTCGTGGTTTCTTGGGGAGATTAAACTACATTGCTAGGTTCATCTCGCATCTCACAGCCACGTGTGAACCAATCTTCAAGTTGCTAAGAAAAGATCAAGCGGTCAGGTGGGATGAAAATTATCAAAAGGCGTTTGAAAAGATTAAAGAATACTTGCAGGAACCTCCGGTCCTTATGCCGCCAGTGCCAGGAAGGACTTTGATTATGTATCTCACGGTTCTTGAGAATTCAATGGGTTATGTACTCGGTCAACAAGACGAGTCAGGTAGAAAAGAACACGCCATCTACTACTTGAGTAAAAAGTTTACTGATTGTGAGTCAAGGTACTCGATGCAGGAGAAAACATGTTGTACACTCGCTTGGTCCGCTAAGCGTTTGAGGCAGTATATGTTAAACCACACAACCCTGTTGATTTCGAAGATGGATCCAATCAAGTATGTGTTTGAGAAGCAAGCACTTTCTGGGAGAATAGCCCGTTGGCAGATGGTTCTGACAGAATACAATATTCAGTATGTTTCCCAAAAAGCCATTAAGGGAAGTGTTTTGTCAGAATATCTTGCCGAAAAGCCAATTGAGGATTATCAACCGATGAAGTTTGAATTTCCAGATGAGCATATCATGTATCTGAAGATGAAGGATTGCGAAGAACCTTTGCCTGATGAAGGACCTGAGATTGGATCTCAGTGGATGTTGGTTTTTGATGGAGCTGTTAATTCATATGGTAACGGAATCGGGGCAATCATTATGACTCCACAGGGTTCTCATATACCCTTCACTGCCCGATTAGCGTTCATATGCACCAACAATGAGGCAGAGTATGAAGCATGCATCATGGGGTTGGAAGAGGCAATTGATTTGAGAATCAAGAACCTCGATGTTTATGGTGCTTCTGCGTTGGTGGTTAACCAGATTACAGGTGAATGGGAGACTCGTCAAGCGAATCTTGTTCCATATAACAACTATGCCAGAAGGTTGTTACCTTTCTTTGATAGAGTGAACTTCCATCACATTCCTCGGGTAGAGAATCAGATGGCTGATGCGTTGGCAATGTTGTCATCAATGTATCAAGTGAATCGTTGGAATGAAACTCCTTCAATCAGAATCATGCGCTTGGACAGGCCTGCTTTTGTATTTGTAGTTGAAGGGGTATCAGATGGCAAGCCTTGGTATCAGGACATCAAAGTCTTTCTGAAGAGTCAGGAATACCCAGCTGGGGCATCTTCCAAGGATAAAAAGACATTGAGGAGGTTATCAGGAAACTTCTTTTTGAACAAAGACGATGTGTTATACAAGAGAAAATTTGACATGGTCTTGCTACGTTGTGTTGATGAACACGAGGTAGGTTTGTTAATGGAAGAGGTTCACGAAGGTTCCTTCGGTACTCATGCCAATGGGCATGCTATGGCAAGAAAATTGTTAAGAGCGGGGTATTACTGGATGACTATGGAGTCTGATTATTTTAAATACGCCCGGAAATGTCATAAATGCCAGATTTATGCTGACAGGGTGCACGTACCGCCTACTCCTCTAAATGTGTTTGTCGTCACCTTGGCCTTTTGCCATGTGGGGCATTGACATGATTGGAAAGATTGAACTGACTGCTTCGAATGGACACCGTTTTATCATGGTGGCTATTGATTATTTCACGAAGTGGGTGGAAGCAGCATCGTACGCCAACGTCACCAGGCAAGTGGTAGCCCGGGTTATTAAGAAGGACATCATCAGCCGGTATGGAGTCCCGGAGAGAATCATTATTGATAATGGTTCAAATTTGAACAATAAGATGATGAAGGAGCTATGCCAGAGCTTTAAGATTGAGCACTACAATTCTTCTCCCTACCGCCCGAAGATGAATGGGGCTGTTGAAGTGGCTAATAAGAACATAAATAAGATTGTGCAGAAAATGGTAGTGACATACAAAGACTGGCATGAGATGTTGCCTTACGCTTTGCACGGTTATCGTACTTCGGTACGCACATCAACTGGGGCAACTCCTTTCTCACTGGTGTATGGTATGGAAGCAGTCCTGCCATTAGAAGTTGAGATTCCTTCTTTGATAATTCTGACAGACGTGAAGCTTGATGAAGCTGAGTGGGTGCGTTCCCGGCTGAATGAACTAAACCTCATTGAAGAGAAGAGATTGAAAGCCATTGCGCATGGCCGGTTGTATCAGAGCAGGATGAAAAAGGCATTTGACCAGAAAGTGCGTCCTCGGTGTTTTCAAACTGGTGAATTAGTTCTGAAAAGGATCACTCCGCCTCAAACAGATCACAGGGGCAAGTGGACTCCGAATTATGAAGGGCCATATGTAGTAAGACAGGTTTTCTATGGTGGAGCCTTATTACTTTCAACTATGGATGGAGAAGATTTTACGTCCCCTGTGAACGCGGATGTGGTCAAAAAATACTTTGCATAAAATAGACCCGCTGAGCATAAAAAGAAGGTTCAGGCAAAAATGGGGCATCCTGGCGAACTACAAAAAGAAAAGGTTCGGGCAAAAATTAGGGATAAAAGGAAAAAAAAGAATAAACCCGCAAAGTTGAAAACCTGAAAAGGCAACCTTGGCAAAAATGGGTATCCCGGTGGATTGAAAACCCGAGAAAGGCGATCTAGGCAAAAGTTAGGGATTTAAAAGCAAAGACTACGATCCGCGTTCGATCTGTGATTGCTATTCACACTTGGAAAATTTGAAGGAAAGGAATCAGCCCAGTCAGTCATCTTCAAAGGCCAAAGTATCTGCGGATAAACAAGTCATATGGGTTATAGCTGAGTCGAGTCATGGTGGATGTCTGTTCCTCACATTGCCGACATGTGTATTTTCTTTTACTTTTTGCGCAATTACCTCTTTCCAAGAATTGCTTCCAAATGTAATTGCCTATTTACAGGCCGATCATTCAATAAAGTTTGCATTTCAGTCAAAGAGCTTTTGTTTCTTGTTCTACCTATTTTGTTTGTGAAAATGTCCAATATTTTTGATAAACATTACATGCTAAATGTTGAGCTTTATGAAACAAGTTGGAAAACAGTGGCAATTGCTTAGGCGACAGTCACTATGATGATAATCAAAGTTATCATTTTTGCGCGTAGACCTTTCTGTTGGTTTTGCAGGATGACAGGTGTACCTCCCCAGTAGAGTTGCTCTCTCCAACTTTGAAGCTTGATCATCCTCAACAGTTTGCTGCTCTCCCCAGTAGAGTCGCTCTCTCCAACTTTAAAGACTGATCATCCTCAGCAGTTTATTACTCTTCCCCGTCAGAGTATCGAGGATCGTCTCCCTCAACAGAGTATAAAGAGGTAATTCCCCGAGCAGAGTCATTGAGGATCGTCCCCCTCAGTAGGACATAAGAGGTTCACCCCAGCCAGAGCTGTGATTTGGCTCATCTTTCCTCAGCAAGTAGCCAGAAATTGTTATTTCTACAGCCTCTCCAGCAAGAGATTGATGTAGCATCTTCTTCGATCAAAGATGGTGTTTCCCCACAGAACATGGGGCAGTCATTTCTTCCTCAGCTAGTCAGGAAACATGTGTTTATCCCCTAGCAGAGTGGATGTTGACAACTTTTTTCCAAGCAGATGTGTCGTTGAGGATCGTCCCCCTCATCAGGATATAAGAGGATCGTCCCCCTCAGCAGGAGTACAGGGGATTGTATACCCAGCCGAAGTTGTGTTTGGATTATTATTCCCCAGCAAGCGTTCAGAAGTTGATTGCTCTAAGGTGAATGTTATCGTATCTCCAGCAGGAAGTTCGTGGACAAAGATGTTATTATCCCCACAGAGTCCTGGTGTCTACTTTCCTTAGTTGGTCAGAAAATATAGTCTCAACGACAACGGTTTGATCTAATCCCCAGCAGGGTGAGGGTAAAGTTATTTCCCTAACAGCAGATTAAGCTCACTGACATCCCCAAGCAGGGTTTGGTGGTGATTGGTATCCCCAGCAGGTCTTAAGTCCAATCGTTTTTGGGCAGGTGGCAAATCCAAGTTCTGAAGTATTTGGTGATCCCCGGCAGAGGAGTTTCCATCTTCAGTATTCATCTCCCTCCCCAGCTAAGTGGGTATTCTCTCAGAGTTTCGTCCATCTCCGATAGAATTGTTGATCTTGATACTCCCCGGCTGAGTGGGTATTCTCTCGGAGTTTCGTCCACCTCCGGCAGAATTGTTGATCTTGATACTCCCCGGCTGAGTGGGTATTCTCTCGGAGTTTCGTCCATCTCCGATAGAATTATTGATCTTGATACTCCCCTGATGAGTGGGTATTCTCTCGGAGTTTCGTCCATCTCCAACAGAATTGTTGATTTTGATATTCCCCAACAGAGTGGGTATTCTATCGGAGTTCCGTCCATCTTCAGCAGAATTGGTGATTGTGATCTTCCCTGGCAGGGTGAAGTTTTCCTCAGAATTGTTCTTTGGTTTGATGACAATGTAGTTTGTCGTCCTCGGTGGAGCTGCTTCTGTTCTCAGTGTTTATTTCGCTGGGACGGTCTTTTTGCATTGCATAAGCATCTTTTTGCATGGCATTCTCCCAAATGCGTAGAATTTCCACTTCGTGTGGAGCATAACGGCAAAATTCAAACATAGGCATCTGAAGCATAAGCCAGGTTTGGGCTTTCCTTCGTCAGGAAAACCGGATTTCAGGAGAATATCATCTGACTTTACTCCACAAGTGTTGGGTTTAGTCATTCAAAGCAATATTTGACATTCCTTCGTCCAGGTGGTCCTTTGGTTTATCCCCTCAGGGTTTTTACCGTTTGACACTCGTCCGTGTTTCCTTCGGCACCTGTCCGTGTTTGAACCTGTTTGTTTCAATACCCGTCTGTATTGACCTTTTGATGACACTCGTCCGTGTTGCCTTCCATCCCCCAGCGAGATTAGTCCCCAGTAAATTTACTCTTTACACCCTTCCGTGTACCTTTTCGATACCCGTCCGTATTGAAACTCTTTGTACCCGTCCGTGTACCTTTTCGATACCCGTCCATATTGACCCTTTTCAGTACCCATCCGTATTGAACCCTTTTAAACCCGTCCGTGTACCTTTTCGATACCCGTCCGTATTGAACCCTTTTACACCCGTCCGTTTACCTTTTCGATACCCGTCCGTATTGAATCCTTTTTGCACCCGTCCGTGTACCTTTTCAGTACCCGTCCGTATTGAACCCTTTTACACCTGTCCGTGTACCTTTTCAGTACCCGTCCATATTGAACCCTTTTACACCCGTCCGTGTACCATTTTGATACCCGTCCGTATTGAACCCTTTTACACCCGTCCGTGTACCTTTTCGATACCCGTCCGTATTGAATCCTTTTTGCACCCGTCCGTGTACCTTTTCAGTACTCGTCCGTATTGAACCCTTTTACACCCGTCCGTGTACCTTTTCGATACCCATCCATATTGAACCCTTTTACACCCGTCCGTGTACCTTTTCGATACCCGTCCGTATTGAATCCTTTTTGCACCCGTCCGTGTACCTTTCCGATACCCGTCCGTATTGAATCCTTTTTACACCCGTCCGTGTACCTTTCCGATACTCGTCCGTATTGATCCTTTTTACACCCGTCCGTGTATCTTCTCATTACCCTGTTCGTATTTGATATCTTTGATTCCTTGACACCCGTCAGTGTTTATCCCCATCATAGCTAACACTCGTTTGTGTTTATTCATTTCGATACACTGTTTGTATTGGCTTCCAACACTCGTACGTGTTGTGACAGTGCAGCATTTATTGCTTGTTCCCCAGTGGAGTTGTTCCTCCTTTGAGGATTGCAAATTTCAGGTTTCTTTTGGTATTCAATCTCCGTGAATCCTTTGAACGCATGACAGCCGTTTCTATCATACCTTCAGGACTAAGTTGATTGAATAGAGGCAGCTGTAACACCCCAAAATTTGCCTTCTTGCTTTTAGCTAACTGGCTTATGTTTCTTTGCATTTCTTGCATTAGCATTTGTGCATAGCATTGGTTCTTAGCATGGGATCAAGGTACTTGGTTCATCTCAAAGGAGTCTCAAGCCTCAAGGTGGTTTGAGGAGTTCATCATATCTTCACAAGGTCAAGAATGGCAAAGGATTTCAAGTGAATCTTTCCCTCATAACCAGAGGGACCAAATTAGGGTTTTGGTTCCAAAAGGCTTCTTGATGGGTTTTGCTTGTTCAAATACATTCTCATGAGGTTCTACATGCTTACAAGCACTCATGGAGGAAGACTTGGCTAGTGATTCATTGTGGAGGATTTTCAGTGGATCAGTTACTTGTGAAGTAAGCAAAAGTCAACAGTTCAAAAGGAAAGTCAACCATGGGTTTTCAAGGGTTCAAATCATGTTTCCCAAGTCCATGTACCTTTATTTGGTCAAGGAATAGCATGGTTGACATCATTCTTCAAGAATCAAGAGTTTGTGCAAAAGTTACTAAATTTGGAAAATGACCTATAATGAGAACTTTCCATTTTTGGCAGTTTTTCCACCACATTCAACTTGACTTTTCATCATCAAGGAAGCTTCAAATGAATTTTCCTCCAACATTAAAGTTGAATATCTTTCTCTCCCATTTCCAAAAAGTACTAGAACATCTCCATATCATTTGTAGAACTCAAGTTATGGTCAAAACAATGCAAGGTGCTTTTTAAGGTTTTTCACATGTACCACTTTTTCCACCTTTTGCATTTTGGTACAAATTGACTTGTAATTGGTTCTATTGCTTCAAGTCACATTCTAATATACAAGTACACTTCATTTGGCACAAGCTTGGCCCTTGAATCAAGTCATTTCATGCCATGTACCTCACTTTCTTCACATAATACAATTTTGCAAGATGGATTGAATCTCACAAATTAAACCACTACAAAGCCCAAATCCAATTGAGATGTGATCAGCAAGGGAAGTGTGAGTGATTCATCATGAAAAGCACGAGCTTGCACGTGTGGATTAGTGGGTTGATCACATTTTGCATTTTTGCAAAACCATTCAAAAGTCATTAATCAAGGGATTAACCAAACTTTAACCATGATCAGAGGTCTAATGAGGTGTATATAAGCTAACTCACACGTCCATTGCTAGGTCATGCATTCTCATTTGCTCAAATTTTGAAATTTCACTCACACTTTCTCCTCTTCGAATCTCTCTTTCCACAAGGGTTTTTGAAGATTTCTTTTCATATTCTTGATCTACACACTCCATAGAACAAGAATCCACCATTGATTCAAGCTTAGAGTGAGATTTTCATCAAGTGCACTTCAAGAGGGTTCATCTTCAAACTTCTAGATCTAGTCAGATTCAAGCCTCTATTTGCATTTATTTTGCAAATAGAGCTCAAAAGAGGAAGATCTGCAACTTTTGGAAGGGTTTCTTAGTGTATTTCAAGCTTTGCAACTTTCAGGTTAGCTTCCTTTTCACCATCATAGAACTTGATTTTGTTGTGTGCATTATGATCTATGATGTTCACTGATCATTCTGAGGTGATTTGTGTGAGTTTTGGACGTGTATCATGGGAGTATTTAATGATTGAAGTTTTTAGATCTAACTTGTTTTCCTTCGATTTGGCTTGTGTGTTGATCATTTGGTGAACCAAATTGCATATTCATGGTCCTTGTTGAATTCTGAGTAGAACTATGGTTTTGTTTTTGATTTCTGGGGATTTTCTGGTTTAGTGTCACCGGAGAAGACGACCGGAGCTAGGGCTCCGGCGTCTGGTTCACTTTCAGGTGGCCTGAGATTCAATGAAGGTGATGATGTCTGTACCGTTGGATCTTTTGATCTGATGGTCATAAGTGTGCCACGTCATTTAAAATCTGTTTTCATTTTGTGGTTCGTGTGTTTGTAATCCATGTTACTTATCATGTACCTCTGATTTGCACCCTTGATCACGTATGATTGTGTGATTGTTTGATTTGATCTTATGCATTGGATTCATCTGATGGTTTGATTTATGCCAACACATTAAAAATTCATGTGCCCTTCACGTGCTTGTATTTTAATTGTTGATTATTTGTTGTGTGCGTGCATACCTTGGTTACTGTGTACTTTCAATCTGAACCCTCCATCTTGTGTACTGAGTAGATTTGTTGACTTGTTATCATGCGCAAGATTGATCCTGTAGTTGTTATGGAGTCAATTGGTTTGACTGGATTCCCTTTTTTGTTTGGCATGCGCTGATATTTTCTGTTAGACTGGGTTTGATAATTGCACCGCCCCTCCTTGAGCCCATTTGATTCTCAACGTGTAATTCCTGCTGGTTGCACCCCCTGGTTTCATTCTTTCATTTTCATTTTCTTTTTTGCATAATTTCTTTTTTTATTTTTTAAAAATATATTTGCGCATCCAAAAATCACCAAAAAATCATGAAGCATATTTTTGCATTTAATTAATTTTGGACATTTTTTATTTCTGACTTTGGTCATTTTTCATCATATTTTTTGGCATTTTCTTTTATTTTCTTTGAAAATTATTCTTATTTGCACACTTCAACTTTGAGAATTTATTTCTCATAGCACATAAAACATTTTGAGTCTGTTCCTTTTGCATTATTTCATCAACATATTGAAGTGCATAAAAACATTTTTCTCATTTTTTTAAACTCTTTTCATATTGCATTTTAGCCCCTCTGTTTTGTATATTGATCCATAATCCTTTGTGCTCTTTGTCTAATTGTTTGAGGGACCTATCTTGCGAAGTTTTGCATGAGTTTTTAATATGATGTTTGCCCCTGGTTGGGGTATTTTGAGAATTAATATGATGATTTTTGAATCATGTTTACTATTTGTTTGATCATTCATGTTTGAGGTCTTCTTTTGTGAACATCTTTGATCATGTTGAATTACTTGCTTGAGAAGGCACTTGTGCCATTGTATGAGGTTGTTTTCTTTGATTTCTTGAGCCATGTTTAGATCATTATAGGTCATTTTATTGCAATTATTGGTCATTGGTGTGAGGTTGTTGCATATTTTGTGCACATGTTCAATGTTTGATTTACATGTCTCTTTTGACTCATCTTCTCACCTCTTCTCATCTATGCTCATTCATGACTTATGTTTGGTTTGTGTATACCATGCCATATCATTCCTTTGCACTTCATTTGATGTATGTTTCTGACCTTGGAGCTTTGCATTCATGTCATATGTTATTCATGTTTCATCTTGCATACTTGAACATGTTTCACTTACTTGCTTCTTTCTTCTTCTTCTAATTACTCTCAATGCTTGGATACTTGTTTGTATGCCTCATGTGACATTTGTACATCATGTTTAGGCACATGTTTAGGTTATCCACATTTTGACTTTGATTTTATTTGAAGCATTGTTACATGATCACCTTGCATATCCACTCATTCTTCTTCTACTCCTTCTTTGATGATCTTCTTGGATGTTTGGCCATTTGTTTGCATTCTCTTTGCTTGAGTTTGTTTGGTAAACATTATGGGTCACCTCTAAGGTGTACATTCTGACTTGGATGAGTTTCATTTGGTTTGTAACCATTTCTCTTTGGGTTGTTACTTGTTTGGGTTTCATTTGTCTTATTGTTGCTTATGTTTGTTTTTGCTAACTATGTAGGGGCTAATGGTAGGTGAATGGGATGTGGATAGTTATCCACATTCTAACTTCTCCTTTCTATTTTAAGCTTTCATACTTATGCTTGCTTTATCATTTAAGATGATACTTTCTTCTCTCTCACTCTTTCTCATCCCATGAATCTCAAGACTCGATTAAGTCTTGGATTCTTTTCCCTTAGAGCTACCTAGTCCAACTTAATTTTTGATTAAGCTTGGAGTAGGATTAACATTAGGTTTTAGATAGTCGTCTCTCCTAAGCCTCACTAACAATAGGTTACCCATGCATGATAACATTAGGACTCTTAGTTTCCCTTTAGAGTTTCCTTTGTGTCTTCTCTCTTCTCATCTCAAAATTTCTTGAAAACACTTAATAAAATATAACGTATATTGCGCTCGAGCCTTAAGTGTAGGAAATGAAGAACGAGGGGTCTCCCTTCCTCTTCTAGGGTGTTTAGCATACGTCCCATTTGGGGGCGACCATGCGATTCACTCGTTCCCAAATGGTAGACTTTGGTTCAATGTAAGTTACGAACTAACTTAAAACACTTCTGTCTTAAAAAACACCAAACAAATTCAAATCTTTTTATCCTTCGGGATTGTTGGGTTTCAAACTTCTTTTTTTCAGAAAAGAGCTCGTCGCACACGTAAAAAACATTTACCCATTCGTGGTCGTACCCACGAACTACATTAGCTCTGATTCCTCTCTCTCGTCCGATTGAGGATATGTAGGCACAAGACAGCGATTGTCTTGGCGAGCAACCTTCCCCACAGTTCCCGTCCGAACTACGTTGACTCTGACTTTCCCATTGCACTGAGGGAGTACGTAGGCCTAGGGCATCGAATATGTCCTACCGAGTCCGTCTTAGTCCCCCCATCCCCGTTTTCTTTTGTTCAACCATAGATAGTAGGACAGCTCACCCTCCGTTTAGACAACAAGCGTGGATCCCATCGAGTACGATGGATGCGTGGGGTGCTAACACCTTCCCCTCGCATAACCGACTCCCGAACCCGGACTATGGTTGCGATGACCATGTCTTTCCCCCTTTCTCTTCAGGTTTATGCAGTGTTCCCTTTCCCTCTCTCGGGATAAATACACATTGCTGGCGACTCTGTATTTTCCGCGCCACTCTCGAGTTTGTACCGTTGGATGCGAATCTTTCGGGAGCGACACATGGTCTCTTTTATGTTCAGGCAGTCAGGGTTTTGTAGGGTTGGAAACACATTTGTTTCAGATAATATTGATCATAGGGCTTTGAATTGATGTCCTGAATTCTCAGTATAGGTTCTTTAGAATCAATGCAGTCTTTGAGCCTGATTAACATGAATGAAAGTTTCTTTTATAAGAGAGCTTTTCCTTGGTATGTGATGTCCAGGTTTTCGTAATATAGTCTGAGCATTCTGGTGCTCAAGCTGCTCCTTTTTGTGTTAGTTTGATTTGAACAATATGAAACTTTTTGGTTGAGGTCATGCTGTCATGACTTTCTCACATTACCAACTCATTGCCCCATGTTTTTCAAATGACATGATTTTGATGCCAGAAATATTGATATATGCCATTTACAAATGTATGTTCATTTGTTTCAAGTTTTGGTTTAAATAATTCATGCTTGACACTGTCAGTATTGGAGGATGCAATTGTTGTTTGATCATATTAAAGTCTACATGCTTTAAAGCTACTCATGTGTTATATATTGGTTGTCTAAATCTATTGTAAGAGTCATGAGAATTCTTGTTTGAGCCTGCACTGTTGAGGGCACGAGGGAGGTGTTCCTTTTCATTATTTTTCTGAACATACCATGCTTCTGTTTGCATTTAATACCATGATGAAGTCTTGGTCATGTGTAGTTGGTTTGGAATGTTGTTGTAGCTCTGTAATATATTTATGATTGTTTTGTGAGTTCTTAAACTTTTATGGTACCACCCTGTTGTTGACTTGTATGCGTTTTGTGTGTTAGTGTTTAGTTTAAATAAAGGACACCATGATATTCCTTCCTCTTTGTTGATCAATTTAGAGTTTTGTTTTGTTAAAAATGATTGAGTTTTAAGCGAGTTTTGATCATGGAAAGCATGGCTATTATTTTAATTTCACGAGATCGGTTTGTTTTCTGCATGGCTTGTATGTTTAGATTGAAAGCGTGGCAAGGTGATTGGTGGGTTTTATTTTATCTGGTAGTCACTTAAAGTTGTGACTGATTGAGGAAGTCACTAGCATTTGGGTGTCAAGTTCATTTACTATGTGTTTTAAAATTGATCAATTAACGTTTGAGGGTTTAAGTGTTACTGGGGTTGGCTTATACAACAGATGTATAGCCACCCCAGTGGTAAGGACTATGCGCCGAAACCAAAGGGGCTGGGGTTCGAATCCCCCTCGCCTCAGTCCCCTTTTGTTTTAATATTTTCATTTCTTTTCAGCTTCAAATGGGATTTGGGCCTAGCGAAAATGTTAACCACACCCCCATTTCTGCAGGCCCATGTGCCATTTACTTGTACTTTAGTTCTTTCTTTTTTCTAAATACACCCCTCCCTTGTTTTATATAAAAAACAACATTTTAATTTTTATTTCTTTCTTTTCTTCTTTTCTTTTTTTTTTCCATTTTAACCTAATTTAAATAGGCTCCAAAGCTTCATAAATATTTTTTGATACTTAATTTGAATTTTATATGATATAATTTTCACTTTTATTTTATTAAATCCAAATTTCACAAAAACATGTATAACTCTTGTTTTTTAATCTTGAATTATCTCAAGAAAATACTTGATCTTTGAGTTCTTGGTACGTAGGAGTTTCTTTAAAAAAAACTTAGGGGAGTTCATTTTGAAAAGGTTTTGTCTGATTTTGTTGCTAATTTTCTTGCCATGAATACCTTGCCTTTAATTTCAAAATTAATAATGATATGTATGTGTTCTCACATGCTTAAATGTTGTGGATTATATTACTATCCCTTGTCACATTGATTATGTGAATCATACTTTTGTTAAAAATATATGAATTCTAATAATCATTTGAATCTCAAGTTATTTGTAGCATTCTTGCTTATAGGAAGTCATCATCTCCTTATTCCAAAGGAAAGTCTCTTTATTGACCGTAAGGTCATAGATACTTCATTCCCTTTTAACCTATCCTTTCCCAAGAGATAGCCATTAATCTCTTATAACTCTTAACCTTTCTTTAACCTTCACAATCCTTTCATAAGAGATAGCCATTAATCTCTTCTCCTAAACAATCAATCCTCACAAGCTTTGCTTTCAAGCTTCTCACCCTGCTTCCCCTTGGCCTCATAGCCATTTACATCATAACTTATACTTAGAGAGTTTCTTAAACTCTGTATAAGTTCATACTCATTTTCCCTTGGAACTTTGGCCATAGTCAATGGTTCCTCAAATTCACCCTTAACCAGGTGAACTACAGTTGCTCTGATTCTTTAGTTTGATACGTAGAGTGTACATACCCTTAGGTCTTTACCTTAGCACATTTTTATTAGCAAGAAACTTTAACTTAACACAAATATAAATAAGAGGTTCCTGTAGAGTACTACAGATACTTAGGGTGCTAATACGTTCCCTTAGTATAACCAACCCCCGAACCTTAGATCCCTTATTAAGGTTTTCGTTCTTTACCCTTTCCTTTGGATAAATCAAAGCTTGGTGGTGAATTTCAAAGATGTGTGATTCAAGTTAATTAATAGCTTGTTATCCGATTCTCACCGCAACAGTTTGCAAGAAGCTGAGTTTGGGAGGTTTGAGAGATGTTTTCTCTGGTTTTTGTTGTGTGTTACAAGCATGAAATAAACCTATATTTAAAGGGGAACTTGAGGGATCAAGGGCTCTACAGAATTGCAACTTGTGCTTCTCTTGGTTTGGTTAGGAACCAAATGGATAGTTCCATGAATTTTGAAGTTCCAATGCAAGGTACAAGCCTCTCCTAGAGTGGTTGGAGGTTCAGACATCTTGCTTATGTGCAAAGAAAAGGTTTTGTGCAGAGAAAATAATTTGGAAGCTCAAGGAAAGTTGACTTCTTGATTAAAGGTGCTTTATGAGAATGACATTGTAATCGTTTTGGCAAAACATTCCGAAAATGGTGTGAACACTTGGATAATGCTTCAAATCAATGTGTAATACACCAAGGACTTTTAGGGGAAGATTTACAAGTTACATAGGCTGCAAAACCAGATTTCATGGCTTTGGTTAGGATTTGCAATCATGGTTTGCCAAGAACATGACTTGAAAATCAGATTTTGAGGCCAACTTCCCTTCTTCGAAACTCCTAACTCAAGAATGGGATTAATGAGTTCATGTACTTTTTGAAAAGCCCCAAACATTCTCTACAACTTTCATGTTTTTATGTATTCCTTGATTATCAATGGATCATAGTGAAAACTAGCTCCAAAGTTTGGTACATTTGAGAACAAAAACTGCCTTGAAATTTTTCTATGTGTTGAAAGTTTTTAACTAACTTGATGGCCTCATAACTCAAAATCTATTCACTTTTTGGAGATTGACCCTAGTTGACAAAGTTGTATTATGTTGTAAGGGCTTCAATTTGATCTTTGTAACGCAAAAAAAATGGTGGTCTAGATTGAAAGTTATGACCTTTCAAAGTTGGTACAAAATTAGGGTTTTTCCACCATACTTAGAAAATTTTCAACTTCTTCCACTTTGCCCCTTTTGCAAGAAACCTCTAAATTCTTGATTTTTCATGGTCAAACTCATTGATCAAACATGTTTTCATGAAATTTAGCTTAAGGTCTTCAATTTTGACTAAAAATCTCAAAAGTCAAAGAGTTGACTTTGCAGTTAAAAGCTTGTGTATCAGATGAAATTGATTATGTGATCTTCAATGATCTTGAACTCTTGAATCTTTTGACCATCATGGATGGAATCCAAGGATGTATTTGAGCATCTTTAATCATGTCCCAAGGCTTGGGATCATTCTTTGATCAAAAGTCAAAGGCACAGTTGACTTTGTCTGATGAAACTCTAATTTGTGGTCAGATGGAGTTGAGCCTTAATGAACTTGTAACAAGACCAATTTTCACTTGATTCTTGATGGAGAGAGGCCTTTTGAATGCATGCACACTTGGTATGTTGATGATCAATCCAAGACATTGACTGATCAAATAATGATCTTCTTGATTCTCTTGATTCAAAACCCTAATTCAAAGATGTCCACTGGTTCTCTCTCCATCATTGGAGGTTGAACTCTAACAGCCAATTCACGCCACCTCTGGGCGTATTCCTTGAAGCTCTCATTCGCTTTCTTAGTAATATTCTGCAACTGTGTTCGGTTAGGAGCCATATCACTGTTGTATTGATAGTGTTTAACAAAGGCCCCGCCCAAGTCTCTCCAACTTCTAATATAAGTTCTCTCCAGCCCCCTGTACCACTCCAGGGATGCCCCAACTAGGTTGTCTTGGAAGAAGTGCATGAGCAACTTCTCATCTTCAGAATAAGCAGACATCTTGCGATAATAGGCTCTGATATGTGTTTTTGGACAGGTTGTCCCCTTATATTTATCAAAAACAGGGACCTTGAACTTAGGTGGGATCCTCATGCCTGGAACCAGGCCCAGGTCAGTCATATCAATGCCTAGAGCATTCTGATTCTCATAGACCCTCATCCTCTCTTCTATCATCTTGAACTTATTCTAAGCCTCTATTGGGAGACCAGCTTCCAAGTCATGCATAGAGAATGTATCCTCTTGTTGGTCAACTTCCCAATGATGAGTATGACCTACGCCACCTCCATGAATAGCACATACACCACCTCCGCCAACACCACCTCTGCCAGGAGGATTAGCACCACCGACATCGCCTCCACCAGGAGGATTAGAACCAACACCACCTCTACCAAGAGGAATAACAACACCAGCACCACCTCCGCCTAGAGGATTGGCACCGCCAACACCACCCCCACCAGGAGGAATAAAACCATTGTCGTCTACCCTGGGAGGATCAATAATGGGTTGAACCAATGCCATCAACTGCTCCTGGCCTTGAGCCATATTCTGCATCAGCTCCATGAATTGATTCATACAAGTTCTAACCTCAAGTAACTCAGTCTGAGTTTGCTCCATTGCTCTTTTCTGATTTCCCCTTGTACAATATCTATGAATACCGGACTTCGCAATCCTGCTAACAAAACCAGGTAAAGATAAGAAGACCGGCCAAGAACACCTGTTATACACATGATTATGAAAATTAAATGAAAATGCCATGTTTGATTATTCCCACGGAGATCTACACCATGATTCAAGTTTTAAAAACAATAAACACGAGAGATGGATAGATACTGGCAAAAACCACTCATACATTAGCTGAAGAAGAGTCAATAAAGAGTCAATAAAATAAGCTCATACAGAAGAGACAAAATCAAATACAAAGCCACTGATCCCAATCAACAGGTTTGATGGTGATCAAATACAAAAGGAAAAATAACTAAGGTATGTCTTCCATCTCCACCAAAGTCAATCCTCCCCAGCCACTGTGCTCTCTGCTCCAGTCTTGGACCTCTTTGAACAACTTCTTAGTGTTCGGATGTCTTGGACTCTGGATCAGCTCTTGAATAAGAACATCTCGCCTATGCATGATCCCTTCCAAGTAACGACAACGCAATTCCCAAGAATCATCTCCAAAAATGTCTTCAACTATGGGTTTCTTCACCTTTGCCTGAACTTTGAGCTCCTCCATGGCTGACAAGGTCTCCTTAAGTTACTGATCACTTTTGAGTCTTTGGAAAAGTTCTTCTCTGATCTTCCCCTCTTTGTCCTCAAGCTGCTACTTCAACTCTTTAACTTAGACTCTTATCTCATCTTCTTTTTTCTTGTGAGAAGTTACAGTGGTATTCCACTGGCTGTTGAACTTGGAAGTCTCGAGATAGGCTCTGTCTAGCTCATTCTTCTTCTTCTGGAGGAGGCTATTGGCACTCTTCAGATCTTTACCAATCATTTCTCTGCTTTTGATTTCTGCCTCCAGCTCTTGCTCTTTCTCAGCTAGCAGATATGTCTTCATCTTGGCTATATGTACTGATTCATCCTTAGCACGACTCATCTGATAGGCTTCCCTCTTCAGCTCTTCGTTTTTCTTGCGAAGCTCCTCTTTTTCGGCCTAAAGCTTGTTATACCTTTCAATATCCACAAAAGTAGGTTGCTCAATCTCTAAAGGATACAGAAGGGCTTCTATAGGAAAACGAAAACGGACAGTTTTAACTCTCCTTTCTACCCAATCCATATAGAGAGGATAGGTTGTGGAATCACTCTTACCTAAGGATGACTTCCCCTTCTGCTAAATAGTACCCCCAAGCTTTAACAACTCTCTTTATTACTTCAGAGTCATCACTCCCATTGTAAAGCAAGGATTCCTCCACTTCTTTATTTGTCGGGGGACCTTTCAATGTGTACCTCAACTTCCTCTTAGCAATGGATGGATTATAGTTGATGCCACCCCTTATCCCCATAAGAGGCACGTTGGGAAACTCACTGCAACTGTATATCATCTCATCCCCCAACAATCTTTTGTCAAACCAACGAATGTCTTTAGCAGCAAGGCCTATTACCCTCTCTGACCACTTTAAACATTCCTTGGTGTCCATAAAAGCACCATCACGTGGAAGATGGCTCATGAACCACTTGCAAAGAAAGGGAGCACAACAATAAGCAAGTCCACCTTTCTTCTTGTAATTCCTCGAGTGCACCGAGTGATATATGTCACCAAGAAGAGTAGGCACGAGGTTTCTCATCGTAAAGATTCGAATGGCATTCATATCTATGAAACCCAACACATTAGGAAAAATAGCAATCCCATAGATACACAAAGCAAAGATAGTGTTGAAGGTAGTTTAACTACAGGTATCAGCATATACTATAGCTTCACTCACCAAGGAACTCAAAAGAAAACCAGATAAACCTCCCTAAGATCGAAGATTAGCTTTCACTACAAATGTGCTCAAATAAAGAGCATCGACAATATCTTCCGGAGCTGGAACTTCCATAGATTCATGGAATGGCACCTGATCCTTGACTGGAATATCCAAGATAAGTGAAAATTCCTCCAAAGTAGGGGCCAACTGATAATCTCTAAATGTGAAGCGCCTCAACGAAGGATCATAGAATTGCAGTAATGTGTGAATAGCTCCTCTTTCATATTCTGTGATAGTATGAAGCATACCCAAGATCTTCCCATAGCCTTCCTTGAATGACTCCAAATTTCTCTTAGTAATTTTGACAACCAAACTGCAGAGTGAACTCAAACTGGGCGACCGAAATTTGTAGTTGACGGTACTCTTCCTACCAGTGTCTATCTCCACGGAGCTTTATCAACCCGAATCAAGTATAAGATATAAACCCTAGAAATAAACAAACATGAATGTTAAAATGCAGAAATGATGCTATGAATGCAAACATGGGATCAAGGTTGCCACAAATTCTGAATAACTGTTGTGTTGCTGACTGAATAAGTTCAAAACTCTGCTCTGACGAGAATACCAGAATACCAGGTTCAAAAGTCCACACTGATAAGAAAACCAGAAAACCAGGTAGGTTGAAGGTCAAGGTTTCCTGCAAAAACATATTCCCTCTCACATGGAGGTTCTAGTCTTGGACAAGGCATCCTAGCAGGTCCTCAGTCTCACGGGCTCTCAGGTCGAGAAATGATAATACGTTTACCATTTCTGGTTTGGCATTATCACTCCTCAAGGAAGTCTCCACTGATTTCCCATGAACGGTCTCCAGAGTCATGAGTCCTCAAGGAAATACTCTGGCTACTGAATAAACATACAGGACAGAGCACCCCCCAGAAAACCTCGTCTGAATACGGATCTCATGTCAACAATACGTATCAATCGCTACGCATGCCAACACAAGTCCACTATAACCCTGTGTGTACACTCAAGCCTGGGTAATAGGCTTATCTCTCATGGAACAATCCCACCCAACAGCACAACAGCAAATCCAAAATATCATGGCAGCAATAATCAAGAGCAATAATAAATGCAGGTAAAAGCAGCAAATAAACAAATAAAAGAATATAAATAAACACCCAATGAAAAGAAACAGACAAGCACTAGGATTGACTCACATAGGGAATCCGAGTCTCCAGCATAGTCGTCAGCTGTCGCAACGCGAAAAACAACCGGCGATAAAACAAATTCGCCACCGAACATTATTTATCCTGGTGGGGGAAAGGAAATGGTCAAAGAAACCTCAAAAAGGGAAAGAACATGGTCTCATAACCAAATTCCTGGGTTCGTGAGTCGATTATGCGAGAGGAAGGTGTTAGGACCCCTCGCGCCCGTTGTACTCAACGGGATCCACTCTTGTTGTTCTAATCAAAGGGTGAGTTTGTCCAAAGCCTACTTGCTAACAGAAACTAAAAGGGGAAAAACAAAAGAAGACTCGATAGGACTTCACCTTCCTATGCCTACGTATTCCCTCATGCAATGGGAAAGTCAGAGTCAACGTAGTTTGGGGGACTACAGATAGAAAGGGGGAAGAAGTCAGAGTGTTTGTAGTTCATGGGACTACAGGTTTATAAGTGTCTTTTATAAGCGATGCTAAGTTTGCGTTCCAGCAGTTAGGGACGAGGCCTCTTTATGATAGAAAAAAATTAGCATGCCTTTTCTGAAAAAGGTTTGACAAAAAATCCCAAAGGACAAAATGATTCGCATTTGTTCAAGAGTTTTAGAGAAGTTAGTTGACTTTGTTTGAGATGCACATTGCACTAAAGTCTATGACATAGGATCGAATACTTCGCGCTAACAATCTAAACGTCTCGCACACAAAGTACCCTAAGATGAGGTTAGAAATGCATCCGCTCATCTTTTCCTATGTGCTTAAGGCTCGTGACTCCCTATGCACATCATATTTATTAAGTGTTTTGATATGGTTTGAGAGAGAGAAGAGAAAGACTCAAAGGATAAAGAAAAATCTAAGGGAACTCATACCTAGATATTATCATGCCAAGTGGTCCTATAGTTGAGGATGAGAAATAGAAGTCTACCTAATGTTACCATACAAAGTGAAATTCTGGCAATGCAGACAGCAGATGTCCTAACACATGTCAAGACATTGTTCTACATAAACATTTAAACACAGGAACAAAAACAGCTGACTGATACCTTGAATATCAGAACTGCAACAACACAGATATTACGCATCTGTTCCAACATGTTTATCATGAACCCTAACAGAAAAGTAAATCTGCAGAATGATAAAGAACATAATAGTTGTTAACCTAGTTCGGTGCAATTCACCTACATCTGGGGGATACCAATCCAGGAAGAAGACTCCACTACCTGTAGAATTGTTACAAAGCTAAACTCCCCCGTTTACAACTTTATATCCTAATATCTACCCAATGAAGACTTTATCAAATAACAACCTCTTTGATACGAGATACCCCACTCACTTCCCTTAATCACCAACTGTGATTTCTACATCATCCCTATCAATACATAATTCTGTCAAGCATACTTGACAAACAAGCTAACTCGGATTTTCTTAAAAGCTTCATCCAAGAGCAATACACAATCCAATACCTCAAGGCTTATGGATCTGTGCGACACCTATATCTGCCACAATGCATCAACTGATACAAAGGGAGACTTACAACCCTGAGAGCCAACGACTCTCAAAACCCTAAACCCTTTTTTTACTCAAGAGAACTAGGTTACAAAAAGGCATATAAAATCCTAGGTCTAAGTCTTCTTATATAGAGTCTTCAGTTAGGCTTCAAATCTTTAAACAAATCTTTTCTTGATCCACTTCTAAACATGCCTAGAAACTTGGAGCAGATTTGAAATAGATTTAAATAATCTATTATAGCAGTCTAGATGTCGAGTCTTCATGATATGACATCTCCTTCGACATCTTTGTGTTTGGCAGATTTCTTGATGTTGAATCCTTTTGTTTGACAATGAGTTTTACCAAAATTTAAGTAAAATATTTTGAGTTTCAATCTCCCCCTTTTGACAAATTTTGGCTAAAACTCATTTTATACAATAAAACCAGGATTCTCATGTATTCCTGTGAACCTGAATAACCAACTCATAAGTATTAATTTAAGACTCCTGAGATTCCAGAAATCCTAACTTAACTTTTCCTTATGTTGGTGTACATGAGGAGGAGACTAAAACTCCCCCTAAACACATGACTATGTTCTTAACTCAGGACATAAGACACAAACGACACTTAGGACATGAAGAACACTGCATATACTCCTTTCTCCCCCTTTTTAGCCAAAAATTGACAAAAGTGTCTAGAGCAGCTTCATATCCGGAAATGCCCCTTTACATACCCAAGTACTCACATGAGGATCATCGAACCATTGGAAATGACACCAGTCAAGTCAATTAAGGCATTAACAGAGCACTGTCCAAAAGGAATTCCAAGAACGAAAAGCATGTTTTGCACGAGCAAATTCTCCACCGTCCAAACCATCCACATAAGCACATAACCAGAGAGACTTGTCCTATGTCTTTAACAATGTTCTGACATCATGTCAGACATTGTCTACCAAAGAAAACTTCTGTATTGATCATATTCTGTAGAGAAAAATAAATTCTCCCGGACCTAACCAATAATTCTTAAGCATCCATTAAGAACCATGTAATGTGTACTGTTAAGTTTCCCCCAACTTGCAATAGTACACTAATGTCAATACATCCTTCTTGACATCTCATTCTCCCAGGATGGAAACATAATCACAGCTTGCTTGACGCACAATACAAATTGGATCCTGAACTGCACCCCTGTAGTAATATATCTTAGATCAAGGAGCAACTCCCCCTATCTAAGATAACCAATGCTCCTCCAATGAACACTTATGCTGATGAATGGAAAACATAAGACTCGTCTTCATGTCTTCAAGAGAGCACCCTCTGTCCAACCTACCTGTTAAACACAATCATCAACTCCACTTATTGCTTCTTCTAACAAGAACCAATAATCACTCAGACATGAACACCATCATGCTTTTTGTGAGGACTCATTAGGATCACCATCCTAAATTAACAAACTCTTGGATTAAGATCAAAGCTCCATTGATCCCCCTCTTCCAGAAACTATTTATACACCAAACAAATTCCTCTTGAATTCTTATGTATAGATCTCCTTGTTCCCTGAGATAAAATCTAATTGATCTAGAATGATCCACATTCCTCAAAGAGATACCATACCTCTTAGTTTGTTTTCTTTCAACGATGTCAGATACCGTATACATGCTTCAAAACTTCACAGCTGCCAAACTGATCCACTTCCCTTTAGCATAACTTACCAATAGGGGCGTTATCCCCTCTACAAGCTTTTAATCTGACCTTAGCAAGGTCAATCAATAGATAGACACCCAACAATCCAAGACAGACATTCCTTCATCATTCTCTCATATGATAACTTGGAATACTTCTGATCAACTGGTGAATATCCATATTCAGACTTCCATGCAATCAACACATGATCCACTTCAGTCTTCTCTACACCATCCTTCCAAGGCAGATCTTATACTCCATCATTCTCCCGTATGACAAGATAGATACTCCTTAGACACGATGTAGGAAACAAGTTCCTAGACCAGAACTTAAGAATCCTCCTCCAAGGATAACCAACCCAGATAATGTCCTAACATTAAGTTAGAACATCTTCCACACATCAAGACACCACACACCATGTTTCTTGATATGCTCCACCACTGGACTTACTATCTGCATAGTAATCCAACTGAAGATCTTCAAACAAAACTACGCCACCAGCTTGATCAAAAGACTCCAGTAACCAAAGAGAGAAATAAACTTTCATCCAACAAAAGAAGGCATACTTCCATCCTCAACCTAGAACTTCTACCACAAGCTCCAAGATGAACCAGATCCAGAACCTTCTTATGTTTTCAACCAACTACCCTTCTTCCCACGAGTAATTAGTTCTAAGCACCCTGCTTGAATGCACACCATGAAACCAACCAAATGCCACCTTTTGACTAATCTCATTTTTCTTCAGAACTCCCACAAGATACACTGATCCACCAATGAAATTTGATCTTCAAGTCAGATGAACTACTTGCGCCATAGCAAGACATCTTGGATCCACCAAGCCTCTAGACATGTAACATCTTCTCAACCCACAACAAGCATCCATAACTTCCATTCTCCTGTAGATCACCATATCTTAAGCTGATGTGCCACATCACCAACTAAGATCCTGATGTTAAGCTAGATGTTAGAACATTCTGATACGACATCCAACTACTGAATTCAGCTCCTCCATCTGCCACTTAGAAGAACCTCCTCCTTATTACAGAACAAGAGTTCCATGCTCTCATAGACTTGATTCAATAACCAAGTTTGAGTAGACAACCTCAATCCTGCTTAAACATATCACAGATATTCCCTTCAAGCTCACACCTTGATGAATAACTGCTTTGAAACTCCAAAGACTTCACACCTGCCACGTCTGAATCTTCACAAGATAAAGTAGTCCTAGACTACACCATAGCCATACCAAAGAATGCCACTTTCCTTAGTAGATCAGTCTGTAGAAAGTCAGAGGTAACTTAACCTTGACCTTCAAACTGAGCAAGATCATATGCACCCAAGTACCTAGATCAGAAATAAACTGATCCAAAAAATAACCATCAAGATTATGATGTCTTCATCTTCATCTTTATCAGCACCACTGTCCAGACCAGTTTCTTGCCAGGAAACTCTCCAGATATCACATGCTTCTGTCACACCAGACTGAAGCAGATTCTTAGGTCAACACCTAAGACCAAAGCTTATGCTAAAGTGTATGCAGTACCCATCCCATGATTCTGCACAAACTCTGATGATGAGATGTTCCAACATCTTGTTGAACATCAGCAATCTTGACTTTCAAGGATAATCAATTAAATACTTGTGAATTCCATAAATAACAATTGATCTTAAATCCTTGTCCAATAACCCTTCTTCACAGTTGTAACTAAGCTCCACCAGATCACTTCATGAACACTTATCAAGTATTCAGTCTTTTGCAAGTATCTTCTTTGACAAACAGTGCTGAGATACCAAGGCTGCCACCCTTGACTCAAGTAACTATGATTCTATCTGAACGAACCTTATTTACCTCAACAATTCTGAAAACTCCAATCAGATTGGATCCACCCTTAGGGTTAAGAGAGATGAATCCTTCCTTGTTGTTTTGGATAGTGAAAATAAATCACCTCCACTTTCTTCAAATTTATGTTTCATAGAAACACCTTCTAGTAAGAAGAAAAACTAGAAGACTCCAGATGCACGACTGAGACGCCTTTATGAGTGGACTTGAGAGAATTCTCAAGTATCTTTGACAACCTAGACGATCAATAATTTATCAAACTACCAAAGCAAGAACTTGATAAATCTAAACTCAACTCCTCTCCTCTTCAACTGACTTCAAACTATACCATGGAACCAAGCTTCTAAGTACCAAGTCACCATAACAGACATCTTCCAACAATTCCCTTCATTCCATCTCTCCCGACTTTGGAATAAAAGAATGCAGATATCTTTACATATAGAGGCCGACGATTGAGACCTTACACCATCTGTCTTCAGTAACAACTCCAGAATCCCATAATTCTAGAGCTCTTCCATCAGAAACACATGCACCGGAACCACAAAGGAACAAATTCAACTTGCCCTAATAAGATGTCAGAACATCTTATAAGACACCCCAACAAGAGAACTAGCCACTTCTCCTGCAGTTGTTGTAGAACCTCCTCAGCAACATGAACAACCTCTGGGTTGTTACCTTCGATCCAGAACATTTATCCCATCCATTAATAACCTTGAGTATGTCTGAGTTGATTGATATGATCTTCAAAACTCCTCCTTGTTTAAACTCCAGAAAGTATCTCCCAAAGATCTCATCCAAAAACAGACAGGATGCCTGCTCTGATACCAATTGAAATTCTGGCAATGCAGACAACAAATGTCCTAACACATGCCAAGACATTATTCTTCATAAACTTTTAAACACGGGAACATAAACAGCAGACTGTTACCTTAAATATCAGAACTGAAACAACACAGATGTTACGACATCTGTTCCAACATGTTTATCATGAACCCTAACAGAAAAGTAAATATGCAGAATGATAAAGAACACAACAATTCTTAACCCAGTTTGGTGCAATTCACTTATGAAAGCTCCTGAGGTTTGACTAAATTTTGGTAAAACACATTGATGATAAAGATGAAGAAAGCTGGACTGAACAAAGATGTCAAAGAAGATGTCTTAACCTGAAGTCATGACATCCTGAAGTACTACACTGATTTAGCAATTGTTAAATCTATAACAAATCAGCCAAGAGATAATGTGCATGTGTAATACCCCAAAATTTGCTCTCCCCTTTTGTCATCATAGCATGGCATTATCATTTATCATATCATATCCACCTCATTAACATTACATTGCATTTAACATAGAAAAATGAAGCATGGCATCCTTCTTACCATCAGGGCATGTGATCAGGTGGAAGGTGGATAATCAAGGAATCATTCAAAGCACAAAAAGGTCAATCAAGTTGGCTCTAGGCAAGCCAAGAGGTCTCTCATGTCTCATACTATCTCAATTGATCTTCCAAAATCTCAAGAAAGTGAAATCCAATGGGAGATTGAAGCAATACATCTTTCATCATGCAAGAGGTTCAAAAATTGAAGGAAAACCCTCAAAAGAGATAGCTCATTGATCCAAAATCATTCTCAAGTGGCATTTCTCATCATCCTTTAAGGGGACACACAGCATACTCTGAGGAATTTGAAATTGAAGACTGCACTTTTACCTCCTAACCAAAGGGGGCCAAAATTAGGGTTTCCATTTAAATCAGGGAATCTTTGATTTTTTGGGCAAGACTTGATGTCATGGTTTTCTATATGTCCCTAGGTATATGGATGTGGAAGATTGCATCTCAATTAGTTTTGGAGGTGGTTCAATTGGAAGAAAGATCAAGAATCAGAGAAATTGGGGCAAAGTCAAATAATCAGAGGAAAAAGTCAACTCTTGACTTTTTGAGGCCAAATTCATGAAATTCATGTTACATATGTCCAATGTACAAAATTTGATCAAGAAACTCCAAAGGAATCATGAAAAAATCAAGATGTGGAAAGTTGCCATTTTTGGATGAAGAAGGGTTACTAAAAATAGCAAGTTTTGGCCATTTTGCATCAGAATTTGAACCAAGGCCATTTAAATTTGGAGCACCAAATGAAAAATCCACTCTGCCTCAATGAAAGATCTTGTTTTAAGCTTCAAATCCATGTGTGGAACATCTCCATTGGATAAAAATTGAGTGAGATATGATTGATCAAAGTTTGAGCAAAGTAGGTTCAAAACTAGGTCATGACCAAGATTTTCAGGGCACGCGCGCAGTCATTTTAACAAACATGTGGTGGGCCTAATGTCCACTCATTTTTCTCATGGTTAAAGGCCTCAAATGGAAAACTTTTCAACATGAAAGTTGTTCATTGCATTGTCATCTTCAATATTCATGTTGGACAATTTTTGGTTTGATCAAGTTATGAGATAGTTTTAAGGGTTCAAAGTCATGTTGGTTATGCTGAAAACCCAGGCGCCATGTCACCTTGCCAGCCAACCTCATTTCCTCGCCCATGACCAGTTTCCAAACCTTATTGTTCTAAGTCATTTTCAACCTCTCCCAAGCATCATTTCCATTCAATTTTCATACCAAAGTAGTTCTACTACAATCCCTCTTGCCAATGACTCCAAGAGCTCATCAAATCATCCACAATGCAAAGAGAAAATCACCATTAAACACCCATGTCTGCAAACTGTTATAAAAAACCAGAAAAAAAACCAATGTTGTTGATGTTGTTGGTACAAGCTTGCACGTGCTTTATTCATACCAGCTATCCATTGCCTTTTTAAACCAAACACATTGCATACACACCATGGCACGTGCTATGCATGAAAGTAGAAATGACAAGCTTGCTGAACAAGTTTTGTGTTACACAGCCTTGCCATTCCATTTCTCTTGTCACCATCACCATAGCTTACCATGAACTATCATCACCTTATCATTGCTCTCCCTAACTAACTTGACTCAGTTAGTTAGGGATGACTCACCTAAACCACCATGACTCAGTTGATTCACCCAGTTAACCATGGTTAAGCTCAACATATAAAACAAATCTTCCCTTCACGGATTGGAAGTAGCTTCATTTTTCTGATATTCAATTGAGAAACTCTTTCCATTCTCTCTCAATTCCTCCACATTTCAACTGATTTTCGAGCTCCACTTCATCTCCCTCATCTTCTTCTCAGAATCTCTCTGATTCTCTCTCCCATTTTCATCACATTGCAACTGTTTTGAATCTTGGATTTCAGCTCTCCTTCACTGAAGTATCATCCACTCTTGTATCTAAGCCTTTATTTGGCCACATTGGAGCTCAAGAACTGAAGGCAACAGCTCTGGTTTTCTTTTGAACAAAGAATCTTCAAGTTTCAGGTTTGGAATTTCTTAACTCTTCTGGTGTGATTCATTGATTTTTAAGCTTGTTTCATGTTGATTATGGCTTATTAGAAGCAATGAAACATTTCTGGCTAGTTGATAGACCTCTCAGAGGTGTAGATCTAAACTTAGGGCAAAATGTTTGTGATCATTTCTTGCTGTGTGTGCATTGTTTGGTGATTTCAGTGCTAAATTCTTGATGTACGTAAGTTTAGCTTTCATTTGGTATGTGGATTGTGAATTTCTGGAAGAATTAAAGTTGCAGACGGTGATGGTTGACCGGAGAAGGCGACCGGAGGTCCTTCTCCGGCCGGTGGTCTTCATGTTAGGGTTTTATGACCAGTTTGAATGTGATCCGTTGGATGAGTGTGATCTAATGGCTACCATGCTGCCAACACATAAAAAAAAGCGTGCAAGTCACATGCCAATTTTCTGAACTCATTTAAACGTTTTGTGGCGTGATACACGATAGGGACTGTGGTCACTCACGCACATGCATTGATTTCAATTACTTTGACTTTGGTTTGACTTGGACTTGATCTGATGGTTGGGAGTGAGTCAAGATTGTTGACTGAGGGTTCATGTTTGTTAGTGTGTTATGCGCGTAGCTGGACCTAAGCCAGATTGATATCCACACCCCCTTGGTTAAGGCCCAATGTAATTTGAACTGAATAGTTACTAGGCATGCACCCCCATTCACATTTACATTCCATTTTATTTTTTTTCCATTTTGTTACACGTTTCATAATTAATTTTTAAAAATACCAAAACATATTGGAAAATTCTACAAAAATTCATGTGTATTCTTAAAACATTTAGGAAATTTTTCATGATTTTATTTTCTGATTTTATGACCTTTTTACCCCTGTTCCATAATTTTCTTTGAATTTCCATTTAGATGCATCCTAAGCATGATACTTGAATTTGTTTAATTTTGTTCTTGCTCATTATAAACTGTTTTGACATGGTTCTTTTTGCATTGATTCACTAATACATTGAAGCATGTTAGATGATTTTTGTTTGATTTTTTAGGTCACTTTATGACATGTCTTGAGGCCTATATTTGTACCACTTTGCATGACATTTCAACTTGACCTAATTGCTTTGTTTGAAGTCATTTTGCTTTGAATTTTGATATGCTATTTTGGTATGTGATTCATCTCTGATTAGTGAACTCCAATACCATGTTTTCATAATTTTCATGAGGCCATGTGATTTTTGTTTGATGCATTTCATTTAAAGCATTATAACATGTTATATCATTGTAATCTTTAGTGCATGTTTGCATGAGTTCTTTTGTGCATATTTGTATGAGCATTTGCATAGTTGTGTGAGCCATTCATATGATATTATAGGTCTTTGATACACATTATAGGTCATCTTTACATGTTCATTTCAATTTGAACTTTGTGCATCATTAACATGTATTGTTTGCACCTTCTTTTTGAGTTTTCATCTCACTTCTTCTTCTATTACTTCTTGAAAGTCTTGATGGTTGATTCATAAATACTTTTGAGATGTTTATAAACCATTTTTCATTTATTTTCAATTCTGGTTGTTGATTTACATGTTCCATTTATGCATGTCCTCTTCATTTCTTTCCATCTTTCATCTACCCTTTCTTCTTGTAACATGTTTAAATGCTAATGGATGATGTTTGTTGCCTATTCACTTGCACTTGTATGATGATATTCATTTGTTGTCCATATGATGCCCATTCTGGTTGTGGTTCTAGGATTTGTTTTCTCATTTAATTCTTTTGAGTTTTATGATGCATTACATGTTCTTTTACTTCTTATACTTCTTATACATGTTTACTAACCATGTAGGGGCTTTGGTAAGTTTCAATTGAGTGTGGATAAGGAATCCACATTCAACTTCTATCCTTTCTCTTTTACAATTCCATTTTGTGTTTTGTTAAGCACTTATGTGCTTTCTTTTAATAACTCATCACTTTCCCTTTGTGAATTACAATTCATCTTCTACTTTAGAAGTGAATTGTTTAATTCATTCTTTCTTTAGACTTTAGGTTGAAACCTCACAAACTTTAGGATCACTCCCTTAACTAATCAATTAGGATTGAGTCTTAGTCCATATAGATTTTACCTTTACCTTCTCTTGAGTCTTTCATCTTCTCATCTCAAAGAAAATTCAAAACATATAATAAAGGTAGGCATTTATTGCATTTAGGCCTTTCATATAAAGAAAAGATTATAAGGGGTCTTCTCTTGTAATCTTAGAATGTGTAGCATATAGCCCATCTTGGGTCAATGTGTTAAACATTTGATCTTGTATGAGGGACTTAAATGCAATACTTGTTGAAGGTGCAAATAATAAAAAACACTTCTTCACTTCATAATCAACAAAACACTTAATAAACACAAGTATGCTAGTGTGTTTGAACCTTGATAATTGGAACTAAGTGTGAGGGTCTTCTTCACCCTTAGTGTGCTTTCTTACCCATTCCATCTTGGAATGTGAGAAGGTACACATTCCAATGACTAAGATCCAGATACACTGTCGTATGCAAACAAACCCAAAACACTTCCTTCTAAAAGACAAAAAACAAACAATAACGTCTTTCCTTCGGGAATTCTTTTCTCACCTCATTCACTCTCAACGCACGAGCGCGCTTCTACTCGTTCTCTTGCAAGATGGTAACGCACTCGGACCAGCGAGCCTGCTACACCTGAGCTAGAACGTAAGCCGTTCTCTAAAAAACAGTCCATCCCTAGTGAGGGGAACTACGTCGCTCTGATTCTCATGTTCCCGATGAGATACGTAGGCAGTGGGGTAGGGCCCATGCGAGCACTTCTTTTATTTTCCCTACATTTGTTTCTCTTTCTCCTTTCCTTTTTCAGTTCTTTCTCAGTTTTCCTTTCTTTACACCCTTTGATCGAGACAAGCAAGTGTGGATCCCATCGGGTACGATGGACGCGAGGGGGTGCTAATACCTTCCTCTCGCGTAACCGACTCCCGAACCCATTTCTTTTGGTCGTAAGACCATGCTCTATCCTTTCCTTCAGGTTTATGCGGTGTTTCCTTTCCCTCTCTTGGGATGAATACACATTGCTGGCGACTCTGTTTCGGTGCCACTTTCGCGTTTGTACTAGGATGAAAATCCCGGGAGCGACAGCATGGATCAAGGATAGAAGATTAAAGCCCAAGACTGCAGAAGACACTATAAATAGAAGACTTAGACCTAGGATTTCATATGCCTTTTGTATGCCTTTTGTAACCTTGTGTTCTTGTGTAAGAAACAAGGGTTTAGGGTTTTGAGAGTCGTTGGCTCTCTAGGTTGTAAGTCTCCCTTTGTATCAGTTGATGCATTGTGGCAGATATAGGTGTTGCACAGATCCATAAGCCTTGAGGTATTGGATTGTGTATTGTTCTTGGATGAAGCTTTTAAGCAAATCCGAGTTAGCTTGTTTGTCAAGAAAGCTTGACAAATTTCTGTATTGACAGGGATGATGTAGAAATTACAGTTGGTGATTAAGGGAAGTGAGTAGGGTATCTCATATCAGAGTTATAAACGTTTGAGTTTAGCTTTGGTAAAGATGTTCATTGCGTAGATGTTAGGCATAAAGTTGTAAACGGGGGAGTTTAGCTTTGTAACAGTTCTACAGATAGTGAAGTCTTCTTCCTGGATTGGTATCCCCCAGATGTAGGTGAGTTACACCGAATTGGGTTAACAATTGTTGTGTTCTTTATCATTATGCAGATTTACGTTTTCTGTTAGGGTTTATGATAAACATGTTGGATCAGATGTCGTGACATCTGTGAGTGTGCAGTTCTGATATTCAAGGTATCAGTCTATTGTTGTGCCTTTGAGTTTAAATGATTATGTAGCATAATGTCTTGATGTGTGTTAGGACATCTGCTGTCTGCATAGGCCAGAATTTTAACCTACGTCTAGGGGATACCAATCCAGGAAGAAGACTCCACTACCTGTAGAATTTTTACAAAGCTAAACTCCCCCATTTACAACTTTATATCCTAATATCTACCCAATGAAGACTTTATCAAAGAACAACCTCTTTGATACGAGATACCCCACTCACTTTCCTTAATCACCAACTGTGATTTCTACATCATCCCTGTCAATACATAATTCTGTCAAGCATACTTGACAAACAAGCTAACTCGGATTTGCTTAAAAGCTTCATCCAAGAACAATACACAATCCAATACCTCAAGGCTTATGGATCTGTGCGACACCTATATCTGCCACAATGCATCAACTGATACAAAGGGAGACTTACAACCTAGAGAGCCAACGACTCTCAAAACCCTAAACCCTTGTTTTTATGCAAGAGAACTAGGTTACAAAAAGGCATATAAAATCCTAGGTCTAAGTCTTCTTATATAGCATCTTCAGTTGGCCTTCAAATCTTTAAACAAATCTTTCCTTGATCCACTTCTAAATACGCCTAGAAACTTGGAGCAAATTTGAAACATATTTAAACAATTTGTTATAGCAGTCCAGATGTCGAGTCTTCATGCTATAACATCTCCTTCGACATCTTTGTGTTTGGCAGATTTCTTGATGTTGAAACCTTTTATTTGACAATGAGTTTTACCAAAATTTAAGTCAAATATTTAGATTCTTCACAAAGGATGGACCTAAGGTTGAGATCAAGAGGGGACTACCCTAATGTTGTCATGCAAAGGATAGAGAGCCTGATGTCTATCATACTCCAAGCTTAATCAGGAATTAAGTTGGACTAGGAGCCTTAAGGGAGCATGTGAACAAACACAAGTAAACATTACACAACTCAATCTCAAACAACATCAAGTATTCAAAACTCAAAGGAGAAAAATGAGATGAAGAGAAGAAAGATGTCAAAGTAACACAAGGTAAGGAGATTCAACAATCATTTCTTAAGTGTCAAACATCAAAGTCAACATCAAGACAGGCTTATCATATGAATCAAAGTATCAAATAGGGATAGGGAAAACAATTAATACACAGATTCCAATCATCACAAATCATGCTCAAAGGACTCATACATTAAAGTTGAAGAAGATAGGCAATGACAATCATAGAGATGCACAAGCAAGCATGTCTTAAAACCATATCAACATGTAAAGACAAAATGGGTCAAGCAAGGTAGGAAACAAGGAAGGTCAAAAGCTACATCATGTCATGATCAACACATCTCAAAGATGAAGAGAAGAACATAAAAGCACCCAACATGAATCACATCAAAGGCTAACCAATTGTCATCAATTATCTCATGAAAAACAAGTCACAAATGGTTCAAGTAATGAAATTAGGGTATGGAAACCATAAGAGGCAGTAGCACAAACATGAACATCAATTCAAAATCAAACTCAAAGTATCAAGAAAGAAACACCAAGCCTCATGTTCAAAGTATGCATCAACAACTAGGTAAGCATCATTCAACATCAACCTCAAAAGGAACAAAAAGCCATGACAAGAAAAAGGAGACACATGATCATGCAATGGACATCAAAACATGAGGGTCATAATCTCACACAAGTCAATTAAGTCACACAAGAGTCATGAACATCAAGGGATCACACAAGAGAACAAAACTCAAGATACTAGGTCAAGAACAAATAAGTATCATACTCAACACATCATCAAATTGAAGCACCAATCAAAAATATCCATAAGACCAAATAAATGTAAGTATAAGACTCTAACTCATGGTAAAGCAATCAAGATCAAGTATGAAAGAGATCCCCAAAAGAATTGCACAAGTGCATCCTCAAAATCATCCAACAAGTTGAAGTATGTCATTAATCGAGCATGTATCGAGGACCAATTAAAACCAAATAATAAGCATCCAAAAATTGTTCATCAAATCACCAAAATAACATTCAAACATTCATCATTCATATGTCAAAACATGACCAAAAGATTGGATCAAGAAGGCAATCATAAAGCATCAACAACACAAACCCTAGTTCAAGGACAATTATGTAAAAGCACTTCGCAAATTAATTCAAAATAAAATAGAAAAATTAATTGAAAAATAAAATAAAAAATATCAAAAATATCTCAAGATATCAAATAATCAGAAATGTAATTTTGTGGGTTTTTAAAATGGTTCTAACAATTAAAATAAAATCCAATTGAAAATAAAAAGAAATAAAATAAAATGAACAAATAATGCGAGGAGGGGTGTAATAGCAATTCAGAAATGAACTAGGATGCTGTTACGCATGTATTGGGCTTAAATATGAGGGGTGCAGATATTAAGAAAAGCTAAATCCTATTCCATTTTAAAACCAAATTTCTGAAACAAACAAACAAAAAATAGCATGCGAGCATCTCACTTATCTAACTCAGCGCCACTCAACATCCACACAAGCACGGTCAAAGGAATTAAACATGCCATGCAATCTAACCACGTAGACGCTGAAGCTAGGGCTCCAGTCGTCTTCTCCGGTGACCTTCGCCGGAGATAAATGCAGACCTCACCAAAATACACACACCAAGGCATCATTGCGCACGTTTTTTCTCGCTGATTAATAATATGGCATTTGTTTTAAAAAATAATCACTCTAAGGTCATGAAATCAGAGCACAAAATTTTAAATCACATTTTGAAACATCATCAAATCAAAACAACAACAACACAAACATTACCTACAATGATGTAGGGCTTCAAATATGCTCAAAATGGATCTAAAACATGTCCTACATGAGAGAAATGAATTAATGAAAATACCTAACGGAGAAGGTCCTTTGCACCTTGCTCTTGCTTCAAAACCTTCAGAAATCTTCTTTTCTTGACTCTAGGAGCCTTAAGGATGATGAATAAAGCCAGAAATGAGAAGAATACTTGAAGGAGATGAGCATCTCGTGTTGAGAAATTTTGAGAGTGAGAGCTCTTTTTCAGATCTGAACTTGAGCCAAAATGGAGTTATGTATCATCTCTTAGGGTTTGTTGGATTTTATAGGGTAGGTTTAAGCATGGTTAAAGCTTAACCGTAGTTGGAAAGTTTGTTGGTTTTGTCTTTGCAAAAAAATGAAGGGAGTAAGAGTGCACACAGGTTGTGCACTTGGTGAGGTGATTTTATTGTGGTTTTGTGAATGAAAATAGGTCATGAGAACAATGTGGAGGAGTTTGGCACGTGAGAATGAGTGTAAAACAAAGTTTGTGCAACAACTTTCTTTTCCAATTTTGGTACAAAGTACACATGAGAGGTGCATGGGAATGCATGTGCTTGTTTAGTCACTTTTGGCAAAAGAATGAAGTGAGGTGAGTATGGTGTTGGTGTACAATGATCATGTTGCAAGAAAACCAATTCAAAATGTGCCAAAGATGATAACAAAATGATGCATAGCCACCATGTCAATGTAGCCAACTTTGAACAAGTATAACTTAATGAAATTTTGTCCAAATAGTGAGTTCTTAGTACCACATGAAAGCTAGAAGATCACTCAACAACTTTCATGTTGAAAGAAACTTGAATTAAAGCTTGGAAGGTTGTGAAAAATGCCATGAAAGTTTTGTTGCATGAAATAGACTAGAAACACTTAGAAAAATTTCACTAAGTTACCAGTTTGAACCTAAAAAATATCCCAACTTTGAAGCACCATAACTTGAGATGTGTTGATCAAAATGGAGAGTTCTTGTTATCAAAAGAAAGCTTGGAGGATGAAGAACAACTTTCATGTTGGAGGAAATTTGAATTGAAGCTTGGATCATCAAGAAAATTTCCATTGAAAACATGTCCTCCAAGCTGAATTTCCATATTTAAAACATCTTGAATCTTATTTTTCTCAACTTTATGCCATCATAACTCTTGATCTATGCATCCTTTGAAGTTGCTTTCTATGTAACATCATCTTCAATTTGAGCACAAGTTTGCATCATTTGGATCAAGGATGAGGAAGTTATGAATCTTGCAAGATGGCATCATGGACATGGAATTTCCATACTTAGAAAAATTCTTAAAACCCTAATTTAGCAACTTCGCCTGATTTTATGATTTCTCTTGATTCCTCTTGATTAAACCTCATAATATCATGGATGATGACTTGAAATGCTCAAACATGACCCAAGAACTCAAGAGTTGACTTTTGTAGGGCATCAATTGACTTTTTAATCAAATGAATCCAATGCCTCCTCTATCCACTTCAGAAACTCTTGAAATGATTTGTGGTGAACCGTGAGGCCTAAATGGAACCCTTGGGATGTATATTGAACCATGGAACCTTGTCTTGCTCAATAAAACAATCACAAGTAGCCTTTGACCAAAACCCTAGCTCAGAGCCACTATGAGCTTGATCAAATAAATCCCTTGAAACCAATGGAACATGTAGTACCTTAAAATTTGACCAGGTTTTTTTTTACCTTTTTAAGGATTTTCTATGCTGTCGAAAGTGTCATTTAGGTAGCATTGGGCTTCTGAGATTGTTAGCTTTTTTAGGCCCATTTTAGGTTTGGTTTTGTATACAGAGTTTTTTCATTTAGTTGTTACTATTTAAAGGGAGTTTATTTAATTTTAATAATTTATTGAAGTTTATCAACTAGAGAAGTTTGGGCCTATTTAGCTTATTTGTTTAATAGTTAGGATTTGTTTCATTTTGGAGTTAATTATTTAAAAAATTATATATATATATATATATATATATATATATATATATATATATATATATATATATATATATATATATATTGAGTAATGAATATTATTATGGGCTTATTCTTGATAGATTTTTAAATAATTATTTGCTTTGCTGTTTTTTAAAAAATTAGAGGTCATTAGAATTAAATTATAGGTCTAAGTTTTAAGTATGGTTATTTAAACTTAATTAGTAATTAGGGTCATTTTTTTATGGCTAATTAAGATTTTTAGTGACATTTAGAGAGGGACCGGTCTATTAATATTATTAGGGTTACTATATTATTGTCTCTTTTATTATATATTTTTATTTTATTTTATTCATTAATTATATTATTATTTTTATTTTTTGGGTCAAAATTGTTGACCCAAAGGGTCATCGTCTTCCCCAATTCGTCTAACCCTAATTGTGCGCAGAATTTAGAAAATGGATCAAACGAATTAATTCTCATTTATTTACAATCAAAGGTACAAATCAGATCTACAATTTACAGCAATCAGGATCTAAATTCTAATTACAGCTTAATCAAATCAAATAAAAATAACATCAAAACTTCCTAAATAAAAATCAATCTAATTAATCCTAAACCTAAAATTTAATCCTATATAAACCTAAGACAAATCAAAAAAGGGACACAAGAGAGGGAAGGGAACAAAAACCCAGAGCGGCGAATCCTCGATCTCCATAGCGTACCTGCAAACCAGAAGAAGAAGGGAATTAGAAGAGGAAAATTAGAGATAATAAGGGAAATACGACCAGTATCACGGCAAGGAAGGTATAATACAAAAATAACTTAGCTTTGATTGTTGGACTGTTGTGCGTTTAAGGTTTTTCTAGATTTTTTTTAGGATTAGGGTTCTTAGTAGGGTTAGGGTTCTTTGGGGGTTAGGGTTAGGGTTCTTCACAGAACCCTTAGGGTTCTTGGGGTTTATATGATTTATGGGTTTTGGGGATGAAGGTGGGGTTAGGGTTCTTCACGAACCCTAGAGAACTGGGTTTATTTCTGGGTTTGAAGGGTTAGGGTTCTTGCATTGGGGGTTAGGGTTTATGAGCTTTGAAGATTCTGGTTGAATACCAACCGGAAATCTGGGTTTGGTAGTGGTTTGGAGGGTTTTGTACGGTGGCCAGAGAAACACACCGGTGGGAAGGGCTAGAGAGAAGAGAGAGCGTGGAGAGGTAATGAGAGAAGGATAAGATAGAAAGAGAAAGAAAAATGGAAATGGGAGGGGGTCTGAGAGAGAATGGAATTGTATACTCCCTTCGTGTGACGCTGGATGAGTGACAAGTGGCTCACTCCTCAGCGTTTAGATAGTTTGACTTCTCGGTCAATAGGTGATCCAATGAATTTTAGTCCACCGTGTTCCCTCAGTTGACTGCTCATCACGATCGCTCACTCTGCTTACCATAAGATCAAAGGGTAGATATCAATTAGAAGAGTGACCATCTGATCACCATCCAACGCCCCAGAGGAAATCAACCGTTGACTCTCTCATAGCTGGGCTCTGCAGGATCTTGTTGGATTTTTAGCTAATGGGCCTTGTGCCCAGACTGCTATTAACACCCCCTAACCATAAGCCCATTACTTCTACAAGGGAAAATGCACCCCCTGGATGTTACTTAATTAATTAAATTAATTACTTAATTTAATTATTTAAAATAGGTTTTAAATAGTTAATTAGGATTTTAAAATAGGATTTTAGGATTTAAAATTATTAAGGTAAATAATTAGGATATTTTAGGGATAATTTTGGATTTTTGTTTTATTTTAAATGAAGAGTTTTATATATTAAAAATAATTTATTGATTTTTTTAATTAAGTTTTTTATAAAATGGGATTTTGTTCCTGGTTTTGGGATAAGGTATTTTGGGAATTTTGATTTTTGGTTTTTTTTGTTTTTGGGTTTAGGATTTGTTATAAGCAAGTTAGTTTTTTTAGATTTTTTTTTTTATTTAAATTGAATAAACATGGGTTTTGGATAAAAATAAATTAAAGTATATTTACTTTAATTTTGGGTATTAAATTCTTTTTTTTTTTTTGGGACTATTTTGAATTTAGAAATTATTTTTTAAATTGGAATAATTTGGGGATTAACTTTGCTATATTTTAGCATAAATGGCATTTTGGATTTTATTAATTTCTTCGAGATTTGAGGAATTCTTTTTTAACATAAGGGATATAAAAGGTTTTTTTAGGATTTAAAACAAGGGATAAACTCTTTGTCCAAGAGTCTAAATAAAGGATGGAATTTAGGGATAAAACTCTTAGGTTCCAAGAGTATAAATATAGGCCAAGGGATAAGGGATTTTTTAAGGGATAAAACTCTCCATCCGAGAGTATAAACAATGGACAAGGATATGGGATAAAACTCTTCCTCCGAGAGTATAAATAAACGGATCGAGATTTAAGGGATAGAACTCCTCGTCTAGGAGTATAAATAATAGATTAAGGGATAGAACTCCTTATCTAGGAGTATAAATAATAGATTAAGGGATAGAACTCCTTATCTATGAGTATAAATAATAGATTAAGGGATAAAACTCTTTATCTAGGAGTATAAATAATAGATTAAGGGATAGAACTCCTTATCTAGGAGTATAAATAATATATTAAGGGATAGAACTCCTTATCTAGGAGTATAAATAATAGATTAAGGGATAGAACTCCTTATCTAGGAGTATAAATAATAGATTTGGGGATAGAACTCTTTATCCAAGAGTATAAATAGTGGATTAGGTTTTGGGATTAGGATTAGGGGGTAGGAATAGGGGAGGTGAACTACGGTTACTCTGATCCTTCAAAATTGAAGGTACGTAGGCATAGAGTTGTAAACCCTAGCGATTACATTAATAATAAAACTTAGGGTCCCCTCTTAAATTAACTTTTCTTCTTTGAATAATAATAGGGTTTTAATAAATAAATAAAAAGTTAGACGACAAACAAACATGCCCTAAAACTTAAGAAGGATCCCATTGAGTACAATGGAAGTAAGGGGTGCCTAACACCTTCCCCTCACTTAACTGACTCCCAAACCTTAGGAATCTCTACCCATAGGATTAGGATCTTAGGTTTATCATTTATTTTCCTTAAAAAAATATGATGGCGACTCGAATATTTTTGCCGGCCGCGACAGCTGGCGACTCTGCTGGGGACGCCTCCCTAAAGAGAGTCTCTCCTAACCTTAGGTTTTAGGGTTTGTTTGTTTGTTTTGGTGTTTATTGTTTTTTTTATTTTATTATTCTCATGTTTTTTATGTTTTATATTTTGTTTTTATTTTATTACATTTTCTGTTATTTATATTTATTATATTGTCATTATTGCATTGGTTTGGTATATGGTGATGTGTGAAGCTAAAACCCAAGCTTGGAGTATACCCTAAGTTAGGACGTGGAACAGAAATGTTAATGGAAGGGATGTAACATCCCGACTATGCATTGATACCACACTCAGATAGACCCTCCAAAATTATCTTCCTGGTAAGGCTAGCCCTTAACATAGCTGATAAATTTGGATGTGGTCCAAGATTCTGAGGACCTTTAGAAAACCCAATTAACCCATGGTGATCCTAAGTATTCAACCCTCCAGGGTTGTTACTAGGATCTTCCTAGATGTGACTTATCCCGAAGGTTTACCGTAGGAAGGCTTGATCCTTCTCATGGTAAAACACGGGTATAGTCCGTAAATTCTAGGGCCGTTATACTGCCCAAAACTATATATCCTACATGTGAGGGGATTAGGTAGACAAGACTTAGATCTAACTTATTATAGGGAGCCTACCTAGTTAGGGTCATGTTTGTATTTCACCTTACCTTAACCAAACAACATTTAATTAAAATACTCATTCATCGTGTTCATGAATTTTTGTTTGCATCACAGGAATCTTAAAATTTTCTTAAAAAAAGAGCAAAGCAAGGAAATGGACTCAAGAAAAAGAAAGACTATTCCAATTACTGTAAGGCAGCCTGACATTGAAGGGTTGAAAATTTATGCCATGGGGTTATCTGGTGCAAGAAGGAAATCTATCATCCGAAATTATGGGAAGGTCTTGGACCTTGTAACAGTTCTTGTTCGAGAAGAGGGGTTAACTGCACTAGCTCAGTTCTATGATACCGAATTAAGGTGTTTTCAGTTTCAGAATTTCCAAATGGCTCCCACTCTCGAAGAGTTTCGTAAGATTCTGGACTTCCCTATAACAAGGAAAGTGTCATTCATGGAGATAGGGTATTTCCCTTCATTAGGAGAGATTGCGGGATATTTTCACATCCGTGAAGATACTTTGAAGAGCAGTATGAGGTTTCACGAAGGTTTCCATGGCTTCTCAAAGAGTTTCTGGGAAAGAAAAGCCAGTGATTATGCCATTAATAATGATTGGAAAATGCTGGATAATATTATGATGCTTCTCATCTTTGGGCTGATCTTATTCCCGAGCGCAAAGGATTTTGTGGATATAGTTTCCATCAATATGTTCTTGGCTACCACCATCGGTGAACAAGATCCTACAACGGCTCTCTTAGCGGATGTCTACCACACCCTCCACCTAAGGCACGAAAGAAAGAATAAAGCTATGATATGTTGTGCTCCTTTACTATATAAATGGCTCGGTTCACATTTGGCAAAAGGTATGGACGACCTTGGGCGAATGAACAAGCATGCGTGGTCCCAATACTTGGTCTCCCTCGTTGATACCGATATCCTGTGGTTTCCAAACGTCCTCAACCGGGAAGACTTGATCCTAAATTGTGGGAATTATCCTAATGTGCTTTTAATTGGATCTAGAGGGTGCATTAATTATAACCCCATCCTAGCTATGAGACAGTTGGGGCACCCCTTAATGCACAAGCCCGAGGATAAACTACTCAAGGGTTTCATTTTGCAAGGTAACGTAACCAAGGATCATTCTACGGTCGTGGAAATCATTCAAGCATGGAGACATTGCATCAAAGGGAAAGGTAGTCTCAAGAGACCGAGGGAGGAATCTAGGGTACCTGTAAGTTCGTGTGATTGGCTAAAATTTTGGTAAAACAATGTTGATGTCATGGGTGATGTTTCAACATGAGCTTCTAACATTTTTGTTATGATTAGTTAACATTCTGGTTTTTAAGGGTTGCAGTTTTGTGCTGATGTCAAACCCGATGTCATGACATCAGATGACAGAACATCAGTTTGGTATGTGTTAGGGCTGCGCGTGTGCAAGTGTGTTAAGGAAAAGATCTGATTGAGAGATTGCAGGAGAATATCATGGAATAGATATATTCTGGTAGAATCAAATATGAAGCAGATCTTGTTACTATTTTTAAGGCTGAAAGATATGATATTAATTGAAAAGTTAATTGAAGATTTAATTGAAGATTTGATTGAAGATCAATTTAGTAGCAGAATCTTTTGCAGATTTGCAGCAGAAGATTTGTTGAGATTTGAAGGCCCAAATCCAGTTGGGATTATGTTATAAATAGAATACTTGTAACCTAGAATAGTGAGGGGTCCAAGATGTAGATCATTAGGGCTTTGTCTAAGTGAACCACTCGGGTTGTGAGATGGTCACTGTGTTCTTACTCAGAAACCTGTAGGTAATGAGTTTTTTATTGTTCTTGGAGGAAGCTTTGAAGCAACTCCAAGATGGTGATCTCAGTCAAGAGTCTTGGCTAAGTATAGGCATAGAAGTGTGTCGTGTACTTTTCTATGTTTGAAGAGTTGTTGGAAATCAAGCTGTTGATGCAGTAACTAAGATGTTGACTGCTAGACATCATGGCTATGATAGGGAGTGAGTGGTTTCTCATATCTAAGTGGTCTCTTAGATAGAAGGGTCACTGGGTAGTGATTGAATTAGGTAGATTGTCAATTGGTTTGTTGAGTGTGTATTTCGATACTACTAATAGTGGACTTCCTTCCTGGCTTGGTATGCCCCCAGATGTAGGTTGTTAGACTGAACTGGGTGAACAATCCTTGTGTGCATTGTCTGATTTCTATTATTGCCTTGTTCATACAACAGATATTGATGTTATGACATCACACTTGACATCACATATCTGATGCCAGAATTTCAATTGGTATCAGAGCGGGCATTCTGTCTGTTTCTGGATGAGATCTAGGGAAGATACTTTCTGGGTCATGAGCAAGGAAGATAGTTTTGCTGAGTTATGGACTTGGTCAATTCATAGAGTTGCTTGTATGGTCCCTTGAAGTGGAGGATGGACTATTCATGACAGGGTATGGTGGAGAACTGCTGTTTTGTTGGCACTTGGATTTTGGTGATGGTGTGCAAGGTTTATTGAGTAATGCCTGAAGGGTGTTGAGGAGTTGTTGTATGTTCCATTGCATGGTATCTGATGTAACCCTGGTTGGTTCTTGTGTCTCTGATGGTGAGATTTTAGGGAGGTATTTTTTTGAGGTTGGTCTCCTCAGCAGAAGAAGAATATATTTCAACTCAAGTATTGAAGACCAATCTGTCCAGAACATAGATTCTTTCTTGATGGTAAAAGAAGAGGGTGGAGCCAAAGCAAAAGAGTATCACTGTCAAATCTTACATGCGGGAGTGAAGATCTTGATAAGTTATCTCTTAAGCTTATTTGTGGTGACCTAATTAGGATAAGATTCCTGGTTATGGTATCCAGTGTAGTTCTGGTATATCTGAAGATGAACTCTCTTGTGAAGATACATGATCATGAACTGGAGGAAGTTTCATCAAGAAAGAAGTTGAGCTTGATATGTCAATCCTAATGTCTCAACATCACACTACACATCAGCTGTTTATGCTAAGTCAAAGACCTATAAGATTGTAGCTGTTTTGAAGGATCTCTGAAGCTGTGAAGTTGAACAATATTTGAGATGCCACTGACGGGTGTATTTGTGCAAAGTATCATTCATAATGCCATAGCTTTTTGGCTGGAGCTGGTTGAAGAAAAAGAGAAGGAGATGATCCATGGTTAAGTTAAATTGCATCCAAGAGATTATGGGAAGTAGCAGTGTAAATCAGCTTGTGGTTGAGATGAGCTCTTCCAGTATTGTGGCTTGAAGGACTAGAAGGAGAAGATTGGTGATACCCTAGTTGTTGTAATACCGGTTAGAGGGAAGTTCTCCTTTAGATGCAGAAAAATGTCAAGTATCATTCTTGAGGAGGTCTGAACCTTGAAGCTTATGGAAGAGTGTGAAGTCTTGGAAGTTGATCAGATGTTCTCGTGTGAGATTTGTGTGGATCACCTTGGTTGGAGTCTCCAAATACTAGTGGACGTTTCAGGTGATTTAGACTGATGTCGAAACTGATGATGTAACATCACTTCAGTTCTTTGCTCAGGGGGGAGTAAAAGATCAAGACACTGGCCTAACCTGGAAGGATTTTGAGGTATGAATGGTTGATGCCTGTGGTGAGAGAAGGAGTTGAGTATTTTCTTTTGATAAGGTTGTGCATTCAACTAATGACAAAATACATTGACGGGAGACGGTGTATATGTCTGATGTTAAAGTGCAGGACTGTTAATGTGTTGAGAATATACTTTTCTCTATGCAGCTGTTTATTTCTCTTAGTGGTGTGTTGGTGTGTGAGAACTCTGTGAAACAATCATGATCTTGAGATTGTGTGGGGTAGTCTTGGACTACTTAGCTTCTGAAGATTCAGATGTGGCAGGTTTTAAGTCTTTGGAGTTTCTGAGCAGGATGGAGGTTGTCTACTCAAACTTGATTGTTGAATCAAGTCTATGAGAGCATGGAAATCTGTTTCTGCAAAGGGAGGAGGTTCTTCTGAGTGGCAGAAGGAAGAGCTGAATTCAACAGTTGGATGTCATAATGTTCTGACATCTAGCTTGGCATCAGAAGTCTCAGCTGGTGATGTGGCACATCAGCGTATGAGAGGATGATCTACAGGAATGGACAATAGGATACTTCAAAAAGATCGTTCTCATGGCAGTTTTTGGGAGCTGCATGAAGGAGAAGATGTTACATGACCATGGCTTAGGGAGTCTAAGTGTGTTTGCTTTTGAGCAAGTGGAACATGTGACTTGAAGATCAAGTTTCCTTGGTGGATCAAGATATCTTTGTGAGAGTTCTGACAAGCGTGAAAAAGGTCAAAATGTAGCATTTGGTTGTTTTCATATGAGGATTCATGCATGAGGTGATCAAACTGTGGCATTTGGTTGATCTCAGAAGTGGATTCGAAGAATCAAGATAATCAGAGTGTGGTAGCTGGTTATTATTGAGGATTGTCTTACTCTTGGGCAGAAGGGTGATGAGTTGAAGACTCAAGGAGATTATTCTTCTTGAAGGTGGATGAGAGTTTATTGGATTACTATGTTATAGTAAGTCCAGTTGGTAGAGCACATCAAGAATCGTGGTGATGATGTATTATGGCAGTTATTTTGGTGTTGAGACAGTATCTGGGCTGAATTTCCTTGGTGAAGGATGATTGTGCTTTGGTTCAGAAGCTTGGTGCCTACATTATGCCTAAGGAGCGTCTACATAGTCATACGGGAGAATGATGAAGTAGAAGGTCTGTCTTGGATGGAGAATGTAGAGAAGACTGAAGCAGATCAGGTATTGATTGCTTAGAAGTCTGAAGGTGAAGATACTCATCAACTGATCATGAGTATTCCAATTTATCATACGGGAGAATGAGGGAATGACTGCCTTTGGATAGTTGGATGATGGAGGGCCCTGCTAATGCCAGGTGAAAAGCTTGGGGAGAGAGAGTCCTTTGAATGGTAATGAGAAGCTGATGTCTCTAATGATGTTGTAACATCATGATTGCTGATGGAAGATGATTGAGATTGTGCATATGGAGGTTGATGCTCAAGCATTTTTGTCAGAAGAGATGTTTCTGACTATGTGGATTAGAATGTGGAGATTCTGATCTTGTGTTAGTAGTATGTTTGGAAAAGCATGACTACTAATTTGGAAGACTTCACTAGTATCAACAACCACTAGTGGATGTAATGGCAGAGGAATTGCGTCAGATAAGTTGAGCTGATCAAAACGTTTTTTTATGGCTATTCTTACTTCTGTTGCAAGTATCTCTTGAAGAGATTGGATCTCAGTAAAGCTTTTAAGTAAAGCTGAGAATTCGTGGAGTTTGTGAGCAGAGTCAAACAAGTCAGGATACTTGTTTGTGTACTCCAAAAGTGAAAGTACAACATTTGAATGTACTCAGCAAGTGTACTCAAATGTTCATCTCTACCTAGAGCATTAGTTAACCATGACAGGGGGAGTACTTATCTATGAAGTCTGCAGCAAAGGTGCATAAGTTGTGAAGCTTGCATGTTGATCAAGCTTGTGGAGATTGGTTGTCTCTTATGAGAAGATAATGTCAGATAACATGTTATGACATTAGGCTGTTGGTGGGCATTGGATGGTTCTAGCCATGTGAAGCTAAGTTTTTGAATCTTGTGTGCACATGCTTCTGAGGAGAAGTCTGAAGACAATTTCATTGGTTTGAAATGTATAATCTTCTATGGAGTCTTGGGTTAATAATGGTGTGAGCAAGCAGACATTGTCTGATAAGATGTCAGAACATGGTACAGGACATGTTTTTCTTGAGCCAAACAAGGAATTATTCTGGACAGTGGTGTAGGGATAAGGTGAAACACGTGTCATCGACTATGCATGGATCAGTTTTGGCACAATTTATGGTAAGAATCAGTTAGGAAGCAATAAAGGTGGTCAAGACTATTTTGGATGGTAGACATTGAGTTTGGATGGAGTTTTTAGTACCTAAAATAGCGTTTCTGTGACCAATATTTTTTGACTCATTCAAAGCTCGTTAATTCCAAAGTAACTGGTCACCTATTTATAGAGGTTATTCTGTTCTTCTTCAGCCAGTGCGTGTTCTTGGTTCATAAGTCTTATGGCGTTTGTTCGCTTTTGGGTGAGCACTACTTGGGTCTGGTTCTGTGAGGGTTTTCTTTGCCAATTTTTGGCTAAAAAGGGGGAGAAAGGAAAGGGTTTGCTAAATTGTTTGCACAGATGCCTTGTCCTAATGTGTTTCAGAGATGTCAAAAAGGATGTCATATCCTTAAGTTGGTGTTGAGTCTTTGTGACTTGTGTCCTGAGTTATGAACACAGTTGTGACTTGTGTTCTGAGTTACCTGGGTTGGCTAGGGGATCTGATCAAATAATGTGTGCAGAATTCTCTTATGCCACCATTGGTTTTTTATGTATAGATAGGCGTTTCTTTTCTGGAGGAGTCTTCTACATATGCTATGGGTCTGCCCTGAAAGGAAAAAGAAATGTACTGGATTGAGGGGGAGTGTCAGATATCTTCTTCCTCATGTGCACCAAATGACTTCAGCACTTTCTACTTGTTTGCTCCTAATTTGCTGCCTGAAGTTGTTGTCAGACATGATGTCCTAACATCGTTCAAAATTTCCCAATAAGATGATTCTCCATGGTTGATGTACACAGTAGCTACTAATGGACTTTTTTTAATGTTGATTTTCCGTTGCTGAAGTCTCTAATGTTGCAGAGATTGTTTTAGCCAAAATTAGCCAAAGGGGGAGATTGTTAGTTCTTGGATTGGCTAGAATTTTGGTAAAACAATGTTGATGTCATGGGTGATGTTTCAACATGAGCTTCTAACATTTTTGTTATGATTAGTTAACATTCTGGTTTTTAAGGGTTGCAGTTTTGTGCTGATGTTAAACCCGATGTCATGACATCAGATGACAGAACATCAGTTTGGTATGTGTTAGGGCTGCGCGTGTGCAAGTGTGTTAAGGAAAAGATCTGATTGAGAGATTGCAGGAGAATATCATGGAATAGATATATTCTGGTAGAATCAAATATGAAGCAGATCTTGTTACTATTTTTAAGGCTGAAAGATATGATATTAATTGAAAAGTTAATTGAAGATTTAATTGAAGATTTGATTGAAGATCAATTTAGTAGCTGAATCTTTTGCAGATTTGCAGCAGAAGATTTGTTGAGATTTGAAGGACCAAATCCAGTTGGGATTATGTTATAAATATAATGCTTGTAACCTAGAATAGTGAGGGGTCCAAGATGTAGATCATTAGGGTTTTGTCTAAGTGAACCACTCGGGTTGTGAGATGGTCACTGTGTTCTTACTCAGAAACCTGTAGGTAATGAGTTTTGTATTGTTCTTGGAGAAAGCTTTGAAGCAACTCCAAGATGGTGTTCTCAGTCAAAAGTCTTGGCTGAGTATAGGCATAGAAGTGTGTCGTGTACTTTTCTGTGTTTGAAGAGTTGTTGGAAATCAAGTTGTTGATGCAGTAACTGAGATGTTGACTACTAGACATCATGGCTATGATAGGGAGTGAGTGGTTTCTCATATCTAAGTGGTCTCTTAGATAGAAGGGTCATTGGGTAGTGATTGAATTAGGTAGATTGTCAACTGGTTTGTTGAGTCTGTATTTCGATACTACTAATAGTGGACTTCCTTCCTAGCTTGGTATACCCCCAGATGTGGGTTGTTAGACCGAACTGGGTGAACAATCCTTGTGTGCATTGTGTGATTTCTATTATTGCCTTGTTCATACAACAGATATTGATGTTGTGACATCACACTTGACATCACATATCTGATGCCACAATTTCAGTACCCTACGACCAATGGATGAAGAATAAAGTGCAAATGGTAAAGTTACCCTTCACTCTGCAACATCCCACTGAACCAAAAGCTCCAATTATGATTTCCATGGAGGAGGTGGAGAAACTCAAACAGACTGTCCTACAGTTGGGGAAAGAAAAAGAAGAATGGGAGAGCAAATTTTATCAGGCCACGAGAGAGAGAAGTCAATTAAGAAGGAGCCTCAATGAGGTTATAGAGTAGTCAAAGGTTAACGAAGGGATAGCCCAAATGGAGGAAGGGAAGAAGGAACGAGCTTACGCCGACCTTCAAGCTGTAAGTTCAAGTCTCAAAGACCATAAAGAGCAATTAGATAGAGCCTAGAGTCAAAGGGACGAATGGAGGGACATTTGGATGACATCTACGCAAAGGGAGTTCAAGGAGGGGTGTGATAGGCTCATCCAGGACCTAGAGGATGAAGTTCAAAGCTTGGCTAACGCTATTCTCGAGAGAAAAAGGCAAGCTGTAACGCCCCAGTTTTTGTTAGTTTTATTTAATCGAGTCGATTTAATTATTTTTGGTCTTTATATTATTTTATTCTTGATAAATATGTTATTTTTTATCGTTATTATGTCTTATCCCATTTTGGGAGCGTTTGTGAAATATTTGAGTGTAGGGGTATTTTGGTCTTTTGGCTTGGGTAGATATTATGTTTTTCATAAAAATAGAAACATAGAGAGAAAAATAGAGAGAAAAGAAGAGAAGAAGGAAAAGAGAAAGGAAAAGAAGAAAAAAGAGGAAAAACTTGGAGAGTAAGAAACCGATTCAACCGACACTTTGAAGCACGATTAATCGGGTAAGGGTGCGAAACTCGGTTATCATATGCTTGTGTATGATTATGTATGTGTGTGTTTGAATGTCTACTTGTATTTCCATAGTTTTCACTTCTAGGTTGAAAATGAGTAAATGAATAGAAATCGATATTTTCGCGGTTGGAAATTGATATAAATCGCGTTGTATGATCACATTGTGTCTAGGAACAATTGCTGATACTTGTTTTGCTGTTGGAATTGATTTGGGATGAGAAATGGGATTTTTGGGGGTTTTGGAACCATGTAACCCGCAGCAGAAAATTCTGGTTCTGGTGCGATTCGCCAAGCGAATTGGAAATTCGCCAGGCGAATTAGGTCTCGCCACTAGTTCGCCAGGCGAAGTGCTGGCGAAGGGGGACTCGCCAGGCGAAATCGTAAGTCGCCAGGCGAAATCGTAAGTCGCCAGGCGAAATCGGAGAGACAGAAATGGGTTAGCTTCTGTAACTCTTGGGTTTTTCATTTAATTGTGGTTCGCCACTAGGTTACCAGGCGGAGTGCTGGCGAAGGGGTATTTGCCAGGCGAAATCCTAACTCGCCAGGCAAATCTGGCAGTTTTTCAATCAATTATTTTCTTTGAAAATTCATAACTTTTGATCCGTAACTCGGATCGAGGCGTTCTTTGTACCGTTAGAAAGCTATTGAGATGTTCTTTCTTATGAAAATGGTTTTGAGATTGTTGGCCGATTGAATTATGTCGGGAATTTGGAAATGTGTCGTTTTGTCGACTTTTACCGTTTTAATGGTGTGTATTTGATGTGTTATCATGCAATATGCCTTAGATATATATCGTATGACTTGTGTGATGTTATATGATGTGAATGCATGTGATGAAATATTGTGATGATGGTGTGTGGCCTAAGGGCAAGAAAATGCATTGTGTGGTGTTTGATTGTATATGCATGATTATGGATGTGTATATGTGTGTATTTGAATGTCATGAGTCATTGTATGCCAAGCATCATGATATGCATTCTTGTGATGTGGTGTGCCCTAGTGGGTGTGAGCGACGAAACGGTTCCAGAGGGAATCCGCTATAACATCGTGTGCCTTATACAAAGAGGACCTAAAGCGATGATTATAGACGATCGTGTGCCTTATACAAAGAGGACCTAAAGTGATCGGATCGTGTGCCTTATACAAAGAGGACCTAAAGTGATCCATAAATGTCGTGTGCCTTATACAAAGAGGACCTAAAGCAACAGGGAACATCGTTTGCCCGACGGGGAGTTACACTAAGTAACAAGCGATGATTCCAATAGTTCCTGAGTGAACTAATGATGAGAGTGATGGATGGATGGTACCGTATTTGCATAGAGTCGTTGTGTCGGTCTCTTTGCATTTGCATAAATCATGAATGGATTGATTTTGTGTGGAATTGATGATTTGATATATATATATATATATATATATATATATATATATATATATATATATATATATATATATATTGGTGATAATGGTATTGTGCATGATTTGTATGCCTTTGTGATGGATGTATGAAATATGAATGATGTTGTTTTGCAGTTGAATTATGGTGTAAGTTGTGGTGAGAATGTTTTATATTGTGTATTTTGTGTTATTATATAAATGTATGCAATTGTATTATAATTGTGTTTCTCACCCTTCTGCTGTTTTAAATGCTCTATGAGGCATTGCAGGTTAGATGCTAGAGGTCTTTTTGTGAAGCTTAGGTCTTCATTCTTTTGTCGGTCGGCTCTGATATGTAGCACCGGGTAGTCGGGGAGATCGTTTGTGATTATGTGTATATGTATATGTTCTTTTTTTGGATTGTACATGTATGACTCTGTGTATGACAGACAAACTCTTATGTTATATATATATGAGATTTCAGTTGCAGATTTTCTGCTTTTTTTCTGTATCTGATTTGTGGGTGTGAGGAACTGAGTTCCTCTGTTTACGTTGCTACCTAATTGTTGCATATCTATATGAGCAGGTTAATGTATTTTATTTCAATTGATGTGACGCCTCCGTCTATGCCGTGAATGTTTTAATTATACTTTAATTATTTGTTATCGCTTTAATTAATTGGGGGTATAGATTAGGGGTGTTACATTAAGTGGTATCAGAGCCTGGTTGTGTCAGTTTGTGTCAGTTCGTGCCAGTCCGTGTCGGTCTTTGTGTTTGGGTGAGCTGTTTGTTTAACCATAGTTGCTGTTATTGGATATGAACAGAATATGGCTGGTAGGAATGACGCTGCTTTGGCTGCTGCTATGCAAGCTATGGCTCAGGCTGTGCGGGGTGCACCTAATGCTGGTGGGAATGATGAGTTCAGGAAGAACAAACCGCCTATCTTCAAAGGAAGATATGATCCTGATGGTGCTCAGATTTGGCTTAAGGAGATTGAAAGAATCTTTCGAGTGATGGACTGTGCTGAGGGACATAAGGTGAGACTGGGTACTCACATGTTGCAGGATGAGGTTGATGATTGGTGGGTTAGTGCGCGTCTTGTGTGGGAAGCTACAGGTGAAGAGCTCACTTGGGCTTTGTTTAGCAGGGAGTTTTTGAGGAAGTATTTTCCTGAAGATGTAAGAGGAAAGAAAGAGATAGAGTTCTTGGAGTTGAAACAAGGTAATATGTCTGTTATTGACTACACTGCTAAGTTTGTGGAACTTGTTCAGTTTTATCCACATTATGCTGAAGCAACTGCGGAGTTTTCCAAATGTGTGAAGTTTGAGAACGGATTGCGTCCTGAGATCAAGCAGGCAATCGGTTATCAAAGGATTAGGAGGTTTTCGGATTTGGTGGATTGTTGTAGAATTTTTTAGGAGGATAGCAAAGCTCGTTCAACTCACTATAAGAGTGTGAACGAAAGGAAAGGAAAGCAACCGTTTCGTGGAGGTCCTTATTGTTAGTTCTTGTATTGGCTGGAATTTTAGTAAAACAAAGTTGAACAATGTTGATGTCATATGTCTGATGTCATAACATTGGTTCCTATCATTAGCTGTTGCAGGGTTGAAGTTTTAGTTGCTGATGTTATAAGTGATGTCTTGACATCATTATATCAGAAGTTCAGAACATCAGATTGTGATGTTTTAGGGCTGCACATGTTAGTTTATTTTTGGGGAGATCTGTTAGAGAGATTGGATGCAAATTTTTTGGAGAAGATATTTCTATTTTCAATCAGATATGGAGCATATCATGTAACTAACTTTAGGGATGATTTGAAAAGATTTAAAAAGATTAGAATATCAAATCTGTTTCAAATCCTGATTAATAACAAATCAAATCAGATTTTTTGGGAGAGGTCCAAGCCCAAGTCAGAATGGTATTTAAAGCAGCCTCAACCCTTGTTGAATTGTAATGAAGAAAGAGAGCTAAAGACCGAGTGTCATTTGTGTCTTCGTGTGGGTTTTTGTAAACCATTCGTGTGTGAATTGGTGTTACTATTTTTGAGTTGGTAATTGTTCTTGATCAAAGTTGTTAAGCAGAATCAAGTTGGGTGGTTAATTTGTAATTATTGGATTGTATCACTGAGGTGATTTAGGGAGTGAGTGGTTTCTCATATCTAAGTGGTCTCTTAGGTAGAAGTGTCATTGGGTAGTGATTAAATTAGGTAGATGTCAACTGGGATTGTTGAGTCTGTAATTTGATACTACTAATAGTGAATTTCCTCCCTGGCTTGGTAGCCCCCAGACGTAGGTAGTTAGACCGAACTGGGTGAACAATTCATTGTGTTTTTACTGTTGTTATAGCCTTGTTCATTTTAGCAGAGTGTGTTGTTGTGACATCACACTTAACATCACACATCTGATACCAGAATTTCAATTGGTATCAGAGCAGGCATCCTGCTCTACATCTGGGTGAGATCTAGGGCTGATACTTTCTGGTGCAATGGACAAGGAGACTGGTGGATTTGTGAATAGACCCCCTATTCTAGATGGCTCAAATTATGACTATTGGAAACCTCGTATGGTTACATTCTTGAAGTCATTAGACAGTAGAGCCTGGAAGGCTATTGTGAAAGAATGGAAACATCCTGTTATTGTCGAAAAGGATGAGAATGGAAAGGAAGTAGAGGGTAGCTCAAAACTAAAACCTGAAGAAGAATGGACCAAGGAAGAAGATGAGCTTGCCCTTGGGAATTCTAAAGCCTTGAATGCCATATTCAATGGTGTTGATAAGAACATATTCAGATTGGTCAACACTTGTGAAGTAGCTTAAGAAGCATGGGATATCTTGAAGACTACTCATGAAGGAACCTCCAAAGTCAAGATGTTAAGACTTCAACTTTTGACAACAAAGGAGGATAAGACTATCCATGATTTCCACATAAACATCCTTGAGCTGTCAAATGCTTCTAGTGCCCTAGGAGAGAGGATGACTGAAGAGAAGCTGGTGAGGAAAATTCTTAGATCTCTTCCCAAGAGATATAAAATGAAGGTGACAGCTATAGAAAAAGCCCAAGACATCATCAAGATGAGGGTTGATGAGTTGATAGGTTCTCTTCAAACCTTTGAATTAGGAATGGAAGAGGAACCTGAAAAGAAAACCAAAAGTATAGCGTTGGTATCTAGTTCTGAAGATTCTAAGAAAGAGAAGGGTGCTGAGTCTCAGGAGGAGCTTCCCCAGGCCATTATTTTGCTGGGAAGACAGTTTAACAAGGTTATGAAGAGGATAAATAGGAGTTATAATTCTAATGTCTAGAACATCACATCTGACACCAACAGATCAGGAGATCAGGGGAAGAAAACTAGAGATGAAGAAAAGTCCAATAATGACAAGGGAGTCCAATGCTATGAGTGTGAAGGGTATGGTCATGTCAAGAAGGAATGTCCTACTTATCTCAAAAAGCAGAAAAAGGGGTTATATGCTTCCTGGTCTGATAGTGAGAGTGAATCTGAAGAAAAATCAGCTAAGCTTGTTAGAGCTATGATTGGGACTTGTGAGTCAGATGATGATTCGTGTGATGATGAGGTTACTTATGAAGAGCTTGTTGCCTCGTATAAAGAACTGTGCATGAGAAGTGAACAAGTATGTCTTGAAGAAGAGAAGCTGAAGAAAACCATAGTGCAGTTAGAGGCTGAAAAGACTGAACTTGAATATGAAGTCATTATGCTTAACTCTAAATTGGATTCTATGACCAAAACTGTCAGAATGTTGAACAATGGTACTGATGCTCTAGACAACATTCTCAGTATTGGGAAAATTGTTGGAGACAAAAGTGGTTTGGGATTCAATAATGTTGCAGCTTCTGATGATGTTATTACCAGTTCCAAACCAGTGATGTTAAAACAGATGTTTAAACATCCTGACAGAATTCCTTCTAGGAAGAAATTCAGGCGCTGGAGATGTCATCACTGTGGGTGTTTTGGACACATAAAGGCCTACTGTTATAAGCTACATGGGTATCCTCAGAAGGCACATCAGTATACTCCCACACAGAAGTTTCCCATAGGTAATCAGGCCTTAGATTCTAAGAAGCAATGGATTCCAAAAGGTAAAGTTACCAGCTTAATAGCTCACACTTCTCTTAGGGTTTCTACCAAAGAAGACTGGTACTTCGATAGTGGGTGTTCAAGACACATGATAGGAGTTAAAAATTTGTTGATAGATGTTAAGCTTCAGTCTTCAGGTCATGTTACATTTGGTGATGGTGTCAAAGGAGAAATCAAGGGGATGGGAAAGCTGAATTGTGTTGGTGTTCCTAGACTGGATGATGTTCTACTTGTCAAAGGGTTGACAGCAAATTTGATCAGTATTAGTCAACTTTGTGATCAAGGATTCAAAGTAGACTTTACAAAATCTGAGTGCAAAGTCACAAATGAGAAAAGAGAAGTCATCATGAAGGGTGTTAGGTCTAAGGATAACTGTTATCTATGGGTACAATAAGACTCAAGTACCTCAACATGTGTGTTTGCTAGAGATGATGAAGTTAAAATTTGGCATCAAAAGTTGGGACATCTTCATCTGAAGGGAATGAAGAGAATAATATCTTCAGAAGCTGTCAGAGAAATTCCTAAACTCAATATTGAAGAGGGAAGAGTTTGTGGAGATTGTCAAATAGGGAAGCAGACCAAGATGTCACATCAGAAGCTTCAACATAACACCACCTCCAAAGTTTTGGAACTTCTTCATATGGACTTGATGGGACCTATGTAGGTAGAAAGTCTAGGAGGGAAGAAGTATGCTTATGTTGTTGTAGATGACTATTCTAGGTACACCTGGGTGAGCTTCATTAAAGACAAATCAGAGGTGTTTGATGTTTTTAAAGATCTTTGTCAAAGACTCCAAAGGGAAAAAGAGAGTAATGTTATTAGAATAAGGAGTGATCATGGAAGAGAGTTTGAAAATAGCAAGTTTGATGAATATTGTTCTGCTGAAGGCATAAGTCATGAGTTCTCTTCTCCAATTACTCCTCAGCAAAATGGAGTTGTTGAAAGGAAGAATAGAACTATTCAAGAGTCTGCTAGGGCAATGATTCATGCCAAAAAGCTTCCTTACCATTTCTGGGCTGAAACCATGAACACTGCTTGCTATATTCACAACAGAGTTACTTTAAGAAGGGGCACTTCAGCTACTCTGTATGAACTGTGGAAAGGAAGAAAGCCAAATGTGAAGTACTTTCATGTTTTTGGAAGTAAATGTTACATTTTTTCAGATCGTGAACAGAGGAGAAAATTGGATCCTAAAAGTGATGAGGGAATCTTTCTAGGATACTCTACAAATAGCAAAGCTTACAGGGTTTTCAACTCCAGAACAAAGGTTATGATGGAGTCTATAAATGTGGTGATTGATGACATTGATAAGAAGGAAGATGTTGATGTCCTGGATGATGTTGAAACATCAGTTGAAGAAGTCACAGAAGAAACTGAAGACAGAAGTGGATCTCCCAGTCATGTTGATGCTGAGCCTGAACCAGAACAATCTAAGAAAGAACCATCTATTAGAGTGCTAAAGGACCATCCCATGGAGCTTATAATAGGTGATCCTAAATCAGGGGTTAGCACTAGATCAAGAGAGGTTGTGTCAAATTCTTGTTTTGTTTCTAAAATTGAGCCCAAGAATGTCAAAGAAGCCTTGACTGATGAGTTTTGGATCAATACCATGCATGAAGAGCTGGAACAATTCAAAAGGAATGAAGTGCGGGATCTTGTACCAAGGCCTGATGGAGTTAATGTGATAGGCACCAAGTGGATTTACAAGAATAAATCTGATGAACAAGGAGTGGTCACCAGAAACAAGGCCAGATTAGTTGCTTAGGGATACACTCAGGTTGAAGGAATTGATTATGATGAAACCTTTGCTCCTGTGGCAAGACTAGAATCTATCAGATTACTCTTAGGGGTGGCTTGTAATTTCAAATTCAAGCATTTTCAGATGGATGTTAAGAGTGCCTTCTTGAATGGTTACTTAAATGAAGAGGTGTATGTTGATCAACCAAAAGGATTTATTGATCCAACATTTCCTGACCATGTTTACAAACTAAGGAAAGCTCTCTATGGTTTGAAGCAAGCACCAAGAGCTTGGTATGAAAGGCTTATTGAATTCCTGGCTGTGAATGGCTACAGAAAATAAGGGATTGACAAGACCTTGTTTGTTAAAGAGGAAGGAGGAAAACTGATGATAGCTCAAATATATGTTGATGACATTGTATTTGGTGGGATGTCAGATGCAATGGTGAAACATTTTGTGGAATAGATACAGTCTGAGTTTGAAATGAGTCTTGTTGGAGAGCTCAACTATTTTCTTGGTCTACAAGTTAGACAAATGGAGGACTCCATATTTATTTCTCAGAGCAAGTATGCAAAGAACATAGTGAAGAAGTTTAGTCTAGAGAATGCTAATCACAAGAGGACACCTGCTCCTACTCATTTAAAGTTGTCCAAGGATGAACATGGTGTTAGTGTGGATCAAAGTTTATACAGAAACATGATTGGAAGTCTATTGTATCTCACAGCTAGCAGACTTGATATCTCTTTTGCTGTTGGAGTTTGTGCCAGATATCAAGCTGAGCCTAAAGTTAGTCACTTGAATCAAGTGAAGAGGATTCTGAAATATGTGAATGGGACTAGTGACTATGGAATGCTTTACAGTCATGGATCAGGCACTGAGTTATGTGGTTTCTGTGATGCTGATTGGGCAGGGAGTGCTGATGATAGAAAAAGTACTTCAGGAGGTTGCTTCTTCTTAGGGAATAATCTGATATCATGGTTTAGTAAAAAGCATAACTGTGTGTCTCTTTCTACTGATGAAGTTGAGTACATAGCATCAGGGAGTAGTTGTTCTCAACTTGTTTGGATGAAGAAGATGTTAACAGAATACAATGTCAAGCAAGATGTCATGACATTGTACTGTGATAATTTGAGTGCTATCAATATCTCTAAGAATCCTATTCAACATAGCAGAACTAAGCATATTGACATAAGGCATCATTTTATTAGAGATTTGGTTGAGGACAAAGTAGTTGCTTTGGAACATGTTGCTACAGATAAACAATTAGCTGACATTTTTACTAAAGCCTTAGATGCAAATCAATTTGAAAGTTTAAGAAGCAAACTAGGAATTTGCATTTATGAGGATTAGGTGTGCTGGAAGGAGTATATGTGCAGTTGTGATTTTGCATATGTATAATGGAAACAACATTTTATTCAACTGCTGAAAGCATACAAGATTGGATTTTAGTACATCAAAAGCAATATATATAATGTCTAAAGATTATCCCAACCCCCTGCATCAAGAAAAGTCTTCCAATCTTCATCCCATTCATCATTAGAAGCATGGAGTTGCACTGGAGGTTTTTTTGATGGTTTTTGTCTCAGATGGTTTTCTTGTTCTTGTTGCTCCTGAAGAAGTTCCAGCGGATTTCCTTGTTGTGTTCTTGTTCTTCAGTGGATCTGGTTTTTTGTCCTCATGCATGTGTTGCTTTCCTGCATCCTTGTTTGACTAACTCATTCTCGTGTGGTGTCTGGTGCCGTTAGTAGGAAGAAGGCTTGGATTTTATAGTTCTATAACAATCCATTGGTTGTATCGCCTGACCAGTCAAAGTTTTTGGTTATTGTGAAGCTTGCTTTTGACCATGTCTTAATGGATGTCAGATCTTTGTGTTGTGCCTAAAAAGGGGGAGAGTTGTGCCTATGTGTTGCCTAGGTGTCTGATGTGATTCTAGGCTTGAGGGGGAGTGTGCTTGTTTGAACAGTTGGTATGCTGTTTGAGGGGGAGTTTATCATTGTGCAGTTTGATTGGGATTGCTACTGGTATGAAGTTTTTCCGCTGCAGGTACCTCTGATGATGGCAGAGTTTGTTTTAGCCAAAATTAGCCAAAGGGGGAGATTGTTAGTTCTTGTATTGGCTGGAATTTTGGTAAAACAAAGTTGAACAATGTTGATGTCATATGTCTGATGTCATAACATTGGTTCCTATCATTAGCTATTGCAGGGTTGAAGTTTTAGTTGCTGATGTTATAAGTGATGTCTTGACATCACTATATCAGAAGTTTAAAACATCAGATTGTGATGTTTTAGGGCTACACGTGTTAGTTTGTTTTTGGGGAGATTTGTTAGAGAGATTGGATGCGAATTTCTTGGAGAAGATATTTCTATGTTCAATCAGATATGGAGCATATCATGTAACTAACTTTAGGGCTGATTTGAAAAGATTTAAAAAGATTAGAATATCAAATCTGTTTCAAATCCTGATTAATAACAAATCAAATCAGATTTTTTGGGAGAGGTCTAAGCCCAAGTCAGAATGGTATTTAAAGCAGCCTCAACCCTTGTTGAATTGTAACGAAGAAAGAGAGCTAAAGACTGAGTATCATTTGTGTCTTCATGTGGGGTTTTGTAAACCATTCGTGTGTGAATTGGTGTTACTATTTTTGAGTTGGTAATTGTTCTTGATCAAAGCTGTTAAGCAGAATCAAGTTGGGTGGTTAATTTGTAATCATTGGATTGTATCACTGAGGTGATTTAGGGAGTGAGTGGTTTCTCATATCTAAGTGGTCTCTTAGGTAGAAGTGTCATTGGGTAGTGATTAAATTAGGTAGATGTCAACTGGGATTGTTGAGTCTGTAATTTGATACTACTAATAGTGAATTTCCTCCCTGGCTTGCTAGCCCCCAGACGTAGGTAGTTAGACCGAACTGGGTGAACAAGTCATTGTGGTTTTACTGTTGTTATAGCCTTGTTCATTTTAGCAGAGTGTGTTATTGTGACATCACACTTAACATCACACATCTGATACCAGAATTTCACTTATGTGTCACCAGCTGACAAGGGTAAGCAAAGGGTTAATTTTGATAAAAGGCCAAGTGGGGGAGGTATGTCTAATCCTCTAAGATGTTTTAGGTGTGGTGACTTAGGACATCGTCAGTTTGAATGTAGAAAGGATATGAGGAAGTGTTCCAATTGTGGAGGTTTAGGACATGTCGCAGCTGATTGTAAGAGGAATGTGGTGAAGTGTTTCAACTTTGGTGAAACTGGTTATGTTAGTACGAAGTTTCCGAAACCAAATCAAGCTCCAGTTGGAGGTAAAGTATTTGCATTGGCAGGAACTCAGACTACTAGTGCAGATCGCCTGATCAGAGGTACTTGTTTTATTAATAGTACTCGTTTAGTTGCTATTATTGATACCGGAGCGACTCATTTGTTTATTTCGTCTGAGTGCGCGCAGCGTTTGAATCTTTTGTTGTCTTTGATGGGTGGAGAGATGGTTATTGATACTCCAACAATGGGGTCGGTAACTACTTCTTTGTTTTGTTTAAGTTATCCTTTGACCATTTATGGTAAAGATTTTGAGATGGATTTGGTGTGTCTGCCGTTGGAGGGTTTAGATGTGGTTCTGGGAATGAATTGGTTGCAGTTCAATCGAGTGCATATTGATTGTTATCATAAGTTGGTAAGATTTCCTTCCCTTGAAGAAGATGAGGAATTGAGTTTCTTATCTACCAAAGAGTTGAAGAAACTTTTGGCGGATGAAGCTCAGTTGTTCGAGTTGTTTGCATTGTTGACAGTGGATAGTCAAGTTGCAATTGATGTGTTTCCAGTTGTGTGTTAATTTCCAGATGTGTTTCCAAAGGATATTTCAGAGGTGCCGCCAGAGAGAGGTGGAGTTTTCTATAGATCTAGTTCCTGGTACTAGACATGTATCTATGGCACCATATCGTATGTCGGCATCTGAGTTGGTTGAGTTGAAGAAGCAGTTGAATGAATTGTTAGAAAAGAGGTTTGTGAGGCCGAGTGTATCGCCTTGGGGTGCTCCAGTTTTATTGGTGAAGAAGAAAGATGGAAGTATGCGATTGTGTATTGATTATCGCCAACTGAATAAGGTGATGATTAAGAATAAGTATCCTCTTCCGAGAATTGATGATTTGATGGGCCAGTTGGTAGGTGCGTGTGTGTTTAGTAAAATTGATTTGAGATCACGTTATCATCAGATTAGAGTGAAAGAGGAAGATATTCAGAAGACGGTTTTTAGGACACGCTACGGACATTACGAATATTCCGTGATGTCGTTCGGGGTTTATAATGCGCCAGGTGTGTTTATGGAGTATATGAATCGCATTTTCCATGAGCATTTGGATCGATTTGTCGTTGTGTTTATTGATGACATCTTGATTTATTCTAAGTCCCGGGAGGAACATGCGGAACATTTGCGTGTTGTATTGCAAATTTGGAAGGAAAGGAGACTTTTTGCCATGTTGTCCAAGTGTGAGTTCTGGTTGTCAGAAGTGAGTTTTCTTGGGCATGTGATTTCAGGTTATGGTATTGTTGTGGATCCATCCAAAGTAGATGCAGTTCTACAGTGGGAGGCTCCTAGATTGGTTACTGAAATTAGAAGCTTTTTGGGTTTAGCTGGATATTATCAAAGATTCATTAAAGGCTTTTCCAAGTTAGCACTTCCTTTGACCCAGCTGACTTGTAAAGGTAAAGCGTTCATTTTGGATATTCAGTGTGAGGAAAGTTTTGGTGAGCTGAAGAGAAGATTGACTACAGCTCTGATTTTGGTCTTACTGAATCCTAGTGAACCGTTTGTGGTGTATTGTGATGTGTCTTTGATTGGTTTAGGTGGAGTGTTGATGCAAGGAGGTAAGGTTGTGGCTTATGCTTCATGGCAATTAAGAGTTCATGAGAAGAATTACCCTACTCATGATTTGGAATTAGCGGCAGTGATTTTTGTGTTCAAAATTTGGAGGCATTATCTCTATGGTGAAAGATTCGAAGTCTTTAGCGATCATAAGAGTTCAAAATTTGGTGTGTAAGTTGACATCTGATAGCGTGAGGCTTGGTATGTTAAAGGTCACTAATGATTTTCTGTTAACAGTTAGCGAGAAACAGAAGTTGGATGTGAAATTTGTTGATTTGATGACGGTTGGAGATCAAAGGGTGAATGGTGATTTTAAAGTGGATGATAAGGGTGTTTTGAGATTCCGTGGTAGAATTTGTATTCCTGATGATTCGGAGTTGAAAAAGATGATTTTAGAGGAAGGACACCGGAGTAGTTTAAGTATACATCTGGGAGCTAATAAGATGTATCAAGATTTGAAGAAGATCTTTTGGTGGTCCGGATTGAAGAGGGATGTGGCTCAGTTTGTTTATGCGTGTTTGACATGTCAGAAGTCAAAGGTAGAACATCAGAAGCCTAGTGGATTATTGCAACCGTTGGATATTCCCGAGTGGAAATAGGATAGCATTTCTATGGATTTTGTGACAGGGTTGCCGAATACACGGAGGGGACATAATGCCATTTGGGTAGTTATGGATAGACTGACTAAATCGGCGCATTTCATTCCGATTGACATCAGTTTTTCTTTGGAGAGATTGGCTGAGATTTATATCCGTGTGATTGTGAAGCTACATGGTGTTTCGTTGTGTATTGTTTTAGATCGAGATCCGAGGTTTACTTCCAGATTTTGGGAAAGTTTACAAAAGGCGTTAGGTTCCAAGTTGAGATTGAGTTCTGCTTATCATCCTCAGATGGATGGTCAGGTCGAGAGAACTATTTAGTCGTTGGAAGATTTGTTGCAGGCTTGTGTTCTTGAGCAAGGTGGTGCTTGGGATAGTTATCTTTCGTTGGTGGAATTCACGTATAACAACAGTTTCCATTCGAGTATTGGAATGACACCTTTTGAAGCGTTGTATGGAAGAAGATGTCGAACACCGTTGTGTTGGCATGAATCTGGTGAGAGTTCGGCGGTTGGACCGGAGTTAGTGCAGCAGACTACTGACAAGGTGAAACTTATTCGTGAGAAAATGAAGGCTTCTCAGAGTAGGCAGAAGAGTTATCATGATCGAAGGAGGAAAGATCTTGAGTTTCAAGAAGGCGATCATGTATTTTTGAGAGTTACACCAGTAACGGGTGTTGGTCGTGCATTGAAGTCGAAGAAGCTTACTTCTCGGTTTATTGGTCCTTACCAGATATCTGCGAGAGTGGGTGTTGTGGCTTATCGGGTGGCGTTGCCGCCGAGTCTTTCGAATTAGCATGATGTGTACCATGTTTCACAGCTTCGGAAGTATGTTCCGGATCCGTCGCATGTGATTCCGATGGATGAAGTTGAGGTAAGGGAGAACCTTACGGTTGAGGCATTACCGGTGAGGATTTTGGATCGCGAGTTGAAGCAGTTAAGAGGCAAGGATATTGTGCTTGTGAAAGTAGCGTGGGGAGGCGCTGCTGAAGGCAATTTGACTTGGGACTTTGAGAGTCGGATGCGGGAGTCGTATCTGGAGTTGTTCGTCTCAGGTAATATTTTCGAGGACGAAAATTTCTAAGTGGGGGAGAGCTATAACGCCCTGGTTTTTGTTAGTATTATTTAATTGAGTCGATTTAATTATTTTTTGTCTTTATATTATTTTATTCTTGATAAATATGTTATTTTTTATCGTTATTATGTGTTATCCCGTTTTGGGAGCGTTTGTGAGATATTTGAGTGTAGGGGTATTTTGGTCTTTTGGCTTGGGTAGATATTATGTTTTTCATAAAAATAGAAACATAGAGAGAAAAATAGAGAGAAAATAAGAGAAGAAGGAAAAGAGAAAGGAAAAGAAGAAAAAAGAGGAAAAACTTGGAGAGTAAGAAACTGATTCAACCGACACTTCGAAGCACGATTAATCGGGTAAGGGTGCGAAACTCGGTTATCATATGCTTGTGTATGATTATGTATGTGTGTGTTTGAATGTCTACTTGTCTTTCCATAGTTTTCACTTCTAGGTTGAAAATGAGTAAATGAATAGAAATCGATGTTTTCGCGGTTGGAAATCGATATAAATCGCGTTGTATGATCACACTGTGTCAAGGAACAATTGCTGATACTTGTTTTGCTGTTGGAATTGATTTGGGATGAGAAATGGGATTTTGGGGGGTTTTGGAACCATGTAACCCGCAGCAGAAAATTCTGGTTCTGGTGCGATTCACCAGGCGAATTGGGAATTCGCCAGGCAAATTAGGTCTCGCCACTAGTTCGCCAGGCGAAGTGCTGGCGAAGGGGGACTCGCCAGGCGAAATCGGAGAGACAGAAATGGGTTAGCTTCTGTAACTCTTGGGTTTTTAATTTAATTGTGGTTCGCCACTAGGTCGCCAGGCAAAGTGCCGGCGAAGGGGAATTTGCCAGGAGAAATCCTAACTCGCCAGGCGAATCTGGCAGTTTTTCAATAAATTATTTTCTTTGAAAATTCATAACTTTTGATCCGTAACTCGGATCGGGGCGTTCTTTGTACCATTAGAAAGCTATTAAGATGTTCTTTCTTATGAAAATGGTTTTGAGATTGTTGGCCGATTGAATTATGTCGGTAATTTGGAAATGTGTCATTTTATCGACTTTTACCGTTTTAATGGTGTGTATTTGATGTGTTATCATGCAATATGCCTTTGATATATATCGTATGACTTGTGTGATATTATATGATGTGAATGCATGTGATGAAATATTGTGATGATGGTATGTGGCCTAAGGGCAAGAAAATGCATTGTGTGGTGTTTGATTGTATATGCATGATTATGGATGTGTATATGTGTGTATTTGAATGTCATGAGTCATTGTATGCCAAGCACCATGATATGCATTCTTGTGATGTCGTGTGCCCTAGTGGGTGTGAGCGACGAAACAGTTCCAGAGGGAATCCGCTATAACATCGTGTGCCTTATACAAAGAGGACCTAAAGCGATGATTATAGACGATCATGTACCTTATACAAAGAGGACCTAAAGCGATCGGATCGTGTGCCTTATACAAAGAGGACCTAAAGTGATCCATAAATGTCGTCTGCCTTATACAAAGAGGACCTAAAGCGACGGGGAACATCGTTTGCCCGACGGGGAGTTACACTAAGTAACAAGTGATGATTCCAATAGTTCCTGAGTGAACTAATGATGAGAGTGATGGATGGATGGTACCGCATTTGCATAGAGTCATTGTGTCGGTCTCTTTGCATTTGCATAAATTATGAATGGATTAATTTTGTGTGGAATTGTGATTGGAATTGATGAGTTGAGATATATATATATATTAGTGATAATGGTATTGTGCATGATTGGTATGCCTTTGTGATGGATGTATGAAATATGAATGGTGTTGTTTTGCAGTTGAATTATGGTGTAAGTTGTGGTGAGAATGTTTTATATTGTGTATTTTGTGTTATTATATAATTGGATGTAATTGTATTATAATTGTGTTTCTTACCCTTATGTTGTTTTAAATGCTCTATGAGGCATTGCAGATTAGATGCTGGAGGTCTTTTTGTGAAGCTTAGGTCTTCATTCTTTTGTCAGTCGGCTCTGATATGTAGCACCGGGTAGTCGGGGAGATCGTTTGTGATTATGTGTATATGTATATGTTCTTTTTTTGGACTGTACATGTATGACTCTGTGTATGACAGACAAACTCTTATGTTATATATATGAGATTTCAGTTGTAGATTTTTCGCTTTTATTCTGTATCTGATTTGTGGGTGTGAGGAACTGAGTTCCTCTGTTTACGTTGCTGCCTAATTGTTGTATATCTATATGAGCAGGTTAATGTATTTTGTTTCAATTGATGTGACGCCTCCTTCTATGCCATGAATGTTTTAATTATACTCTGATTATTTGTTATCGCTTTAATTAATTGGGGGTATAGATTGGGGGTATTACACAAGCCTTGGATGCAATTGTACGGATAAGATCAGCTGAAGAACTTCTTGCCCTACGGCCAGAAGGATGGAGAGAAACTCAGGAAGAAAACCAAGAGCTTAAAAGATTATACGAGGAACTTGAGGAGTCTTACGAAGATCTAAGGGCATGGGGCATTTATGACGAAGAACATAACCAACAATTAGAGCGAACTACTAGGGAGGACTTGGAGATTATGGCAGATTTGCAAAGAAAAGAGGCGTATTATCGAGAGAGATATCAGAAGTTGGTTATACTATCCAATGATCTGATTTATGAGATCCCTCGAAGCTTAAAGGAGGCGGAATACATGGCAGATATATTTAAACCAGTAAAAGAGATCGCTGATTTTCTTGAACTTTGTCGGGAAATGGTAGAGGAGTTTAGGGCAAGGATTAGGAGACTGATTTTGTTTTTTCTCTATGTAATGGTTTATTTTGTTTAGTTTATTTACCTTTCAGTTATGAATAATTTAAGGGTTTATCCTTAGTTTGGTTTCCTTATGTAATAAATAGGGCTTTGACCCTTGCACTTTCTTTTTGGCAATTAATAAAATTATTTGAATTTCCATTATTCTTGGCTTTGCTCTCAACAAATAAAGGTTTAAGATTCCTATCACAAAATAATTTTTGCATACTCATACATTCATGCATGCATAAAAACATAAATCATTTTAAATAAAAAACATCAAATGGAAATCATTTTTCAAATATCTTCTCTCAGAACCATCATAACAATCTGACGTCTCGACCCAACACTCGCGCTCACCAAAAAAAAGCCATGGAACAAATAGAACTGAACCAAGCTGCTCTAAGGGGAGATGTGGATGTTGTCAAAGGAAATGTGGAGGAAATGAAGGACAAAATCGACCAACTAACTTGAGCTATTTAGAATTTGATAGCAAGAGACACCGAGGCTAGCAGCCATAAGAGTGTCCCTACCCCTCCTCCCCAGTATGAAGATAATAATCCCCTCTTGGGATTTGTGGCTTACTTGGAATGTGAAGCATTTGAAGCTGGTAAAGGGAAGACTGGCACTCAGCCTCTTGGAGGGTCTGTTCCTCCACCCGAGCATAATGGAGAATCACGACCTATACAGATACCTGTTGCTCGTGAAATCTCAGATGACTGGCACCTCCAATATGGTGAGGAAGATTCAAGGCAGATAGCTCGTGAAACTAAACCGGCTGCCATGGAAGGAAGAAGGGCTGATGAAAAGTATAAGATAATTGAAGAGCGATTAAGGGTTGTGGAAGGATCCAAGGTCTTTGGGGTTGATGCCTTGGAAATGTGTCTGGTACCCAATGTGGTCATACCTCCTAAGTTTAAGGTACCTGACTTCGAAAAGTACAAGGGAGTTAGTTGCCCTAAAAATCACATCTGGATGTTCGCCTGAAAGATGGGTGCTAACGTTACCAATGAGAAGCTGATGATACATACTTTCCAAGACAGCCTTAGTGGGGCGTCCTTGGACTGGTATATGCAATTGGAGAGGACTCACATTAAGACTTGGGAAGAACTTGCAAGCGCCTTTCTGAAGCAGTACCAATATAATGTGGACATGGCGCCTAATCGTATGCAACTACAAAACATGTCCCAAAAAGGGAATGAATCTTTTAAGGAATATGCCCAGAGATGGAGGGAACTAGTCTCTCGTGTGCAACCTCCATTGCTGGAAAGTGAGCTGGTAGATATGTTCATGGGAACGCTGCAAGGGCTATATTACAAAAAGATGATTGGGTCTATCTCAACTGGATTTGCGGATTTAGTTATCATTGGGGAAAGGATCGAGAATGGATTAAAAAGCAGAAAGATTGGAAAGTCGCCTTCCAGTCAACATAACAACAAAAGGTACTCTAGAAACAACTCAAAGAAGGAGGCCAATGCCATTTCAGCTGATAGGTACACCCAAGTACCTTATAACCCTTATGTGGCGACTGCAGCCCCTAATCAAGCGTCTCCTACGCTCCAAATCCAACAGCCAAGGGCGCCACCTCCGCAAAATCAACAGCAACAGAAGTATCCCAAAAGGGAACAAAGGAGGCCATGGAAGGATTTTGACCCTATACCCACCACATATACTCAGATCCTGCCTATGCTAATCCAAAAGGGATTGGTGGAAATCAAGCCATTAGGGCCCCCTCCTACGCCTCCTCCTCGAGGGTATGATGCTAATGCTAGATGTGATTATCATGCTGGATCGCCAAGGCACACGACTGAAAAGTGTTTAGCCCTCAAATTTAGGGTGCAAGATTTGGTGGATCAAAAGGTCATTAACTTCAGTTATGACAATCCAAATGTAGGAGATAATCCTTTTCCAGGGCACGCCGGGCCAACTGTTAACTCCATTGAGGGACTGGGAGAGAATGTCCTAATCAAGAGGGCATACCAAGTAAAGACCCCTATGACGAAAGTGAGAGAAGTATTAATTGGGTACGAGGAGTTTGAAAAGCTGCACGGTGACTGCGAGGATTGCGCATCGGATCCTGACAACTGTAAGAAGATGAAGAGGGTCCTCCAATAACTAATAGACCAAGGGATAGTACAGATTGGGTACTTAAGGAGTATGAATGATGTGGCTGCCTTAGAATCTCAGGGGCAAGTACCTTCTGAGAGTCCATACCAGAAAAGGGGAGTTGCGACTCCTATCCAAATACCAGTTCCAAGGTCTGCACAAGCGCCTATTCAAATACCAGTTCCAAGGCCTAAGCAAGCACCTATTCAAATATTAGTTTCGAGGCCTGCACTGACTCCTATTCAAATATCAATTCTGATACCTGCACGAACACCAATTCAAATACCCATGCCTGCACCAGTCAAAGTTTCAGCGCCTGCAAGGTCAGAAGGCCCCATCACTTTCCATGTTCCAGCACCATTTCCATATGAGAGCACTAAGACGGTACCATGGAAGTATGACATCACTGCATCCGTGGTAGGAAAGACTATAATACCATCAACAGTTGTTACTAACATAGCAGGTATTGGAGGAATGACCCGTAGTGGAAGAGTATACTCCTCGGAACAACTTAAGAAGGATACCTCCGAAAGCTCAAAGGGGAAAGAAACCACAAATACAGTAGAAGGATCTTCCAAGAAGAATATATCTCAAGAAGACGCCGAGGAATTTTTAAGAATCATATAGAAAAGTGATTATAGGGTGGTGGACCAACTGAATCAAACACCGTCCAAGATCTCCATTCTATCCTTGTTATTATGCTCGGAGGCACATAGGGAATCCCTGCTGAAGGTCCTGAATGAAGCACATGTCACCAAAGATATATCAGTGATTCAGTTCGACGAAGTAGTCGCCAATATCGCCGCCAACACCTGTCTGGGTTTCAGCAGTGAGGAATTACCTCCCGAGGGGCAAACACATAATAAGGCCTTGCATATATCAGTCAAATGTCAAGACACTATTCTTTCAAGAGTGCTAGTGGATACGGGGTTCGCTTTAAATGTCATGCCTAAGGATACCCTTATGAAATTAACATCTGTAAGGACCTTTATGAAGACCAATTACCTGGTTATTAGGGATTTCGACGGCTCAAAGAGAATGGTAATTGGGGAGGTAGACATACCTACAGTGGTGGGATCACATACCTTCATGATCACTTTCCAAGTCATGGATATCAATTCCTCCTACATTTGTCTTCTAGGATGACCATAGATTCATGCTGCAGGCGCAGTTACTTCCACACTTCATCAGAAATTGAAGTTCATATCTGGGGATAAATTAATAATTTTTGATGGGGAGAAAGACATGTTCGTCAGCCATCTCTCGTCATTCAGATACATAGAAGTGGATGGGGAGACATTTGAAATGCCTTTCCAAGCTTTGGAGGTTGCAACGGTCAGTCGTAAGCGAGTCGTTCGACAAGAGGAAAGGCCAAAAAGGATCACAAACTTAATCCAGAATGGGGATACTAGGGGATGGGGAAAGGTGATAGAGGTACCTGAAAAGAAGGATCGGTTCGGGCAGGGTTACAAACCAGCTAATAAAGGGGTTCAAAAGTCTCGTCAGATGACATTTCCTCCTCTCGAAGAAACTTTCCATAATGCCGGATTCAGAGATGAAGATAAAGTGACTGCAATTGAAAAGTAAAATAAGGGGAAACCATATTGGGTGTGCTATTGCTCACCAGATACAGTTCTCAACAATTGGAGGGCCATCGAGATTCCTGAGATGATTTCTATTTCAAAGTAATTTACTTTTTTCTTTAAAATAATAATAAGTCCTTTGCTATGCCCAAGGAAAATGGACCAGCTTTGTAGGGTCACCTTTTGTTTCTTTGAATCATTTAATAATAAAATCGCATTTTTGTTTTCAACCAAGATCTTTTTCTTTCAAATGGCAATACACTTCTTTTTTCCGTACTTTCATTCCCATCAATTCAAAAAATAATAAACGATAAAAATCTCCCTCATGAAGATTTAAAAATGAACCTATTGAAAATGACACTACTATAATTCCTTACAACTTCGAGTTCCCGATTAACCAAGCGGAAAAGGGTGATGAGGACGATGGTGAACTTCCTAAAGAGTTAGCCAGACTGTTAAAGCAAGAGCACAAAGCAATACAACCTCATTAGGAACCAGTGGATGTGATCAATCTGGGAACTGAAGAGGACAAAAAGGAGGTTAAAGTTGGTGCTTCTTTAAACAAGGACGTAAGGGGAAAGTTGATCAAATTACTACAAGAGTATGTAGATGTGTTCGCTTGGTCCTACCAAGATATGCCTGGGCTGATGCAAATATTGTTGAACATAAGCTACCGCTCAAACCCGAATGCCTGTCGGTTAAACAAAAGTTAAGGCGGACCAGACCGGATATGACTCTCAAAATCAAGGAAGAAGTTAAAAAGCAGTTTGACGCCGGGTTCTTAGCCGCAGTAAAGTATCCAGAATGGGTGGCCAATATTGTGCCCGTGCCAAAGAAGGATGGAAAGGTCAGAATGTGTGTAGACTACAAAGATCTCAATAGAGCAAGTCCTAAAGACGATTTTCCACTACCCCACATTGACGTGTTGGTGGATAACACTGCTCAGTTTTCAGTCTTCTCATTTAGGGATGGGTTTTTCGGATATAACCAGATCAAGATGGCTCCCTCCGACATGGAAAAAACTACTTTTATTACTCCTTGGGAAACCTTCTGTTATAAGGTAATTCCATTCGGGTTAAAGAACGCAGGGACAACTTATCAAAGGGCAATGGTCACTCTCTTTCATGACATGATGCACAAGGAAATATAGGTTTACGTAGATGATATGATTGTCAAATCATAAATGAAGGAAGATCGCATAGTCAATTTACAAAAGTTATTCGAACGACTGAGAAAGTTCAAGCTACGACTAAATCCGACGAAGTACACTTTTGGGGTCAGATCGGGAAGTTGTTGGGGTTCATAGTCATTCAAAGAGGTATAGAAGTTGATCCCGATAAAGTAAAGGCCATTCAACAAATGCCAGCTCCGAGGACAGAAAAAGAAGTGTGTGGATTCTTGGGGAGATTAAATTACATTGCTAGGTTCATCTCACACCTTACTGCTACTTGTGAACCAATCTTCAAGCTGTTGAGGAAAGGTCAAACCATCGAGTGGGGTGAAAACTGTCAAAAGAACTTCGATCGAATTAAAGAATATTTGCAAGAACCACCCATATTGGTGCCACCAGTACCTGGAAGACCGCTCATAATGTACCTAACGGTGCTTGACAATTCGATGGGTTGTGTACTCGGGCAACAAGACGAAACAGGGAGAAAAGTGCACGCAATTTATTACTTGAGTAAGAAATTCACAGATTGCGAATCCAGATACTCACTCTTGGAGAAGACCTGTTGCGCTCTTCTATGGACCGCCTGCCGATTAAGACAATACATGAAGTGCCATACTACTTTATTGATAGCTAGAATGGACCCAATCAAGTATATATTTGAGAAGTCTGCAGTGACTGGGAGAGTGGCCCGGTGGCAGATGTTACTAACGGAGTATGACATCCAGTATGTTACCCAAAAGACCATAAAAGGGAGCGTGTTAGCCGATCATCTCGCTCATCAACCGGTGGATGACTATCAACCTATGCAATTTGACTTCCCCGATGAGGATGTGATGGTTGTAAGAGATGATGATATTCCAGATTCATACGAAGGACCTGAGCCCGGATCTCGATGAAAGCTTATATTCGATGGTGCCTCAAATGCAGAAGGACATGGAGTGGGGGTTGTTATAACTTCTCCAATAGGATTCCACATACGTTTTACTGCGAGGATATGCTTCACATGTACTAACAATATGGCGGAATATAAGGCGTGTATCTTGGGGATTAGCAAAGCCATTAACCTCGGAATCAAGATTTTAGAGGTATACGGAGATTTGACTCTCGTCATCAATCAAGTCAAGGGAGAATGCAGGACACTTAATGCTAAACTAACTCGATATCGAGATTGTGTCTGGAAAATGATAACATACTTTGATGAGATCACTTTCCATCATATTCCTAGAGACGAGAATCAACTGGCAGACGCCTTGGCAACTTTGGCATCCATGTTCAAATTCAAATGGTATAACGAAGCACCGGCTATAAGAATCAATCGCTTAGATGAACTAGCTTATTGTGCAGCAGTAGAGGCCGAATTAGATGATAAACCGTGGTTTCACGATATCAAACAATTCCTCCATAAGCAAGAATATCCAGCAAATGCCTCAAGTAGGGATAAGAAAATGCTTAGGAGACTGGCTGCCCAATTTTTCGTCGACATAGATGTACTTTATAAAAGGAATCATGACATGGTGTTGCCCCTGTGTTTAGATAGACATGAACAGGACATGCTTATCAAAGAAATCCACGAGGGATCATTTGGAACCCATACAAATGAGCATGCAATGGCTAAAATGATTCTTCGAGCAGGGTATTATTGGCTAACTATGGAATCAGACTGCTTCCGATATGTCAAGAAGTGCCACAAGTGTCAAATCTACACGGATAAAAATCATGTGCCACTGACCCCTTTGAACGTCTTAACTGCTCCGTGGCCTTTCTCTATGTGGGGAATAGATATAACCGGGATGATCGAGCCGAAATCATTGAATGGACACCGAATCATTCTAGTTGCTATTGACTACTTCACTAAATGGGTAGAGGCTGCCTCCTACACTAATGTGACAAGGCAAGTAATTGCACGATTCATCAAGAAAGCGATAATCTGTTGCTATGGGGTTCCTAATAAAATCATCACGGATAATGGGCTAAATCTGAATAATAAAGTGATGGATGAGTTGTGCGAGAGTTTTAAAATCGATCACCATAACTCGTCGCCTTATCGCCCAAAGATGAATGGCGCGGTAGAGGCAGCCAACAAGAACATCAAGAAGATTATCCAGAAAATGGTGAGGACTTACAAGGATTGGCACGAAATGCTCCCTTTCGCATTACATGGCTACAGAACCTCAGTTCGAACTTCGACAGGAGTTACTACTTTTTCCCAGGTATATGGTACAAAAGCAGTACTTCCCATTGAAGTAGAGATTCCTTCACTAAGAGTCATAATGGAGACTAAGTTTGATGAAGCAGAATGGATACAAAACAGATTTGATCAACTGAACCTCATAGAAGAAAAACGCATGGCTGCTGTATGTCATGGTCAACTATATCATCGGAGACTCAAAAAGGCATTCGATAAGAAAGTTCGTCCTCGCCTATTCGAAGAAGGAGACTTGGTGTTAAGGAAGGTGCTACCCATCTATAAAGACCCTCGTGGCAAATAGGCCCCGAACTATGAAGGACCATATATCGTAAAGAGCGCATTCTCTAGTGGAGATTTAATGTTAACTATTATGGATGGAGCGGATTTACCGCGACCGGTAAATTCCAATTCAATCAAAAAATACTATGCCTAGAAAAAGAGGATAAAAGCCCGCTAAGTCGAAAACCCTAAAGGGCGACTTAGGCAAAAATTAGGGCGTCCCGGTGGATTGAAAACTTGAAAGAGCAATCTAGACAAAAATTAGGGACTTAAATAAAAAAATGATACCAGACAAGTCGAAAACCCTAAAGGGCGGCTTAGTTAAAAAAAATGGTATATCATCCTGGTGGACTAAGACTCAAAAAGAACGGTCTAGGCAAAATTAAGGATATCCAAAAGGCATATGACTGATAGCACTTATGGCCGCACAACGGGAATTCAGAAGGGAGTGATCAATCCAGTCGTCATCTTTAGAAGCGAAGTGTCATGGCCTCAGAGACTTAGGGATATCAGTTTGTGTTAGAATTCAATAGGGACACAAATAAATTTGTTTTTCTTATTGCCATTTTTCATCTTTTGTAGTAATTCCTCCTTATGAGGATTACTTTCCTTATGTACTATTGCCTGTTTATGGGCCCATTTCAATAAATAATATTTTCTCTGCTTTCCAATTACTCCGCTTGATTATAAAATGCTGATTAATTATAGAATAATGCATTGAAACATCGGGTATAATCAAAAGCTTTTAAAAGTAAAATGTATTTTACTTCGATGTTGAAACAGCAAAGGGATCATATTCTTCTAGTACAGGGTCTATATGTTAACAGTCACGATTCAATCATTATGGGAGTTTCTCTAAAGAAGTAATACGCATCTCCAAATATCAAGAGCATATGATTGGTCACACTCATCAAGGGGTCAAGGGTTTAAGGGTCAGGAAGTTGGAATGTTACAGAAGATATTAGTTTCCGCAAATACATGCACTACATATCATAAAAGAGGCGCTAGCCCAAATAATGCATCATGCATAAGAGCACACATACTTTTGAACATGCATACATGGCATAAGGTTTTTAACTACTCTAAGGGATACCAGGGTTTAATCGGATATTTCACTACGGGTTTATTACTCGGGATCTTATGATAATAAGCGTAGTACCTCTCTGATTCTACGGTCAAAATTAGGGTCCTTCTTATATTTAATTGTCTCCTCAACAAAAGAGGAAGGCTCATCAACATCCTCTTTCTGATTCGAAGACGATTAAATAGGGGCAGCTGTAGTACCCTAAATTTTGACCAGTTTTTTTTTACCTTTTTAAGGATTTTCTATGCTGTCGTAAGTGTCATTTAGATAGCATTGGGCTTCTGAGATTGTTAGCTTTTTTAGGCCCATTTTAGGTTTGGTTTTGTATACAGAGTTTTTTCATTTAGTTGTTACTATTTAAAGGGAGTTTATTTAATTTTAATAATTTATTGAAGTTTATCAACTAGAGAAGTTTGGGCCTATTTAGCTTATTTGTTTAATAGTTGGGATTTGTTTCAATTTGGAGTTAATTTTTTTAAAATTATATATATATATATATATATATATATATATATATATATATATATATATATATATATATATATATATATATATATATATATAAATTTTTTTTTTTTGGGTAATGAATATTATTATGGGCTTATTCTTGAAAAAGTTTTAAATAATTATTTGCTTTGCTGTTTCTTAAAAAATTAGAGGTCATTAGAATTAAATTATAGGTCTAAGTTTTAAGTATGGTTATTTAAACTTAATTAGTAATTAGGGTCATTTTTTTATCGCTAATTAAGATTTTTAGTGACATTTAGAGAGGGACCGGTCTATTAATATTATTAGGGATATTATATTATTGTCTCTTTTATTATTTATTTTTATTTTATTTTATTCATTAATTATATTATTATTTTTATTTTTTGGGTCAAAATTGTTGACCCAAAGGGTCATCGTCTTCCCCAATTCGTCTAACCCTAATTGTGCGCAGAATTTGGAAAATGGATCAAACGAATCAATTCTCATTTATTTACAATCAAAGGTACAAATCAGATCTACAATTTACGACAATCAGGATCCAAATTCTAATTACAGCTGAATCAAATCAAATAAAAATAACATCAAAACTTCCTAAATTAAAATCAATCTAATTAATCCTAAACCTAAAATTTAATCCTATATAAACCTAAGACAATTCAAAAAAGGGATCCAAGAGAGGGAAGGGAACAAAAACCCAGAGCGGCGAATCCTCGATCTCCATAGCATACCTGCAAACCAGAAGAAGAAGGGAATTAGAAGAGGAAAAACAGAGATAATAAGGGAAATATGACCAGTATCACGACAAGGAAGGTATAATACAAAAAATAACTTAGCTTTGATTGTTGGACTGTTGTGCGTTTAAGGTTTTTCTGGATTTTTTTAGGGTTAGGGTTCTTAGTAGGGTTAGGGTTCTTTGGGGGTTAGGGTTAGGGTTCTTCACATAACCCTTAGGGTTCTTGGGGTTTATATGATTTTTGGGTTTTGGGGATGAAGGTGGGGTTAGGGTTCCTAGGGTTCTTCACGAACCCTAGAGAACTGGGTTTATTTCTGGGTTTGAAGGGTTAGGGTTCTTGCGTGGGGGGTTAGGGTTCATGAGCTTTGAAGATTCCGGTTGAATACCAACCGGAAATCTGGGTTTGGTAGTGGTTTGGAGGGTTTTGCACGGTGGCCGGAGAAACACACCGGTGGGAAGGGCTAGAGAGAAGAGAGAGCGTGGAGAGGTAGTGAGAGAAGGATAAGATAGAAAGAGAAAGAAAAATGGAAATGGGAGGGGGTCTGAGAGAGAATGGAATTGTATACTCCCTCCGTGTGACGCTGGATGAGTGACAAGTGGCTCACTCCTCAGCGTTTAGATCGTTTGACTTCTCGGTCAATAAGTGATCCAATGAATTTTTGTCCACCGTGTTCCCTCAGTTGACTGCTCATCATGATCGCTCACTGTGTTTACCATAAGATCAAAGGGTAGATATCAATTAGAAAAGTGACCTTCTGATCACCATCCAACGCCCCAGAGGAAGTCAACCGTTGACTCTCTCCTAGCAGGGCTCTGCAGGATCTTGTTGGATTTTTAGCTAATGGGCCTTGCGCCCAGACTGCTATTAACACCCCCTAACCATAAGCCCAATACTTCTACAAGGGAAAATGCACCCCCCTGGATGTTACTTAATTAATTAAATTAATTACTTAATTTAATTATTTAAACTAGGTTTTAAATAGTTAATTAGGATTTTAAAATAGGATTTTAGGATTTAAAATTAGTAAGGTAAATAATTAGGATATTTTAGGGATAATTTTGGATTTTTGTTTTATTTAAAATGAAGAGTTTTATATATTAAAAATAATTTATTGATTTTTTTAAATAAGTTTTTTATAAAATGGGATTTTGTTCCTGGTTTTGGGATAAGGTATTTTGGGAATTTTGATTTTTTTTTGTTTTTGGGTTTAGGATTTGTTATAAGCAAGTTAGTTTTTTTTAGATTTTTTTATTTAAATTGAATAAACATGGGTTTTGGATAAAAATAAATTAAAGTATATTTACTTTAATTTTGGGTATTAAATTCTTTTTTTTGGGGGACTATTTTGAATTTAGAAATTATTTTTTAAATTGGAGTAATTTGGGGATTAACTTTGCTTTATTTTAGCATAAAGGGCATTTTGGATTTTATTAATTTCTTTGGGATTTGAGGAATTCTTTTTTAACATAAGGGATATCAAAGGTTTTTTTAGGATTTAAAACAAGGGATAAAACTCTTTGTCTAAGAGTCTAAATAAAGGATGGGATTTAGGGATAAAACTCTTAGGTTCTAAGAGTATAAATATAGGTCAAGGGATAAGGGATTTTTTAAGAGATAAAACTCTTCATCCGAGAGTATAAACAATGGACAAGGATATGGGATAAAACTCATGTGAGGGATGTCCTTCTAGCTATCTTGTTTTAATGATGTCAACAAACACATTAGATTGTAATTTGAGCGGTATCACTTCACGTGTCGGGCATATAGCGTCTTGCCGTTATTGGTCATGTGTCTAGATGCATAGGATCTTGTTCTCTCCAAAAATAAAGGTCCACTATTGTTTTAGTAGTGTCTAGCATGTATGTTTGACCTTGGTCTGGTAAAAATATTCAAAAAATGAAATTTCCTGAAAAATCTGCACTTCATGGGCTGACCCTTAAATTCATGCGCTAACCCTAGAATTCATGCGCTAACCTCCAAAACCTGCGGGTAAGCGCACAAATCTGCGGACTCAAAAATCTCATCTTATGCGTCGACGCATAGACACTGGAGGTCGACGCATGACCTTTGTTTCTGCAATTTTTAACTTAATTTCTTTTCTGTTATTTTTTCTGTTATTTTTTTGTTGGTCATATTTTTCATATAAATTGTTTTAGTCTTCATTTTTCATAAGAACAAGAAACGTGAAAAATATATGTCATTTCTCTCTTCATCTTCATCTTCTTCATTGTGTAAACAAACAATCACACATAATCATCTTTGTTTGTGTCGCCCATTGATCGAAGTGATAACGTTCAGAATTTAGGAAGTGTGATCTTCATCTTCTGGGTTGAGAGTTTGGCAGGTGTTTCTTGAATCAAACCAGTTGGGTTTGTCCTCCAGGAATCGAAGAGATTTTGGGGGTTTTTGTACAAACTGTTCATTCTACAGGGATTCGGCTGGGCGAAGGTAACCAAAAATTGGCGCAACTGTTTCGGTTTAGTAGCTGTAATCAGAGGATTGTAGAAGAAGGTTTGGGTTCGAATTCTTGGAAGGTTTCAATTGACCGAGTGAAGGTAACTGAAGAACGGCGTTTTCTTTCGGTTTAGTAGCGTGGGACGGTAATTGAATCAACCATATTCAGAGCACTTGATTCATCTTGAATCAAGGGAAGAGAAAATTCTGCATCAACGATCGAAGACGTTCGGGGTTTGAATGTTCATAGTTTTCTCTTGTAATAAACAATTTGCAACAACTACATATATATATATATATATATATATATATATATATATATATATATATATATATATCTCAATTCCTTTTGTGGAGTTGGGGGCAGACGTACCCAAAGCGAGGACGATTGGGGAACTGCCTAATCAAATCTCGTTTGTTCTCTCTTTCCCTTAACTCTTTTACATTTCAGTACTGTTCGAATTTGTGACGTAGCAAACTATTGAAATTTCTGTAGTAGAATTATTGTACGCTGATAAATTATTTTGTTAAATTGATACAATTCATTGAATTGTGTCTTGGAGCAGTTGTACAGTATTCTCCATAGAAATTCTACACATAGTGTGTTTACGCACACTAGGTGTTTGATAATTTGTTCCAAGCAAAATTCGAACACATAGCTTTAAATTGCTTATCAATTAACCTCATTGGATTTGAATAAACATCAAGCAAGTGATAATTTGTTGTCTACGTTTTTAAGTGTAGTATTCAAAACTGAATTTTTCTCATCCGTACTCATCCGTGATATATTCGTGCATATCCAATCCTTTTGGTAGAAGGTTCGTTGTAGACGTTATATCTAGTGGTAGCTTCCGTTAAACAAATTTTTAAAACAGAATTTTTGTAGACTATTTGCGTGTAAAACTCAAGGGATCTATTCAACCCCCCCTTCTAGATCCATAGCCATCGTCTAACAAACTCTTCCTCCGAGAGTATAAATAAACGGATCGGGATTTAAGGGATAGAACTCTTCGTCTAGGAGTATAAATAATAGATTAAGGGATATAACTCCTTATCTAGGAGTATAAATAATATATTAAGGGATATAACTCCTTATCTAGGAGTATAAATAATAGATTAAGGGATAGAACTCCTTATCTAGGAGTATAAATAATAGATTAAGGGATAGAACTCCTTATCTAGGAGTATAAATAATAGATTAAGGGATAGAACTCCTTATCTAGGAGTATAAATAATAGATTTGGGGATATAACTCTTTATCCAAGAGTATAAATAGTGGATTAGGTTTTGGGATTAGGGTTAGGGGGTAGGAATAGGGGAGGTGAACTATGGTTACTCTGATCCTTCAAAATTAAAGATACGTAGGCATAGGGTTGTAAACCCTAACGAGTACATTAATAATAAAACTTAGGATCCCCTCTTAAATTAACTTTTCTTCTTTGAATAATAATAGGTTTTTAATAAATAAATAAAAAGTTAGACGACAAACAAACATACCCTAAAACTTAAGGAGGATCCTATTGAGTAAAATGGAAGTGAGGGGTGCCTAACATCTAGTCACCACAACCTATAAGCTTTTACTCCTTCAGGGTATCCAAGGAACATACATCGCAGAGCTCTAGGTTTGACCCTGTCTTGCCTAATGTGAGCATAGACTAAACAACTAAATACTATAAGTCTATCGAGATTAGGTGGATGTCTAGACCATACTTCTTCAGGTGTCTTCATTCCCAAGGCATTCGAGGGACACCTATTTATCAGGTATGGTGCAGTCACAACAGCTTCTGCCCAAAACACCTTCTTTAATCCTACACTTACCAACATGCACCTTACCTTTTCCAGAATGGTTCGATTAAAAATTTCAGCCAAACCATTTTGTTGGGGAGTACCTGCACTAGTTTTGTGCCCTTGCAATACCGGACGCAACACAATAGCTATCGAACGCCTCATTGCAATTTTCAAGAACACTATCAGTCCTCAACCTCTTGACCTTCCTGCCAATTTGGTTTTCGACTAGGGTCTTCCAACTTTTAAAAATTTCAAACGTTTCATCCTTAGTATTCTAGATGAATACCCATAACTTTATGGAATAATCATCACCTAGGGATAGAAATACTTTTCACCTGAGTGTGAAGGATTCCTTGCAGGCCCCCAGAGATCAGCATGAATATAATCAAGGGATCCATGTGTTCTTTGTTTACCTTTGTTAAACTTCACCCTGCAGGATTTACCAAATACACAAGGTTCATAAAACTCCAATTTTTCAACCTTGTCACCACATAACAGATTTCGTTTCGACAATTCAAACATGCCTCTTTCAATGACATGGCCAAGTCTCTTGTGCCATATCTCAGTCTTCGACACAGATTTTGAAGATGCCACATATGCCGAACCACTTACAACCTCAGCCTCAAGGGTATACAAGCCTTATTTCTTCACGCCTCTCAAGACTTCCTTCGACCCCTTCATTACCCTTAGGATACTTTGCTCTCCTTTAAAAACATATCCTTTCTTGTCGTATTCACCAAGAGAAATCAAATTTCTCTTAAGATCAGGTACATACCTGACATCATTCAATAGCCTTATTGACTCATTATGGAGCTTGAATCTAACAAATCCATATCCTGCAATCTTGCAAGCTTTATTGTTTCCCAGTAGCACTAATCCACCATCTTGATCACATAATTCCTCAAATACTTCCTTGTTTAGAGTCATGAGGCAAGTGCAACCTGAATCTATAATGCAATCCTTGCTAAAGTCGCTGCTTGAAACCACCAAGACATCAAATGATTCATAACCATCTTGTAAAATGGGTGCATTACCATTATCCTTTCCACCATGATTATTCGGTCAATAGGGGTACACCTTTCTTGTATAACCCTCCTTCATACAATGATAACATCTAATTATAGGAGTATTACCACCATAAGAATTCTGTAGAAATTTACCATTCTTCTTCTCAAACCTACCATCTTTCTTCAAGAATTTCCCCTCAACGGATAAACCTTCACCAACAGAAGATGGTTTTTGCTCATTTCTTTCATTCAGGTCATTAGAGTACAAGGCTAATTGAAATTCTTCAAAGGTCAATGAATCTCTTCCATACAAGAGACTTTCTTTGAAGTGAGCATGAGACTTAGGTAAAGCACACAACAACAACAATGCTTAATCTTCATCATCAATCTTGACCTCGATATTTTCAAGATCAAGAATCAACTTGTTGAGCATATCAAGCTGCTCAGCCAAGACTTTGTCTTCACTCATCTTGAACGAATACAAAGCTTGCTTAAGGAAGAGAGGATTGACCAATGATTTGGTCACATACAAACCCTTGAGTTTGATCTACACACCCGTTGTCGTCTTCTCCTTCGAGACCTGTCAGAGAACCTTATCACCAAGGCTCAATATGATTGCATTATGGGTTTTCTCAATCATCATCGTCTTCTCCTTCTCCGTTAGGGAAACATCCACCTTCTCCGATCTTTTCAACTCTTCAAACAAACCATGCTGAACCAGCAGGGTTTACATCTTTAAGCGCCACAAACCGAAATCATTCACACTTGTGAATTTCTTAATGTCATACTTTGTTGACGACATCTTCTCGTCCACGCTCACCACACCAGTTTGTTGTGAATTGATGTCGTCAAGAAAAAATCAAAATATGAGAAAGAGTGGGTTTCTTTAACAAACACAAGAAACCCTATTAGGTTTTATGAAAGATAGAGAAGAAGGAATAAGAAGAATTGGAATTGGTTAAAACTGATTTACTATTCCCTTACTCAATTAGAGTTCAAAGATTACAAGTGAATAACAACAATTAACCTCTCTAAAAAAACTGAGAAAACTAGACTATTCATAAACTACTAAGCTAACTTAAGCTACAAGTTAACTTAAACAATTGGGTTTACAAGCAATGCTCAATTCAACATGCTAACACTCCTAGCATTTCAACTACTGCACGCTTGAGCATACTTCGACTAGAGCATACAAGATCAACATGTGAACAAACTTCGACTACATGATAAACATTTGTCGAACCAAGAAGCTATCTATGTTGAGACTAGAGTTCAATTTAGGGATGACAATGAACTGAACCAACTCGAAAATAGTTTAGAACTCGGTTCGACAATTAAATTGTTGAATTAGGTTCATGAACCAAATGAGTTGAATATGAGCAAAAAAATTAAGTTCGTTAACTAAATGAGCTAAACTTGAATTATACATAGTTCGACTCGTTAGGTTCATGAGTCGACTCGATTATATATGAGAATGATTATATTGTCTTTAAGAGTATGTTTAAATATTTACTCCAAATCTTAACCCTATATTGTCCATTTTGTACTATCTATTACCGTAAAGCTGACAATTGGATTTAGAGTAATCCTTGTTGGAGGCATTATGGCATTTGCAAAAATAACATGTGTAATGAAGGTTGCAACTAGTGTAATCATTCTATGATGGAAATGTATCAATAAATTTGCAAGATTTCTAAATATTTAGATGACGTTGTGGATTTCTGAGACAAATTTAAACTCCAGTTGAGTAGTTTTTGAATTAAACTTTCAAATATATTTCTTGAAAATTGTTTAGTTTTTAAATTAGTAGATTTTGAGACAAAGTTAAATTCCAATCTGATAATTTTTATTTTATTTTAATATATATTTTTTTAAAATATTAATTTAAAATGTCAAATATCTATAAAAAATACTTAAAAAGATGACTTTTAAGTCCGTGAAGCAAGTGAGCTGAACTTAACGAGATGAATCTAACGAGTTGAACCGAATTGTTCGTGAACTTATAACGAATCGAATTTGAGCTTAAAAAATTTTCGTGTCAAACTTAAACCAAAATTTGAGCTGAACTAATTCTTAACGAGTCGAGTCGAGTTAAGATAAATTCAAATCGACTCATTTCTATCATTAATTCAATTCAAATATCACATTTTTTTTGTTTAAAAATGAGTTAATATAGGAAATACGTGGAAAGTGGATTAGTTTAGGTATTTTAAAAAAAATGAATTACTTGAATTATTTTATCATCTAATTCAACTAACAAATACACATAATATTAGATTGAATATCTAATCTAGAATTTAAATTTGGTATTGTCCAAATGTTCGCATGAATTACTAATAGAGAGTTTCTTATCACACCACCCATGTTTTTTAGGCACCACCTGAATTTTCATTTTTGTTCCCAATTTCTGGATGTGCACATCCGGACGTACCCTTTATCTAAAATTTTTTAGTTTTTTCCGGATGTGCAGAATTTCTGATCTGCAAATCCGAAAAAAATCAAAAGAATTCAATAAAATCATTTACTTCTAAATATAATTAAATCCAATATAATTAAAATCCAACATAATTAAACTTAATATTATTTTTTCAATATAATGAAATCCAATTTAATTAAATCCAATATAATTAAAATTAATATGATTAAAATTAATATATTTTTTCAATATAATTAAATTTAATATAATTAAATTAATTTTAGAAGTAAATACCATATAATTTTAATTATAATTTAGAAGTAAATACTATATAATTTAGAAGTAAATGCCATATAATTTTAAATACCAATATAATTAAATCCAATTTTAGAAATAAATACCATATAATTTTAAATCTAATATAATTAAATTAATTTTTTCAATATAAAAAAATAATTTACAATTAAATACCATATTAATCATATTAATTATATTGAAAAAAATTAATCATATTAAATATCATATTAATTTTAATTAATATAGATTTTAATTATATTGGATTTAATTATATTGAAAAAATGATATTAATTTTAATTAAATTGGATTTAATTATATTTAGAAGGAAATGATTTTATGGAATTCTTTTGATTTTTTTCGGATTTGCAAATCAGAAATTCTTCCGAATGTGCACATCCGAAACATATCAGTGTTTTTCAAAAATTTGGTGCGTCCGGATGTGCAAATCCGAAATCTAGGAACAAAAATAAAATTTCACGTGGTGTTTAAGTGGTGTTTAAGAAACTTGGATGGTATATTAAAAAATTCTCTACTAATAATTATTGTCACTTCATATATAAAATAAAATAGTAATTAATCCTCTTATAGGTAGGTGGCTTTCTTGCAAAGAAAGACCCATTCATTAATGGAGCCTTCGGTTGAGGATAGTGATAAAAGAACAATTATTCTCTCATGAATCACTTTTGGAGGATAGTGGACTTAGGTTTGCAATCCACTATAAATGTAGAATTTTTTATAGAATATATTATGTAGAATGGAATCTTTTTCTTTAATTCAATTATGTATAACTTGATGTATTTTTGTAGTTATACACGTGTAAAAGCTATAATATTGATAATACAACAAATAATTTTTCATCTATAATTTTTATTTTTTTAGGTTATACAGGTGTAAAAGCTATGTAGTGTTTGGCTGACACGTCCAATTTGAAATCTTACGAAAGTTTTAACTATAACGTAAAATAAATATATGTAATCCAAAGTTTATTTGGAATTTTCGGGAAAAAGTACTTTTTCTGATTATATATATCAACTAAAAGTACTTGACAAAATAATATACATAGACGATTGAGTGTTATTGTTATGTCGGTTCGAAATTAATACTTTTAAAATAAAGGTGTATTATTTATATTATAAATATAAAAGTAGAAATTGTATATCCTAAGCTGTTAATTGAAACTTTGATAATATGATTTCCATAAAATCATTATTAAATGTTTTGAACTTCGTTTTTTCTTTTTAAATAATTAAACATATATAAATGTTCATTTGTTAATAGAAAGGCCCATTTGCTGCAATATCCCACATTTTTTTATATTTATTTTAAGTAAACTACAGTTATAAATAACAATGTAGAATTCGAGAATCAAACTCAAATCTATCTATTTTTTACCCAAGATAAAAATTACTTAGCGAAATGTAATATATTCAATTTATGTATATTTTAATATATATTTTATATTGCACCAAAAGTATATATATATATATTATTTTGTATATTTATATTTTAAAATTTATTTGTAATGAAATTCCCAAAATTTGAGATCATATATTAAGATTTTGTTGTCCATGCAAAAAAATATAGGTCTTACTCTTATCATTAAAGATAGTTTTTAAGCCAATGCCTCGTTGTCTTAGTAGAAACTTATAAAATGGAAGAATATGAATATGTATACTTAGTGGGAAAATTCCTACTTGATTCCTTTTCCGGTGAAAATCATATGTTAGTTTTTATTCTTTTCTACTATGATAGTATATTTTTCACCTAAATATATTTTCCACTATCCAATACTTTTTTTAATATTGGAATTTTTAATCTTATTATTCCTAGTTTTATTATATACCAACGCAATATCATCATTTCTATTACGATTCTTAACCGCCAAACATTTTGTCTCATATAACATTGCAAGTCTTACTATAATCTGATAAAAATTTCTCTTCATTTTGAACTATACATTTGTGTCACGGAAAACTTCTAAAGTTTCTCCATTTGAACTATACATTTATGATTTACATTCTATTCTATTTCTCTATCGTCTTATATTACGGAGCCAGGTGATTATCAATCTACTATTAGTATAAAATAAACTAAGCCTTATAGTTACAGGACTAGCAAATCATGTGATTGGTGCAAAAATCATATAAGAAAAAAAATAGTGGAAGAATCATTTATATCTCAAGAATTTCAAATGACTCTTACACAACCTCCAGGACCCTTTAAGTTTCAAATGACTTTTTCATTTGCAAGTGTACTGTTGATTTATAATGGTGGGGCTGGTGCCGGAAAATAACGGAAAATGGACGGAGGTGAGAAATAGAAGGAACTTTGATAGAGGTACAATATGATCAGTGTGAACAGTAAGAGGGGGTAAAGATATGGGAGTCGGCGATGGCGTGACTTCTTTCTTTTTTTACGAAATTTCCGGAGTCTTTTGGTGCGAAGGAGATGGCAGATGTATTTAAAAAAATACAGGTTGCTTACGGAAGTTCTCATCCCGATAAAAAGGGATAAGCGCAGAAAGAGATATGGCTTAAATCGCTATCGAAAAGTTTCTGATGAACGCATTCTTGCTGCCAAGCTCGATAGCATTTTTATCAGAGAAAAAAAGATGTTTGTCAACGTACGTACCAAGGTTTAATGGAGTGAAAACTAATGTGAATGTTAGGAAGTCGGAGGGAGAAGTGTCAGATGGACGAAGAAATGGTTCGATAAATTATAACAGCAGTTGGAAAAATAATGGTGTTCATGGACGCTCTTATGCTCAAGTTGTGGGGAAAACCGCTATAGGGGAGGAGGCTAAGATTGGTGTCAGGGGGTATTTTCGAAGGACGGGATGTGTGGAAGCTCCAAAATTTGATCATCACCAATTTAATGTAGAAGTAAAAGAGGTTGAAAGATTTGAAAATGTGTTTTTTGGTGTGGTGTGGAAATCTGGATCCACGTATAGTATTCAACGAGAATTAAATTCTGAAAGTCATTTTGGGATCAAAGATACCCCTTTGAGGGCTAAACTTTGTCTTCTCGAGGAAATTGTTGGTGGGGAAGTTTTTGCGTTGGTGAGGGAAGATATAGTCTGGGTGGCACAGTAATTTGATGACATCCATCCTTGGTCACCGGAAGATATTGTTAATGAGATACTAACATGGCTAAAATGTTATGGTTTGCCATGCCATGTATGGTGCTCACGTTTCTTCAAATTTGTGTCTGGGTGCATAAGGGAGTAGGGGTGGACAGATACCCGCTACCCGGCTGAAACCGCATGAACCGGAGACAAAAAACAACAATCGTGCGGGTGAAAACGGATCCGCGGGTTATTAAATTAATTTATTCAGTTTAGTGTGGTTTCATATGGGCGGGTCGGTTTTATTAAATTCACCTGTCAATAACTGAGCCCGCCCGAAGTTCAATGGCCTATATTAATTATAATTAATTCTGAGTTATGATGTGAGTAAACAATGAAAAGCACATCTGGTAAATTCAGACATTCAGACTGTCAAATACATATCACTGTATCACACAGGCTATATGCCTAATTGCCACAAAAGTTTCTGTTATTATTATATTTATTATAATTTAATTAAAATTAATTAATTTTCACAACCAAAAGTTTCTATCTTCTTACAAACAAACTAAACTATTCTTAGCATGTGGATCTTTGGATCTCATAAGACATTCCAGTGATATTTTGCAAACAAAACCCAACAGAAAATCCAACCAAATCTGAAAGAACGAATACACAACATCACTATTCACTTCATCTTCTCTCTTCTTCTATATCTCCTCTTTTTAATTTTTCTTTTTCTTTTTCTTTTGATACTTCTTGAAAGATCTAGAACGATTTCATTATTTTTTCAGATCTAATGCGAGAAGACACAACAACACCATGTTTCATGTTTGTGTGATTCTAAACCGATTCAACTCGCCCAACAACCCGCGACCCGTTAAAACCGCCACCCGCCGGAACCGATGATTGAAATGGGAGAAAATGGGTTGGCATTTTTCATCCGACAGTTTCCATGGGTGAAGGTTTATGGACCGAAACCGCCCTAAACCGCCCGATGTCCACCCCTACCCAAGAGGGTCAGACGGACAATTATGATATTATGGTTTCCCATATTATGGGAATTGGTGATGCGGCGGCTAAGATCAACAATGAGGTTCAACCTGGGACACATGGGGAATTTGTAGGGGTGGGAGATTTGGGAGTGGACATTAAGAGAGGAAAAAGGTTCTTGGAATTAGGAGAAAGTGAAAAAAGGCTTGTTGATCTACATGTTTCCTCTGATGCATTAATTGGATCATTTATTGAAGGTGTAAGGAGGGACATTGAGATGGTACAGGTGTCTGGGGCGTTGAGGTTGAGAGGGGATCTTAGAAATAATAGTGTGGAATTATGTGCCCCTAACAATCAGGTGTTGGTTTTGGGCCTTGAAGAGTCAATGTCCGACCCTAACAATCAGGTAAAATCTATGGGAATATTAAAATTCCATTTTCCCCTTCATACTATTCCAACCTAATACAATCTACACATAAGCTCAATTCTGAAGGGTTTTTACAAACAAACTTTAATAGAGTTAATCAGTTAGCAAAATCTGTAGAAGAAGTGTCTTCTAGATACTCCAGAGGATCTATTTTATGTTGCGATTCGATTTCTGATTCGGATTTGAACCAATGGAATTATTGAATCAAAAAAGCAATTAAAGATGTGACGTCTAAAGTTTGTCAATCAATTACGGAGCTTGGAATTGAAGGTGATAAAGATGATGATTTGTTTGAAGGGATTATTCGTGACATAGAATCTAGGGATAGAAATATTTTTTAGGAAAAGAGGGAGGTTGAAATTCTGGTCCCATGAACAGGGTAACCTTTAATATTAGAGGGTGTGGGACTTCTTTAAAGAGAAGCAGATTGTGTCAGATACTTAATGGTGGTAACATTGACGTATGTCTTATTCAAAAAACAAAGATTCAAAAGATGGGAGACAATATTGTGTGAAGCATTTGGGGCAATGATGATTTCGAGTGGTCGTCTGTTGATGTTTTAGGTAGATATGGTGGAATGCTTACCATATGAAGAAAGAATGTGTTGTGTTCGAATTTCAGTTTCAAAGGGGTAGGGTTTCTAGGTGTTAATGGTGCGGTGAAAAGTGTGAATTGTTATATTATGAATTTCTATCCACCTTGTAACATTGCTGGGAAAAGGAAACTCTAGTCAGATATTGTTGAGTTGAAAAACAATTATCCCACGAGAGAGTGGATCATTGGCGGTGATTTTAATGCAATTAAATTGAGGGGGGAGTGAAAGGGATTAGGGCGCTACTGTGCAGCAGAATTAGAGGAGTTTAGAGCTTATAGATTTGCCATTGGTTGGTAACAAGTATACGTGGTTCAAAGCTAATGGAAGTTATAAAAGTAGATTGGATAGAATTCTCATATCTGAGAAATTAATTTGGCTATGGAACGTGGTTGCACAACATGTTAGAGACAGAGATATCTCAGATCACATATCGGTTTGGCAAAAGGCAAATAACATAAATTGCGGCCCAAAATGTTTTAAGGTTTTTCATTGTTGGCTCGACCATCCAGTATTTCTTGAGTTCGTGAAACAAGCATGGAATTCTGCACAGGTGATAAGTGCAAATTGTACCTATTTTTGTATATAAGTTTTGTCGCACTTATCTATATTTTTTGTTAAATATCATACGAATAAACCCTGCTTTGTTTGTAAATGCGTATAGTTTACATTTTAGTGTATATTTTGCGTATCGTGTAAATATCATTGAGTTTAATTGGTTTTCTCTCATTTTTTTAGGTACTCAAGCAATAACATCTTGCCATTGTTTTAAAGAGCATTGAATAAGCTTTCCAGTGCTTCCGACCGTGCATCAATTCGAGTTACGGTTCAGAAGTTGAGGTCAAATAAGGGATGTTTTGCTGTCAGGTTCGCTTTGCAAGCCATTCCAGCGAATGTTCGCTTTGCGAACTCTGGCGAAGGCTCCAGCGAGTAGCTCCAGAATATGGCAGAGGAGAAAGGGACCAAATTTCGCTTTGCGAACTGTCCAGCGAAGCATCGCCTAGCGAATGATCGTTCGCTTTGCGAACCTCTGAAGACAAGCAGAGGCGGTTTAACTATTTGGAGGCACTTAAGTGCCATTTTCGTGCATTCGCTTTGCGAATGAAGCGTTCACTTAGCGAACGTGACAGATTTTGAAGTTGTATTTAATACATTTCAGTCATTTTTTAGGTTATGGTTTTGGGGTTTTGTGATCCCAACTCCATCAAACTTCATTTTTCAATAGGATTAGCTTGAAAACAACATTGAAGCTTACATGTGGATGATCCGGAGTGGATTTCTCATCAACCGACTCTGACAATCTGCGAGATGTTTGGTTTATTCCTCTTCTTCTTTATGTATTCTTTTGTGTTGGGTTTTTGTATAGTTACTCTAAACATATGTATCTTTGTTTATCATGATATTGTATAAAATCTGCTTTACAAATCATTATCTATGTCTTCCTTGATCTTTTTGCATTTATGTTTGGATTTGTGTTGTGTTAGAGATAAAACATCATGAATCTTGATTAGGGATGGATATCTATTGTCTAGATGCTAGAGATAGATTTAGATAATAATCTTTATGGTGTCGGAACTTAATGCATTCCGTGTTTCGAGGCGTCGTGCGCGAGAGTGACAACGAGAGTAATACGGTTGCTCTCTCAGCTCAGTGTGCCAGAGATGGACACTGTTGTGAGCGATACTGGATGATTTTGACGAGTATTGTAGTATATTGAAAATGATCGATAAATTTATGTTTGTGACGAGTGGATTATATGTATGTCTGATAAGTTTATTTTCTCTGAAGAATGAATTATTTTTATGTTGATATTTACTTTTTTGTTTCTATGTTTAAACCATTTTAATCCAAACTCATTAACACGAGAGATTGTCGAACGACATTCTTTTCCTCCAACCGATCTCTGTGGACACGACATAAATCCCGGAGGGAATTCTTCCAAAAATAAATATTTTTGCTGCTTGCCCTATTCTGCATCCAACAAAATGGCGTCGTTGTCGGGGATCGGTTTTGATATTGAATCGCATTGCGATAGTTTCTTTGTTTTTGAGTTTTGTAGATATCCTATATATTGTATATTTTCACTTGTTATACTGATACTTGTAGATTAAGATTTGTTTAAGTGTTTGGTTAGGACACTTGCTTTTGGTTTGCGCGGTGAGGCATCACCAAGGCATGAAGGAAGGAAGTTACTAGCTAAGCATTGTAAAGGCGTCGAGCTTACGACGTAAAACAAACATGTTTTCTTTTGTTGTTTGTTTGTTTCGTTATTACTTTTTCATTTTAGCTTAGGTTGTGTGGTGAACATTCATTAAACAAGTTGTACTCGGATTTTTCGTAAATTCTCAAATCTTCACTTTACAACTTGTTTAATGAATTTTCTGCCGGTTTTTCAGTTCGTTAATATTAATAGTTTTCGTGTTTGTCAATGAACTTGTTTTGAGTAGCTTGAGGAAATTTGGTGATGTTCCAAGTTTGATCGTTTCAACTTGTGAATGTGTGGTAATGATATTGTTAAGCTTTGTACACGTCCGAGGTATGTGTTTATCGCTTTCTTGACTTTAGCATATTCATGATACTTAGGATCTTTACAAACTTCCATGCCATTCATTCTTTTGTATACTTGTTCTTGTGTGAATCACTTTAGTTCCCACCCTTTTTGTGAGGTAGCTTTCCATTGTTCATATATGCTCGGAGTACCAACATTCTTGTTCTAACTGGATTTTATTATGCTTAATCTTTTATTTGTGTTGATTATATGAAAGCATGAAAAGGATCAAGGCATTTTGTTTCATTTTGAGCACAACTACCTAGCCAAATAGTCAATTCACCTTGTGAGTGTGTGATCATTTGTAACCCCTTTTGAGCCTTTAGTCATTATCCATGTTGTTTGAGTTTGATGCTTGTCTATGAGTGTCAAATTTACTTTTTGTATAGATTTTGATTGATTATTTTTTCTTGAACCCTCAACTTTGTGTTGTTGTATGAATTTTTGCCTTGCCTTAGAAAGTAGGGAGTATTCACATGATGATGTGGTTGAATTCAAGTTGGGGAGAGAATGATTGTTTACTCATTGGTTGGTTTCTATGAGGTTGAAAAAGAAAAGAAAAAAGAGAAAAATATGAAAAAGAAAAAAAAAGAAGGAAAAAGAAAAGTTTTGAAAAAGAAAAACAAAAAGAGTTCAAATAATTGTGCTAAATAAGTATTGTGTGTTGTGTAACACTTGGGATGAAAGAAGAAGTTTAATTGGAATTTTGTGTTTGAACTTTTGTGAGTTTGTCACTCCCTTAGGTTTAGACAAGTTTTTGTTTCGATTAGCTTTAGAAATTGCCTCTTGTTTATTTACCCGACCACGCTACAACCTTGAAAGTCCTTATGGTTCTTGCATTTGTATTTTCAATATGATTTTTGGATGGTTGCATAATTTAGTCTATTGTTTGCATGATTGTTGTGTGAGTGATAAGTACCTTATTTTGTGTTTTTCATCTACCGATGATTATTTTTGCTAGGTGTGATTCACATTTGAACTTATGTTGTTTTAGGATGGTTTGGCATGATTTTTGTATTTTGCATTTGTTTCGTGATTATGTTATTGTCGTAGTTTAGTGGTAAGTATTTACTTTGTGTGTACCGTTTTCATTTGAACCATTCATTTGTCCGATTTTCAAAACCTGTTGATTCCTGATTCTTTGGTTTTCACTCTGTTTCTTTGAGTTGTTTGAGGAGAAACAATTATGTAAGTTGGGGAGAGTTTGATAAGTGTAAATTGTACCTATTTTTGTATATAAGTTTTGTTGCACTTATCTATACTTTTTGTTAAATATCATATGAATAAACTCTGCTTTGTTTGTAAATGCGTATAGTTTACATTTTAGTGTATATTTTGCGTATCGTGTAAATATCATTGAGTTTAATTGGTTTTCTCTCATTTTTGTAGGTACTCAAGCAATAACATATTGCCATTGTTGTAACTAGCATTGAATAAGCTTTCCAGCGCTTCCGACTGTACGTCAATTCGAGTTACGGTTCAGAAGTTGAGGTCAAATAAGGGCTGTTTTACAGTCAGGTTCGCTTTGCGAGCCATTCCAGCGATTGTTCGCTTTGCGAACTCTGGCGAAGGCTCCAGCGAGTAGCTCCAGAATATGGCAAAGGAGAAAGGGACCAAAGTTCGCTTTGCGAACTGTCCAGCGAAGCTTCGCCTAACGAATAATCGTTCGCTTTGCGAACCTCTGAAGACAAGCAGAGGCGGTTTAACTAGTTTGAGGCACTTAAGTGCCATTTTCGTGCATTCGCTTTGCGAATGAAGCATTCTCTTAGCGAATGTGACAGATTTTGAAGTTGTATTTAATACATTTCAGTCATTTTTTAGGTTATGGTTTTGGGGTTTTGTGATCCCAACTCCATCAAACTTTATTTTTCAGTAGGATTAGCTTGAAAACAACATTGAAGCTTGCATATGGATGATCCGGAGTGGATTTCTCATCAACCGGCTCTGACAATCCGCGAGATGTTTGATTTATTCCTCTTCTTCTTTATGTATTCTTTTGTGTAGGGTTTTTGTATAGTTACTCTGAACATATGTATCTTTGTTGATCATGATATTGTATAAAATCTGCTTTACAAATCATTATCGATGTCTTCCTTAATCTTTTTGCATTTATGTTTGGATTTGTGTTGCGTTAGAGATAAACATCATGAATCTTGATTAGGGATGAATATCTATTGTCTAGATGCTAGAGATAGATTTAGATAATAATGTTTATGGTGTCGGAACTTAATGGCTTTCGTGTTTCGAGGCGTCGTGTGCGAGAGTGACGACGAGAGTAATACGGTTGCTCTCTCAGCTCAGTGTGCCAGAGATGGACACTGTTTTAAGCGATACTAGATGATTTTGACGAGTATTTTAGTATAGTGAAAATGATCGATAAATTTATGTTTGTGACGAGTGGATTATATGTATGCCTGATAAGTTTATTTTCTATGAAGAATGAATTCTTTTTATGTTGATATTTACTTTTCTATTTCTATGTTTAAACCATTTTAATCCAAACTCATTAACGCGAGAGATTGTCGAACGACATTCTTTCCCTCGAACCGATCTCTGTGGACACGACATAAATCCCAGAGGGAATTCTTCCAAAAATAAATAGTTTTGCTGCTTGCCCTATTCTGCATCCAACAATAGGGTCAAGGCAATCCCTCTCATAACATTGTGTCCAAATTTAAAACTTTAAGGGATAAGCTTAGGTGGTGGAATAGGAATGTATTTGGGTGGGTGGGTCTTAAAATTAAGGAAGGCGTTGAAAAGCTTAATGAAATTGAGGATGTCATGGCAATTAATGTGGAACCTTTGGATGAGGATGTTATGTTATTAAGAAGCAAGGTCAAAGAGGAGGTTTGGAAGAATCTTGTCAAAGAAAACATCTTGAAGAAAAAGTCTAGGTTGAATTGGGGGTTGGAAGGAGATATGAATTCTAGGTATTTTCATGCCATGCTTAAGTCAAGATCTAGTTCCATTTCTGCTATCAAGGTTGGAGCGGTTTATGGGGAGGACGTGGAATTGGTAAAGAAGTATATCGTTGATATTTTCTCACTAAGTTTTAAGAGTTCGAATGCTAGGAGACCCAAGATGGTGTTGACTGACTTGACTAAGTTAACTATGGCAGAAAATGACTTGCTGTAGTCCTTGTTCATAACTGATGAAATTCATGAGGCAATTTGTAGTTGTGATGGGAATAAAAATCCGAGCCCGAACGGTTTCAATTTTGAATTCCTTAAGCGCTGCTAGGGGTGGTGGTTGACGATGTGGTCAAATGCATTCAAGACTTTTATTACACAACTATATATCCTATAGTCATTTCTTCCTCTTTCATTGTGCTTATCCCAAAAATTGAAAACCCACAAGGCATGGAGGATTATAGACCAATTAGTTTAATTGGTAGCATGTACAAAGAGGTGTCTAAAATTTTGGCGGTCAGATTGGGCAAGATGATTGCGAGATTAGTATCAAAATCTCAGTCGGCATTTATTTATGGGAGACAAATTCTAGATGGACTGCTTATGGCTAATGAAGTAATTGATGTGAATAAAAGGAAGTAAATCAGTAGTTTACTTTTTAAAGTCAATTTTTCCAAGCCTATGATTGTGTAGAATGGGATTTCCTTGAGGATTTGATGGTGACAATGAACATTGGGGAGCAATGGATACATTGGTTCAAGGGAGGGGTGTGTAGTCGCTTCGTCTCGGTGTTGGTTAACAGAAGTATGACGAAGGATTTTAAGGTGTCAAGGGGATTACGTCAAGGTAATCCATTATCACCATTCTTATTCTCATTAGTTGTGGAGGGTTTAGCTATTTTGGTAAGGAGGGAGACCAATAATAATATCATGCGAGGTTTTAAGACTAATGATGAGCATTACATGAATTTATTACTATTCGCCGACGATACCATTCTCTTTAGTGATTGTTCTTGGTCAAGCATTTGGGGCTTAAAGGTGGTGTTGAGGGGATTTGAAATGGTTTCAACATTAAAAATAAATTTATGGAAAATTTGTTTATATGGTATCGGTGTCGATGAACATTTTCTTAGTGCTGCAGCCCATTTTCTCGCCCGTAAATTTGCGCTTCCTTCTTTTAAATTTCTGGGCATCACCATTGGGCGCAATCACAAGAGGATCTTTTTCTGGAATCCAGTCATTGATTTTTTTCGTGCAAGACTGTCAAAGTGGAAAGGGAAACTGATGGCAATCGCGGGTAGAGTTACCCTCATCAATTCGGTTTTAACAAATCTGCCAGTCCACACCTTTCATTCTTTATTGCGCCAGTTAAAGTTATTAATGTTCTAATATCCATTCAACATCAATTCCTGTGGTCTAGCTCAGATTGTAAGCGTAAAATATTTCGGGTTAGTTGGGCAAAAATCTGTAAATCCAAGGAAATTGGTGGATTGGAAATTAAGAATGTGGGCTTATTTAGTAGAGCTTTGGTTTTGAAATGGTTGTGGATATTTTTGTCTAAATCTGATGCGGTTTGGAGGGGAATTATCGATTAGAGATATGGGAATAACATAAAGAGAATCATTGGGAAGGTTAGAAATAGTGTGGCTGGTGGAGAATCCTTATGGTGGAGGGATGTTATGGCCTTAGGAGATGCTATGGATGCGACGGGGTATATCAATCATTTATCTTGAAAGCTTGGCGATGGTGCGACAGTTCCTTTTTGGACATTTGGTTGGCTTGGCAAAGTCAAATTATGTGACCTTTTTCCTGCTCTATTTGAAGCTTTGTCTTAAAAAGAGGAATTGGTCAGTGAGATGGGTGTTTGGGTGGGAGATACTTGGAGTTGGGAGCTTGATATTAATTCCTTGGATGAAGCTGCTATTCTGCAAGATGAATTTAATGAGCTGCTACTTCTACTATCTGAGTTCAAACCAACTCATACAATGCCTGATTCTAGCCATTGGCAACCATCATGGGACTTATCCAATCAATTTTAGAGGTTACAAAGTGAAATAATCGACTATCCTAAAGTCTTAATCGATTATTTCTTTGTAAAATTAGGTTTTAATTAATTTAAAAATTCCCTAATCAATTGGCTAGGATTTAAAAGCATGCTTAGGTGATTTTCATAAAAGAGGAAAGACTTTTCAAAGGGTTTAATGTGTGTGTGTGTGTATGTGTGTGTGTGTGTGTTTGTGTGTGTGTGTGTGTGTGTGTGTGTGTGTGTGTGTGTGTGTGTGTGTGTGTGTGTGTGTGTTTGTGTTTGTTTGTGTATGTGTGTGTGTGTGTGTGTGTGTGAGTGTGTGTGCCTTATCTTAGTAAAGTCGAGAGTTAGTTTATACCTTTACAGGCACTGGTAACTCAACATCTTAAACTTCAAGCACCAAACCCTATCTTTATCAACACATCTTAAGCTTAAAGCACCAAGCCCCATCATTGGTAATATCAACCTCCAGCACTTGATTAGTAACATGTCAAGTACCATCGCTTAATCAACATATTAAGAACCATTACTTGATCAATCTTTAAGCACCATCACTTGAGCCAACAAGTCTTGAACAGTCGGGTTGATGAAGACTTATTTCAAGAGCGTTGTCAACATCAAAACCAAATTAATAAGTAGCTCCATAACTATAATTGTGGTGATTTTCGTTAATGTCATGAAGTAGAGTCTAGTAAGACATATGATAGTAATAAACTTTTGATTTGGCATGGTGCTATGCTTTTTAATGTGTTTTCATTTTTAGCATTGATTTTATCACCTTATTATCAATTCATAATTTTTTTAAACTAGTTGTGTTGTATTTCAAAAAGAAATATTCTACATGGAATTAAGTACATATCTGCAAAATAATGAGTTTAATGAATGATGTAACACCTCGACTTTAGTTTATTAATTTATTTAAATTATTATACTTAATTGAGTGGATATATATATATATATATATATATATATATATATATATATATATATATGCCTTGCTTGTATTGTTGTGATTATTTGTTATTTTATGTGCTTTATGGGAGTTAAGGGTATTTTAGCAATTTAATAAATGATGGGAATATAGATTATTGAGAGTGGAGAAATAAAATAGAAATTATCTAATTTACAAACAATTAGATAATTTAATTATTGGAGGTAACTAGAAAAATTATCAGATCTAATAGAAAGTGGGTATTTTATAATTATTAGATAATTTGGATTTTTATTAAATAATTATTTAGGGGGATTTATTAAAATAAATGAAATAAATATTTTATTTTAATTAAAATCAGATAATTGGGTGAGTGGAAACAATTTGGAACTTTAGTGTTACATATAAGTTGATGCAAGGGCTTGAGAGTTTATACGCTAAAAATTATGATTTTGGAAAAAAGGCGGATCTAAAGAGAGAAGAGAGTGATCGTGAAAAAAATTGAAGAATTTCCGTCAACCTTCAAACTTCGAGGTAAGGGGAGAATTTCTTTACTCATGGGTGGGATTAAGCAGTCAGGATGGTGATGGGTCCTTACTCTCCTATCTCTGCATTTCATATTGCATGGTTTATGGCCTTGTTGGTGACCATAGGGTTTTGGCCAAAACCCTTGAGGTTACTGATTGATAATTGATCTGTGTTTGTGCCCTTTTGGCAACTTTTAGCAATGAAATCATGACATATATGTATTTCTTGTGATCTGTGTTTTGAGCGTTGAATGAAAAATAAGTATGAATGTGATTTATGTATTTTGGCCAAAAAAGGTTTGGGAAAAAACCATTGAGGCCGTCGATTATTGTATTACTCTGATTTTGATGAATATGATATGAAAATCTATGATGCTATGAATTGAATTCCTTGATATCTTATTGATCTGTGTTTATGCCCTTTTGTGATTTTTGTGATGTATGGTGCTGTTAATTTGTGTTTATCGATGATGTAACGCCCTGTATAATATATATCTAGAATAATATCATACAAAAGTTATTATCAGGTATTGACACCATCATGAGTTCCTATTGGCATAATTTACATACTTAACCATTTTACAAAAACACAAAAGAATAACAATGGTACAAGATATGGAAAGTTCCAAACATAAAATCTAAGATCTAAGTACAATATCCTTCATTGTACATAACTCAATACACAATGGAATAAACATAATCTAGGCTTCCCTTGAAACATCCATGCATAGCTCCGCTTGTAAACTAAACCTGCAAACAATACCTGAAAAACAACAACAATAATGGGGTGAGATAATAAACTCAATGAGTTCCCCTATCTTATAGGTTCACTCGGCTCTAAAGGGTTCTAATCAAAATCTAACTCAAGTTAAAAGGGAAAGGGATAAAACTTGAGTTCACACAACTCACAATGTATGGAAACATGTCTCCTGAGTTCACCAACTCAAACGATCACTAATCGAAAACCATACCAAGGTAAACTTCCTCGCCGCCTCACCTACGTCTAGGACTTTTAGCATGGGTCACAGATCCTTGTATCTTACTTTGACTTACAAAATGGATTCGAATTCAAGGTGCTTCCCACATAAATCGTCATTTCCCATCTCAAGTCTCTTATCCGTAGGCTCCATTCGTACACACGGGACTCAAACAAAATGGCTTCGGATTCTAAGGGACATATAATCAACCTTACGAATCGTCACTTCTCATGGGATCTTCTGCCCATCTCAAGTCTTTTCGCCCGTAGGCTCCATTCGTTTAAGGGAAGTCCTGCCAAAGTAATAGTGTGTATATTCCAAGGGAACTCTACATAAGTATCAACTCTTGGAACGAAACCTCTCAAGGGTTGTTTCCGACTACCACTACTACAAAATACGCAAACAACAACGTCAGGTTTACAACGGATTCATATACACCATTGTAATAGGTTATATTGTTCGCACAATGTTCGCGCATCAGTGAGTAGCAGGATTTATTACTACGGTTGTCTAATAACACCGTAGTAATATATGACTTGTAGCAAGCTTCGATCCCCAGCAAATACACGTTTTCAATTTTTTAGACTACATTAAGCGTGTGTCACTTAAGTCCATTATTTAAAAATTAAATTATAAATGCTTTTACAACGGTTAATAATCCAACCATTGTTATAGGACTTTTAATAAAATAGAAAATAGAAAATTATTTAACCACGGTGTTACTAAACAACCGTTGTAAAATTTAAAAATTACATGACGGTTGTAATTTCCAACCGTGATGAAAAGTGATATTTTTTAGTATATAAGCGAACGTATCTATTGTTCACTACATAGCAGCCGTTTCTCTCAAAAGAAAACCCTAACATATTTCACTCTTCCCTCTCATAACATAACTCTAAACATACTTCAACCTTCAGATACGTCTTCAGATTTGTTTACTAATCGCTAACTTCAGGTTCGTTCATTACACTTATGCTTCATTTTCGTTTACTTGTCTTGTTAAAAATGGGTTCTAATTTTTTTTCTTGAATGTTCTCATTTTTTCAGATCCATCATCACCACCTTAACAAATACAAGAAGTATACTTTCGCTATGTTACATATGGTTTGTGTAGCTATGAAGAAAAATACAAGTATGAAGCTATTGTGTTAACTTCATTCACTTTATACTTTTTTTCATAGCTTCATGAACTAGATGAAATAGGAAAGTGTCTCAGCAAATCCTTCCATAAAGTTTCACCGTATACTTTTTTTTTCATTCTTTTCCATAAAGTTTCCATCAAATCTTTCCATTAAAATGTCTCAGCAGTCCGGCTGTAGCCATGGAAGCAGGTCCTCAAATCGTACGTATGCAAGTGTGGTCTCAACGCTCCGTTGATGACGACATGGACCGACTCGAACCCAGGCCGCCGTTTCTATGGTTGTGGGATGTATAAGATTCAAGGATACAAATAATGCTCTCACTTTGCTTGGTTCGATGACGAGATGGATCCTAGTGTAAAATAAATAATTTCTTCACTAGTAAAGAACTTGAATGAGGAGAAAGGAATGGTTAACACCTACAAAGCCAAGGAGGTCGAATTGATGTTGAAGGTGAAGATCCTGAAGAAACAGTTGAAGATTACCTGGATTTTTTTATTTTTAGTGTTCATTGTATTTTTGGTAATGATGAAACACAACACAACGTAATTGTATTCGACAATCACAAGGCAAACACACTCACCTTTATCACACAACAATAATACATGATCCGATCTATACAATGCATCCCACTCTCAACTATGTCAACCACCCATACATGATACTCACCTAGGTATCGGATTGAATGAATATCACTTTCTAGAGTTATTCAAGTTATAATCATAACATTCTTAACCTAAATAGATCACTAGGTTAACTCACTTAATTCATCAAGTAATTCTCACAACTTTCATTTAATTAATGCATATATATTATGGCAAGTGATTAAAAAGGTATTACAACATGATTAGAAACATGAAAAATCACATTTTTGGAAAAATAAGAGACAGCAATTGATTTGCATCAGACATCAATCGATTGCACAGTACATGATTTTAGGATTTCACTTCTGTAACAGACAGCAATCGATTTGCATCAGACAACAATTGATTTGCACCTGCTATTTTCATGAAAAATCATTTCTAAACTTCTCTATTACCACTTGCAATGTCTTGAACTTTTCCACCAATAAACATGGAGTTCAAACCAACATTCTAACATATTATTACCCATTAATCACATGAATCTATTCTTTCCTTTCTCAACATGGAAATCACAACTCAGTGTAACAAGCACAATACTTAGCATATGCACTACCAAAGTCATGAATAACACAAACAAGGCACCATTCATAGAAAACTCATGGATATAAGAATAACCATTTCATTGATCTCAAGTCTATGAAAATAAATAATCACACAATAATATTCAATCATAACAACATCATATCATAGTAAACATGTTCAAGTCATACTTCATAATCAAGAAGGAATGTTCATCATGTTGTCATGAATTTAACTCACCAATCAAAGATTCAACTATAACCCTAAATCCTAAAGATTATGAGTTTTTAACTAGAACCAACATGTTCTCTTAGCATCCAAACACCCAACCAAACATGGATTATCACATATAGGCATACATTTCATCATAATCATCATATAGGCTGCAAATTCCACACATTTAACATTGTTCACACCAAAACCTAATTCCTAAATCCTATATTTTCTTCCCTCCCAAAGTTATACTATCTAATGGAACTCACCTTAGAGATGAAGAAAAATGAGATGGAGTTGATGATAATGATGAATTCAAGCTATTCTTCTTATCTTCCATAAGTTTCTTATCTTTTCCTCTTTCTTATTCTCTTTCTCTTTTTCTTCTTTACTAACTTTCTTCTTCTTTCTTTCTCATTCACCAAATATATATAATAAACATATTATTTAATATTATACAATGGTATAAAATATCTCCAATTGATATTTTTTCATCTAACACCAATTGACCAAATATTAGAGTTAGCAAAATGTCATCTCTTATACTTATTAATATTGGTCTGTCTCTTCATCAATAATTGATCTCTTCAGAGTTCACTAGTTACTCTATTGATCCCAATTGACAACATTCATAGCACTTAGGAGCTCTAATTGTTCCAACCGACAAAAGATAGAGTACATAGGAACTCAGTTAATCTCAATTGATATCTAATTGAGCATTTATGAGAATATGGGGTATTACAGATGAAATGTTGTCAAACCTTTTTGGTCCTTTTTCCCAAATGCCGTAAAATTTTAGAAAAGTCAAAAGTCAGGAAAATAGGAATGTTTTATCAAAAAATAAAAAATCAGAAAATCAAAATCGAGCTTGGTGACGGCTGTGTACGGACTGCGTACGGTAGAGTTGTCAAAAAGGACTACCCATCTCTAAATGGACCGGCCCTGGCGGGCCTCGAGCTTTTCAAGGTTAGACCCAAAAAGCCCATATTAAATATGGGCTCTAATTTAATTACCCAGCCCCAGCCCTTTTTAGGTTGCGGGCTACCCAGCCCTAAACGGACCCATTTCCAATTTTTTTAATAGCATTTTTTTAAAAAAATTTCTTTATTTGTATGTAACTATGCAATAATACTTGTAGTACATATTAAATCTAAAATCCAAAACTAGGATTTCAAAATAATCCATCTAAGTTAATAATAAAAATATATAACAATTCATTATCTTAATTCTAATTATCCAAAATAAAACAAAAATTATCCAACATAACACACAAATTTAAATAGTCTAAAAATAAATTACAAATTATTCAAGATAACACAAAATAATTTGTTCCAACAAGTTTTAAGTTACCATAATTAAAGTAGACATAAATTACAATCCATACATGTAAATCAACACAATACCAACATCAAACATCAGATTCAACAAAATAAGAGCAACAATAACAACACTAAATCAATATAATAACAATAACAATAATCAACACTAAATCAGAGTTACAAAAATCAACATTAAATCAACGAAATAAGAGCAACAATAATAAACACTAAATCAACAAAATAAGAACAATAATAATCAACACTAAATTAACACAATAAGAATAAAAATAATCAACACTAAATTAGAGTCATGAAAATCAATACTAAATCAACAGAATAAGAGCAACAATAATCAACACTAAACCAACAGAATAAGAGCAAAAATAATCAACATTAAATCAACAGAAAAAGAGAATTAATAATCATCACTAAATCATAGAGTCACAAAAAATACTTACTGGAACGTAACTATGTTAAACTCGAAACCCAACAGAACTTGGATGAGCCTATGTCGAACTCGAACTCGAAGCAGAACTTGGTCGAAAGAGAAAACGCAACTCAAACTCGAAGCAGAACTAAGTAAGGAGAATAAATCATAGGTCGAACTCGAAGAAGAACCAGTGCTACAAAATGTATATACAACAATGCCAAAGTTATCACGGTGCTACGAAGGACCATGATAACATCTATTACTTAATGCATAAACATTTTCTTTTATTTACTTATTAAAATTTTGATATGATATACTCACAGTTGAAAGATACGACCGTGGTTATATAATCACCCTTTCATGGATTCGAATCTCAACACCCTCAAATGTTTTATTTCTTTAACATTTAGTCGCGCCTTTGTATTTTTATCTATTTTTAATTTAAAAATAAATGTGATACCACCACGGTTGTTTAAATAACCATTGTGACATATTTATCATTTTGTTTTAAATTTATTAAATAAATGTGATACCACCACGATTGCGTAGCTGAATGTAACACTCATATATAACAACATACATCAAAGCATATATATTATACATGAATCCAAGTCTTGGTACTGAAATACCATAAGTTCCTAGTTAACACATTGTATACATTACATGCCCAAAATACAAAGTACTAAAAGTTTACGGCATAATATATACAAGATGTCCCAATACACTAAGAACTAGATCAATACAATGATCTCAAAATAAAACTCCAAAGCGGAAGCCTTGCCATCCCAAAAAGTCAAGGAAAGTAAGGAAAATCAAACGACTTTATCCTTACCCTTCGCGGAACCTGTGGTACCTGTAATATAATCAACAACATGGGGTGAGATATTAAATCTCAGTGAGTTCCCTATCTTATGGATTCTCTCGGTTTTACAAGGTTCTAACCAAATCCTAACTCAAGTCCAAGGGAAAGGAAAGGACTTCGAGTTCACAATCTCATAATCTTACACTATATGGAAACATGTTAAGAGTCCGTTAACTCTAAAATATTTGTCACTATCGATAACTTTATCAAGGCATCCCTTCTTCCCATCCTCTTTTACGTCTAAAAGACGGAGCGAGTCATGGATCCTCGTAATTACTTGGCATACGAGATGGATTCGGAGATAAGGGACACATTATAACCTTAAGTCGTCACTTCACACGGTCTGTACACCGTCACAAGTCTCTTTACCATATAGGTTACATTCGTACTATAACATTGAGAATCAAACTTACCAAGTAATAGTGCATTCGTTCCAGAGGAGCTCGTTACTCATGGACGACACATAATAGGGGAAATGGTTACGATTTCGTGATTTCTCATACAACTGTGATTGTATTCAACATTCCTAGGCCACATACGCCTTTTTGGCCTCATTTGCCTTTTCTCTAAACTTAACATAGTACACATGTTCCATAATAGTGTTTATTCTTTCTATACCATTCGGTAATTGGTTACACGCTTCGGCCTTTCTTGCACGAGCATTAACATTCGATCGTCTACCAATTTCCTAGCCCATTACTAGGTTCTAATATAATTTGGTGTAAGTTTTCCTCACTCTTCCTATTTTTATCTGTTAAGCATGCATACCTCTCACAATCATGTTCAACAACAATAGGATAAGCAAAGCATATTACAATTGCACAATAGAATTACATATGATAATTCAAAAATAATTATACCACTTTTGGGTTTCCTCCTATTATTTAATCGGGCAATAAAATCGATATTTTTCACTTCCATTATACAGAGTATTCTCATAGCTTTCCATCGGTACCAAGAACACCTCGATCGGAAACACGGTTTGAAAGTTATTAATTTTCAAAGATAATTTTTCAAAGTATAACAGTGGTAACCGGTTACTCACCAGATGATAACCGGTTACTTAAACTTCACTGTTCACACAGAATCAAACTAAGAGTTAGAGACACTTTTGGGTAGCCGGTTACTCACCATAGGTAACCGGTTACTTCATTCATTTTCTGCGCAGAAAGCCAATTTTTCAAAGGGTAACCGGTTACTCTGGGCGCAGAATAAAAAATACTTGTTTTCATGAAATCTCTTCCATTTCAATCTCATTTAAAACAATTCCAAACACACAAAAAAGTATCAACAGGTGATTATACATGCATATTGATTGTTCTATACAATTTATATCTCATTTCATCCGTTAAAACATCAATTTACTCATTAAATCAAAATCCACCATTTTGATCAATATCTAACCTAAGTTTCTATACTTAGGTTTCTAACTAGAACTCACCAACAACAAGATGAAGATGATGAAGAAGATGTTGAGATGATTGATGAAGAAGAGATGACGATTCTTGATCTTTCTCCCTTCTAGGTTTTCTTTTCTTTTTCCTTCTTTTCCTCTTCCTTATCTCTAATTTCTTTCTATCTTTCCTTACTATGTTTGGCAAGGGAGGAAAGGAAATGATATAAGAAAATATCATTAGTTGGTAATATTACTAAATGTCCAAATAGTCTCTATAGCTCCAATTAATAAAACCTCATAGTCAGATAATATTAATTTGATCTACTCTGAGTTCAACAGTTACTCTAATTATCTTTGCAGATAATTTCTCAGAGTACACCAGAACTCAGTTGATCACAACTAATATTATTCAGAGCAAATTAAAAATACGGGGTATTACATCCTCCCCTCCTTAAATAGAAATTTGTCCTCGAATTTAAAGATTACCTGAAAAGAAGAGGGTAAGCATCTCGCATCTCTGATTCTAGTTCCCAAGTTGCATCGCCCGGATGCGTCTCATCCCACTGAACTTTCACAAGAGAAATCTCTTTATTCCATAGTACCTTAGTTTCTCTTCCTGTGATACGGCTTGGTTGAGGTTCAAACGTCAAATCTATTTCTATCTCAATTGTATCTGGTAGAATTAGATGAAGAGGATCTGAGACAAACCTCCTGAGTTGAGATACATGAAAAACATCATGCATTTCAGACAGAGAAGGCGGTAAGGCTAATATGTAAGCTATTTCGCCAATCCTTTCTAGAATTTGATACGGTCCCACGTATCTCAGACTTAACTTTCGCGACTTAAACGGTCCTTTCAATCTCAATCTCAGAGTAACCTTCAAAAACACGTGATCACCTTCATCAAATTATAAAGGTCTCCTTCGGTTATCCGCATAACTTTTCTGAGGATCTTGTGCTTGTTTAACTTTGACACGGATCATTCTAATCTTTTCCGTAGTCTCTTGGATAATTTCCGGTCCCAAAATTCTATCTTCGCCAACTTTCGCCCAACATAAAGGCGTCCTACATTTCCTTCCTTATAATGCCTCATAAGGAGCCATACCAATACTTGCATGATAACTATTGTTGTACGAAAACTCAATCAACGGTAAAAGTTCTATCCAATTTCCTCCACTTTCAAGTACACAAGCCCTTAACATATCTTCCATCGTTTGTATCGTTCGTTCCGTCTGACAATCTGTTTGTGGATGATTCGACGTACTCAAACACAACTTTGTTCCCATAGCTTGTTGAAAAGCTCTCCAAAACTTTGAAGTAAACTTTGGATCTCTATCGGACACAATGTTAGAGGGAACACCATGCAACCTCACAATTTCTGAAATAAACAACCTTGCAAGATGATTTGCCTTGTAAGTAGTCTTTACGGCTAAGAAATGCGCACATTTCGTCAACCGATCCACAATTACCCAAATAGAATCATAACCACCTTGAGTACGGGGTAATCCAACTGCGAAGTCCATAGAAATACTATCTCACATCCATGCTGGAATTTCTAACGGTTTCAACAAGCCACCCGGTCTTTGGTGTTCAATCTTCACTTGTTGGCACACCGCACACTCCGATACATACACTGCAACATCTTTTTTCATACCGGACCACCAATAGTCCCTCTTTAAATCCTGATACATTTTCGAAGAACCAGGATGTATAGTAAAAGCACCCTTATGCGCTTCCTCCAAAATTCTTCTTTTTAACATCGCATTATCCGGAACACAAATCCTTTGGTTAAATAAAATGATTCCATTGTTAGTCCGTACAAAACCCGGTTGAACTAACAATCCTTGTAACTTCTCATCCAACACTTATCCTTGTTGAATTTCCTCTCTAAGAGTAGAATTAACATTCAAATTTCCCATAATGACACCATTAGGAGTCCATACAAATTGAAGATTTAGATCCCTAAACTTTTCCAATAAGGCATACTCTAACATCATCAACTCGGCATTATGCAACACTTTTCTACTCAATGCATCCGCTACTTTATTTGCTTTACCTGGATGGTACTTTAGTTCCAAATCACAATCCTTCAAATATTCCATCCATCTCATTTGACGCATATTCAACTCTTTTTGGTCAAAAAGATACTTTAAACTCTTGTGACCACTAAACATCTCAAAGCGTACTCCATACAAATAATGACGCCAAACTTTCAAAGTAAAGACAACCGCCGCCAATTCTAGATCATGCGTTGGATAATTCTTCTCGTGAATTTTCAATTGTCGAGAAGCATAAGCCACCACGTGACTCTCTTGCATCAAGACTCCTCCTAATCCCATTTTTGATGCATCACAAAATACTTCATACGACTTGTTAGGATCAGGAATGATCAAAACAGGAGCAGTCATCAATCTTTCCTTCAAACTCATAAAACTTTGTTCACATGCCGAACCCCACTCATAAGGACAGTCCTTTCGAGTAAGTTTAGTCATTGGTAAGGCCAACTGAGAAAAGTTCTTGATAAACCTTCTGTAATAACCTATCAGTCCCAAGAAGCTTCTAACTTCTGAAACATTCTTCGGTCTCTCCCAATTAATTACCACTTCAACTTTTGATGGATCAACTGCCACACCTCCCTGAGATATGACGTGACCAAGAAAGCTAACCTCCGACATCCAAAACTCACACTTGCTCAACTTGGCAAAAAGTTGCTTCTCTTGTAAGATCGGTAAAATGATTCTCAAATGTCCCTCGTGCTTAGCCATTAATTCTTCCAATTGCTCATTCAATTCTCTCAATTCATGTGGTGCCATCCGATACGAAGAAACGGATATAGGAGTCGTTCCCGGTATCAGGTCAATAGAAAATTCCACTTCCCTCTCCGGAGGAAGAGAAATGACATCCTCGGGGAAAACTTCTGAAAACTCACAGACTACAGGAATACTCAACACTTGAAGATCGCTACTCTCCTCCTTGGTGAGAACTAAAAGAACATATTTTTCCTTCTCAAACAAGAAATTTATCATTCCAACCGTACCTTCTAAAATAGTTGTTAATACATCCTTCAGAGTAGCTTCAGTAGATGGAATGATGATTAGCTTCTCCTAACACCCGATGAAAACCGAATTAGCAGAAATCCAATCCATTCCCAAAACAACATCTACTTTCTTAAGAGGCAAACAAATAAGATCAATATGAAAAACTCTCCCATCCACAGATAAAACACAATTTTCACACATTAAAGGTGTTTCAACTATCTCATCCATGACAGTAGTAACCACCATGGGAGGAGATAACGGAATAGCTTACAACCCAAGTCGCTTCACACATTGCATTGACACAAAAATGTTTGTCGCTCCACAATCAAATAATACAAAACAAGGATTCCCATTAATGAAACACATACCAGCAATGAAAGAGTTATCTCCCTTTGTTTTCTTTGCATCCAAAGTATAAACTCGCCCGATACTATTTCCTTGTGCCTGATTCCCATTCTGAGGAAAATCTTTAGCCATATGACCCACTTTACGACACCGATGACACTCCACTCCTTCGAAGCGACATCTACCAAAATGCATCTTACCACAAGTACGACACATAGGGGTGTACTTGCCCTAGAATCCTGAACTTGCTTTCCCTTGAAGGCTTATTGCCTAGGCCTAAACTGTTGGTTGGATCTTCCACGATCAATCTGATTCGACCTACGCGAATCTCCTTCTGCCTGAACTCTCTTCAAACTGTTCTCAGCCACATAACATTGCCTTAGCAATTAAGCATAAGTAGTGAACTCTCTATGAGACACACTATGAGAAATTTCATCCTTCAAACCAAAAAGAAACTGGTCAACTTTCCACCTCTCATCAGGAGCATACATGGCATGCCTAGAGTAAGCAGCCATAATCTCAAACCTCTCCGCATAAGCAGCTGCAGTCGAAGTACCCTATCTCAACTGTTGGAAATCGAACTCCTTTTGAGTCCTCAAAGAACCAGGGAAATAATTCTCCATAAACGAAATCTTAAAATGCTCCCAGACTTTAGGCACCTCTTGGATAATCATCAAGGCTGAGGCACTCTCCCACCACCTCATGGCAGGACCCTTCAACGAATGAGAAACAAATACCACCTTATTCTCCTCACTACAATGGACTATCAAGAAAATTCTCTCCATGCCAGCTATTCATTCATGAGCTTTCACAGGATCTAATCCACCATGAAATTCAGGAGGATTCATGTGGATGAAATCTAGTAAACTCCCACCTACAGCTTCTGGAATAACCACATGAGGATGTAGACCTCCATTCATTTGTTGTACCATCTGCTGCATGAATTGGTTATGTTGCTGCTGCATCTGTTGCATAAACTGATACAAAGGAGCATTCCCATCACTGCCTGGCAGATTCGTCCCATCTGGAGTAGTTTTGGGTCTACCACGATTGCTTCTGCATCTGTCAGCCATGTTCCTAAAGGTCATACAGATAGGATTAAATTGATCAGGCTCAATACCATAAATATAACACTTAAGACCAATGGCGACACCACGCATATGAAACGGAAAGAAATACTTATACTATTTCATGGCTAGGTCGAGGATACGACCTGCTCTGATACCAACTGTAACACCCATATATAACAACATACATCAAAGCATATATATTATACATGAATCTAAGTCTTGGTACTGAAATACCATAAGTTCATAGTTAACACATTGTATTCATTACATGCCCAAAATACAAAGTACTAAAAGTCTACGACATAATATATACAAGATGTCCCAATACACTAAGAACTAGATCAATACAATGATCTCAAAATAAAACTCCAAAGCGGAAATCTTGCCATCCCAAAAAGCCAAGGAAAGTAAGGAAAATCAAACGACTTTATCCTTACCCTTCGCGGAACCTGTGGTACCTGTAATATAATCAACAACATGGGGTGAGATGTTAAATCTCAGTGAGTTCCCTATCTTATGGATTCTCTCGACTTTACAAGGTTCTAACCAAATCCTAACTCAAGTCCAAGGGAAAGGAAATGACTTCGAGTTCACAATCTCATAATCTTACACTATATGGAAACATGTTAAGAGTCTGTTAACTCTAAAATAATTGTCACTATCGATAACCTTATCAAGGCATCCCTTCTTCCCGTCCTCTTTTATGTCTAAAAGTCGGAGCGAGTCATGGATCCTCGTAATTACTTGGCATACTAGATGGATTCGGAGCTAAGGGACACATTATCGCCTTAAGTCGTCACTTCACACGGTCCGTACAGTGTCACAAGTCTCTTTACCATATAGGTTTCATTCGTACTATAACATTGGGAATCAAACCTACCAAGTAATAGTGCTTTCATTCCAGAGGAGCTCGTTACTCATGGACGGTACATAATAGGGGAAATGGTTATGATTTCGTGATTTCTCATACAACCGTGATTGTATTCAACATTCCTAGGCCACATACGCCTTTTTGGCCTCATTTGCCTTTTCTCTAAACTTAACATAGTACACATGTTCCATAATAGTTTTTGTTCTTTCTATACCATTCGGTAATTGGTTACACGCTTCGGCCTTTCTTGCACGAGCGTTAACATTCGATCGTCTACCAATTTCCTAGACCATTACAAGGTTCTAATATAATTTGGTGTAAGTTTTCCTCACTCTTCCTATTTTTATCTTTTAAGCATGCATATCTCTCACAATCATGTTCAACAACAATAGGATAGGCAAAGCATATTACATTTACATAAAAGAATTACATATGATAATTCAAACATAATTATACCACTTTCGGGTTTCCTCAGATTATTTAATTGGGCAATAAAATCGATATTTTTCACTTCCATTATATAGAGTATTCTCATAGCTTTCCATCGGTACCAAGAACACCTCGATCGGAAACACGGTTTAAAAGTTATTAATTTTCAAAGATAATTTTTCAAAGTATAATAGTGGTAACCGGTTACTCACCAGATGATAACCGGTTACTCAAACTTCACTGTTCATACAGAATCAAATTGAGAGTTAGAGACACTTTTGGGTAACCAGTTACTCACTATAGGGTAACTGGTTACTTCATTCATTTTCTGCGCAGAAAGCCAATTTTTCAAAGGGTAACCGGTTACTCTGGGCGCAGAATCAAAAATACTTGTTTTCATGAACTCTCGTCCATTTCAATCTCATTCAAAACAATTCCAAACACACAAACAAGTATCAACAAATGATTATACATGCATATTGATTGTTCTATATAATTTATATCTCATTTCATCCGTTAAAACATCAATTTACTCATTAAATCAAAATCCACCATTTTGATCAATATCTAACCTAAGTTTCTATACTTAGGGTTCTAACTAGAACTCACCAACAACAAGATGAAGATGATGAAGAAGATGTTGAGATGATTGATGAAGAAGAGATGATGATTCTTGATCTTTCTCCCTTCTAGGTTTTCTCTTCTTTTTCCTTCTTTTCCTCTTCCTTCTCTCTAATTTCTTTCTATCTTTCCTTTCTATGTTTGGCAAGGGAGGAAAGGAAATGATATAATAAAATATCATTAGTTGGTAATACTACTAAATTTCCAAATAGTCTCTATAGCTCAAATTAATAAAACCTCAAAGTCGGATAATATTAATTTGATCTGCTCTGAGTTCAACTGTTATTCTAATTATCTTTGCAGATAATTTCTCAGAGTACACCGGAACTCAGTTGATCACAACTAATATTATTTAGAGAAAATTAAAAATACAGGGTACTACACTGAACCTTTGTGACATATTTTTCATTTTGTTTTAAATATTTTAAATTGTAATATACTGGCGCTTCTTTATGAAATTTAATTAAGCAAATAATATATCACCACGGTTGTGTAGCTGAACCGTTGTGACATATTTTTCATTTTGTTTTAAATATTTTAAATTGTAATATACTAATGCTTCTTTATAAAATTTAATTAAGAAAATAATATATCACCACGGTTCAGGTTATTAACCGTGGTGGTATCTTCCATTCATTTTTATCACATCTAACTAGCTTGCCTTTATGGTAGCCATTCTTTGCACTGAATAATGATACGATACGAAACAACATTTCAACTCTAACATTCAGTGCTGAGAAACGAAATACCATATCAACCCTAACATTTACCTTTTATCATCATCGTTCATCGTTTTTCATCAGTTGTTCATTGGTTCATCATTTTTCATCGGTTCATCATTTTCCATTCGTTGTTCATTTTCAACTCGTAGTCATTGCAAGGAGGAAGACAAAACACCAATGCCAACACTAACACCATCATCATCGTCAAGGAGGAATACAATAATAACACTATTTGTTTCAACCTAAATATTCACCTTTACTTAGTCATCACGTTTACGGTACGTAAATTGTTTCATCTACAGTAAAATTCAGTTTCCATTGTTGTTCATGTTGTTCATATTTTTTTGTGGTTGTTGTTGAATGTGTGTGATAACACTTGATTAATCTTTTGGTGTGGTTGTTGTTGTTGTTGAATGTGTATGTGATAGCATTTTAATCTTTTGTTGATGTTGATGTTATTGTTGTTGTTGAATGTGTATGATAACATATTTCTATTCATGGTTATATGTGGAAATAATAGATGAAAGAGTTTGTTGTTGTTGTTGTTGTTGTTGTTGTTGTTGTTGTTGAGGTTGTTGTTGTTATTAAACATAGACGTCATTTTCATCGTATTCTTCATCTAATGGTGACAAAACTATGACAAGTGAAACTGGTACAAATGATATTCAAGACGGAAATAAAAGATCACAAAGAGGTGCCACGATCCTTACCAAATTAACAAAAGTCCACAACTTTGGTAACAAATTGGCGATCGCATTTGATGCATATTACAGAGTAGTTGATGGTGAAAACTCTTCGCTTTTTAAGAGTTATGTTGCGTTCCTTGGACGTAGAAAAGTCGGTATATTGGTAGATGATTGGAAATAAGCGCCAAAGGTTGTCAAAGATAGCATATGGACAGACGTTAAGGTATTAATTTGAATTTTCATTTATTCATATGGCTTTCTATAATTTCTAATACATTCTTATTAATTTAAATGTAGTTGACTTTTGAGTTTACGGATGATGATAAGTTAAAAAAAGGTGGTTAAGTCATGCTGGTAAGTGTTGGAGGAGCTTTAAGTCACGGCTCACGCGTGGCTACATTAGGGAGCCTAAGTCTGGTCTTGAGCGTCCATGGGTGAGATATAGTTATCTTTCGAATAAGGTTTGGAAAAAATTTGCGAATGACCGTCGTTCTAAGAAACTCATGGTTAGTACTAGTCTTATTTATCTTGATAATTTTATGCTAATGATTTATGGTTAGAAGAGTTATATGCGGTATGTGTTTTATTTGAATTGCTAGTGTTTTATCTGAAATGTATGATATATTGTATTTTATCTGAAAAATTAAAAAAGATAGAAATGTGTTTATTATGTATTGCGTTCAAAACGAATATTAAGTTGCAAAGAATAAGTGGATCCATCCAACAACATACGAATGAAAATGATGATGATGCTGATCAATTTCCTAAAACAAATGTTGTAAGTGGTGCTAGCATAAAAGGAAGTAATTATTCAGCCGCCCCCGCTCAAGATATCAATGAGATATTGGATCCTTCTGCACATGAAATCACCACGTTATACCTGTTGGTTGCGGATAGCGATGACCCGATTTCTCTTCTGCTAGAGCATTGTCCAAATATAGAGCTCTTCTTTTCTACTCCTAGTGATATACGAGATTTTCTCTCTGGAAATAATTGGTTAAACATATGTATATAATTGAATATGCATGACATTATATATTGTACATTATCGTTTTTGTATTTTCTCACTTATTTTTTGAATTTTGTTTAACTATTTAGGTACATTCACCGTATTTGTATAGAATTAAATAAATCAAATATTTATGACATCTTGGATTCATATAGTATTTGATGGTCAAATAATGATCCAGAAGGGATTGAAGCTTACATTTCATAACAGTTAAGTGAGGGGAGAAACGAATGTTACTTAGCACCATTTATCAAATCGTAAGTAATTTTAAAATTGTGGTTTATCTGTTATAGTTAGTTTTGTTTTAGAAAATACTAATTATATATGCTCGTGTTTGTTCAGTGATCATTGACATTTGATCATCATATCACTTAAGACGAATACGATAACGACACTGTGTTCCTTACATCGACCACTCGATCCTAAAATGAAGCATATTATTAATAGGTAAGTTTATGTTTATATGAAACTTTTTAGTAATATTTTCTTTGACTTTGCAATTGGTTTAACGCGTAATATGTTTAAATCATTTTTAATGTACAGTGTTGTGCAACGACACTATATCTTGCACAATATTCGAAAAAAGCCCAAATTTATCTTGCCTAATGTAAGTGGCCAGATTACTTGTGGCATTCATTTATGTATATTGTTACATGCATGTGTGGTTATAACATTCATGAAATTAATGTTTAAATTTGTAGACGAGGAGACAACCAAAGGGATACGAGTGTGGGTATTATGTAATGAAATACATGTTAAACATTGTCTTCGCCGACGTTGTTGATTCATGGGATCAGGTACATATTATATATGTAATGAATTGTTTACAATAACATATTATTATTTAAGTTGGCTATGATTATCATATATGTGTGATATTCACATTTTTGCACTTTTTTATGTAGAGATTTAACGGCGTTACACCATCCTGCTACGACGAGTTTGTAGATATTCGTAAATGTTGGGCGTATATCTTCAATGTGCTTAAGGATCCTCAAACATGAGTTTAATTTATAATATATATATATATATATATATATATATATATATATATATATATATATATATGTTTGACATACATTTGAGTTTGATGATGTAAATAATATTTTTTGGATTTGATGAAGTAAATAATTTTTTTGGCTTTTGATGTAAATTCTATTTAACTTTCTAATATATGTATAAAATCAGATTCAGAATACAGGTACAAAAATATAATGGGCTGGTAATGCAATAATATATATATTTTTTTAAAAACTAGTAAATATTTCACAACAGTTTATACAAAGGACCGTGGTGATAGACAACACGTCTAAGATAATTTTTACACAATTTCTGAGATTCGAACCCATGACCTTGAGACTGTGTAACAATGGTTGCAACCAACAACCGTGGTTATAAATAGAGTGCTACCTAGTATATCACAACGGTCACGCGCCAGTAGTGGTATGTAGCGAACTTACAACCACACACTACTTCACAACGGTGGGTCACGCGTGATGGTATCCCTTTTCCAACGTTGTTGTATATGTTTTTCATAGTAGTGAATTATGTACGGAGAAGAAAACACATGTCAAACTCGAAGAAGAACTATGGACAGAGAAGAAAACGCAGGTCGAAACTTGAACCCAGAACTATTGACGGTGAAGAAAATGCAAGTCAAAAATCGAACGCAGCTGCCACCAGCCAGTAGAAGCGAAACAAGTCACAAGAAAGCTAGGTCTTTTTCTCGAATCAATTTTACGACTTCTCTATCTTGGAGGATGGAGCAGATCAATTTTTTCATAAAGCTAGATATTTGCAAATTATTTGAGACATTTGATATGGGTTAGTCGTTACAACTTTCAACAACAATTGAGTTTTTATAGAATATTTTTGGCCTAAATCATTATTCTCAATACATTTAGTCATTAGTGTGTGTACTCTGTGGTGTAGTCTGTGCTGCAAGTGGGCCAATTGAGTTTAGAGATTAGAATGTTTTTGGTTCAATTGAGTTTTTTTTGTTGAATTTATATTATGAGCTAATTAATTATATTAAAATTTTAAAGTTTTTGTGGGTTGCGGGCTACCCATAGCCCATACGAGCTGGCCCATATTTTATAGGGTTTTTCCAGGTCAGACTAAAAGAGGCCTAATAAAAAGGACTCAAAAAATAAGGTTTAAGCCCTAATTTTTTTGGGCTCGGTAAACCGGGCCATGGGCTTCGGCCCATTTTGACGGCTCTGCTTACAGATTACGTACCGACTGTATGGTAGACGGTGTACGTATTTTATGGTGGACCGTACGAACATCATATTGTATGACCAACAATTTTGGCGATGGCGGATCGTCGGGAGGATCGGGGAGGTTTCAGATATTTTCGCATTTGGGAGTCAGTTCGGTGATTTCTGAGTAATTTTGATGTCAGTAATTTTTTTGTTATCTTTGTGTTATTTTTGAGTAGTTTTGAGCCAAGCTGCAACCCCTTAGTATTCAGTAGAGTTATCACATGTGAAAAGTTATCAATAAAGTATGTTTGAGCACTTTAGAGTATTTTTTAGTACTCTAGAGTCATTTTTTAGGTGTATGAGTTGTTGTTAAGCTGTTTAGAGTTCTTTGAGAACTCTATTGAGTATATACATAAATTATTATAACATTTGGTGAGCTATGAGTATAAAATAAAATGATAAAATACTCTATTGAGATGTTTTGAGCATGTTGGTGAATTTTCGAGCTGATGAGTAATAATACACCTTTACTCAATCGTTGATGATTTTTGAGTTATAATATAATTGTTAAAATTAATTATATGAATGGTTTTTAGTTGAGTAATTTAGAGGAATTACAGTGTGGCCTGATAATTGGCGAACTTATGGTTCAAGAGTGAAAACTGCTTTAAGTATGAGAATTTGAGAATGATTGTGGTGATTGTTTGAGTTTTATTGTTGTTTTCTGCCATGATCATGCATACATATGTATTGGAGTTAGGTAGGACTTCGGTCCAATGAAGTCAGGTTCAGAGAGTAATCATGACAATCTCATGTCCAGAGAGGGACACGGTTCAGAGAGGAACCAGAGACAGGGATAAATCAGTAACACGCCTCTGATACCCAAAACCTGGTACCACGTGCATATTTGAGGAAAAGTTGCTGCTTTTTGCATTACATTATAAATTGTATTGTTGTTGTTGTTGTATGAGAATGATCTGTGAATTTTTATAGTTGTCCTGTTGTTTACTTTTACCGCTAACATTTATAAGGATTATTCTCACCCATTTCTTTTTGTTGTGTGTGGCTTTTGCATCCATATTGCAGATTCAGGTAGCATGTAGTGTTGTTGTGTGGATGAATGGCGGTTATTGTCTTCTTCGTTATTTTCCGTTTTGTTTGTATCCTCTGGGTCGCTCTAATATTGTAACATAAGGGACGAGACATTATTTCCTTTATTTGGATGTTTGTTGAGTTGTTTTTCGTAGCTGATGTTTTAATTAAGTAATTTAATTTGATTAAGACTGTGTAAAATTATTGTTAAATGTTTTTATTTTTCGATGTAAGTTAATGTTTTATTTGAGAATGTGTGACACCATTGAATGAAAATATATTTAAATTATTGCATTCTTTTGCAAATCGGAAAATAGAGTGTTACAAATGATATCAAAGTTAAAATAAATTTGATTTTTTTTTTTTTAATTTTATCAAAATTTAAAACTACACATGTTTTTTTTTTTTCAACATGTTTATTGAAATAAATTTTGTTGTGCATAGGTAACATTGTATTGTGTCAAGATAAATTATATGTATAACGACGTTAATTATATACCTCGTGCATATCTCTTACTGTTTTTTTTTTGTAATTAAAAAAATTTGATTTGCTCAATTATATGGAAATTTATTTGATATGTATAGTTACCTATCAAGTGTTCTGTAAATTTATCTAATATAAATAGATATAAGCTGAGTCTTTTATTGTCTCTCAATACCCTACATAGTGTAGTTTAGATTACATTATATATCTTTTGTTACTATATGATTTCTTATTTGCTCTCCTGCCTGCACGATGGAAACAAACATGGTTCATGATCCCAACTTTCAAAAACAAAAGTGTCATATAATATTGTATTTAATTTTATTTATTTATTTATTTTGTTTTGAGCAAGTATCTTCACCTCAAAATGATCTTTAGAAAGTTATGGCAGTGCGTTATTTCTTCAACATAATAATTAGAGACGAGTGGAGCTGATTCAGGGAATAAAGTAAGAGAGAAGATATTTAAATAAAATTGTAAGAGTGTATAATTGCTCAAGATAAATATATTTCATTTATAGTGCGGAACTCAGTTATCCAGTGCACTATAGTTTCAAGAATGAGATCACAAAGAACGTTGTTTTCCTAATAGAAATAATAATAAATTTAGAAAAGAAATTATTGGATTGAGTGTTATACTAATTAAGTAAGCATGATAATGGGGCAGGTGTGCGAGTTACGTGGAACAACTAATCTCTTATCTAAGCAGTGTTGTTTATGTTTTCAGTCGTAAATTGTTCTTCTTAAGGGTTATAATCTACTTGTGAATGCCAAATTGTTCAAAGATATGGACATCGAGAACTTCACTATTTTTTAAGAAAAATGTAAATATAGTTGCAACGTTTATAAATACAATTTTATTGATAAAAAATTGCAAGAATATTTAATATGATGAAGTATATTCAAACAATTTTCTTAAATAATAGTTTTCAACACTAAGACTCTGTTTGGCAAGATATTTTTTGGGCTTATAGCTTATATCTTATAGTTTATAAGTTCGTATGATAATAAAAGACTTGTTTGATAACAGTCTTTTTATCACAAATTTATAGCTTATTTGTTAGCTTATAACTTATTTTTCAGACACTATTTTAAATAGCGTTTTAACTTATGGCTTATAGCTTATCATTTTTTCTTTCACTTTTACCCTTATTATTTTAACGAAAATCCACCATTATCCTTTATAATTTATTATAATTTAAAATAAAATAATAATTATTAAATATCTTTTATGTCATTTTATTTTATCAGATAATTAAACCGCTAATTTTAACAAACACTTCAATTAGCTTATCAGTTATAAATCATCAGCCATCAACTATAAGTTATAAGCTATCAGTAATCTGCTATCAGTCATAAGCTATAAACTATCAACTAACTTATCAGTCAACCGCTATTTTTACCAAACAGAGCTTAAGGCTCTGTTTGACAAGACATTTTTTGAGCTTATGGCTTATGTTTTATAGCTTATAAGTTCGTATGACAATAAAAGACCTATTTGGTAACAGTCTTTTCATTACGAGCTTATAACTTATTTTATTAGCTTATAGTTTATTTTCAGACGCTATTTTAAATAGCGATTTAGCTTATAGCTTATAGCTTATCATTTTTTCTTTCACTTTTACCCATATTATTTTAACTAAAACTCACAATTATCCTTTATAATTTAATTTAATTTAAAATAAAATAATAATTATTAAATATCTTTTATGTCATTTTATTTTATCAGATAATTAAACCGCTAATTTTACAAAACACTTCAATTAGCCTATAGCTATAAGTCATCAGTCATCAGCTATAAGTCATAAGCTATCAGCCACCGGCTATCAGTTATAAGTTATAAGTTATCAGCTAACTTATCAGTCAACCGCTATTTTTAACAAACGGAACCTAAATACAATATATTCATCTTTCCATCATATTTTTCAATATAGTCATTTTTCAAATAAAAAATAGACACTTAAAATTTATTGGAGCCCTCTCCTATATTTAAATAGGAGGTACCAATTGAATTGATGCTATATTTTTATTTTATTTTTTGAGTTAGATGAGAATTTTTATACAAATTTGACGTTACATGTCGTACAAGCAAACGCTACGCAAATAAATTCACAAATAAATCCGCAGGTAACTTTAAATCTGCACAAACATCCGCATGTAGAAAGAAAAAAAGTTTAAAAATATATAGAACTCAAATTCAATTGATAGCCCTTACTTAAATATAAGAGGGGCGCCCATAGATTCTAAGTATTCATTTTTTTTAAAATATGGATATATTAAAAAATATGATGGAAAGATAGATATATTAATATTTAATTTTAAATCTTAATTATTTGAGGAAAAAATTCCATATTCGAACTCACAAGTCACACCAAATAATTCTTTAAAATAGATAGAAAAGTAAATCACCAAAGCATTTTCTAGTTGCTAGAGTGAAAGGTGGCAGAGTTTCAGCTATGCTTTCCTCTATGACCGTGCATTGATTTTAATTTTGTGTCTGAGAAAGCAAATTGGGTACAAAGATATGATGAGATTCCTATAAGTAGATTTGGAACACTGAGATCCAACCACATCACATCACTTACTATTTCTGATATATGGTGGATTTTTCTGAATCACATTCCATTCTCATTCACATGATCCATATTTTTTGTACTTCAATTCCATTTTCAAACTAAATATTTCTTTGACTTCATAATCATTCCAATAGTACTTAAATACTCCCTCCGTCCCAAAATAAATGTCTTTTAAGGTTGTTGCACATAGATTAAGAAAAGTAATGATTGAAGAATTAAATATAACAATTTTACAAAAATGTCCTTATTTACTATTGGTTGTCATAAAGGTGTAATGTGATATGATATCTTGAAAGTTGTGTAGATAATATTTATTAGGGGTAAAATTGGTAAAAATCAATTATTATTGTCTTGAAAACATAAAAAGACTCTTATTTTGGGACAAAATTTTTGTGCTAGAAAGACTCTTATTTTGGGACAGAGGGAGTATATTTTTCCTTGTTAGGCGAATGCCTCGTTGTCTTAGAAGAAAAATGTAAGTGGGAGAATATATATCTATAGTGGAAATGTTAGTGTAAGAATATGTACTTAACAATCTTAGTTAATTAAACTAAAATAATTATAAAAAAGTATAAAATGATTGAAGGATATAAAATTTGATTCATTAAAAAAATGATTAATAAAATTGTATAAGATGATTGAAGAATATAAAATTTTATTTATTAAAAAAACAGGCACGCATATATCCAATGAAAAGTTGTTTTATTGGTAAACTAATAAACATCGATTCTAAATCTTTGAGAATATCGAATGAACTCGACCGTCAATATCGAAAGAGGTCCACACACCAACAATCTAGTTATCTTAGTTTATTTATCAACTTTGAATAATTAATAGTATTATTATTTAAATTATGATCTTCTTTATTTCTTAACGCATATATATTAGTATCATATATCTATAAATATTTAATTTTATAATTAATTTTTTGAGAAATATATGTTTTTTTTTAAATTGAGTATAAAATTAAATATTTAGAGATATCATCACGATTTTTCAAAAAATCGTGATAATGTAAATGTTATTGTATATACGTGTATCTGATATAGAGTTTATGTCTTAAAATTCCACTTATATACCTTTTAAATGTTCTGATGACTTATCATATACATAGATAAGTTGAGTCTCTTATTGTCTCTCAATATCCAACATATTATTGCTTATACTACATTTTTTATGTTACTATAGGTATTCTTATTTGCTCCCCTGCCTGCTAGAAGGAAACAAAAATGTTTCATGTTTCCAACTTGCCAAACAAAGTGTCATCTTTTGTATTTAATTTAATTTTTTATTTTTATTTTAGGTAAGTATCATCCACTTAAAATAATATTTGAAAAGTTGTGATAGTGCTTATTTCTCCAACAAAATAATTAGATATGAGTGGAGCTGATTCAAGGAATAAAGAAAGAGAGAAGATATAAAGAATTGTTCAAGATAATGTATCTAACTTATAGTGCGGAATTCAATTATCTAATACAGTGATACAATATCTATTATTATATCTATTCATGAATGAAATAAGGAAGAAAATTAAGAATATGATTGGCATTGGTAAAGGGAGAATTTTCTAAAGGTCACATGGGGAGAATATTTTAAAGAAAAGAAAAGTAAGGTAGTAACTTCAAAATATACAGTTGTTAGAGAATAGTCTACATGATTAGCATAAGAGATGAGACTCATAGACAATGGCTTATGGTTTTGCTTAGAAAGGTGGTGTCTAATGGTCATCACTAGTTTATATAAATGGGTCATTATTACAAAACTAAGTGGTGCCTATCTCTCTAATGTAAGTGGTGCCTAGTTTTTATAAATTGGTCATTATTACAAATCTGACTAATTTGAAATAAAATAAAATAAAATCTTATGCGAATAAAATATTGGAAAAATAAAAAAATAAAAAATAAAAATTTTAAGCATGTGGAAGCATACCCATTAAAAGAAAGGAGTAAAAATTTTAAAATAAAACTCACAAAAATCATAATTCAATTTGTAATTTTTACAAATACAAAATTACAAACTCTCTCATACAATTGTAATTTTTAAGGAGAAAATTACAAACTCTCACAAAATTCTTGTGTCGAAAGTCTTCCTGACATGATGGTCAGGCGGCATGTCCCCTTGAAGTGTCCATGACAAGATAAGGGTGTCTTTCAACGACGATACGAATATGTGGATGAAAGAGCTTCCGCTTAAGGGGAGCATAGTGAATGGACTCACACTTGAAGGGAGATTGTTGAGAAACAAGTGTGAGTTATGTTGAGAAACAAGTGTGAGTTATATGTCTCACATTGCTTAGAAAAGTGGAGGTCGCTACTACAAATAACACATCTAACATCGGCCGCAAAACGCATTTAATCTTGGCCGCACAGCCGAGGTAACGAAGGACAACATGAAAAACAATCATTTTTCACCTCGATGTTTTTAAAATCGAGGTTAGAAATTAAAAGGTTGTTGATTCAATTCCCAGCATTAACGTTTTTATAATTTTTAGAGCTGGATGACACGCCCAATAATAAAACTCGGTGTTTTGTGGAACTGAGATAATATCTTAATGTTATAATAGAACCATGTTCTTGAATATAGAACCATATATTTAGCACCAATTATAGGATTGTAGAACCATATTTTTTGGAACCTGTATTACAGAACCATTTTCAAAACTATAACAAAAGATTATGAAACAAAAACAATAACCAAAATAGAAAGTTTTGTAGGCTGTCCAATAGGATTTGTCACTGGTCCTTAAGCACCTATAGTTTGAACAACATTTGAAACAAATTAGGTCAGTCAACAACAACTTTAAATATATATAGTACAATGATTAAAAAGGAGTAAAATGAATAATTATAAATTTCAAAGGGATATAAAATATTTACTTCATAGTTTTCTCATACCCCCTTCATGATCACGACGAATAACATGCACATCATCTGAATCATTTTTTTCAGATGCTTGATTTTCATAAGTACTATCGGGAAGATGTTTACCTTGAAGAACAATTGACCATATAGTGTTAGAAAAATTGATATAAAAAAGTTAGGCATTCCAAGTAATTACATTAAACTTAGGCATACGTGACAACCATTTGCAAAGATCTGATGAACTACTCTCTTTGCAAATGAAAAATATGTGAGAACACTACGCCAAACAAGAGAAAAGAGGGCGCTTTTTTTGGCCTATGACAGCGCTTAAAAGCGCTGTCTAAGCCAGCGCTGTCGTAGGTAAAGACAGCGCTTTTTTATTTATGAAAAAACGCTCTCTAAAATGGGACTTTAGACAACGCTTTTAAAAGCGCTGTCTAAAGTAGACGTTAAAAATTTAAAATTTTTTTTTTATAAACTTTAGAAAGCGCTTTTTCATTCAAAAGCGCTCTCTAAAGGTGCTTTTAGACAGCGCTTTAGAAAGCGCTGTCTAATGTATACGTATATTGATTTTTTTATATACTTTTAGAGAGCGCTTTTTCATTAAAAGCGCTCTCTAAAGCTGGACTTTAGACTGCGCTTTTGAAAGCGCTATCTAATGTATAACCTTAGACAGCGCTTTTTTATTAAAAGCGCTGTCTTTTGTCTACGTAAAATTTTGAAGATTTTTTTTAAAAATCCCATTTTAACCATTTTTTTATGTAGAAACCTGTATAATTCACATTTCAATAAACCTGTATAATTCACATTTCAATAAACCAGTATGGATATGCATTTCCATCAACAAATTCTATTTCAAAACTAGAATTTACATTAATGCCGAATTCGCACAAATTCTATAAACTAGAATTTGTACATTTCAATAAATTAGAATTTACATGCAGAATTCGCACAAACTAGTATGGATATACATTTCTATTGTATTGTTTCAAACCTATATAGAATTTACATTTCAATAAACTAGAATTTACATTCACCAAACTATACAATCAAGAAAGAATTCTTCTTGCAATAAAAAATTTGCACAATTCCTCCTTAGTATCTTGCAATTGTTTCCTCGTGTAATAAGGACACGCCATATCATCGAAATACTACATAACAAAACAAAATACGCATTATTTAGTTAAAAGTAATAAATTATATATATGACATATCCGATAAATATTAAAATAAATCCTAAGTTATAAAACCATGCATACCGTGATAGAAATCACCAATTGTCCCATTTGAAGGAATCTCCACTTTGACCCATGTAATATTGGTTGCTCTAGCCCGTGCTACTCGTGCGTATCTTCCTGGTTACTAGACATTTGACCTGTAAGAAAGAAAAAAACAGAAATTAAATGACAAATATAAAAATCCATAATCCTAATCTATTGAATGATATAAGCTATATTGAATGATATAAGCTATAATTTTACAACTAGTACCTTTTTCACTAACGTCTCCTTCTTTTCTTGTTTGGAGTATGTTCTACCCATCTCTTAACAACACGGACGGTTGGATTGATCCAAATACCCTCATTATGATCATTTCTAGTATATGATTCATTCGCTATAATATTTTCATCTTGATCATTTCTAGTAAATGATTCAATATCAACATCAATATCACCTTGATCTCCAACGTTTTCATTAATTACTTTGTTAGATAAAAGCACTATAGACCATTTTGCACTTGTCGGATCAGTGACATAGAACACTTGTTTAGCTTGAGAGGCTAGAATAAAAGGCTCATCTTTGTACCCCACCCTATTAAGATCCACTTGCAAAAATCCTGACTTATCCATTCGTACGCCATTATTATTTTCAACCCACTTGCAACGAAATATAGGAATCTGAAACTTCTCATAATCAAACACCCAAATGCTCTCGATAACCCCAAAATATGACAGATTTGCAAATTTGGGGTTTAAGTCTTTCACACTTGAAATGTGCATTGCTTCAGCTACCAAGGTGACACCACTATTTTGCATAGTACTTTTATCATCTTGTTCTTTGGTATAAAATGTGTATCCATTAATTGCGTATGCGCTATAAGAAAACACGACCATACTTGGACCATATGCTAAACATCTCAACCTTTCTGTTATTGAATCGCGGTCTGAATAATATTTTGAATAAATATGATCCTTAAACCAAGGTATGAAACTTCGATTGTGCTCTCGTACTATCCAATTCTCATTTCTATTCGGATTTAAACCTCGGAGAACATCCTTGTGCATTTCAACATATGGCTCAACCTCATTCTCATTGTGCAGAACATACAAATGCACTTGATCCCGTTCGACCCTTGATACTGTCACAACTTCATTTCCAATTAACTTTTTTCCTTCTTTTTTTTCGACAATATGAGATTTGGGGAGTCCAATTGATTGTACATTGGACAGATATTCAGTACAAAACTCAACCGCTTCTTCAACAATGTATCGTTCGACAAGACAACCCTCTGGTCGACTTCGGTTTTTCACATACCCTTTTAATATTTTCATATAACGTTCAGCAGGGTACATCCATCTCATATAAGCCAGTCCACACAATTGTGTCTCTTTCACTAGATGAACAACTAGATGAACCATTATGTCAAAAAACGAGGGAGGAAAATACATTTCAAGATCACACAAAGTAATAACTAGTTCTTTTTGCAATGTTGGTAAGATCGCAGGATCGATCACCTTACTGCAAATTGACTTGAAGAAAAAACACAATTTAGTTATTGCGCTTCTTACTTTTTCTGGCAGAATAGAACATATACCTATTGGTAGAAAATGTTCCATTATAACATGGCAGTCATGCGTCTTTAAACTCTTTAACTTGAGGTCTTTCATAGACACAAGTCTTCTAATATCTGAAGAGTATCCTTCTGGAACTTTAACTTCACTTAGAAACTTACACAATACTTTTTTCTCCTTTCTAGATAGAGTATACGCAACAGGTGGTAGATATGTTCGTTTTCCTTTCTTCAAGGGTCCTAATTCAGTTCTTATCCCCATATGTACCAAGTCATTTCTTGCTTTAAGGCCATCCTTAGACTTTCCTGGTATATTGAGTAACGTACCAATAACACTGTCAAATACATTTTTTTCAATATGCATAACATCGAGAAAATGTCTTACATACAACGACTTCCAATATGGTAGTTCAAAAAAAATTGACCTCTTCTTCCACCCACTCTTGACAAGTGTATGTGCAAAAGGCTTTCCAAACTGAGTTGTCACATCTATCATCTTTTCAAAAATTTGATCACCTGTCAATATAGTTGGAGCTCTACCATGTTCTGGATCTCCATTGAATGCTTTTCTCCACCCATGATAGTGATGATTAGAATTTAAGAATCTACGATGACCGAGAAAGACATTCTTCTGACCAAACTCCAATCGCGTCCAATCTATTTTATCTTCACAAATAGGACACGCACATTGACCTTTTATGCTGTACCCTGATAGATTTCTGTATGCTGGAAAATCATTAATTGTGCCAAACAACATCGCCCTCAAGTTGAAACTTTCTTTCCTATACCCATCATAAACCTCCACACCGTTCTCCCACAAAAATTTTAAATCTTCGATTAAGGGTGCCAAGTATACGTCTATGTCATTCCCTGGTTGTCTAGGCCCAGAAATTAACATAGATAACATCATGTACTTACGCTTCATACATAGCCATGGAGGTAGGTTATAAATCATTATGATCACAGGCCAAGTGCTATGTGAGATACTTTGAATACTGTGTGGGTTCATTCCATCAGTAGATAATGCCAAGCGAAGGTTTCTTGCTTCTTTTCCAAATTCAGGATAATCATCATCAATTTTCATCCACTGTGGTGAATCTGCCGGATGTCGAAACTTTCCATCAATAAGTCTTTCATCGGCATGCCAAGTCAAGTGTCTTGAATCGGTCTCACTACGAAACATGCGTCTAAATCTCGGAATTATAGGAAAATACCATAAGACTTTTGCTGGAGACAACTTTTTCCTATATCGAGAGACACCACATTTAGGACACTCATTTAACGATGCATACTCATTTCGAAACAATACACAATCGTTTGGACATGCATGTATCTTATCATAGCTCATGCCAATAGAGCACAACATCTTTTTGGCCTCATATGTTCGATTGGGAAGAACATTATCCTCTGGAAGCATATCTTTCATAAGGGCCAATAATTCTGTGAAACTTTTATCCGACCATCCATTACCCGCCTTTAAGTTGTACAACTTTAATACCGTAGACAATCTTGTAAATTTGGTGCAACCATTATACAACGGTTTCTCTGCATCACTTACCAACCTCTCAAACATTTTGGGACAATCCTTAAGATCTTCTTCAAGTGCTTCTGCAATCTCTTCAACTCGATCAGAATCGTATGTATCTGTGCCATTGTCGTATGAAGCGTAGGTCGTATTATCCCCCGATTCAACATTCCCGTTAATTTTCTCACCATGCAAATTCCAACATGTATAACTTCTATCAATTCCACTCCTCAATAAATGCGATGCCAACTGAACCGCGTCAACCCGACTCCCAAAACAGCAACCCAAGCAAGGACATATCATTCGACTGGGGTCTTTGGCGTGCGCAACAGCAAACTTAACGAATTCCGATACCCCATTGTCGTACTCTTTCGACAATCGACTTGAAGACATCCATTTCTTATCCATAGTTATACTAATTAAACTAAACAAAAACAAAAAGAAAAAATGTTATACCTGTAGGGAAACGATCCGACTTTCACACTTTGGACACAAGTAACCCCTATACACGTATCATAAAATGAAATATCATTAATTGACCAATTATGAGTCATAACTTGATAAGTGGCAACATGTAATCACAAACAAGCAACAATTAGAGGTAAACACCTACATAAGTATAAAGTAGACAATAAACTTATAACAAAAAGTCACAAGTTCTATCCTCATCGTGAAAATATTAGCTTCCTTATGAAAATACCTTCCACAAAACTAGATTGTATCATGAATGCATAACACAATGAGCTTATTATAAAAAAAAAATATACTTTTTCGTAAAAATATACATGAAAAATAAAAGAAAAAAGATTATGCAACAATAAAAGAGGAAGCTTTTATCCTCATCGTGAAAACTTTTTCGTTTTCATTTTTAGAGAAATGAATAGTAACAGCGAAATGAATAATAAAAGAGAAATGAAAAATAAAAGAGTACCTTATCCGTTTTCGTTTTCTGAACGATTTGAGAAATGAATAATAAAAGAGAAATGAATGATAAGAGAATAAGAACAACAACAACAACAATGTTTTCACGAACGGCAATGGCAATGGCAAGAACGACGGCGAGGGTTTAGAGAAACGGTCGAGAGAGAGAGAGAAAATGAATAAAAGTGTCTCTGAAAATGTTTAGAATTGTTTTATATTTTAATTAGTAAAGGACTTTAGAGGGCGCTTTTCCTTAGAAAGCGCTTTCTAAAGTGAAAATAATTAGAGACCTATAAGAGCGCTTTCTAAGGTGGCCTTTAGAGAGCGCTCTCTAAAGTGACACCTATAGCAGCGCTTTTTGGAAAGTGCTTTCTAAGGTTTACCTGAAAATGTCAAAAAATATAAAAATGAGTCTGGGGCGAGGGGGATTCGAACCCCAGACTCAAAGCATGGCAAACAAACACACAAACCTCCTTGACCAGCGGTACTACGCCCTCATCCATTGTTTATACTCACTCCATAAATATATAAAATAAGATGTCAACATATATATTTAAATATATTATTTGAATAATTTTAAATATAGTTTAAAATAAATTAAAATATAATTTAATATAATTTAAATATATTAAATATAATTTGATATATTAATATAATTTAAAGTATATTTTAAATTATATATTAATATAATTTATATATATTAAATATAATTTAAATAAGTTAAAATGTTTGTATTTAAAACATATATATTTAAATATATTATTTGAATAATTTAAAATATAATTTAAAATAAATTAAAATATAATTTAATATAATTTAAATATATTAAATATAATTTGATATATTAATATAATTTAAAGTATATTTTAAATTATATATTAATATAATATATATATATATATATTAAATATAATTTAAATAAGTTAAAATGTTTGTATTTAAAACATATATATTTAAATATATTATTTGAATAATTTAAAATATAATTTAAAATAAATTAAAATATAATTTAAATATATTAAATATAATTTGATATATTAATATAATTTAAAGTATATTTTAAATTAATATATTTTAAATTATATATTAATATAATTTATATATATTAAATATAATTTAAATAAGTTAAAATGTATGTATTTAAAACATATATATTTAAATATATTATTTGAATAATTTAAAATATAATTTAAAATAAATTAAAATATAATTTAATATAATTTAAATATATTACATATAATTTGATATATTAATATAATTTAAAGTATATTTTAAATTAATATATTTTAAATTATATATTAATATAATTTATATATATTAAATATAATTTAAATAAGTTAAAATATATAATTTAAATATATTAAATATAATTTGATATATTAATATAATTTAAAATTCCTTTCCCTACCTAAAGGGCTTGGGTTCGACCCCCCCCCCCCCCCCTTTTGCCATTTTTTGTGATTCTTGATGTTTTTCAGTATAATTAGTAAATGACTTTAGAGGGCGCTTTTCCTTATAAAGCGCTTTCTAAAGTGAAAAGAAATTGAGCCCTATTAGAGCGCTTTCTGAAAGCGCTTTCTGAAAGCGCTTTCTGAAAGCGCTTTCTAAGGTGGCCTTTAGACAGCGCTTTTTAAAAGCGCTCTCTAAAGTGATACCTATAGCAGCGCTTTTTGGAAAGCGTTGTCTAAGGTGGCACTCTTTTACATTCTTTTACAGCGCTTTTTGGAAAGCGCTTTCTAAAGCCTTTCTTTTAAGGCGCTTTTTTTTAGCGAAATTTTTTTATTCTTTTTAGCAGCGCTTTTGCATAAAAGCGCTGTCTTTTTGGTGCTGTCTAATCATATTTTTGGCGTAGTGGAAAAATTGAATTCTGATAAAAAACAACAACCTTTGCTCTTCCCAAAAGAGAGAAACGACTATAATGATTGAAATTTTTCTTCATTTCTCAAGATGGTCACACATCATTCAAGAATATCAACCATCAGAAGTAATCATTGTAAGCATTAAATCACTAGACATTTCATCTTCAACATCTTCTATAAATGCACACTTCATATACTGAATTTTCTCATCTTCAACCTATCTTTCTTAACTTCATATAACAACACGAGTTCTACATCTGAGAAGGCTAAGAGCATTCACTACTATGAAAAACCCATTTAGCAACGGTTGGGAATGACATATAATGACGCGGGCGAAGGCGTTGTTATGTAGATTGTTGTTGTAAGTTCGCCGTTTCTACAACGGTCTGGAAACCGTTGTTGTATTCTGGAAGCGCGCGATATATTGCAACAGTTAGGTATTTCAACCGTTGTAATATATATTAACTATCACAACGGTTATCAGTATGAACCGTTGTCATATATGTTAACTATCACAACGGTTATTTGTCTCAACCGTTGTGGAATGTATCCTTAGTTTATTAAATACAAATGTATATTGCTTGTTTTACCATCCACCTTATTAAAGAAATACAACCATTAAAATTGGTAAAGAACTATATAATCTAAAAATTAAACTGTTCTTGAAAACCAACTTAAACACACCATTGTTTTTCGAATTGAATCCATTTCATTCCGCACATTTTATGTTCCTTAACATAAAATTTATGGTTCGATGGTCGGTTTCCTTCAATCCATCGATATCTTTTGTTATAGTTTACCTCATCATCGCCAAAAATCACCATGATTTTATCATCATAACAATGATCATGATCTTAACAACCACGGCGATTAGTGACGACGACGAGGTAAACTATAATAAAAGATATCGATGAATTGAAGGAAATGGACCATTGGACCATAAATTTTATGTTAAGGAACATTAAATCTGCTGAATGAAATGGATGCCATTCAGAAAACATTGACATGATAAAGGTTGGTTTTCAAATACATCCTAATTTTTAGATTATAATGTTCTTTAGCAATTTAACTGATTGCATTTTCAATAAAAGGATAGTGAAACAAACGATATACATAGTATATAATAAACTAAATTTCATATACAATATCAGAATGAATTCATATATATGTACCTTATCAGAATGAATTCATATATAGGTACCACCATCATCATCACCATGTGAAACAAATCCTAAGAAGTGGGAAGCAATGATGAAAATTAGTTAGTATTAAATTTAACTATATACAATATACATAGTATATATATAATAAACTAATGTTCTATATCAATTTAACTGATTGCATTTTCAATAAAAGGATAGTAAAACAAACAATATACATAGTATATAATAAACTAAATTTCATATACAATATAAGAATGAATTCATATATATGTACCTTATCAGAATGAATTCATATATATATGTACCACCATCATCATCACCATGTGAAACTAACCCTAAAAAGTGGGAAGCAATGAAGAAAATTAGTTAGTATTCAAAACAAAATAACCAAAAGTTGAAACAAAACCCTAAGAAGTGGGACTGTACCATTACAATGAAGTTCACCTTGCTTGTGAAGCATTGAAGTCGAATCTGCACAAAATGAGAACAATCAACAAAAACAACATGAAGCAAACGAGATAATGGGAACTATTTAACAAAAATATTGAAGTAGAATACTACCTTATTTTCCATAAACAATATGTACATTACGCTTGCTACCGCCAGCACCATCACCATGTTCATCTAGTTTTAGATTCTGCAGAAAGAACTACAAGGAGGAAGAAGCTTAAATCAAAAGCTTCATACTTCTTGTATTTCTTCTCGCAGATTCTAAAAAAAGATGAAGTTTGGGTGCTAGGGTTTCGCTGTGAAGGAAACGGCGCGATTGTCAAAAAGGGAAAGTTAATTCCCTTATATAGGTAAATGTCTCACAACGGTTTTCTTAAATAACCGTTATGATAGATTATATATTAATTTAATAATATCACAACGGTTAGTTATAATAACCGTAGCGATACCCCTTATACTTGGTACAAGGTTCGACACTAGGCAACAACATTTTCCTAAAATTACGCCTGGATTATAAGTGATATCGCTACAGTCATTACTTATAACCGTCGTGATATTATTAACCGTTGCACTTCCCAACATATGAACGGTTTACAAGAAAATATAGTTCCAGAATATGAACGGTTTACAAGTTATCATCATTACAAGCATTAAACTATCAGTCTTTTCATCTTCAACCTCATCTATAAATAGACAATTTTACATATCTAAATAATATATTCTTTGTAACAATGAGTTCAACAAATGAGAATCCTAGAAACCTCAATGAGGAACGTCAGGCGCCAATCCAGGAGGTCGTCCAACCAGCAACTGCTAACTTCAGGGATGCCTTAAGGGTAAGGAAGGATAAGAAGAAGAAGAAGAAGAAGAAGAAGAAGAAACCGAAGAAGAAAAAGATAAAGAAGAAAAGGAGGCGTGTATATTATGATTCCGATGAGGGGAGTGAGGAGAGATGTCTAGATTATGAAGATACATTTTATGCTATGGGCTCTGACAATGATCTTGATATGTAATATGTTTATCAATGTACTCTCAATGGAATATTAAAATAAAATTATGTCTATATATGTTCATCTCTTACAGTTTTATTTTTAAAGTTATATATATACTCTATTGCACTTAAAAATACTAAAGAATACATTGATGTGAATCGAAGCATGATACATGTAGTACAACGGTCTTCTAATACAAGCGTGTTAAAATGTAAAAATATGGAAAAAAATATAGAGCTGGGAATCGAAGCTTGTTACACAGCTTGTATTACAACGGTTATGTAATACAACCGTCGTTAAATATGGCGTTATAAATTTTTAATCCTGTTACAACGGTGGGATATGAAACCGTGGTAAACCTGGCGTCGTTAAATGGGGCTTTCGTAGTAGTGATTATCTCAACAGAAGTCACTGTTGAGAACAAAACCATCACCACAATACAACACCATCATTAGTCAACTGAGGAGGTCCGGCCATCTAAGTCGACTGTTGTCAGAGATGCACTGAGGGTGAGGAAGACCAAGAAGAAGAAAAAGATGCTGAAGAAGAAGAAGAGAAAGGTGTCGAGGAATATTGTTTACTATGACTCAGATGAAGGTAGTGAGTAGCGATTCGTAGATTGAGAAGATTCTTGTAGTGCTAGAGGATATTGTTCTGATGTGAAAAAAATTATGTAATCCAAACAAAATTTATTTTGTTTTTCTACTATTTATTTATTCTAAACATAATCCATGGTTTTTATTATGTAAAACTAATTTGCATTATATTATATACAATTTTTTTTTATATCAAATTTAATATTCTTTATTTTGTTTTTATAATATTAAATAAAAAATTATAATTGAAATTTAAATATTCAAAAAATAATTTAAAGCTAACTGTATTAAGTTATATCATATTAAATTGAATTTTTGTTTATTTGAGTTATTCAAACTAAATTGAATTTTGTTTATTTGAGTCATTCAAACTAAATTGAACAGTATATAATTTTATTTTAAATTTAATAAATTTTTACATTAAAACTTATCTAAACTGCATCATAAAAATTTTGAATTTCAAAATGACAAAAACACCACTTCCTTTCACCTTCTACAATACGCAGACGACACCGTCATCCTTGGTGAAGGTTCATGGGATAATCTTTGGTCCCTAAAAATAATACTCAAAAGCTTTCAACTTTGTTCGGGGTTAGAGATAAATTACAAAAAAAGTTCTATTGTTGGTTTAGGTGTCGAAGTTTCTTTCCTTAGGGCGGCAGAACGATTCCTTTCTTGTAAAATTGATGCTTATCCTTTCAAATTCTTGGGGATCCCGGTTGGTGGAAATCAAAGACTCATATCGTTTTGGAAGCCGGTAATTGACAAAGTCAGGTCAAGACTAAGTTCATGGAAAGGTAGATCTCTATCTATGGGGGGGAGATTCACCCTTATAAAATCGGTGTTGTCCAATCTGCCCATCCACTTCATGTCGTTTTTTTAAGATACCTAGCAAAGTGGTTCGAATTCTAACCTCACTTCAGAGACGGTTCTTATGGTGTGGGTCTGTTTGCAAAAATGGTATCGATTGGATAAAATGGAAGCTGGTCTGTAGGTCGAAAGAAGACGGAGGGCTTGGTATTAAAGATATTAAATGCTTTAATCTGGCCCTTATGGCGAAATGGGCATGGAAACTTATAGGCACTACAGATTTCTTGTGGAGAAAACTCTTGAGGGGTAGATATGGCAACTATTCATTTGCGTTAACTGTCGGTGAGTTACCTACATATAAAACCAAACCTTCCCTTTGGTGGAGAGATCTTTTTAAGGTAGTTAATAGTTTTGGAGATAAAACCTTCGGTGACTTAATTTCTTCCAAAGTAGGTAATGGTGAACACACGTTTTTTCGGGTGTCAAGATGGCTAGGTAATCTTTCTTTATCTTCCCTTTTCCCTTCCTTATGGGCTGAGGCGGCCAATAAACATGCTACTGTCATGGAATCTTGGAATTGGGTTAGCAATAATTAGTCTTATTCCTCCTTCTATCAGCACTCACCATCCTTCCTCACTGCAGTAGAAGAAATGTCTGACTGCAGGAATCTACTGCAGAACGTGATTTTGCGCAGGGATTCAGTTGACGATTTGGTATGGCCGTTTGACTCCATTAGAGTGTACTCGGTCAAAACGTGTTATGACTGGTTGTTGGCAGAACACTGTGAAGATTTCGTCCCTCCTCTGGATTCTGTTTTTTTTTAAATTATTATGGGGGCTGCATCACCTTTGAAGACGGTTGTGTTTGGATGAAGAGTTCTTCATAATAAACTTCCGACGAGAGATAATTTAAGGGTACATGGTATTTTATCTAATCCACATGACTTGGTTTGTCCGTTTTGCTTTTTGGTTGAAGAAACATAGGACCATATCTTATATTTATATTGTAAAAGCTATAAATTTTGGTGTAGAATATATGTTTGGTTGGGTATTCGTCTGGATAATGCTACAAATTTGAATGACCATTTTTTGAATTGGGTCAAGGCTTGTTTGGATAAAAAGATGGACATTAAAAGAGGAGTGACTTTATGGTTGATCACTTGTTGGTTTTTGTGGTTAGGTAGAAACAATATTTTGTTCAAAGATGAAATTTGGGATGAGGAGAACATTGTAAACAAAGTTTTTGTGTTCTCTTGGTGGTGGATTGGTAAGAAAAGTAGGAATTTTGGGGGCTGTAATTATTATAATTGGTTTAACTATCCTAGAGAATTCTTATAGCAATTGTGATGGTATAGGTTAGATCTTTTTGTGAATGGGTTAGGATACCCCTTTGTATCCTTGGTCAATATATTCTTTGCTTATTAAAAAAAAAAAAAGACAAAAACACATCAATTTTTCTACTTTTAGAATTAAGAATTAGGAGAAAATCGCGTGTTTTTGTAATATTATAATATTCATTTACATTTAATTGATTTTTTAATGGGAAATTTTTTAATATTTTTTATTTTTCTTTTTAGAAAATCATAATTTACTAGGTATCACGGTGTTACATTATTTATCTTAAAACCATGAAAAAGAATAAATGTATTGTATATAAAAGTATTAAGGTGTTACATTATTTATCTTAAAACCATGAATTAAACATAATTTAATTTTACATAAAATATTCGTATTTTATATTTAATGCAAGATAAAGATTAAAAAGTATCCAAGTTAAAAATATATTTTACTATAAAATTAAATATTATTTTTAAATTATAATTAAATTGATAATATTTTTATTTATTTATAAATAACAAAAGAATCATATAACTAAAACAAACTATTAACTCTAGTAGGAAAAAAACTTCATTTCTCTCCTCAGAGTGCTTTGAACACAAAACTTAAGTTATTCGTTAGGTGAAATAATGTGGGAGGGGGGAGAGAGAGGGAGGGGGAGAGAGAGAAAAAGAGAGATACTCACTTATTTAGGTGAGTCTTTGACCTTTAGGTGAGTATTTGACCCAATATAAATGTTTCTCCCTCCTGATGTCCCTTCAGTGATATCAGAGTCTGGTTCGAGTAAAGGACTGACTCCTTGTGTCGAAAGTCTTCTTGACATAGTGGTCAGACGACGTGTTTCGTTGAAGTGCCCATGACGAGATAAGGGTGTTTTCAACGACGGTACAACCATGTGGATGAAAGAACTTCTGCTTGAGGGAGAGCATAGTTGATAAACTCACACTTGAGGAGGAGATTGTTGGGAAAATGTGAGTTGTGTGTGTTGGAATTAACCCAAAATCTATGGGAACTCCGACCCTATCTTGATAAACAAGAAGGATTCTTAGCGCAACAATATCTAAGAAAAGAAGAAAATAGAGAAAGAAATGAAATTAGGATTCTAAGAGAATTTGGAGAAGAAGGTTGTTACCCACAAACTGTGGGATTTTTCTCTTTCTATTCACTTGCAACTGCAAACCGTGAATTACAATGTGTTGTGATTTTTTACAAAAAATAAGGGTTACTCCATATTTATAGCTTTAGGTTTACTTGTTCTCCAAGCCAAACCCAAAACTATAAAAGTCCAAAATACCTATTTTGAAACTATATCAAATCAAATCTAAATCAAATCTGTGTGAAACAACTGTTTCGACACATCCATGCTTTGACACTTCGACATAAGGAATTACAATTTAACAGTGTGGAGAAACAGGTGTGAGTTCTAAGTTTCACATTGCTTAGAAAAGTGGAGGTTAAACACTTTATAAGTAAGAGGACCCATACACCTATCACCTTAAGGTTTTGGGTGAATATGTGGTGTCTCTCTCACTTGTTTGGGTGAGTGTTTGACCCAATGTGAATGTTCCCCCTCATGATGTCCCATCAAGAGAGAGAGATGAATTGCATTAATTTAGGATGAAAACATATCGCATAGATTTATACAAAGGTTATAATGTGATTGGGAAAACAAAACAACCAACTAAAATAACAGAAAAGTACAAAAATCGGGCTCGTAACCGATTACACAATTTGATTAACTAATTACACCTGACAGTGGATTAAATTTACCTCAGTGGTAATCGGTTAACACAATAGATTAATCGATTACAACAACGAAAACTTCACTTATATGTTATTTAGATGAACTTCTGATCTTATTGTAACTGGTTAAACCGTGTTAATCGATTACAATACTTGAATTACTTAAAAAATATTTCAATACAATTAATAATTATATTGTTATATTAAATAAATACTCATATTTGATGTTTTTGGAGGCCTAAAATTTTTTCATAAAAAATATATTGGAGACCAAGGCAAGGGAGTAGTAGTCCGCCTTAGCCTTAAGTTGGCTCTATTGATATTTTTGCAAAAGCGTTCAACTAAACTAACCAAGCTAGACATATACACAATGCATTATTAAAGCCGTATCTTATTCTTGGATTAAAAATTTAATTGTTTTATAAAAAGTTTTACATTAATCATGGTCATTTATATATATTATAAGTTCAAATAAAAGCTAAATACTTTAAAGAGAGTTGAATTACTTTTATAGTTATATTTTAAAAAAAAATTACATTTTTAATATAATATTATTTTTTTATAAAAATATATTAAAAGTAAGTTAAAAAAGTCTTGACGATTGCCAAAAAGGTACACAAAAGATGGTGTATTATTTTCTGAAGCTAAGAAGAGATGGTGGATTGTTGAAACTTGTCCACTACACATTGTTACTAGTTAAGCAATCATCATAGGTCCCAATACCGCTACTTTTATTGTCTCAATAATTTTTAAAATTGTGAACACAATGCCTTTAAATTTAGTTGATATGTATTCATCATTCAACCATTCTATATCATAATATATATTTATATTAATTTATTATTAAATAAATTTAAATTAATTTTAGTCTAGTAAATTATGATTTTCAAAAAAGAAAAATAAAAAATATCTAAAAATTTACCATTAAAAAATCAACTAAATCTAGATAAATCTTCTAATATTACAAAAACACGCGATTTTCTCCTAATTCTTAATTTTAAAAGTAGAAAAATTGATGTGTTATTGTCATTTTGAAATTCAAAATTTTTATGATGCAGTTTAGATAAGTTTTAATGTAAAAAATTATTAAATGTAAAATAAAATTATATACTGTTCAATTTAGTTTGAATGACTCAAATAAACAAAATTCAATTTAGTTTGAATAACTGAAATAAACAAAATTCAATTTAATATGATATAACTTAATACAGTTAGCTTTAAATTATTTTTTGAATATTTAAATTTCAATTATAATTTTTTATTTAATATTATAAAAACAAAATAAAGAATATTAAATTTGATATAAAAAAATTGTATATAATATAATGCAAATTAGTTGTACATAATAAAAACGATGGATTATGTTTAGAATATATAAATAGTAGAAAAACAAAAAAGTCTTGATTAAATATATACCTTAATAATTTTTTGAAAAAGTATATTTATATATGGAGTACGTATTATATGAAAATGTCATTTTTATGTGAGAACATGTGAATGAACTTGAACAATTAAATTTTAACATAAATTGTGGAGATTATGTGTCAGTTTTTTTTCTCTATCCTCCATCATTTATTTTAATAATAGAGAAGAGAGAAAAACAAAATCGACAAATAATTTCCACCGGCAATTTATTTTAAAATCTAATGGTTCGAATTCATTCTCATGTTCTCACATAAAAATGACATTTTCATATAATACGTCCCCCCCCCCCCCCCCCCCCCCCACACACCAATCGCCGTTATCTCTCACGACGGGTAGGGAACTGACGTAATCTGCATATTGCGATGGTTACCAACCGTCGTAACTTTCCATTTGATTTATGTTTTCATTGGTGATTACGACGGTTCCAACCATCGCAACTTTCTGTTCCACAGGTGAATCCGCAGGTAAATCCGTAGGAATTTTCCTTTCCACAGGTAATTTTTTTTTTAAATTAAAAAAAATTGTTTGTAGAAATATGAACAGAATGGGTATTCTTCATTCAACTAAACATATAAAACAATAAAACATTAAAGTTGTGTTATTCCTTACAATATCATAAATATGCTCAAGTCAACAACAGAATTATCCTTAAACGAACACCCAAAAAACACAAGACATAGTTTAAGTCTAGAGAACAAAACTTAACAAGAAAATAAAACTGAATTTCACTGTGAACACCCAACCACTTGGAAAAGTTATCAAATTCTGTGTAATCGTAATCAGATACCATAGTATTATACCAAGCTTTTCCTACCGCCTTGATAGCAGAAGCTTCTTCCTGAAATGAATAGTTAAAATCAATATGTTAAATAAAGGGCTACTCATTCTATGCAACATATATAAAACCAACTTCATCCATCTTTCATTATTGGTTGACTATATAGTTTACAGATAAAATATGGACATCAAATTCAAATTATTGTCAGCATTTCGAGTTATCAAAGCACAAATTAATCAATTAACAGAAAAACATAAACATTATTCTATGATGGAACATAAAAGGAATGTACAAACACACAAATATAAATATCTATAAACCATGACCAAGAATGAACCAAAAATCAATTTTGATAAGAATATCTTTCAACAAAGTAACAATATAAACACACAAGTACACCAGTCTCTATTAAGGAGACTATCAGTCTAGTTAAATATCAAATAATTAGAGACAATAATCTATATCTATACAAGAAACTTGAAGAGCACAATATAAACCTACAAGTACAACAACATCTGACAACATGGACAAAGCAATTAAATTTAAAAAAGTTAATCAAATAATACCAAATCATTAAAATTTAATAATTCACAGTTCAAATAAGTAAATAGTAAATTTGATCCAGAAATGTGAAATAGTATCACTGGATCATTCCAGTGATCTACATTAGCAATATAATAAAAGTGATACAAAGAATTCAAAAGTGTAAGTCATATTTGTTCTTCGGGAATTTATAAACTAGGGAAAACACATAAATTCAGAAATGATATATGGATGCACCAGACTAAAAAGCAAAACAATACAACTAACATGATTAATATTTTGCAATTAAATGGATTATTTAAAAATGATAATAATGTAAAGACTATGGCTATACATTCAAACAATACACAATTCCAGGGACCATATTGAACATTTAACCCAGATGCATCAACCTACTAATCTGCTAGACATGAATAATTGTTCAGATTTATAGATTCAAAACACATTATAATTATAATAGTAGTAGACAATCTAAGTATACTAATTTCACTATATTAATATTAATTGCTAAAGAGTGAATTTACCTTTGTGATATTCTTCCTCTTCTTGTCAAGCTTCTCCTTCTTGGCCTTAACCCTCTCAGCTTCAGCAAGCAAAGCCATCCTCTTAGCAGTCTTAGCATAAGGATTAAGCCTGAGCATAACATTAAGATTCTTCAATGGATTCTTCTTTAAAGTAGCCCGCTTCACATCCTTCTTCACAGGTCTAACAACAGACTGAACCTCATCAGAATTGATAATCCTAGTAAGATCAGAGTTTGTCATCTTAGCCCTAGGAAGAATATAACCCTTTTTCTTCTCAGAAGGCTTATCGAAAGACCCGTAAATTGAATCCAGTTTCTCAAAAGCAGTTTTAGTCCAGATCACAAATCTCCCCAAGTGGCCAAGCCTAAAACCTACTTAGTAATAGAATAAATAACTACCAAGTTGCAATCGATTCATATCTTCTAGTCCAGAATTATCTATAGATTGAGCTAAGTTCTGCCATGACACCAGAAACCCCTTTCAGAAACAATAACCAACACCAAGCACATACTTAACTATTTCAAATCAAAGAGCAGTAGATACCTTAACAAACTGTTCCCTATGCTACTTTTCCTTGCATCAGGATCACGACGGGACCACATGACCTTCATCGCTTTTCCATTCAAGATAGAATGATTCTTCAGCTCAATCGCACGAAATTTTGCATAACAAAAACCAAATAGAATAAAACAGATTATTAACATTAACAGAGATCTTGATCACTACATTTCTCTTTCTTTATTATTCATATATTAATCATAACATAAAACGATGCAGTACTGTTTCCAGTTGCCAGTGGCAGTAGCAGTATCGTTGTAACCGCCAATAGTAGTCACGTGGAGAACAAATCCTGTTTATCACTTGCAGATTTTAGTTCGTCGCGGTAATTTGTGATTGTGCTTCTTTCATAATGGATAAGGTTCATTGGATGAAGTCGAGGATTGGTGATAAGTAATGACCAAATCAAACCTAATTTACACAGGAGCACAAAATCACTTAATCAAAATTTAGTACCAAATTTAAGCTGATGAAAATGCTTACATTAACCATAAAATTTATGAATAACAGACCAGTTGCAGAAACATAAATTGTGATGGCAATTCATCAAACACTTGGCGGGCAGAATACAATCAACAGTGCTCAACCATTTCCTCTAGAACAGAATAACAATTTCCAAAAAGATTTGTCACACCATCTTGAGAGTTTGTTGTAGCACCAGCAGGATATAGCTTCACACCATAAACAAATCCACTTTTTTCTATCAATGCAAATAGCAGCAACATCATCAAATACTGTACATGGTTATTGTAGTAACTATTAACAACTAATTATAATAAAATAGTATACACACACAAAATAAATAACCCTGATAATAGACACAAATTAAATTAACAATTCAAGGTAAAAGTTCTTGAAGTTGTGAGGCAGTGATTAGACTCACTTGCAAGGTGAATCTCATGAGGAGTTGTAGCATCAGTGAGGTAAAGTGTCATGAGAGGAGTGAAATTGGATGTTTTAAGTATTGATTTCAAAATTGATTCTCGATAAGGAATAGCGGAAGATGTGGTGGTGATAGGTGGTTTCAAATTGGGCATAATTATAGCTCTTCCAAAATGCTTTACACTGCGAGGGGTTATAGCTTCAAGAAGAGCACCATCGCGAAGATAGAGATGAAAATCATCAGGTTGTGTAATAGTTAGCTCTACCTTGTTGTCTCAATGTTGAACGTGATATAAGTGATCTCTCATATCCAGCTTCCTCTGCATCAACAACATCAACTCCATTCTCAATCCTTATCATATTTTCATTCTCTTCTAAATTATATAAACGATTATCCAGTTTCAGTTTCTCTTCCCCAACCAAATGGTGTGGACCAACACCTAACCTCTCTCACTGCCATCTTGGATTCAGGCTTTCATATATTATAATCTTATTTGAAATCGGGTTTGGAATAGATGCGTCTAAAAATCCCTAAATGTTGGAATGATAGTACTAAAGGTATTCTAAACAACATTGTCATGTGCCAACATTAGCATCATATATATACTTTTAAAATACATGATAAAAAGAACCATTTGACTATATTACTATTTTAAAATTTGTACTAAATTTGCCAAAAGATAATTGGTTCAATCACCAAAAACCATATATTTGAAATAATTGATGGTGTAAGATGTTGAAGTCTTAAACCGACATAAATAGACCCCTCTCTAAAACAAAATATGATATAAGTTGACCCTTGTAGTTAATGCCACTAACCTTCTTGCCTAATATCTCAGAGATGATCACATTTTTTAGCTGAGCATCCTTTCTCCTTTTGATAGCTTCTTGCCTAGTTTCCCCAATGTAGTTAGCAAGAACTGTTGCACCAGCTGCATTTCCAAATGCCCAATAACCAGAAATAGCTACACTGAAATATGCAGCTAATATAACAGAATAGCAAACACATAGTCCTTTGAACATTTTTCCTTTCACAAGAGGTGCCAAAGTTGCCTACAAAATCGCACAAGAATCATATTTAGTTAGTCATTTGACACGTGTGTTAAAATTGGTTATGGATGTGTATGTCTGGTTTCGCTTTTGGAAGAGGTAAACTTTTCCGAAAAATACTAACAAGATGCTAAACTAACCTGAATTTCTGAAATGATTCCACTAGCGTATGTTGTAGCAATGATTGAAATGCAATTGAAGACACCAAAGAGTTTATTTGTATGAGAGCCTTTTGTAGAATAATGTCTCGGCAACGCGTCTTTCGAGTGACCTGCATTGGATCACAATAAACACAATCAGTTGAATGAATCAAATGACAGGTTCCTGTCATACATTGCTAATGCCATTGTGTCTTCTTTTACTTACCGACATATATCGAACCCACCGTTAGGCACGTTGCATAAGTCACACAGAGAATCAGAGAAATCAGATTAATGTGTCTCAAGGAATGAAAAGATGGAATTTGAGCCAAAACCATTGTTACAACTCCACATATAATGATAAATTGGTAAAGCTTCATTGCTCATTCTGGATGATAGAGTTGATAAATGAACTGCAAGAAGAAGAAAAAAATGAAAATTTTGAAAAATTCATAAAAGCTATAAAAGGGAAAAAAATGAAATGACCCTTTTTATGTTACTACCCTGAGACTCTTTCCTCCAACAAGAGGACCACCAATTACTGTCCCAAAGCATATGATAAATTGAAGAGGCCCTATATAGTATGTTGCCCATCTAGGTCATGCAACAACATTTTCAACCTAATTATGAGTCTTTCAACACCTCTGAAACAAGACGTATCCGCCGTGTCTTTGTCAGTGTCAACAATCAGAATAGCTCATCAACCACTTGCGCTACACCTCGGCGGTAATCTAATCAATTATAAGAACAAAAGAAACGTAGTAAAGGAAATTAAAGATATAAACTAACCTAAAATATCTCTAGCCATATCTCGAAATCTAAGCTGGCGACGACCGAGCTGAGCATGATGTTCTAAGACAAGAGATAAAAGATTATACGAATAGAATGTGATAACTCCTACCAGAATCAACCAAATCATTCCTCCAAACCAACCCAGAAGAGTGAATGTAAATGGAAGTGTAAGAATCACAGGTCCAACAATAGATGTTGTCAAATGATAACCCCGGTGTAACCATGATCCTACAAACACAACCATATACTAAATTAATCAACAATATAGCAACAACAATAACTTACTATAGTTTAATAACAACAATTGAATACTACTAACAATGAGATACAAGAACAAACTTTGCTCCTGCATCTAATTCAGGTGAAGTAGAAGAGTGATGATCAATTGCAAAACCCTTTTCACTATCACTTGTATAGATTTCTGAAGAACTTTGAGGAGCAGTTCCCATGTCAATTTCTTGCTGATTTAATTTCTCTGTGATACTAATATTATTATAATTCATATGTATACCTTGATCTATCTAGCTAATAATAATTATGATATAACAGAAAAATATCTTATCTTATACACAAATACACAAATTCTTCATGTTACAATCAGTAATTTATGTTAACTTATGTAAAATGAATTTAGGGTTCATAATAGTGCAGAAGAGATCTTTCCCAAAGGAAGGAAAATTATGTGTTTATTAAACTATACCCTCACCTCACTCGTTACTAGAGGACTTAAAAACATTTCAAAAATAGAACAAACAATCAAAGCAAGAATCTATTCAGATTAAAAGTGCAGAATGATAACTGAATGAATACAACATAACTGAATAAATACATTTCAAAAAAGGATACAACATAACTGAATGAATAAACCCCAGTACACACGCACAAAATTTGTACCGTGTTCATTGCAGTTTTGTCTCTATCAACATATTCAGTGATTCAAGTGGGAAGAGAAGCTATCACCGATGACCGACCACCATGGCTGGAACAATCCATACAAGTGAAGAGATAATAACCTTCATCGTTAGAGTGTCTATTTGTTCTCAGTTTCAATAGACTGTCCTTAACGAACATTATCTTTCCCTTTGTCGTTTGTGTAAACATGTATTCACAACTCACCAATCGATATCGATAGAATCTGATCACACAAGATACACTAAAGTTAACATAAAATGATTTTAAAAAATAAAGAATGGTTTGTTTGGAAAAAACTCACCGCTCAACACAAAACTAATCATCCGCAAGTTTCTCCAAAACCGAAAGCAAAAAACATGCATATCAATACACAAGACATAAGATTCTTTGTTGGATATGTTTTTAGTGGTACAATTGGCTGTTGGAATCACTTTTTCTTACAACGGTAGATGCAAGGATTTAATGAATTTGAGAATGAGAACGAAAAAGGAAACGAAACAAATCTGAAGGATTTGAGAAAAAGTAGAACAAGTGAAATGGGAAGAAAAAGTGATTTCCAGTTGAAAAGGGGGAAATTAGGTTTTAGAAGTTTAACCTCTTGAATTTCCAATTGAGAAGTCAATAAGGATTTTTTTATGAATTCAAGGAAAAAATTTTCCCATTTCATTTAGCGTTAAAAAAAATTATTTTATAAAATAAAAAGTTAAGTAAAAATATAATAAGGACGATTTTGTGATAATTGTCGTGGCAACCGTCGCAGTCCAGTTCTTAACTGTCGTGACAACCGTCGCAGTCCAGGAATAAGGACGGTTTTGTGATAACTGTCGCAAAAAATCTGCGATAGTTGATCCTTACTGTTGTGACAACCGTTGTAATCCAGGAATAAGGACGGTTTTGTGATAACTTTCGCAACTCAAGTGTCGTAAATCTCCTTTTTTCTTGTAGTGTGTATGGATGGTTTCTGGATGAGAGGGATCAATAGAGCTTTGGTCTCAATCCAAGAGTTTGTTAGTTATGGTACAAGGATGCGTTCCTGGTACTTTCACTATATGATCATGAAGTTGTCATGGGATATCATGTGGTGATTTTGGGTGGTTCTTGCTGAAGAAGCATCTGTTGAGAAAGATAGGAGGAGAAATTATGTCTGATTAATGTACTGATGTGGTACATGGCTTGTTTGAGGGTCAATCAGTAGATGAATGCATTCAGCAGGTGTGTTAAACAGAGGGTGCGCTCTTGAAGACATGAAGATGCGTCTTATGTCTTCCATTCATTTAGGGTGTTCTTCTGGCAAAGGAGCACTGGTTATCTACGACAGGGGGAGTTAGACTTCGATTGTGGATACATGGCTGCAGTGGTGCAGATTATTTATCAAGATTGTTTGTGGTTTCAAGCAGTCTGTGATAGATTTCCTAAGGTGAGGTTGATATGTCAGACGATATGTCGTGACATTCTCTAATGGTACAAGTATCTGGGAGTTTTCGCTGCTAATTGAGAGATATTTGAAGAAATGTCTGAACATCTTCATCAGTTATTTTTGGTCTTTTAATTATTCTTGGGGCTTGCTTAAAGGTAAGGTGACTACGCTTCAGGTGGACAAAACAAAGTCTGACAAGATGTCAGAACATTGGCTAGGATGTATGGCTATACTCTTAATTACTTTGGACAGTGGAGAAATTGTGTCTTATGGAACGCGTGTTAAAAATGTGTTTCGGAAAATGCGCATTCTTTGAATGGTCTTTGTGAAAAGGAAGAAACAGTCAAATACGGTTTGGTTGGTGCACTTTTGTCTACGAAGATACACAATTTCATTTAATGATCACATTGAATGGACATGTGTTACTTCCAATTGTTTGTTACATCCTAAGATTAAAGCTCTTGTATATAAAGGGTGTTCTAATCCTCATTCTGTCGCAGGTTGTCTTCTCTGGGGTGCTGGGTTCTCATGGGGTTTGTTCAATTGTGGGTTTCCTTAGTTTGGATATGGGTCTGTCTTAGACATGTTTGTCAATTTTTGGCTAAAAAAGGGGGAGAAAAGTACAAGGGTTGAGTCTGTTCTTGCAGTTGGTTTGCAAGGATGTTGGACAAAATATTCTGACATTCTGACTAAGTCTCAAGTTTCTTCCCATATGTTCTAAGCCCTTCTTTCGTGTCCTGTGATCTGAGTTATAAACACAGTCGTGTCCTATGTTCTGAGTTACCCAGGTTGGTGTTTGGTTGCTTCAGTGGCAAAATTCTTCCTCCGGGTGAGGAATTATCAATTCATGGAAAAAGTGGAATGTATCATCAACATGATTGAAGTCACACCAGTATTCCAATCATAACCACCACTGAGGGTGAAGAGACATTAGGAGCACCCTGGGTTTATTGTCCAAATTAAAGTTTTAGCCAAAATTTGTCAAAAGGGGGAGATTGAAAGCTCCTGAGGTTTGACTAAATTTTGGTTAAAACGGAATGAAGAATGCTGCAGAAAAAGATGTCGAAGACAATGTCATGACATTCTGACTTGACAAATATAGCAGGTTCTAAATCTGGTGCAAGAATCAAGGAATGATTACAGCAGTGGATCAAGGGGTCAATAAACAAAAGATTCGAAGCCCAAGGAAGCAGAATAGTATAAAAGAAGACCAAGACCTAGGACTGAACAACTGAACCTATTGTAACACTTTTTTAAAGTAGGAAATAGGGTTTAGGGTTTGAGAGTCGTAGGCTTTCTTGTAAGTCTCCCTCTGTATCGATTTGATGCAGTGTGATATACATAGTGTTAGGTGCAGATTTTACCTAAAAATGAAATATCTTTCTTAGCACTTTTTCTACTCAATTCTCATGTTTTCATTAGTTTTACTCATGATTGTTGTTGTTCTTCTAACATTGATAATATACCTTTGGTGCTTGTAATATGTGTGTTTTTGTGCAGGAAAAGGCACTAAATGATCAAAGTTGTAAGACACAAGAAATGATCCAAGTTGCCAAAGAAATAAGGAATGCATCAGTATGTTCGCTTTGTGAATTGCTAGAGAAGGTTCGCTTTGCGAACATCTAGCGAGGTCCCAGCGAATGCTCCCAGAATTATGGCAGAGGAAAAAGGCACTAAAGTTCGCTTTGCGAACAATCCTTTACATTGCAAACTCATGAAGAAATTTTGTGGCGGTTTAACTATTCAGAGGAACCTCAGGTGCCAATTTTCACCATTCGCTTTGCGAGTAAAACATTTGCTTTGCGAACATGTAAAATCCTGAATGTATTATAAATAGATTTATCACACTTTTTAGATATTATCAAGAGAGAAACTTGAGAGAAATATTATAACTTGTAATTAAAAGTTCAGAACTTGATATCTCTTCATTTCAAGGGAGAAAAGGTAGGATCTTCAATCTCTTGCTGAGAAAGGATGTAATCTTTTGATACCTTATGTATTTCTTCTAATCTATGTTTGTGAATTAGTTTTGATTCTCTATTGTTTGTTGTCTTTGATTGCTTATTTGTTGGTCTTGACAAAACCTATTTCAAATCCGCGATCTTAGATTTTCATCTATCATTAAGCAAGCTTTTGACATGGGTTTGTGATTTGATATTCATTTCCATCTCAGCTTTTTAGCATTGTGTTGATTGTTAGTTTGAATAGCTTCTAGTAATTAATGCAATAAGATACCGCGATATTGCTTGACGAACGGTATCGTGAGGGTGCGTGAGAATAGTGATGAAGAACGACATTCACATTCATTTGGCAAATTAGTTGAATGCATGTAAAAAGGGTTAAACGGGTGTACGTATTTTGATCATTGGCTTGTATATGAATTACTCATTGGTGTGATATTGATGTTATAGTAATATCTGTTGGGTTTAGATGCCAGAAATGGATATAGGCTTAACATTCATGTAGGCTTTAAATGCTTTGTATTGATTGGTGGTGTGCGAGAGCAATTATTGATCGGTACAAAACCACTCATAATATGCGGGGACCGAGAGGATATGTATGTCGTGAGTGATACATGATGATATTAGGCGAATGTTTGATTTATGTATAAATTGGTCAGAAGAATGCATGTGTTATCAATTGATGAGATCCAATTCCAACAAGGCTATGTTTATAATTCACTCTTTATTTTATATTTTCAGTCTTTACATTTTCTGCATTTAATTTTGGTTCTGTAAATCTTTAAAACCAAAATTTTTGAACCATAAGCTTAGAAACATAGATACCGTCGAACGACATTCTTTCCCTCGCACTGATCCCTGTGGATACGACAAAACTGGGTTACTTAAATTAGTTTTTACTTACTGTTGTATTACAGTTTCAATACATAGGTACTTGTATGGATTCAGAAACCCATAGGTAATGAATCTGATATTGTTCTTGGATGAAGCTGAAGCAAATCCAAGTTAACTTGTTAGTCAAGGATGCTTGACTGAACTTTGTATTGGAAGGGGTGTCTTTCAATAGGGATGATACAGTTATGGAGTATTAACTATTAGATAATCACAGGTTGTGATTTAGGGAGTAAGATGAGTTTCTCTTATCAATTAGATGTGACTTCTAATGATAAAGTCTTCATTGGGTAGTGATAGGTAAGCGTGGGTGTTTACTGTAAACCTAAGGTTTTTTACATAAAACTATACTACTGATAGTGGAGCCTTCTTCCTGGATTGGTATCCCACAGATGTAGGTGAGTTGCACCAAACTGGGTCATCATATTCTGTGTTGTTTATCATTCTGCAATTTACAGTTTAGTTTTGATTAACATGTTGGAAGAGATGTCGAAACATCTGTGCTTCTGCAGTTCTGATATTCAAGGTATCGGTCTGCTGTTCTGTTCCTTATTTAAATAATTATGCAGAGCAATGTCTTGACATGTGTTAGGACATCTGTTGTCTGCTATGCCAGAATTTCACGACATACACTGAGGATATGCCACGTAATTCTGCATTCGTCCCACTTAGAAGGAATCAGACGACAGAGCCATATTGAGTTTATCTTGACTGCTTGGTAGTAGAGGACATACATTTCTATTCTTACATCACTCACCGTGAGACGTGTCCCTTGGAGGACATTGCCTTTTACTCTAGATGGTTGGCTTACAGTTAATGTCTGACATGTCCATATCTGCCTGAGCGTGCCATGCGGCAGTTCGGCTACATGTCGTATATTTCAAGAGACCCTTATGTGTATGTTCCTCCTGCTATGACATATAGAGATATGGATGTTATGTTTAATGATTATCTTAATCATCTGCTACCAAAGGAGACACAGAGTACGATAGCTCCTAGTGAATAGAGCTATGCAGATGGCTACATCTAGTGGTTCTTTAAAATGTAACATCCTTATACGATATAAGATGCTCCAAGAGATCCACCGAGACCAACTCATCACGAGATACTAGAGAAGGAGCAGGCTATGGTAGATCATATTGTTGATGTGTTGCCTAGATGACATTGTATCATGGAGATTGGGCAGGCGGATATTGACAGAGAACTCTCTCCGGATGGCTCTGAGGCCAGGGACATAGCAGATACCATGATGGCGGAGGTTTTGGTGTAAGCCCTAGAGGCCAATACTTTTGGTACTTGTATCAAATTATTTATTAAAAATAAAAGGCATTTATTTATTATGTTTGTTTTTCCAAATTGATAAAGTCCCTAAAATAGCTAGTTCGTTTAATGAAATATTAAGTGTGACTTAATCATGAGATTCCATTAAACATAAGGACATTATTCTTAAAGTATATGTAGTCGAGCTTTAATGTGAAATGGGATAACCTTAAAGCATTAAGATTATTATGTAGATAGACTGATGATCACATTTCATGGATCATGGATAAGGAGTTATCAAGTCTTAACATAGGTATAAATATTAGGAGTAATATTTATACTGGATTAACCCACTATGAGAGTACTACATAGAATGTTATGCAAAGTGTCATAAGTTACTCTCATGGTGATAGTGGTGTATACCACCCTTCGACCTGAAACCACTATGGACCCTAGATGTAGAGTCAAGTACTTTATTGTTGATCAAACATTGTATGTAATTGGATGACTATAAAGACAGTTGATGGGTACTTCATAAAGCATGTTGAGGGACATGAGTGACCTAGATGGAATATATCCATCCTGCATAACAGGATAAATGCCTAAGGGCCCAATATTGAACTGAACAAGGATGACACGGTATATGGCTTGTGTTCAATATAGACATAAGGGCAAAAGGGTAATTGTACACGCAAGCACTATCACAAAAGGTTTTGTCAGATCACATGACAATTTCGTGACTTGGGTAGCAGTGATGTGTTGCTAGATACCGCTCACTGTTTATTATGTTAAATGCATGATTTAATATAATTACCAACGTCGCGAAATCCTACAGGGTCACACACATAAGGACAGTTTGATAAGAGGTAGAGTAAATAAGGAACACTGTAAGGTACGGTGTACTTAAGTAAATATGTAACACCGTAAGGTACATTGCACTTAAGTGGAATACGGATTGTGGTAAGGTACCGCGTGCTTAAGTGATATACGGTACATCATAAGATATGGTGTGCGTGCACTTAAGTGGGCTTTTTAGCTTGCAGCCCACACAAGTGGTTCTATAAATATAACCCTTGTGCAGAAGCATAAACACTTGATGAAAATTCAGCTGTGAAACCCTATCCGTATTTTCCTTCTCTCTATTTCTCACTCAAAGCCTTCAATCGTAGCAGCTAGCACTGAGACTGAAAGAAGTTGTTCGTGGGGACTGAGTAGAGGCGTTGTTCATCGTACATTGCTCGTGATCATTCCTTCGATTCAGAATCAAAGGTTTCATCGCCACAAGAGGTAACCATTCTATCATTGATCATGATCTTTCGTGAGGATCGCTAAAGGGAAATTTTTTTAATTTCCGCTGCGTTTTGAATTGCGATTACCCTTCAGTGGTATCAGAGCCACTTACGAAACCATGCATCAAATAAGTGTTTATTTTCTATTTTTTTGTTTTAATTCGATTAAAACACATAAAAAATTAAATTAAATCGAGAAATTGAATTTTGGCATAAGGTTGTGTACGAATTGGATGATCGATATTGACTATGCTTCGGAACCGACAACAGTATGGTGAAGCAGCGATATATCGATCATCCTTAAGTTACACAAATATGATCGACCAAATTTTATATGTGATATAATTATCTCTGATGCAAAGATGGTATATTGGATATACTGCTTCTATTTCGTTCATTTAAATCGCGTAATGATCATTATTCCTTTGAGCGATCCGTGTTCATTTTCTTCAGAAACCGACTTTAGTATGGTGAAGCAGTGGCATATGGATCAATCATACTGAATTATTGATCATGGTGTTTTGACGATATGAAATTATTGCATTAGGGTTCATGACGACACAAGGGTTGTGATGTCTAAAAGGTCTGATTTTAGGGTTGTGATGGCACAAAAGTTGTGCTTTAATTTTATGGAAAGTATCAAGTGTTGATATGAAAAACGACGCCGATTCAAATGAATTAACAGGATTTAGATTAATAATAATAAAAGTGTGTTTATTATTTTTCTCTTGTGGTGATCAGTTATGGCTTTAGTTTTCCTTTATTTTATTTTGGGATTTTAAAAATACGACCTGCGTGTCATGCCTCTCTTTTAATCTCTTGATGTAACTTCTTTTCTCATCTCACTCCCTCGTATGTAAAACGAGTGTTCTTTAATGTAATGTAATGTTATGAAGAAGAAGAAGACTACAAGATCAAAGGAGGACAACCTTGGAGATCATGCTTGGAGAAGTGTAGATCGTTATTAGGTTTAGCTTAGATTCTCTCATTGGTTTGGGAGAACAATTGCGGTAGGGGTCATAACTGTTTCATTTTGTATGTTTGTTGATGCATGTGTATGTATGTTGATGCATGTGAGAGACGATTTATATGATAAATAAGCCGGTGAGATCAAACAAATGAAAATTCGCTCAAAATTGAATATTAAGTTTATGCTTTCCAAGTTTTAGAAATCATCAAGACTAATATCGAATAATGTAGGTTTCGCCTAACCTGAGGTGCATGTTCTATATTAGCAAGATGCGATGAGTTAAATGTAATATCCAATTTCTAAAACAATGGGTCAAACTTAACTAAACAAAATATAATAAGATTATATACGTTTAGAAGCAATAGTTGGAAATAATCCATATGATGGATTAGAATAAGGGGTTATTCAGCCAACTGAAATATTCGAGAATTGTATTGGATACAATTGGAAGGAATTCCTACCTAAATAGTTAAGTTTTGTGTAATCAGCCTAACGCTGACTTAAAACAAAGTGAAATATGGATCTCGATCCACTAGAAAATCTTCCAACGGGATTTTTCGAATTAAATGGTGAGGGTCATTTGGTTTGAGTAAAATAGTGGGAGCATATTTAATTAAAGGCCTAATTGAATGTGTTGTTTTAATGATACTTATATTTTTCCATTCTATTTTGTAGATTACCATGACAACAAACACATCTAACAGCATTTTGCGATCAATCCTTGATAAGGAAAAATTGTCTGGGACAAATTTTCTGGATTGGCACCGAAATCTGAGGATTGTCCTTAAACATGACAAAAAGTTGTATGTCTTAGAGACACCTGTTCCTAAGGATGAGCCTCCTAGTTCTGCTCCTAAGGCTGAAAGAGATGCTTATAAGAAGCATGTCGATGATGCCAATGAAAGTGCTTGCCTCATGCTGGCTACCATGAATTCTGAATTGCAAAAGCAACATGAAAACATGGCAGCGTTCGATATGACCGAACACCTGAAGATGCTCTATCAAGAGCATGCAAGGCATGAGAGGTTTAAAGTTTCAAAAGCCCTTTTTCAAGCCAAGCTATCTAAGGGAACCCCTGTAGGTCCCCATATACTCAAGATGATTGGGTATGTGGAGAACCTTAAAAGATTGGGATTCCCCTCAAAAAGGAGCTTGCGACTGATTTGATCGTGCAATCGTTGCCGGAAAGCTTCAGTCAATTTGTCCTTAATTTCAACATGAATGATATGGACAAAACTCTTCCTGAATTGCTAGGCATGTTAAGAACTGCTTAGCAAAATTTGAAGTCAAAAGGGAAATCCATTATGATGGTCAGTAATGGAAAAAAACATAACAAAAGGCCTACCAAGCAGGGTGGTAAATGGAAAGACAATGAAGTTGCCAAACTCAAAAATACTGCCCTGCTTTGAAGCCTAGTGGAGGTATAGCAAAGGAGGGCACTTGATTCTATTGCGGTAAGACCGGACACTGGAAGAGAAACTGTCCAAAGTACCTGGAAGATAAGAAGAATGGAGTGGAGACTTCGACTTCAGGTATTTTTGTTATAGAAATAAATTTATCTACTTCTGCATCATGGGTATTAGATACTGGATGTGGTTCTCACATTTGTACCAATGTGTAGGGGCTAAAAAGGAGTAGAGTTTTGGCAAAAGGTGAAGTTGACCTATGAGTTGGCAATGGAGAAAAGGTTGTTGCTTTAGCCGTTGGAACTTATGTATTGACTTTACCTAGTGGTTTAATAATCCATTTAGAGAAGTGTTACTATGTACCTGTAATTAGCAGGAATATTATTTCTGTTTCTTGTTTGGACAAGTTTGGTTTTTCATTTATAATAAAGAACAATTGTTGCTCTATTTATTTGAATGATATATTCTATGCTACTGCACAAATGAACAATGGATTGTATGTTCTTGATCTTGAAATGCCAATTTATAACATTAATACTAAATGGATGAAACCTAACGAGTTAAATCTAAGTTACCTTTGGCATTGTCGCTTAGGCCATATAAATGAGAAACGCATCTCCAAACTCCATAAAGATGGACTATTGGACTCTTTTCATTACGAATCATATGATACATGCAGCTCTTGTTTAATTGGAAAGATGACAAAGTCCCCATTCACAGGAAAAGGTGAAAGGGCCAATGATCTTTTGGCCCTCATACATACTGATGTATGTGGACCACTGAACATACCAGCTAGAGGAGGTTTTCAATACTTCATCATATTTACCGATGATTTCAGTAGATATGGTTATGTCTATTTAATGAAACATAAATCTGAATCCTTTGAAAAGTTCAAGGCGTTCAAGAATGAAGTACAAAACCAACTAGGTAAGAATATTAAAACTCTTCGATCAGATCGAGGCGGTGAATATTTAAGCCTAGAGTTTGATAACCATCTAAAAGAGTGTGGGATTCTATCCCAACTCACTCCTCCTGGAACACCATAATGGAATGGTGTATCTGAGAGAAGAAATCGAACCTTGTTAGACATGGTCCAATCCATGATGAGTCACGCTGATCTTCCAAACTCCTTTTGGGGACATGCACTACTAACAGCAGCTTACACACTTAACTGTGTTCCATCCAAAAAGGTTGAAAAGACGCCATATGAAATATGGAGTGGTAGGAAACCACATATGTCTTACATGAATATTTGGGGTTGTGAAGTTTATGTGAAACGACAAATTTCAACTAAGCTTGAGCCCAAATCTGACAAATGCTTATTTATGGGGTATCCTAAAGAGACAAGAGGGTATTACTTCTACAATCCTTCTGAGGGAAAAGTGTTTGTCGCTCGAACTAGAGTTTTATTGGAAAGGGACTTTATTTCCAAAGGAATTAATAGGAGGAAAGTAGAGCTAGAAGAAATTCAAGAATCACAAAGCATTGATACACCTATGGAGAAATTAGAGTAGGAACCACAAATAGTTGTGGAAGAGCAACCTGCTCAAGTAGAACAAGACCATCGTAGATCGAGCAGGAAACATCACCAACCAGAGAGATATGGATATCTCATAACTGATCAAGGTGATGTATTACTCATGGATCAAGATGAGCCTGTAACCTATCAAGAGGCCATAACTGGTCCTGAGTCTGAGAAGTGGATAGAAGCCATGAAATCTGAAATGGATTCCATGTACACAAACCAGGTTTTGACCTTGGTATAGCCTCTTGTAGGAGTTAATCATATAGGATGCAAGTGGGTCTTCAAAAAGAAGACTGGCATAGATGGTAAGGTACATACCTATAAGGCAAGACTGGTTGCTAAAGGTTATAAACAAATTCATGGTGTAGACTATGATGAAAACTTTTCACCTGTTGCAATGTTTAAATCTATTCGGATTTTACTTGCTATCGCTGCATATCATGATTATGAAATATGGCAGATGGATGTCAATATTGTTTTCCTTAATAGGAATCTTCTTGAGGATGTGTACATGACACAACCTGAAGGATTTGACATACCAGAAGAAGCCCAAAAGATATGCAAGTTACAGCGATCAATCTATGGATTGAAGCAAGCTTCCATAAGCTGGAATCTTTGTTTTAATGAAACTGTAAAACAATATGGATTCATAAAGAATGAAGATGACCCTTGTGTCTATAAGAAGGTTAGTGGGAGCATGATCGTCTTCCTGGTATTATATGTAGATGACATATTAATCATTGGAAACGATGTCCCTACCTTGTAACAAGTAAAAATTTGGTTAGGGAAATGATTTTCTATGAAGGACCTTGGTGAAGCAACCTATATATTAGGAATCAGGATCTATAGAGATATATCACAAAAACTGGTTGGCCTAAGTCATTGTACATACATAGACAAAGTGTTGAGACACTTTAATATGCATGATTCCAAGAAAGGATTCATACCTATGCAACATGGCATGTGTCTATCAAAAACACAATCTTCTTCAACTAAGGAAGAAATGGATCGCATGAATAAGATTACATATGCATCTGCAATAGGATCTATTATGTATGCCATGTTATGTACTCGACCAGATGTCTCGTATGCTTTAAGTGCAACGAGTAGGTACCAATCTAATCCTGGTGATGCTCATTGGGTAGCATTCAAGAATATCCTTAAGTACTTGAGAAGGACTAAGGATTGATTCTTGATATATGGTGGTCAGGAAGAGCTCGCGGTAATTGGATACACCGATGCTTGCTTCCAGACAGATAAGGATGACTTTAAATCGTAATCTGGTTATGTATTCTGCCTAAATGGTGGCGCTGTGTGTAACGTCCCAAAATAATTAGGGTATTTATTTAATTAAGTTATTATAGATATTCGTGAGTTAGGTGAATTTTGGTGGAATATTTTGATACCTGATGACCTGTGTTGTGGGGTATTGATGATGTTAAAGGGGTGCTGAGAGTATTTAGAAGTATGTGATGTGTTAATAATATTTTGGTAATAATAATATGATTATATGATATATATTATTATTATTATTATTTTAAAATAAAAGGAAGGGCTAAGTGGTAATTGTGCGAGGATAAGTGAGGACGAAGTTGGGAAAACATATTAAGGGTCCTAAGGGTATAGTGGATAAAAAGGAATTGGAGAGAAATGAGAAGTCATTGTTGGTACGATCATTTTGGGAGAACCGCTCTGAGGAAAAGGGAGAAGCAGAGCTAGGGCCTAGAGACATCGGAAGAATCTTCATCTAAGGTAAGGGTGGGAATTCTTTAATCTCTAAGGGTTTCATAATCTTTGTTTGAGGGTAGATAAACTTGTATGATTATTCCTAGGTGGTTGTGTTGATTTGGGAGATTGGGGGTTTTTGTATGTCAGAGGTTTGATAAGAGGAAATTGTACAATTGATCAGTTGATGTGTGTTAATTTGTGTTTATATGAATTGTTGTGGTTGTATGTGTATGCTTGAGTTATGTTTGTCGTGTTAGAATGTGTTCTAATTGATGAGAATTGATGATGTGAGATGTTGAATTTCGTTTACCATGAGTATGATAATTCTGTTTTGATTGTTGATATGTTTTCCTCCATTGTTGGGTTTTGAGGGTTGGCACATAAACATGAAGGATTGATGATTTTATGATGTATGAATGATGGGAGGATCTACAAATATGTATTTTAGGTTGCTTATAATTGTGGTATGAGGTAGGATTTCGAATTCTGAGTTTGGGGGTGTTTACGGAATCGAAATCGGAGGTCCGGAAGGCCTCCAACGTTGAAAAATGCAGAAGTCTGCATTCTGCAGGGCAATGGTGAGCGCCTTTAGGCTTACGGCGAGCACCGTGATGCCCCATCGTAGCCAGACAACTTTGGGTCCAAATACGGTTTTGATCATAACTTTTGATTCGTAAGTCCGTTTGAGGCGCCGTTCGAATCGTTGGAAAGCTGGTTTTATGTACTTTCTGTTAAAATTATTTTTAATGACAAAATTCCAACTATTCGACGTGTTGTATGTGTTTTCGTGTATGTTTCGACGTGTTAAACCGTGAAATGTGGAATTCGGTTGTGCGAATGCGTGTCGTTGTTGTGGATTGCAATGTTTGCATGTTTGAGCAGGTATATGTTGTATGTTGGGCAGTAGTGAGGTAATGTATTAGTGGTATGCTAGTCATATGCCTTACGTTGTTGTTGTATGTTGTTGTTGAGTGTAATAGTTGTTGCTTATGATGTTGCATGATGTTGTTGTTGAGTTATTGTGGCATACCGTGTAAATATAATGGTTGTTGCTTATGATGTTGTATGATGAAGTTGTTGATTAGTTATGGCATGTTGTGTTGTGTCATAACTTGTAAATGCAATAGTTGTTGCTTATGATGTGGTATGATGTTGTGGTTGAGTGCATACCATGTTGTATAAGTTGTGTGATAAGCCGTGTGCCCATGTGGGGTGTGAGCATCTTATCCAGATTCTTTGAAATAGAATCGTGTTGGTGTTGTTGTTGTTGTTGAGGTAATCGTGTGCCCATGTGGGGTGTGAACGATTACGGGTGATCGTGTGCCCATGTGGGGTGTGAGCGATCACGAATGTCGTATGCCCATGTGGGGTGTGAGCGACTATTATGAAATCCCGACGGGGATTATGACCATGAAACAGGGTTCAAATTGGTACCACATGCATTGAGTCGAGTCGTAGGTTGCTTTGCATTGCATTGTGTCATGTTGTGATGCATAAAATTGTATGCCTGTATGGACATTCTGTCATACCCCAAATTTTGACCACCAAGATTTCCCATCATTGGGCAAATAATCATCACAATATGGATATACCTACATGCTTCATCAGTCTCCTCAAAGATGTTTGAGCATTCACCACAATCAAGGATTAGGGTTTTGAGCCCTCTCAGGGCACTTAGACAGAGCATCAATCAAGAAATGACATGATATTCAACTTATCTAACCTCTCAAAACATCCATAAAGGATCAAGAGGACTCCCACATCAAGAATCAGGCACAAAGTTGCAGCATTCCAAGTGGATCAAGCCTCAAGATCGTCAGTGTCACCAAATTAGGGTTTTGGTCGACTGAGGCCTCCAGATGGAAATTTTCCTCTGGGCATGAGCCAATGCTTCAAAGCATAACCCAAGATACTCCAAGGGACCTCAGGGACCCAATCATCAATTCAATTTAACCTCAGGGGATGCATTTACCCAAAAATCAGGAATTAGGGTTTCTTGACCTAATTCACCCTTAAGTTGACTTTTGGGACAAAACATGAGCCAAGACCTCAAGACATGATTTGAGGGTCTCCAATACACTACATTGATCCATTTTCAACAATGGATTGATCCAAGAAGCCTAATCCACAAGTTTCAATTTCATCTGGACCACAATTAGGGTTTCGAGGGAAAAGTCAACTGTACCTTTGACTTTTGACCAAGACATGCGCCCAAACCTTGGGACATGATTCAATACACCCTATAACACCTATGGAATGTATCCATTAGGTTTGATTTAGGTCAAGGACTTGATTTCACAAAGGATTGTACAGTTTGGATTTCATCCAATTAAAAGTCAACTGTACAAAAGTCAAAGTTTAACTTTTTGATTTTTTGGTCAGCCAAGGTTCCCTAACCCTAAAACAATGTTAATATGTGATTTGAATCATCATTCATCAAGAAAAATCAAAGAAAGTGAGTTAACTTGTAAAAAGAGTAACCATAAAAAACTTAGAAATTTTCTAAGTTATGGAACAAAGTGGCTAGGGTACCAACTTCCAAGGATCATAACTTGAGATCCAAGCAACCATTTTGGATGGTCCAAAGATGGATTTGTAGCTCTCATTACACACTTCAAAAGTGTCAACTACATCTTATTCCAATTCTTCATGGATTTTAAGTTATGGAGTAATCAAAATGACTAAAAACATGAAAATGACATTTTTCCAACACTTAGTGAAATTTTCACTAAGTCAAAATCTGCCTTACTTTTTCCATAATGTAGGGACATTTTTCACCTTGATCTAAGTCAAACCAGGTCTAGGGGTGGACATCAAAGTTAAAGTATGCCATAAGGGCTTTCCAACAAGTACCAGATCATCTCCAAATTTCATTTGAGCAAGGAGATACAACCCTTGGAACATGGCATCCTGAACTGGTTTTAAAAGGCAGAATTGTGCACATTTGCTCGATTTGTCCAAATCTGATAAATCCAAGCCTTGTCATTATTTTGGACACATCTGAGGATTAAATCCAAGGGGGATGATCTGATCTCCAAGCCTCCAAAGTCCAAGAATCTACAAGTAGCATGCCAAACCTAAAAGGCTACAAAGATGCCAAATATCCAATTTTGTTTCCAAGTATTCAATGCATACACCAAGGTGGCATGAACTGAGCCTATTCCAACTGAATTCAGGCCAAGTTTATCTCTGAACCAAAGCTACAAAGCCTGTGCTCTAATCTCAAGTTAATGGCTAGAGGAGACTTGAGATTCCTTTTGCATAACATTGGCCAAAGGCCTGCTGCAGCCTCCATTCACTATTGTTGCCAAAAAAAACTTGACACACTATAAATAGACATCAATTATGATCAGTTTGAGTACACCAAAGCAACCAAACTGATGCTTTCCTTAAAATCCCTCTCTTTAGGCCAAAATGCCTTCTTTTGCAAGGTATCTCTGAGTTTTTGAGTTAGAGAGCAATTCCATCATAGCTCATGATCCAAACACATCCAATATGTTGTATCTAAGCTTTCCAAACTCTCATATGTGACCTGTAACACCAAAATCACAAAGTCCCCTCTCAAAACCTCAAAATTGGACTTTTTTGCATTTTTAAAGCCATGTCTAGATTCAGTCACTTTCAAAACCAGATAAAACCTCAAACACACTTAAAATATCATCCTTGAACTGTCCCAAATGATTCCCCACATCTGGAACACCATTTGAGAGAGTTGCCATATTGGTCACTTTTGCCCCTTTTGTAAGAAAGAGCTCAAACTTGTTCCTGAGGAGTCCAGCTGGTTGTGATCATTCTAAAAGCTTCTAAGGGATCAATTAAGAGTGTCTAAAGCATCAAATTACTTCTGGCACAAGAAACTTGGTAGATAGCACAAAAAGCTCCTAAAGAGGTATGCATCACAACTTGAACTCCTTGAAATATGCATTGCTTTGAACTCCACTGATCATAAACATCTCATACATGATGTATATGTTGTGTTTGAACCAATTCATCATTGTTGCGGTGAGAATCGGATAACAAGCTATTAATTAACTTGCATCGCAAAACTTTGAATTCACCACCGAGATTTGATTTATCCAAAGGAAAGGGTAAAGTTCGAAGAAAACCCTAAGAGGATCTAGGTTCGGGGGTTGGTTATACTAAGGGAAGGTATTAGCACCCTAAGTATCTATAGTACTCTACAAAAACCTCTTTTTTATGTTTGTGTTATGTTATGTTTGCTTTCTAAGATATCTATGCTAAGGTAAAGACCTTGGGGTATGTACACTAAATTTGCTCACTAAGACGTCGCATCTTATGCCCACGTATCTGACTAAACAATTAGAGCAACCGTAGTTCACCTAACTAAGGGTGAGGAAGAAACCATTGACTATGGCCAAAGTTCCAAGGGGGATGAGTATGAGTTCATGTAGAGTTTAAGAAACTCTCTAAGTCTAAGTTATAATGGGGTAAGTGAATACTCAAACTGACGAGTCTCACATAGAGTCCAAGAACTCTAACTTAATTCTAAGTTGTAAGATTGAGTGGCTATGAGGCCAAGGAGGATGCCTATAACTATGAGGTTAAAGCTTACCAATGACTATGAGGTCAAAGGTTTGAAGAAGAGATCCTATGACTATGAGGTCAAGGGGAAAAGGTGACTATGACTATGAGGTCAAAGCTAGTATCCTATGACTATGATGTCAAGGAGGGAATCCTATGACTATGAGGTCAAGGAGGATGGCTATGACTATGAGGTCAAAGCTTACCTATGACTATGAGGTTAAAGGTTTGAAGAAGAGATCCTATGACTATGAGGTCAAGGGAAAAAGGTGGCTATGACTATGAGGTCAAAGGTTGAAAGTGGCAATGACTATGAGGTCAGAGCTAATGCCCTATGACTATGAGGTCAAAGGAGGGAAAGAAATACCTATGACTATGAGGTCAAGGTTTGAAGTCCTATGACTATGAGGTCAAGGAGGATGATGAGCTATCTATGACTTTGAGGTCAATAGAGAGGCTTTCCTTTGGAAGGAAGAGGGAGATAAATCCTCTTATGAACAGGAGTTGAAAGGGATTGAAATTAAGTGAACAATATGAGTTCAAGAATTCAAATGTGGTAAACATTAATCAAGTGAAGATAACACCAAAGCATGATGTGTGCACCCATGTATAAGCATGGCAAAAGATAGATCACAATAAGCATGAATAAATGAACACAAGCATGGCAAAGTATCCAAGAACTTATGAGTGAGACAAACATATCAACACAAAGTCATCTTTTCAGGACAACTCCAAGAAATGTCACAAGGGTGATGAGGTGTTAACCAAAACTCAAACAAAGACTTACTCAAAAGTCCTCAAAATAAGGTAGATGATCACACTCAAAAAATAACTTCTCAAAAATATCCTAAAACTTCTTTAAAAAAATATCCAAGAAGTAGAAAAAAAGTTCAAAATTTAGTGTGAAACAAAATTCTTGAAATTCAAAATTATAACAAATATCAAAGTGAAAATAAAATTTAAAGAAATTAAATCAAACACTATAATATATTTTTTTGAGAATTTTTCATTGGCAAAAGATATATATATATATATATATATATATATATATATATATATATATATATATTTAAATAAGTGATATGAAAAATAAAAAGAAATTAAAATAAGAAAAGCACATAAATTAAAAAGGAGGGTGCATTCAGGAATTAACATGAACTGAACAACCAATGGCGCAGCGCATGTGGGCCTTTGGGAGGGTGCAGGTAGCGAGAAACGGAAGCCCAAGGTCCTCAAACAGAACAAATATTCAGGCCAGGACAAAAATATAACCGGGTACAAAATATTATGTGACTTACTCATCAATTGGTCACCTAAGAGTTTAAGTAACAAGCAGACAAAATAGGACCCGACCAATCTCCTTTCGCCACGCTTACATCTCAAACATGCATTCATGCAGAAAATGGGAAACTATCGTGAAATACCAGCAGGCCATGGTGAACTTGGATGTTGTTCAATCGATTACATCCCTCAATCTCACCCAAAACTTACGAAGCAAAACAACAAAGCGCAGCACTCATGAAATAGAACAACTCTAAACTTAAAATAGCTCTAAACATTAACTCAAACATGGCTGGAATGGACATGAAAACAGAGTGTTCACATTGGTATAAAACTTGCAATAAGGTGATGTATGACCAACGACTAGAACAAACAAGCACAAACTAATTCCAAACCAAGCAACACAAATGTATGGGCGAGCTGACAACCTCAAGAATGTTTAACACATGTATGTGAGCATGGAAATCATTAAAGAGAAAAAGAATAAGAAGCTTACCAATTGAGTAGGGCCACTGTTTCTGCTGCGTATGATTTTGAGAATTCACTTGACCGAGCTCCCTTTCCTTTCCAAAATGCAAGCTACTGATGGATTCTTCTTTTCTTTCTCTTGATCGCTCGAACTCTTAGAGTGGTGGAGCAGGTGATGTGTCTAGTTATGCAAGTGTAACTTCCTTCTCGAATGCTCACAAACTCCCTTTGTTTTTGTAGTACGCTTGCAACAAAAGGTGAGAGTTAAGTTGGTGACTCTCGTGTGTTCTTGTTGATGTTGTGGATGTGCAGTATTATGATGGTTCTCCTCCTTTGAACAAAAAAGAGTGATGTATACAAGTGTGGTGTTGATGCTATTGGTGTTGTGTGTTTTGATGTTCTGCTTGTGTTGTTTTATGCTCTCATTGTAGGTGTTAAAACTGTTAGTGTTGTGGCATCCTCACAAGCTTTTCTCTAGGGCAGTGGTGATAACTTGTGGAGACAATGCTTGTTCTGGCATTCGGTGTTTAGTGTTGTCGGTTTACAAAGGAGAAAGAATAAGAGAGGGTTGTGTTTTTTTTCTGATACTTGGTGCTTTAACAAGGAGAAAAGGTCTCCTTTTATAGGAGAGGCAATTGGTTAATACCCAATGGACTGCTGCTTTGTCTTGAGGGGAAAGAATTAGGGTTTGCAAGGACCACTTTTCAGTCTTCACATTTGGTCAATCCTTGGAGAAAATACCGCCTCACATGCTGCACAAGAGCCTCAGAGAATAGGATGCAGATCTGTCATGTTTCACCATCAAATATATGCATCAAAACATCTTTTGTTGTGTCATAAAAGTGAAAGCTCAAAGAGGAAATGTTTGGGATCCCCATGGGGAGACAACACGCCAAGTAAGGCTTGGTGAAAAGATATTATGAGATGTTGGCAAGAAAAGAATCAGGTTGGTTGTATTTGTATTTTAGTTCAAAATGAAACTTGGTTTGTAGTCGAAATACAAAGTCATGGACCTCTCTTTCTACACAATATCTTGTGACCTAGTGAACCAAATGAAATGGTCATTCCCTCTTTTGAAAGATGACATGAAGTAGAATGGCTTTGGTGTTTGGAAAAGTTTAGAATTTAGCCCACAAACATATGAAAAATCGTGGACAAAATTGATGTACTAAAGAGTTTAAAATCTGACTTTTCCTAAGTGTGTACACATTCCATCATGCCAACTTTAGGATGTCATAACTTGATGATCAATGCTCCAATTTGTGAGTTCTTTGGCTCTTTGAAAAGTTGGCATTTGATAGAGCAAACTTCACGTGGAAAGTGCCTTGAGATGAGGTTTGTAACATTGATAAAAATTGCCCTAAAGTCATGCACATGAGTTGACAAAAAGACTTAGAAAATTTTCTGTTATTGAATTTTTACAAATTGAAACACCCAACTTTAAAGCATCATAACTTGAGATTGGTTTATCCAAATGAGGAGTTCTACACATGCTTGGAAAGCTTGAAGAACAAAGAACAACTTTCATGTCCAAAGATTTTTTATTTGAGGCTTGGAACTAGGTGAAAAACAGCCATGAAGTAGTGTTCAAAATTGGAGCAAAAGGTTGAAAATTTCACTAAGTCCCTAAGGCATATTGTATTCCAAGTCTAATAACTTAAAAACCAAGAAAATTCTGAAAGAGGGTCTTCTTATACACTTTGAAGATCATGGAAAGAGCTTCCATTTGAGCTTTGAGTCACTCAATTTGGATGTGTGGTTTGAAAGTTATGACTGTTTCAATTTTTGCACAAGTAGTGAAACTTCCTTATTTGAAAAGTTTCAAAGACCAAACTTTTCCTTTTTTGCAAGAACTTCTCAAAACTTGACCTCTCATGCCTTAACTCATTAATGATACATGTCATGATGGATTGGGGATTTGGATGTTTCATTCTGGATCAAAATCTCAAGGGTTAGAGCCTCAGTTGAAACCCTAATTTCACCTGTGAATGCACTTGAATGATCTCTGATGATCTTGCTTCTTAAATCACATATAAGGCTCATAGATGGTCTCTAGGGATGTCTTCTATCATACGGAGTCATGTCCTAGGGTTTGAGAACAACCCTTGGTCAAAATCAAAGGCCATGATTAACTTGTCTTGACAAAAACCTAATTTGGAGGCAGGATGAACTTGTGACTCTTTGTACTAGTGATGAAAGCCAGAAGATCTTGATTTCTTGTTGTACAAGACACCTTGAATGTAGATAAGCTCAATTGGTTGATGAAGCAATCAATCCTTGACTGGTAATGACAAACCTCTCTAGTGATTCTTCAGGTTAAAACCCTAATTCCACAATTTGGTCTGGGGGTCTTTTGTTGACTTGATTTGACTCAATGTCTTGAGATCCTGGTTCCAACCAACTGGTGAATCTTTATGATGGTTGTTTGGGGGCCAGAGGATGTCTCGGGAGGTCTTGAGTCTTTCTGTGTAAACCCTAGTTTCAATACAAGAGAGACAACCCTGCAAGATGTGGGTTAGTTAAACAATGCATATATGATTGATCCTAAATGTCAATGCCAAATGTTATGACATCTAAGAGGTAAAATTTGGGGTACAACAATCATGTAATTCATGCCTGTACCATGAGATAGCACAGAAAATGCAAATGGAGGCCTATTTCAAAACCACTATCGGGTTTTAAAATGGGGACCTCATCTGAAAAAACCAAGGGAACCATTGGATTCCTTGTGAAATTCTAGGCAGGATAGACCTAAATTTTGTCCAACTCCATGGAGAAATGAGAAAGTTACAACCTTTACGTTTTTAGACCAAAACCTTGCCTTGCCTTGCCTTGGCCAGGCCTAAAACAAGGTATGCCTTATGTATTCATGGGGCGGTTTTGATACACGGATGTATCACCACCCCAGTGGTAGAAGGCGCTCACTGCAACCTAGAGATCTGGGGTTCGAATCCCCCTCGCCCCAGACCCTCTTTTTTACCATTTTTTTCCATTTTTTTAAATATTTGTCATATTATTTTAAATGATTTGGAAAATTAATTTCTCTCTCAATTTTAATCATTTTTTATTGGTTCTTTTTCTGAAAAATCACAAAAATATTAAAATATTTTATTCTACAAAAAATCATATTTATATTATTATTTTAATATAGTTGGTATTTTTGTAAATAAATTCATTTTTATTGTTTTTTAAACATTTTAAAAGTGAATTTTTATCTTGAAAAATCAAAACCAAATGAGTTTTAATTCATCTTGTGATTAAAACATCATTTTTTTCAATTTCAACTAAAAATCACAAGTTGTTTATTCAAACTTATTTGGTGTCTCATCATTTTAATAAATTTTCTTTGAATAAATACTTTAAAAAATGATGAAATTAGGGTTTCTTCGATTTTCACCCTAACAAATCTTTTTCAAACACTCATGGGCCTCTATCAGAGTGTATGACCCAACCCCTTTTCAACCAAAACAATTTTGGGCCTCAGACATTGTATAAGTCCCAACACCTTTTCAAAAAAACCTCGGCGCGATCGCCAGTTCAAAATCAAATAACCTGGGCCTCCCCTCGTGTTGTAAGTCCCATATTTATTTTTCAAAACAATCCTTGGGCTTCTCCTTGAGTTGTAAGACCCAACCCTTTTGTAATAAACCTCTGCGGGCCTCAGTCATTATATAAGTCCCTTTGCGATTTTCAAAACAACGGTGCGATCACTGTTAAACCTTGGGCCTCTCCTTGAGTATAAGCCCCAATAATCTTTTCAAAACAACTTCCCTTTTGATTTAGATTCAATATATATGTTGTTATCAAAACTTTCTTTAATTTCTTTGAACAACTAACAATACAACATGGAAGCTTGCTCGCCAGTAAGTTTTAAACAACTTTCATTTACTCGCTTTCATATATATATATATATATATATATATATATATATATATATATATATATATATATATATATATATATATATATATATATATATATATATATAATTGCATTGTGGGAAGCTGCGCACTATAAGTTTTCTTTCATATCCTTTTAAATACTTATCATATATCAACTGTATATATACTAGTATAGTTATTTAGAGTTTTCCCCGACAACTAGGTCTAGAACTAGGTAAAGCCATGTTGGTCACTCTTAAATACATTCAAAACTAGATCCCCATAGGATTTCCAGATACAGTCTTGCCTTCTCTTGGGCTTAAACAATATGGAACAAAGAGAAAAGCAGTATTCTTCGTGAACCTTTTCTCAGGCTGTCACCCCTAGAAATTGTCAAAGAAATTCTACTCCCTGTAGCGAGCGATTTTGGACGCGATTGCGAAGCGCTATCACTCTTTGGTGTCTACAGCTCGATTCATTTTTTTATCCTATTAAAGCTGATGAAGGAAGGGAAATAGATGTCTCAAATTAACCCTGCTTGCAAACTGAGGTTAAACAGCGGTCTGTTAGGTTACAGATGCTACAAAGATTCGGGGTCTCTATCGGGTTTATTTTTTTAAAAGTGGTGTTCGGTTTAGATGTTAGGACAGATGCTTCTTGATAGATATGTGAGAGTATGGGATTTTGGGTTTTTGTTTAGTGTGTTCGCTAAGATTTTACTTTCAATCTTATGCCTACGTATTCCTGTTTACCAAAACAGGGAAATCAGAGCGTTCGTAGTTCCTCCTATTCTATGGGAGGAAATGGTTGTTTTGGTGTCTTGTTCAAAGCCTAAGACGTGAAGCGAAAGGTGTTTGTATCTTGTTCAAAGCCCAAGATATGAAGTGAAAGGTGTTTGTATCTTGTTCAAAGCCCAAGATATGAAGTGAAAGGTGTTTGTATCTTGTTCAAAGCCCAAGATATGAAGCTGACAGGTCTATTTGTATCTTGTTCAAAGCCCAAGATGTGAAGCTAAAGGTGGTTTGTATCTTGTTTAAAACCCAAGATGTGAAACTGAAAGTTTCATCTTTGGAGAGGATTTGTCTTCTCTAAAGAGGGGTTTGTTTGTCACAACTGTTTATAAAGGAGAATTACTTTAACCGGGATATGTGAATCCGGCAATGCCATAATTTCCTTTATAGGGGGTTTCCAACCTAAAGGAGAAGACTTTAACTCAGTGTAGAGCAATGCTATCTTTCCTTAGGAATTTCTCATGCTAAAAGAGGGACAGTGGCATGGATGTAGATAATCCAGAGGCTTGCCGCTTACATCAATTAGATGAAGGGGAAGGAGTTGTTGATGTTTGTGTACTGTGAGCGAGGCACAACTTTGATGCTAAAAGGTTGATTGGATCAACCCATGGTTTTCTTATACAAAGCCTAAGAGGAGGCTATTATGTGTCTCGTACAAAGCCCGAGAGAGAGGTTAAAAGGTTTTGACTCAACGGGGGAATCTTTGGGTATCTCGTATAAAGCCCAAGATGAAGGCTATTTGACTCAACAAGAGAGTCTTTTGTATCTCATACAAAGCCCGAGAGGGAGGCTAAAATTTGTTTGGCTCAATAAGAACCTTTTTATATCTCGTATAAAGCCCGAGATGGAGGCTAAAGGGGTGATTGACTCAACGAGGGAGTCTCTTATGTGTCTCGTACAAAGCCCGAGAGAGAGGCTAAACGTTGTTTGACTCCACTGGGGAGAATCATTGTATAAAGCCCAAGAGAGAGGCTAACTTCACTGGAGAAGGATCATTATACAAAGCCTAAGAGGAGGCTATGGTTACTATTTCAGTTGAGTGACAGGTCCAGTATACTGATTTAAAGAGAAAATCAGTTCTTATATGAGTAATGTTTGCACTCAGGGATTTTGATTCGAGGATCAAGGTTATTTCCTTTTCTTCCAGGAAATGGGAAATCCAAAGGGTATTGAGACTGTCCGAGTCTACGGGGTTCCTTCCTATTTTTGAAGGGTGCTTGAGAACGTCTTTGGGACTCAAGGGTTTTAGACTGTCCAAGTCTAGAGTTTTATCTTTTGTACTATGCTTTGAGAAACAGTAGTAGACTCTTGGAAAGGACTGTTCTATGAAGATGACTAAGTCCTGTTCCTATACCTATAGGAGGTCGTCGGGACAATTTGTACGAAGCCCAAGAGGAGGCTGGAAGCTTTTAAGAAGCTGACGGGTCCTTGTATGAAGCCCAAGAGGAGGCTATCATTCCCGGAGGAAGATATCATTATACGAAGCCTAAGAAGAGGCTGTGAATACTTCTAAGAAGCCGACGGGTCCTTGTACTAAGCCCAAGAGGAGGCGGGGATGCTTTTAGGAAGCTTGTGGGTCCTTGTACGATGCCCAAGAGGAGGCCGATGCTTTTAAGAAGCCTGTGGGTCCCCAAACCCCGAGAAGTTCAAGGCAAGTTATTCACAAGGAATAGATCAAGTCAGGAAAGTTCGAGAATTTGGAAGAAACTCAAAAGATGCCATTCACAGAGAAAAGATCATCTCTGGGGAATAGAGTTTCTTGACAAGTGCTTTTAAGAAGCCTGTGGGTCCCCAAACCCCGAGAAGTTCAAGACATGCCATTCACCGAGAATAGATCAAGCCAGGAAAGTCCGAGAATTTGGAAGAAACTCAAGAGATGCAATTCAAGGAGAAGAGATCATCTCTGGGGAGTAGAGTTTCTTTAACAACTTCTACGAGTGACAGTCTATGAAAGGGTTCACAGAGAATGCTACCTTTCATATCTCCATATTGTTTAACCCCAAGAGGAGGGAAGACTGTGTCTGGTAATCCTATGGGGATCTAGTATTGACTATTTCTAAGAGTGATCAACTGGCTTAATACTAGACGTAGTTGCCGGGGAAACTCTAAATATCTATACTATTATTACACAGTTGATATGAGTTTATGAAAGAAGACTTACAGCGAAACAGCCCCACAATACAGTTATATGCATATGAAAGCGGTAAATGAAAGCATATAAACACTTACTCGGTTGTAAAGCTTCCATGCTGTTTAGTTAGTTGTTCAACAAAGAAAGATTGAAAACAACAGTATATTCAAAATCAAAGGAGAAAGTGCTTTGAAAAAGAAAGATTTGGGGCTTACAGCTCAAGGAGAGGCCCAGTTGACTTTTCGTTTGAAATGGCGATCGCGCCGAAGTTTCCTTTTAACGCAGAGGGACTTATACAATAAGTGAGACCCAAAATTGTTTTGGTTAAAAGGGGATTGGTGTTGCACCCCAAATTTTACCCTCATTTTTCTTGCTATTTGTTTTTTATTATTTATTATTTATTACCTTTCTCTTTATTTTAATTTGATATTTATCTTAGCACTTATTTGCTCTGTGACTAGGTTAATTTCAATTTGACACCATTTTATTTTATTTGAGTTGTTTTAATTTCATTTAATTTAAATCAATTTTATTTAAGTCAAATTCTAATTAATTAGGCTAATTATCCTTTTAGCTCCTTTTAAATTAGTTTTTTAATTTAAATGGTAGTATTCTATTTTATTAACTTTGCTATGTATTTTGGTGAGAACATTTCCACGTGGCATTTGGTTTCCCATTCTTTTGTTTTGGACCAATGAGAATTGAATTTGTGGGGTTTGACTTTTCAACCTTCCTTCCAACCATTGAGAGCTTGACATGTGGCATCCAAGAGGCCAAAGGAGACCAAATCCTTTTTCCTTCTTTTGTTCTTGCTGAAGAATTAGAAACAAGGAAGAAATTTCGGTTGTAGCTTGTATCAATCCAATCATCAACCATTCAGATTGCAAGACCGTTGGCGCGGGTTCTCCAATTTTGAATCTCCTAACATATTCCTCTTCGAGCTCATCCCTGTTTTGTGCAGAAAATGGTTCAGAGAGGACATACCGTTTCCAACATACGACTGTTTCGTCTGCAAACCTGTCCACACTACCTCCAATCTTTGCTCCATTTGGTATCTCTCTCAACAGCATCAATGGGAGAGTTCTGAATTCATTCGCCAAGTGATGACTACGCCCTTGCACGTCTGAGATGTCACAGCGCATTTCTCTCCCAGAATTAGACCAAGCTTGGAATTCAAACGAAAACCCTAGATGATTCAGCTTATGCCCACCAGCTGCTTGAGAACTTGACCCGGCCCATATGTCTCTCAACAACCTAACACTTTGCCTATTTAAAGAGTCTCGTTTCAGTTCTGAAGACACCAACAACCATTCACAAAAACACTCAGAAAATTCTTTGCAATTCCATAAGTCTGGGCAAGCAAGTTGAAGGAGTCTCTTGGCGTGCTTGAGAGTAGAAGACAGCTATCATCTTTGAAGATAGTGGATTGATTCCACTTGGTATCATGTCCTTGTCCCTACTTTGATAATGCTCATATAAACACTGCCATATTGCATTTCATTTCTTACATGCTCATCTATTTGGCATATGTGTGATCATATGGTTTATGTACTCGTGCCTTGAATCTTTTTCCGGAAATAACGCTGTTACATTATGATGCACATGAATGCCTTTGAGTTATGCTACATCTGACTTTTGTTCTTTAAATGGCTGCTATTAGGAATTTTTCATTGTGATGTGGTTTAATGCTGCTAAAACGCTTGGTTATCATGGACCTCTGCTTGTAATTCTGATGTATTCTTAGGTTTTAGCTATCTTTGTTATTGCTTTGATGACTGTCTATATTGACAAGTGATCCTTGTTCCGTTATGTATCCAGTTATGGTGTTTGCCTTGTTATTATGAATGTTTGTACACACCACTGCCTCTACATTTGTTGTTGTATGACCATGTGTCGTGTTTAGCCTGTTTAGCATGTGTAGGTCATTGACTTGTATCACATCCTGTTGGTTTGAGTTTATTGCAATACTTGAACAATTGAATCCTAATATGTGTTGCCTTGAGTTGTGCTATTATATGTCTAGATGTTTTACAATCTGCCATACTATGTCTCTCCAAATTGTATGTGTTAAAGCTTTCCTTTGAACTGACAACAGCCAAGCCCTGTCTTATTGATTGTACCATGCTCATAATGTGTATATTAGCATTATTAAGTCTGACTCCAAGCTTTATCTCTGTGATACCATAAGGTTTGACTGTATGAATGTGCTTGCCCTATCCTTGCTTACGTGTGCTTAAGTGTTGTTATGGTTTGAACTTATGGAGTAAATAATGTTCTTCATTGGTGTGCATATATGCTTGATGATGTTCCTATTTTGTTCAAAGTTAGAACTATGATGTTATGCCCCTGTCTACCTCTAAATGTTACCATTTAAATAAGTTTGTCTGTCATACTGTCTTGACCTTATATGTGCTTGCTTTCCACCATCGTGATGCTTGTGTGTTTGTCACTGTGAACATTTTGTGCTGATGTTAACATGATAATGTAGTTTCCTAAGTATTTATTGTTTATGCCTAAGTTGCTTCTTGATTCAGATGACATGACTATGTTTAGACTATTGTTGTTAACTTCATAACTGTGACATGCTTTGTTGTGGATGTATGTATCAACTGTCAGTAGTTCTTTAGTCTCTGTTTCATTGACTGATTAAATCACCTTGCTGTTCATGTTAAGCTGATTTCATGATGTATAGCTGTTTTGTTTGATGCCTAATTTTATGTATCATGATTGTCTTATGAATTATCATGCCTATGTTTGAGTTCAATTATAGCTATGTTGCTTGCTTGCTTTATGCCCTAAAAATGTCTTGACTATGGCTACTCCCCACCGTGTTTAAACTGCTGTAATAGACACTGTTAAATGTTGCATCTTACACCTCACTTGCTTTATACTTATTGATGCTTAATTCATGAGTTCAAACTTATGGCATGTATGCTTATTTTGAGTATTTGTACCCACATCTGCTAAGACCTGTTTTCAAACTTTCAAGCCAGTTCTCCAAAGTGTGAAAACTGATCATTGCTTCTCTATGTGCTATTACCTTAATTGAACCACCATCTATGTTGATGTTTATAAGGTTTCTATATGTTTGTGTACACATCGTTTTTTAGCTGTTTACTTTGTATGTCCTTAATTGATAAAAAACATATGATTTGTTCAAAACATTTGTACTGTCTATGTGTGCAAATTTTGACCAGTATGCAAAATCTTGTTTTAATGTGAGTAACCATTACTGTCTTAAGCTGTTGATCTGCCAAGTATTATGTATGTGTATAGCTTGTCCTGCCAATACCATCATTGACTTACTTTCAAGTGTTCATACATGTCTCACATCATGTTAATTGTTCCCCTTTTATGTCAAATTGATGAAGTATGCATAACCTGTTAGAGTCTGTACTTCAGTCTATACTTACGAGCTGTATATCTTGATGAATTCTGTTTGTTTGAAAATTATGAACCAAATGTCTTCAAGCAGTATGTGCACATGTTTTCTTTAAAGTTTTATGGATTATTCACCTTGTCCCATGAGTTTCGACTATCTTCTAGCAAAGCATCTGTTATAGATACATCAATATTATGTTTATTTTGCAAATTGATTGATTAACTTTTGACTTGTTGTTGGTCTTGTGCCCACTTGATATCATGCCTTGTATTGTCTACTCTATGTCTTCTATCTTACCACTTGATATCATGCCTTGTATTGTCTACTCTATGTCTTCTATCTTACCACTTGATACCATGCCTTTGCTTAAATTGTCTTGAACTTAGGTCTGCATTAACTGAACTGATGGTATGTTTGTTTCTTAAGTTCAGAAATCTGTCATAAGGACTGAAAACTGTTGAATTTTTGCTCTAAGCCATGATATTTATAATCTTGGTATGTACTCACAATCCACATGTTGCTTTGCTGCTGCCTGCTAACTTGCGACAAGATTGATTTATTCACTATGCTACCAACATGATTCCATGCTTATCTTGCATGCCTATGTTTGTTTCTTTTGATATGTATATCCTAACTGCCTGTCCAATACTAGTAAATGGCTTGTCTTTTGATCTATCATCACTTACTTGAGGTTGTCATGCTTTGATTATACGCCCTGCTTTGTTTTGATTCACTAGTTTGTTAGATTAAATTCCTTGAATGTTTAAGTTCCCTTGATGTTATAACCATTTGCTTAGACAATTGTTGGTTTGGTATGGCTGCTGCATTTGTTGCTGGTGAGAAGTTAGGGCGTGCGCATGTTTTGTTATTTGGGAATTCAGGAAGCGGGTTGCCTTATATATTTGTTGAATCATATAATAACTGGATGAGGGCGTAGCACCGCTGGTCCAGGAGGAGAGTTATAAGAGTTGTTTATGCTGAGGACGGGGGTTCGATCCCCTCGCCCAACCTTTTTTTTATTTTCCTGATTTGCGCTTGTTTTGAATATATGTGTATCCTACCCTTCTCTTGTCAAGGCGCGCGCATAGCCCAGTTGGCTGTGGTTTGGTTTTGTTTGATTCAAAGGGCGCGGGTTCAATCCCCACGGTTGCAACTTTCCTTTTTATCACTTAGTTATTTATTTCACTATTTTAAACTTATACTTAATTTCTAAAATATCTTAACTTGTTTATTCCTTTTTTTTTTCTTTCTTTTGCTTCATTTTCCTTATTAAGCCTTTTTCCATATATAAAAGAAAATTATCAAAAATATGTAATTTTAAGACTTTATTCTTGATTAAGTTTAAGATATTCATTAAGGTTTTATTGCACTTTCTTATTCATCATGCCATGTTGTACCTAATGTGTTTGATCATTATGTGTTTAATTCTCACTTTGCTTTGACATCTTGATTTTCATCTTAATCTCATATTTGTATTCATGTCTTTTATATCATTTTATTATCTCTTTAATATTTTATCAACTTTTCTCCCCCATTCCAAAGGAAGGTTAATAGTGTTGACTCTTAAAGTCATAGCCCCCATCTTGACCTAAGTAACCTCTTAGGAAGAAACCTTGTTTCTTGGCCTCATCAGAGACATAGAAATTATAATTAGCTTTAGGGAGAGTTCTTCAACTCTTGGTGATATTCATCATAATGAATTTATCACTTTCCCTATTGACTAAACCTCAACATAGGTCCATTTCAACTAGATTTAGAGAGTTCCTAAACTCTACAATGAGCTTGTACTCATTTCCCCTCTGAATATTGACCATAGTCAATCATTCAGTAGAAGCAGAACTACGCATACTCTGATTCTATTCCCGAGGATACGTAGGCGTAAAGTGCGATGCTTTATCGAGTATACTTAGATACTAACCCCTAGGGTTTTTCAACCTTTAGCATAAAACCTTAGCAAACATAAGATAACATTAACAAGAGGTTCCCGTAGAGTACTACGGACGTTTAGGGTGCTAATACCTTCCCTAGGCGTAACCAACCCCCGAACCTTAGATCTCTCCCCTTTAGGTTTTTCTAACGATCTTGAACCTTTCCTTTGGATAAATCAAAGTCGATTGTAAAAGAAATATGATGCAAATTAATTAATAATTTGTTATCCGATTTTCACCGCAACAGAAATGGCGACATCACTGGGGAGAAGTAAGGCCTACAGCTGGTCCTTTCCTAAGAGGGTTAAGCCTACCTTTGTTTCATGTTATTCATGTTTGCTTATTTACTTATATGCTTACCTGTTTGTATATCTGTTCTATGTTTTGATTATCCTGTCTGATTTGGGTTGATATCTATGAGTGAGATAAATCCTATACCCGGATTTAAGCGTACCCTTATTATAGGACGATGGTATTCAAGGAAGCTTTGAGGGAGTCGAATCCTGAAAGGTCAAATTGATAAACACCATCACTCAGTTGAGGCCCTCTCGAGAGTCTAGTTATGTTGAACGATCCTATTCGTGAAAGCGTGCTACTCTCGACCTAGGAGCCCGGGATATTGAGAACCGTAGTTACCAAACCCAACTTAAGCCTTTTAGATGTAGTGCGGTGACCATGATGGAGTCTATTTCTGACTTGGTTGTCACGTAATACTACACTCAGACGAGATCCTCTTAAGAATTTTATCGACTACCAAGTCATCTGGGAAATCTTTAAAATCCGAAAGATGGATTGTAGACTCTGGGAACTTCTTAGAACCTTGTTTGGCAGGTGAAAACCAATAGAACACACCAATGGGAAGGGTAAACCTTTGGCTCCATGCTTAACCTTTTCCCCTTTGCCTTTGTTTGTTTGTGCTCTATGTGTGTTTGTTGCATCCATATAGCATAAGCATTCATGTTGCATTTGTTTCATGGAACTCAGACCTCTTTTCTTATATCAGAGAAGATATCATGGATAGCTCAAGAAGAAACACTATCAAATACACTTTCAAAAGTCCCAAATTGGATGACCTAAGGAAATTGGGAGATTCGTTAACAGACCCTGAAGGATTCATAAGCATATATGGAAAATTGTGTGTCTTATTAAGGAAGACTATTGATGAAGGACTTCTCTCAACTTTGCTCCAGTTTTATGATCCAAGATATCACTGTTTCACATTCCCAGACTATCAGCTCTCGCCCACCCTTGAAGAATACTCTCATATAGTTGGTTTGCCTATCAAGGATGAGTCCCGTTTTCCATCTTTGAGAAGGATCCAAAAGAGGAAGAGATAGCAGAGAAGACTTATCTGGAGTTGGTTGACATCAAAAGCAATTTGACTTCTAAGGGAGGAATCTTTGGGTTAACTGCCAAGTTTTTGATTGAAAAAGCCAGATACTTTGCTAAGAGTTCCAACAGAGATGCCTTTGAAGCTGTATTTGCCTTGCTCATCTATGGACTCTTCTTGTTCTCGAACATTGACAACTTTGTAGACCTAAATGCAATCAAGATTTTCTTAAAGAAGGACCCAGTACCTACTTTACTTGCCGAAGCCTAACACTCAGTCCATACAAGAAATGCTCATAAGAATGGACAGATTATTTGCTGTGTCTCCATACTATATAGATGGTTTGTTTCCCACTTACCAAAGAAAGGCGCAATCTGGGATTCCAAGAAAGGATGGTGGTCTCAGAAGGTCATGGCACTCTCCCACGCAGATATTGATTGGTATAATAGGGTGTATGATGGGATCCTGATTATAGATAGTTGTGGAGACTTTGGTAACGTGCCTCTGCTTGGCATCAAAGGAGGTATCAGTTACAACCCTGTGCTGGCGCGACGCCAATTAGGGTATCCTTTAGAAGACAAACCTCTCAGTGCTCATGTGGAAAGTATCTACTTTGAAACATATGACAAGAAGGAGGAGCAAAAGGAGCTGATCTTGAAGGCTTGGGGTAGCAAGCTCAAAAGAGGGAGAAGTTCTATAGGAAGACCTAATTGTGTGTCCTTGGAGCCCTACCTCCAGTGGGTCAGAAGAAGAGCTATAGAGTTGAAGATGCCCTACAAAAGACAAGAACCAATCACCTTGAAGAAGGAGCCCGTGTTATATTTCATGTCAAAAGAAGAAGAACTGGAGATTTCTCTAAGACAAGCCCAGAGGTCAGAAGAAGCCTGGAAGCTCAAGTATCAAGTGGTCGTTGAAGAGAATCTGGAACTCCAGAAGCAGCTGCAGATCAAAAATGAAGAGTTGCTCTCCTACAAGAAAAGAAAAGCCCAAGAAGATCCAAGTTCCTCGATCACTCAGCCTCCCGCTTGGAAATCCATTCTTGACAACCTCGTCACAGAAAGAGATCAGATGGAGAAAGAAATCAGAAGACTCAACACAAGGCTTCTAGGAGGACTTCCTTAGGACTTTCTAGCTTTTATTTAGCTTATGTTTAGGGCTTTTGAAAGTTGTATCAACTGTTGTAATTCGCTTTTATTTAATGAAATGAGGTCTTTTGACATCTCTTGATATTTTGCTAACGTCTGAACTCCCTGAAACTTTGCATTGCATTGTACATCCCTGCTAAACTATCAAGTTACTAATCTTGTTTTGCAGACTTTGTAGAAATGGATGCCGCGGGAAAAAGAGTTTGGCCTTACTTCTTTGAGTTTCCAGAAGTGGATCGTCTGCTATGGTTAGGAGAAATGATTGAAGACCAGTCAGCCTTCGCTAACAGATATGGGTGTGTCATACCCCTGATGAAGACACCAGTAACTGTGGGACCTCTTGAAGTCCTGGTCCAGCTGTATCACCCAGCATACCGTTGTTTCTTGTTCCCTGAATTCCAGTTAGTGCCAACCTTGGAAGAGTTTTCAGCCATGATAGGGATCCCAATCAAGGAGGCTCCTGTCTTTTCTGGAATCGAAGAAGAACCTTCTGCCAGAGACATGGCCAGACTAACCAGAATCAGGCTATCTGATGTCCAAGCTAACTTGACCAATAAGGGAGGAAAGCGTGGGTTGCCAGCGCAGTTCTTGATGGAGAAAGCTCTATACTTCAAGAATAGGGGAAATGAAGTTTTGTTTGAATCAACTTTAGCATTGATGATATATGGTCTTTTCCTGTTCCCGAATGCCAAGGATTTTGTGGACACCCAGGCCATTCAGCTGTTTACAGTCAACAATCCGGTCCCGACGCTGTTGGCTGATGTTTACCATTCCATGTAGACCAGATATATGAGAGGCAGTGGGCTAATTGTTTGATGTGTGGCCCTCTTCTACAAGTGGTTTGTTTCTTATTTGCCGAAGACCCCAACTTTCTGGGAGATTGAAGACTGTAAGGTGTGGTCTAAGAAGTTGATGGAACTGAAGCATACCGACATTGAATGGTATGATTCAACGGACGAGGGAATCACCATAATCGTTAGCTGTGGGGACTGCCCCAATGTGCCTCTCATGGGAAGGAATGGTTGTATCAATTACAACCCTGTCCTCGCTCGCCGTCAGCTGGGTCACTTGAAGGAAGGAATCCCAAATAAAGAAGATATGCAGATGATGTTTTACGATGAAAGGGAAGGTTTTTAGATGAAGATGCGCTTGAGTTGCACTTGGCGCCATATCAACAGACAGTTGTGGAGATCTGAATGCCCGGTCACAAAGTCTCATTTGCAATGGTCTCGTGACATAGCCCGAGTAATGATGAAACCACGCCCTCGTCACGAGTCCCCTACTAAAACAAAGTAGAGGATGATGGAGGAGTTAGGAGAGCTGGTTCTCGCAAAGGTAGAAACCAAGGAGTGCATCATCAAGATAATGAGAGTAATTAATGGAGAAGAAGGATCGTCAATCGGCGGATTCAATTTCTAGTGTTGTTGTTGACATTTGTGATGTTGTTGTATCTTTTCATTTTGTTGTATCTCTACTTATGTACTTGGAGTATGAGAATACCCTGCTCCAGATGTAATGTTTGCCAAACTCTTAATGAAGAAGTTGTTTTATCAAGAATCTATTTTCTATATTATTTGCAAGATGTCTTTGGTTTCTTGATAGTTTAACTTGCACTTGCATTTGCATCTCATTTGCATCTTTGCATGTGCACGCGCATTCTTCCGTGTCTCATCACCGTTTTGTCTTCTTCAGAACCATCACCCTGATCTCTCTACATTTGTTACAACATCCAGACTTGGTTTGAAGAGGAAAGATGTCTGATAATTGTGAGAATCTGGACCAAGTCAATGACGAGCTCAATGAGTTGAGAGTAGGCATGGGGCAGATTATGGAAGTTTTGCATGTTATACGAGCAAAAATGGATACTCAGGCTACTGTAGTCTCAGAAATCGTCACTACAACTGTTGAGCCGCCAGTCATACCTGCTGTGGACACTACTTTAGGGATGTAGTTTGAGTTTATATGGGCCACAGCTCCTCAGTCCACCCAACAAACTGCACCTTTGATTGTTGAAAACCAACAAGCTATCCCGACTTATACTCCACCTGTGATTCAGACCCAGTTTCAGCCCGTTTTCCAGAATCAACATCATTTTATTAATGATAACGTATCCATGGAAGGGGACGACAACAATGAGAAATTAAGGGCCAGTATGGAGATTATGCAGAGAAAGCTGAAGGCCATGGAAGGAGATAATGTCTTCAGTTCTGACCTAAGGGATATGTGTTTGGTCACTGACTTAGTAATTCCACCAAAGTTCAAATTACCAAGCTTCGAATTGTACTCTGGCGCCACGTGTCCTAAAGCACACTTGGTCATGTATCTCCGAAGAATGGCGGCATATATGGATAATGACTAGTTGATGATCCATTGTTTCCAGGACAGCCTGAAGGGCGCTGCCGCAAAGTGGTATTTAAGCTTAGACCAGTCTCAGATTAAATGTTTCCAAGATGTTATGGATGTCTTCATAAAGCATTATAAGTATAACTTGGATCTGGCACCTGATCGTAGGCAACTTTTGACCATGACTCAGAAGAACACTGAATCGTTCAAAGAATATGCTCAGAGGTGGAGAGAGACTACATCACAGGTTGAACCGCCATTAACTGAGAAGGAACTAGCTGATTGGTTTGTAGACACTGTGAAACCTGAATTCTACGAGAAAATGATTAGCAACATTGGCGCCAATTTCTCTGACATCATTGCAATTGGTATGAAAGTGGAGGCAGGTCTGAAAAGTGGAAAGGTGGCCAGTTCACCTAACAGTGCTACTAGTGCCGGTTCCAAGAGGTCTCCAGGCAATTTTGATAAGAAGAAGGAAGGCGAGACTAACGCTGTCATGACAGGGAAGAAACAGAGTCCTAGTTGGAAGCGAGCTCTTTTCCAACCACAGCCAGGTCCCAGTTTTCCCCAACAGCCAGCTTACGCTATGCAATTCCCACAGCAACCATACGTGGCATCTGTTATGCCCACCTTTAATCATCCGGTAATGCAACAGGCTCCTGTTTCCCAGCCACAAAATCAGCAACAGTGGCCAAAGAATCAGAACCAGAATTACCAGCAGCAGCGGCGGCCAGCGCCACAACAAAATACCCCGCCAAGAAAACAGGCAGTAACACCAAATTTTCCACCCATACCGATGACCTACACAGCGTTGTATCCTTCGTTGGTGGAGCAAGGGTTAATTGTTACTAGGCCATTGGGGCCACCCTCTGAAAATTCTATGCAGTTTTACAACCCTAATGCAACATGTGCCTTCCATCAAGGAGGGGTAGGTCATGACTTAGAAGGATGTTTGGCATTGAAGAACCTAGTGAAGGGTCTGATAGAGAAGAACATTCCGTCTTTCGTTAATAGCCAACCAAATGTGAAAAGCAACCCTTTGCCAACCCATGGGTCAGCTAATGATATTGAAGATGAGAATGAGGAAGTATTAATCTCAGATGCAGCACAGATTAAAACTCCCTTGAGAGTGTTTCACGCCAAGTTGTTCAGCGCCGGTTTGGTCGAGGTTTGCCATAATGTTTGTGAAGAGTGTGATGGTGCTAGTGAAGGGTGTCCGTTGGTCCAAGGTGATATTTAGCGTTTGATTAATGAAGGTTTCTTACAGGTTTTCAGGAAGGAAAACAGAATAGCAGTGATTGAGCCAGTGTTCAACTTGCCAAAACAAGTGTCGTCATTTGACGAAGAAGAGTACACATCAGTAGTTCCTGTGTTCAACAATCCAGGGGCAAATACCGTGAGTCCTGTTTTTAGGCAATCAGCTCCAAGATTTAACAGGCCTGAAGCTGCTGCTCCTGTTAATCGTGTCAGGCAAAATAACTTACCAAAACCAGTCCCATTTAGGTTCAGAGGAACCAAAGCAGTGTCGTGGATTTATGAAGACATTACAGGTGAAAGGAAGAAAGAAGAGATGATCCCAAGGAAAGAGGTGGGGGTCGTGATAGAAGAACCGGTCCCGAGGAAAGAGGTGGGGGCTGATGAGAAGAACGTGTCTAATATAGTAGGAACAGGGAGAATGATGAGGAGTGGAAGGATTTGTCCCCCTATGAGCACAGAAACATCCAAAAAAGAAAGTGTTAGTCATGTACCTGCCAACGATAAAGGAAAAGAAGTAATCTCCAAAGAAGATGACGAAGAGTTCCTTAGAATAATAAAAAGAAGTGACTACAGGATTGTGGATCAGCTCCATCAAACCCCATCAAAGATTTCTGTTTTATCTCTGCTAATTAATTCACCAGCCCACCGATCTGCACTGCAGAAGGTTTTGGCTCAGGCTCATGTAGCTCAAGATATCACCACTGGGCAGTGTTGCACCCCAAAATTTGCCCTCCTTACTTTATTTACTAACTGGCTTATGTTGCATTGCATTTTGCATTATCATGTGTGCATATCATTGGTTCTTAGCATGGGGTCAAGGTGCCTGAGGCAGTGCTTCAGAGGGTCAAACAAGAGTCCTGGTATTGTCCAAGAGAGCTCAGGTGGATCATCCTCTCCTAACCAGTGCATAGATTAGGGTTTTGAGATTCTTGGGTTTATTGCTTCAATGGGCAAGTTCCTAGGGTTTTTATCATCATCAAATGGTATATCCTATCTTTGTTGGAGAAGATACACATCATATTCAGAGGAATTTGGATTTGGAGACTGTGTTATTTCCTCCTAGACTGAGGGTGCCACAACTAGGGTTTGCTACAAAGTCAGTTTATTTCTGATTTTTTTGGGCAAGACTTGATTCTATGGTATTCCTTGGGTCCCTAATTACCTAGGGATGGGAGGTTGTCCATCAGTTTGGTTCAGGAGAAGTTCGATTGGCCAATGGATTGAAAATCAGGTGAATGGGGTAAAAGTCAACAGTGAGAGGAGAAGTCAACTGTGGAATTTTGACGTTCTCTCCAAGGTTTTCAAGGTCTCACATCCTCATATGGTCTCCAGGGGTCAAGTTTCATACATATTTATCAGGAATCAGGAGTTGGTGCAAAGTTTCTAAATTTGGAAAGTGACCTATAATGAAAAGTTTCCATTTTTGGCAAGTTCCTGCACTGCATTCAACTTGACTTTTCACCATCAAGAAAGCTTCAAATAAATTTTTCTCCAACATGAAAATTGAATATCTTTTTCTCCTCTTTCCAACAAGTACTAGTGGGTCTCCATATCATTTGTGGAACTCCAGTTATGATCAAAAGAAGGCAAAGTTGTTTTTAGGGTTTTTCATGATTCCATTTTCACAACTTTGGGCATAATGACCTATAACCAATTCCATTGCTTCATGCCACATTCTAATATCAAAAGACATTCCTTGAGGATGATTTTGGGCCCAAGAATTAAGGAATTCCATGGTGTGTTCTTCACTTATTCTCCATTGTTCAAAATTCCCAAATTATTTAAAAGTCATGAATCAAAAAAAGTTTCAAGGCCCAATTTAAATGTGGTGTGACTAGCAATTCAAATGCAAGTGATCCATCATGAAACTTTCAAATATTCATGCATGGAGGAGGTGTACTTAACATAATGTGATTTTTCAAAATAATTAAAAAAAATCATTAAACAAGGAATTACCCAAGCCCAATTCATCATCAGAGGAAAACCCTAGCCTATTTAAACCTATCCATGCACTGGTTGGAGAAGTGACACGTGACATTTGGAGGATTGGAGAATTTGAACACTAAAGCTTTCTTTCAAAAAATCTCACGATCCACAAGGTCTTTTCAAAAGGTTCTTCCACAAACCTCTTCCTGGTGATCCACAGAGTAGAAATCAACCACCATTTGCAGCCAAAAGCAAGTACACGTGTGGAGCCATCTCAGGTTAGGGTTGATTTTGATGACCGTGAAACTCGTTTTTTAAGCATGCATATTATTGTGTGAATGTCACTGATCATGCTGATGTAATTTTTGTGGTGTTTGGACGTGTATATTGCTTGCTATGTGTGTTTGAAGTTTTATGCCCTAACCTTAACCTCTTCGTTTTTCAATATATATTGTTTATTTTTAAATTTTGATAGCATATTCGTATTCCTTGAAAAAATCTGGGTGGAATGGTATATGGGTTCGTGTTTTCTAGGCATGTTTGGATTTGCAGGTGAAGCAAGAGGGGCTGCCGGAGCTAGGACTCCGGCGATGGGTGGTGGTCCGGCGAAGGGGAGAGCTGGACGAAGAAGACGAAGTGTGGACCGTTGATGCGTTCCATCGTGTGGCCATCAGCCGGCCGCATGTCCTTTTTATTATTTTTTTTCTGATTTTATTTCACTGATTGCATGCATATGACCCCATGACAATTACCATGTACTAGTCAACCCATGCCAATCATCTTGCATAATTGTGAAATGTTTGACCGTGCCTCATCCGTCTGATGCATCGTGCGAACAACAAGGAGCCAGCACATTAAAATCACCACGTGCCTGGCACATGGTACGTACAGGTGAGCCCTTTTTTATTTTTTTCGCTGATGGGTTGGGCTGCTATTCGCACCCCCCATCTTCAGCCCATGTTCCATTCCAGCGTATTCTACTTACTATCTGCACCCCCAGGCCATTTATTTTGTTTTATTTTCATTTTGATTATTATTTTCATTCTTAATTATTTAAAAATAGTAAATTGCATTTAAAAATTCCCATAAAATTCATATATCATCTTTATTATTTTATAAAATTTTTAAAATTTTTATTTTTTATTTTTATTTTATTTTTATCATTTAAACTAATTATTTATTCAATTTCTTTTTGCATTACTCATATCATGCATATTTAAAATTATTTATTTTATTTCTCTACAACCATAAAACATTTTTAATCCGTTCTTTTTGCATTTGTTCACTAACATTCTAGAATACATTAAAATATTTTTCTTTCATTGTTAAAATTATTGCATTTTGCATTTTGGTCCTTCCCTTTGGCACACTGAACCCCACTTCCCACCTGAACTTTGCCTAATTGTTTAGACGACTAATATCTTGATTTTTTGCAGGGATTTTTGATATTTGGTTTATCTCTGGTTGAATAATATTGAGGTTTAATTTGGGAATTTTAGGAGTTATTTTTTCTAATTATTTGATTGGTTTTCACTTGAGATCTTCTTGTATGCCTATTTCTGACCACATCTGATTATCTGTTTGAAAAGGCACTTGTGTCATTTGCTTTGGGGTTATTTCTCTAACTTCTGAGTTCATGTTTGGATTATTATCACTATTGTTTGCCATTGTTTGATTTTCACTTGCCTTGATATTATTTATGTCCGTTTCGTACTAACCTTTTATGCAGGGACTAAGGTAAGTTCTTTAAGGGTATGGATAAGTATCCATGGTCACCCTTACTCTTTCCTTCTCTCATCTTCTTCCTTTAGGATTTAGGTTGTCGTCAAACCTCACTAACCATAGGTCACCCATGCATGATGACTTTAGGACTCTTAGTCCCCTTTAGAGTTACCCTTGTGTCCTCTCTCTTCTCGTCTCAAATTTCTTTAAAACACTTAATAAGAATAAGGTGTATTGCACACGAGCCTTAAGCGTGGGGAATGAGAAATGAGGGGCTTCCTCTCATCTTTCTAGAGTGCTTAGCGAGTGTCCTGTCTTGGGATGATGCGTTAAGTATTCGCCCCTGTGCCCTAGACTTTGGTGCAATGCAACTTAGGAACTAACTTAAGCCACTTCTGTCCTAAAAAACACAAACCAACTTCAAACCTTTTTGTCCTTCGGGATTTCCAAACTTAAAGGCTATTTTCAAAAAGGGCACGTTACCTTCCGTCTGAGTCGCAAACAGGCATCGACCCTAACTGCCGGACGCGAACTTAGCGGTGCTCATAAAAAACACAAAAAGAACTTGGTCTGAACTACGTTGACTCTGAATTCCCCATTGCACAAAGGGGGTACGTAGGCCTAGGACGTCGACGTCCTACCGAGTCTGTCTTTGTTTTCCCCTCTCCCGTTTTAGTACAGCCCTAGATGATAGTATAACTCACCCTTAGAATAGACAACAAGCGTGGATCCCATTGAGTACGATGGACGCGTGGGGTGCTAGCACCTTCCCCTCGCGTAACCGACTCCCGAACCCAGGTTATGGTTGCGATGACCATTCCTTTCCCTCTTCCTCAGGTTTATGCGGTGTTCCCTTTCCCTCTCTTGGGATAAATTTACACGGCTGGCGACTCTGTTTTTCCGCGCCACTCTCGCGTTTGTACCTGGATGAAAATCCTGGGAGCGACAGGCAGTTTGAACACATTGTTGCTAACATTACCGCTTGCAATACACTCAGTTTTAGTGAGGAGGAGTTAACCCAAGCAGGCCGGAAGCACAATCTTGCGCTGCACATATCCATGACATGTCAAGAGGACACGTTGGCTAGAGTCCTCGTAGATACAGGATCTTCTATGAATGTTTTACCGAAGAGGACTCTTGATAAATTGGCATACAAAGGAGGAGTCATGAGACCCACGCCGTTGATTGTCAAAGCTTTTGATGGTTCGCGAAGATCTGTTATGGGGGAGATTGAGCTCCCAGTGTTGATTGGACCTCAGGAGTTTAATATTCTGTTTCAAATTCTGGACATCAATCCTGCCTATAGTTGTTTGCTCGGAAGACCTTGGATCCATGAAGCCGGTGCTGTAACCTCTACCTTACATCAGAAGATGAAGTTTGTAGCTGATGATAGGTTAATTATCATACATGGTGAGGAGGATTTGATGGTCAGTAACCTGTCCTCATTTCGCTACATTGAGGCTGACGAAGATGCGTTAGAAACTTCTTTCCTAGCTTTGGAAATAGCTAATGCAGTTATGATCGACAATGAGAAGCCAGTAGTACCAAAGTATCCATCGTTTGCTTCGTATAAGAGTATCCAGTCTGCCCTTCATGAAGGCGTGCCCACAGGATGGGGCGAAGTCATTGAGATTGAGAAGAGGGACCGACACCAGGGGTTGGGTTACAGACCAATTCCAGAAGATGAGGATGCTTCAAGAATGAGAAGAAAGACGAAGACGAAGACTGTGCAGGAGATATTTGTTAGAGGTGGACATCAGGTCCACGCAATCATTGGAAGCGCTGAAGAAGAAGAAGACATTGATCATCTGGTTTTTCGCCAAGAGTGTGCTTTGAGCAATTGGGAGGCTATAGAGATCCCAACTGTGTACCCGGAACCAGAGTAACTTGTTTTGATTTGTTGTTTTCATTTCCCTAGTCTTGCCCAAAGCTAGTGGATTATTTTGTACGGGCCTCCGTTTTCAATATTAATCAATGAAATGACTTTTCTTGCAATTCTTGTTGTCTTCGCTTTACTGCATTCTGTTTCTAAAAATGGCAATCTTTTCAAACAAAACATCTTCATCTTGCATGTTTGTAAACTGTTATGCACTTTAATAAAACAAGTCATTCTATTATGCAGAATGAATCGTAAACCCATTGTATTCAATGACCTTGCTATTACCATTGACTTTGACTCCCTTGTCTATCAAGCTGAGGAGGAGGAGGATTTTGAGGTACCCAAAGAGCTAGCAGATATATGTGATTACCAGTATACAGAACTCCAGCCACATGAAGAGCAAGTGGATGTCATCAATCTTGGTTCTGAGGAAGAGAAGAAAGAAGTTAAGATTGGGGCATCCTTGAAGCCAGAAATTAGACAGCGGTTGATTTCACTACTTGAAGAGTATGTAGATGTGTTCGCTTGGTCTTACCAAGATATGCCCGGTTTAGATACAGATATTGTGATTCATAAATTACCGCTCAAGCCCGAGTGCCCGCCGATAAAACAAAAGCTTCACAGAAGTCATCCTGACATGGCCCTCAAAATCCGAGATGAAGTTAAGAGACAATTGGATGCCGGATTTTTAGCAGTCTCCAAGTACCCAGAGTGGGTAGCTAATATTGTTCCTGTTATGAAGAAGAATGGAAAAGTACGAAAGTGTGTGGACTACAGGGATCTCAACAAAGCTAGTCCCAAGGATGATTTCCCTCTACCACATATCGACACGCTGGTAGACAACACTGGCCGTTTCTCCATGTTCTCATTTATGGATGGTTTTTCAGGCTACAATCAAATTAAAATGGATCCAGCTGATATGGATAAAACCACCTTCATTACCCCGTGGGGCACCTATTGTTATAAGGTTATGCCATTTGGACTATAGAACGCGGGAGCAACGTACCAGAGGGCTATGGTGACTTTGTTCCACGATATGATCCACAAAGAGATAGAGGTGTATGTGGACGATATGATAGCCAAATCTCAGAATGAGGAGGAACATGTAGATCACTTGCTGAAATTGTTCAAGAGACTTCGGAAGTATCAGTTGAGGCTGAACCCTGCAAAGTGTACCTTTGGGGTCAGATCTGGGAAGTTATTAGGTTTCATTGTCAGCCAGAAGGGTATTGAAGTGGATCCAGATAAAGTGCGAGCAATTCAAGAAATGCCAGCTCCGCAAACTGAGTCTCAAGTCAGAGGATTTTTGGGCCGTTTGAATTACATCTCTCGTTTCATCTCCAACATGACTCCAATATGTTCACCCATCTTCAAATTGCTCCACAAGAATCAGCCAATAGAATGGAATGCTGACTGTCAACAAGCTTTTGAGAAACTCAAAAGTTATCTCCAAGAACCTCCTGTTCTAATTCCTCCAGTCTCCGGAAGACCACTCATTATGTACCTGACTGTTTTAGAAGAGTCTATGGGCTGTGTGTTGGGACAGCATGATGAGACTGGCCGGAAAGAGCATGCAATCTATTATTTGAGTAAGAAGTTCACAGACAGCGAAAGTCGCTATTCATTGCTGGAAAAGACTTGTTACGCTTTGGCTTGGGCCGCCAAACGCCTGAGGCGGTACCTGATTTGTCATTGTTGTACCCCAAATTTTTCCCTTAGATTCCGTGTTCATCTGCATATCATCCTAGATCAATCATTCTGCATGCTAACCCTTCCTGTGTGGTTGCTTTGTTTGTTTGTTCATTTGTGTTACAGGTTGGAATTAAAACTATACATTTGATACATTTGGTCTGACTAAAGGGCTACAGACATTCTGTTTAAATTAATGAAAGAAGGGTGGCATAGTTTGCAATGTGGGCTCAGAGGCCCAATTAATGGCCCAAGTGATACAATAGACATTACGATGCCAGGTTAGATCATTATGGTTGCCTAAAGAGGGAGTTACAAATAAGATTGCAACTCGTTTAAGTGATATCTTCAAGGATGGTTTAAGGAACTATTAAGTCGGATTTACGATAAGGTCTCAATTTTGGATTAGGTCCCTTCAAATTGGATTTACTAAGTCGGATTTACAAGTTTTAACTCGAGTGAGATTCGTTAATTTTCATCTCGAGATGAATTTCAAGTTACAAGAGATGTTTGGTGAAGTTTGTAGCAAATCTGATCTCATTTTGTTTTAGGTTTTGGGTTTCAACCTTGCTTTAAAATAACCCAAGTTTTCTAGCTACTAATCATTGGTCCTTTGGAAGTAGGATTCAAAGCATACAAAGGTTTTCAAATTGGGTTTCAATTTCTATTTGAAAATTCCCAAGGTGCAAGCTCAATATTTCCGCATGAGAGTTCACCATCACAATGGCTCTTCCAAGTCAAACTCAAGGCTAGAAGAAACATATTCAACAAAGGACACAAAGAGCTTATTTACAAGATGTGTCAGAATTGATTTTCGGACACAAAACCAGATTATAAGTTGCTTTCATGGAGTTTCAGATTTTAAACTAAACAAATGGATATTGGAGGATACTAAGTTACTGATTAATTCCAAAGTACAATTGGTTTAAGCGTATGGACATTACAGTAAACAATGCAAATAAGAGGCCTATTCCTATTTGAACTTCAAATCCCACATAAGACAAGGAATTCACTTAAATTCTAAAATGAATGAAAGTAAGTTTTCATTTGGAACTCTCCTCGTAATCCCAAACAAGGTCCCAGATACTCATTCCAGCTATTTGAACTGCACCGCCTGCCACAATGATAATGATACTGGTCAGAAATAATAAATAAAAAAGATCACAATGATGAAATGAGACCCTATCAAATGCACTTAATTTTCTATCCTCGCTGGCGGTACGATTTGTTTTAGTACCTGCATATTCAAAAGCACCAACTGCAGCATTGAATGAGCAAAGACAAAAGAAAACCTGCTCAAAAAGAAAGATTGATTAATTAAGAGAGCTGTCACGACGGAAAATGAGACGGGATCAAGTCAGGGCGAAATCATAACACGATCAAACACACATCAAACTTGATGGATTTGAAAAGAGAAACAGACTTGGAAATGAAAAGGATTTCAATACACTCGTTAATCAAAAATCAGGTCACAGCAGCCTTTGTTTCTTTCCATAATCGGTCAGGCACATTCAAACTCTTTCTATAACAAGTTAGCAGCATGTCATCAAGCAAAATCCAAACAACATTTGAATGTTTCCAAAATAATATAAAACCTGACTTGACATGTTTCAGAAAGTAATTTAACGTGTTCTCAGTAAAAATGATCAGGCCATATCAGACACAAATTCATACTTTCCAAAACAAGAAGAGACATTTATCCCACAAATTAAACATTTCCAAAACCATATCAGACATATTTGCATTGAAGAGGAATGTCATTATTTGAGACAACAAGGCGTCCCTTACACTTTCAAAAAACTTCCTAAGATAATTCCAACGGCTTTTAATTCATTTTAAAACTCAACAGTGTTCAGACAAATTTAAAAACTTGCCAGATAAGACTCAATAAGGAATTAACTCCTTGGTTTTGCCTATTTAAGGAGAAGACAACACGCATACAGGGAGAGGAACCAACCGTAAACCATTGAGTTCCAGCAGAAAATTTCAACCAAACATTTCACGAAAGTCATAAAACACATACCACCAGAAAAGAATCAAACACCAACCACTACAAAACCTTACACATCAAACTCATATCCGGAAATTCAAACCATAATCATCAAACATCAATCCATATCATCAAACTCATATACGAAATGTTATCAGCCACACAGGGGTCATCACAAAAGGGAGCCATCATTACCATTCAAACCATCCACCAATCCTCACCAAAACCAATTCATATCAGAACATACCAGAACGCCCTCATATCATACACCAGAAATTTCACAAAAACTGTACTTAACCAATATCAGCTCATCCCCATACCAAACCATTCATCAAATCTTGCATACCAGAACACCACAAAAACTCAAAATCCATACATACACCAAACCACACGACCAATGCACAATAAAAAAAACAGAAATCCACAATCATACATATTATCAGAAGGATGAACTTGGAATCGTAACAAGTTTCGAAGTCAACTTATCTGTTGAAATTGAAGACGCTGAAGCCCTATTCCCATCGCTCCTCTCCCATTCTCCTTGGCGAACCTAAGACGAAGAAGCTCTCGTCGCCACCCCCGTTCGATTCCAATTCCTTGCTTCTCGACGTACCCTGCATCAAAGGAATGCTATAATGCTTCATTCAAATCAACTCAACAAATTGAAGAAGAAGGAGAACTGGCGAGGAGGGAGTACCTGACTCAAATCGACGCAGCGACGGGCAACCCATTTCTTTTACTTTCGTTCCCGTTTCGTAACCATCCATGTAACATGTATATCGCAAATCAATAATGAAAATGGGGTATCGGGGGGATTAGGGTAGATTTAGGGTTTGTGTTTGTTGATTGTTTGATTTACGGAGGAATCGAGAGAGAAATCGAGAGAATGAGGAATCGGGAGAGGTGAGAGAGATCGAAGGTGTGAGTGGCAATCGGAGACGAGAGAAGAGGACGACGAGAGAGCGGCGGCGAGCTTTTTCCAATTTAGGGTTTTCACCCTCTTTACGAGAGAAACGACTGAAAGAGAGAGGGCACCCCTCGGTTTTTCTTCTTTCGTTGTTTTTTCTTTTTTTTGTTTTTTTAATCAAACAAAAAACCTTTTATAATTAAAGTAAAAAAAAAAGTCTTTTGTAATTAAGAATAAACCTTTTTTAATGAATAATGAACATTTTTATAATAAGTTTAGGATAATATATTCTATAGCAAGATAAATTTACTCTTTTCTCAAATATTTGAACATAATTAATCCAAATAAATGTGTAGAAGTTTTCTTTTGAAATATAACTAAAACATCACTTCTCTTTTTTTAATATAACAAAAAAGAATTAATCATAAACCTTGCTAAAACCTTTTATAATTAAAACTCATTTAGTTTTTTTTTAATAATTATCTTTAAGCATAATTCTAAGTAAACTTTTATAATAAACCTTAAAGTCAACTTGTTAGATCCCCCCTCGCGCTTGAGTGTACGCTTGCATGTTCATTTAGGATGTTGTTCATGATTGATGCTATACTTGTGCCATATGTTTATATTGATATATGTTTACTTTGTCAAAAACCCTTTTCAAAATATACTAAAAACTCTCGATCCAACGTCGAGCCCCTTTTATACCCATGTAAGTCGAGTGCCTTCGGGCCTCGCATTCAACCTTATCGGTCACAATACACTTAAGCTAGCCCACTTTGCTAGTGCGCACAAATAATCATCTAAATTGTCCCCTCGACATTCCAAAGGAAGGTTCCCTTAATTGACTAAACCGTCATAGGACTAACATCTTAGAACCCTTGGCCATAGGATTCGGAGTCGCCGTACTCCACGTCTCGCCGTAGACACTTAGAATCTTAGCCTTAGGATCGGAGTCGCCGCACTCCAAGTAAATGCTCCGCCGCGAACATTTACAATCCTACCCCTCTTAAACCAACCTACAACTTTAGAGTCGCCGCACTCTATGTAAGGTCTTGCCCAAGACTTTACTTCCCCTTGGAACCTTGACCCCGTCAAGAAGTTCCTCTTTGCAGAACTACGCGTACTCTGATTCTACACCCGAGGATACGTAGGCGTAAGGTGCGATACCTTATCGAGTATACTTAGATACTAACCCCTAGGGTTCAACCTTTAGCATAGCACCCTTAGCAAGCGAATGAGAGATAACATAAGTACTAACGAGAGGTTCCCGTAGAGTACTACGGACGTTTAGGATGCTAATACCTTCCCTAGGCGTAACCAACCCCCGAACCTTAGATCTTTAGGTTTTTTTCGCTTTTGAACCTTTCCTTTGGATAAATCAAAGACGGTGGTGAACATTTAAAGAAATGTGATCCTAGTTCATTAATAACTATGGTATCCAATTCTCACCGCAACAGAAATGGCGACTTCACTGGGGACTGTCGAGGGTTTCTCCTATCTTGTTTTTCTTATGTTATCTTTCTTTATTATATTTGCTTATTATTTGTTGTGCTGGGTTGCTTGTGTGGTAAGACAAAGTCCTACACCCGGACTAGAGTGACAATTATGATAGGAACGGTGAGAATTCAAGGATACTTTGATGGAGTCGATTCCTGAAGAAGTTGAATTGAGACTTCACCACTCAGTCTAGGCCTTCTCGAATTTAATTTTGTCCAACGAGTCAATTCGTGAAGACGCTATTATTTCGAACTAAAGGCCATCGAGACTGGGGACCGTAGTTACCCTTAACCCAACTTGGCCTATTAGGATGTAGTGCGGGGACTATGCGGGAGTCTATTCCTGCAATAGTCGCTACGCGATACTACACTCGGACGAGATTCTCTTGAGAATATTATTGACCACCAAGTGATCTGGAAAATCGATAATATCCGAAAGATGGATTGTAGACTCTGGGAACTTTATAGAACCCGTTCGGCAGGTACATTTTGAAACTATAGTGCATACCTTATGGGAGGGTAGACCTTGGCTCCATGCTGTGACCTCTCAAACCTAGGACTTTTGCTTGTCTGTTTGATCTTGTTTGCTTGTCTGTGCTTTGTGCTTTGTGTGTTTGCATCCCTGCATTCATAAGCATCATATCATAAAGATTCATGGAACTTAGTCTTGTTTATAAACATCATAAGGATATCATAGACTCTAAAACAATTTTTAAGAGAAAAAAAACGTTGAAGTACCTTTACAAAAGTCATAACCTGGACGATCTAAGGAGACTAGAGATTTTGCTGACAAATAAAGAAAGGTTCAAATCAAGATATGGGAAGCTATCATGGCCTATCATTATTCCTGATTATCAATTAGTACCTAAACTTGAAGACTGTTCTTAACTGATGGAGTTAGTAGCTCAAGACAAATATCCATTTCTCAACTTCGGTTAGTATTCAAGCTAGCTAAAAGGAGGTTATTGAAAAAAAATTACTTATTGCAAGAAATGGAAAGCTCAAGAAGACGTCTTATCTAATTCTAAGTCATCAGTCAACATTTCGTCGACAAGCTTAGTCTAGAAGAAGCTCAGATGGAAGAAAGAAGTCAAGGAGTTCAAGAAGACCGTTGGAAGAGTCTCCTTAGATCCATCATTATTAGCTTTTATTTAGCTATTACGTTATGACTGTTGTAAAGCGTACAGACGCGTTATATAATTAATTTTGTAATAAACCAATCTTTAGTATTCCGGTACTAATAATTGTAACCGACTTTTTTATGATTCTTAAAACGAGCCTTTTAATATTCCATGATGATTATAAATAGCTGAGTTTCCATGAATCTTGTTGCATAGCATTTGCATCTTGCATTTCTCTCTCTATCAAGGAACTTTAAATCTTGTATTGCAGGCATTGTACGATGGATTACGGAAAGAAGGGAGTTGTGCCGTACACCTTTGAAGTTTCGGATGTTGAACAACTAAGGGAACTAGGAGATCAGATCAAGGATCCTGCGGCGTTCGCTGAGAAGTATGGAAATATCCTCCCGTTGTTGCAGACTCGAGTAGCCGCTGGTTTATTGGAAACGTTGGTTCAACTTTACAGCTTGATCTACCATTGCTTCATCTTCCAAGATTTCCAGCTGACACCTACTTTGGAGGAATACTCCGCCCTTATGGGTATTCCTGTCAAAGATTCACCTCCGTTCTCCGGTGGAGAAGGAAGACCTAGCCAGGAAGACATCGGAAGAGCAACCCGCATAAAGCTTCTGGAGATCCAAACTCATATGACGTTCAGAGGAGGAATCGATGGTTTACCGGCCCAATTTTTGTTCGAGAAAGCCCGCCATTTTGCTAGTGTAGGGAACACTGGAGCGTTCGAGCACATCTTTGCACTGCTGGCCTACAGTTTGTTCTTATTTCCCAATGTCGAAGATTTTGTCGACGTCCATGCCATAAGGATTTTTATGCTCAAAAATCCAGTGCCGACATTGTTAGCTGATGCCTACCACGCCATTCATTCGAAGGCTCAAAAGGGAGAAGGTCGGATTACTTGTTGCACCGCTATCCTCTATAGGTGGTTTATTTCGCACCTACCGAGGTCTACTGTTTTTTGGGACGTGAAAGATGGTTCAGAATGGTCTGTGAAGCTCATGGCTCTTACTCACTCAGATATTGTTTGGCATGACCAGATGTATGAAGGAATCCCCATGATTCATAGCTGTGGAGATTTTCCCAATGTACCCCTGCTTGGTACAAAGGGGTGTATCAGCTATAATCCTGTGCTCGCCCGTCGTCAACTGGGGCACCCCATGGAAGAAGTACCCGATCCAGAAAACCTGACCAGAATTTTCCTCTATCAAGAAGAGGACCTTGGGTTGAAGACCAGAATTGTGTTTGCCTGGCGTTGCATCAATCGCCAAAGAATAACGGCGACAACAAATCCGGATTGCTCAGTTACTGAAGAATGTTTAGCATGGGCGCGTGAAAGGGCTCTGACCTTGAGGATGCCTTATCCCCGTCCCAAGCCTCCCGTTGTCCAATCAGATGAAGTTTCGAAATTGAAGGGTGAAATAGAAAAGCTGACCCTGGATAAAGCAAGGATGCAACGTCAGATCGACAGGCTGATGGAAGAACTCCATGGAAGACAAGGAGCATCATCCAGCAGTTTAGACTCCAAGTTCTTTTTTTAGTTATGTTGCCTTATGAAATAAAACTATGGAGGTGTACTGGTTGTTTAAAATTTTAATAAAATGTTTTAATATCTGCAATGATTGCAAATACGAATTTGAGTTCCTTGATAGTTGCTTCGTTCTTGCATTTGCATCTCATATCATCTTTTGCATTCTTTGCGTTGTTTCCTTTTCTTCTGTTTGTTCCTGTGTCCATCCTCTGTTCGTGACCCGTCTGTTGATTTCTCGACAGTAATCTCTGGATCTGGGGAAGATTTTGAAAGATCATGAATTCAGAAGAGCAGAGTCAGTTTGCGACCGTAGCAGATCTTGAGTTCAGTCAACTTGTGGAAGCTATGACAGCCTTGGCAAGAAGGGACGTTAGTACCCAAAGGAATGTTGTTAACAATGTCACCCAAGATCAATCCGTGCAGATTCCTGTTGAGGACTAAGTTATACAAGAGCATACTACCATCCAGGATAAACCTTCTTCTGTTGATGCCATGGAATACCGTAGTGTCGCTTTCTCAGAACCACATTCCCAAGAGGTGATTCCTGAGGTGAAAACTGAAAATCCACGAGATGTTGAGTTGTTGGAAAGATTTCGCGCTTTGGAAAAAAGACTTGACGCCATTAAGGGTCGTGACGCTGATGATCTGAATGCCTTGAATATGTGCTTGGTACCCGACCTTGTAATGCCTCCAGAGTTCAAGACACCAAAATTTGAGAAGTACAAAGGGGACAGCTGCCCAAAGCAACATTTGGTGATGTTTTGCAGAAAAATGACTCCACATGTCCGTAATGAACCGCTTATGATCCACTGTTTCCAAGACAGTTTAAGTGGGGCATCACTAAATTGGTATATGCAGCTAAAGAGTAGCGACATTCAATCATGGTTATACCTTTCCAGGGCTTTTTTTGAAGCAATATGACTACAATCTTGACTTGGCTCCTAGTCGCCTGCATTTGCTAGACCTATCTCAAAAAGATAATGAATCCTTCAGAAGGTATGCTCAGAGGTGGAGAGAAGTAGCTTCTCGCGTTCAACCGCCGCTCTTAGATAAAGAATTGGTTGACTTTTTCGTGGATACTTTGCGAGGCCCATACCGAGAAAAGTTGTTTAGCATTGTGACAAGAAATTTCTCTGATGTGGTAGTAGCCGGAGAGCGCATCGAGATCGGTCTTAAGAAAGGAAAAATCCGAGGTACCTCAAACATCCGACCCATTGAGAATGAGTCAACTGTCAGTTCTCAGGAAGAACAAGAAGGAGAAAATAATTCCATTGAGGAGTATCCGATATATCAGTCTCAGCACTCACGCAACTCAAGTATTCAGAGTGAGCGTTCATTTGGGTCTCTGCGTCAGACGCCACTATCTCTTCAGGGGCAGAAGTCTTCTCCAAATCGAATACCTCCTCGGTATCGACAGTCATGTCGCCCACAGTCGCGTCAACATGATAGACCAAGACTGAAGAAGAAGAGGCATTACACTCCGCTACCAATGCCATACAGTCAGTTCTTACCAGATTTAATCAAAAGTGGACTTATAGTACCGAAGGAATTGAAGCCAGTACCTTTTCCATACCCACCAGGCTTTGACGCCAATGCCCGATGTGACTATCATGCTGGGGCACCGGGGCATTCAACTGACGACTGTAAAGTACTTCTGAGTAAGGTTCAGAATCTGCTTGACTCCAAAATGATCTCATTCACGCTCATGAATTCAAATCAATATCCCTTCACCGAACCTGGCGGGTTCATCAGTCCCGGTTATGGAAGAATTTACCGAGAGTGGGTCTGAAGATGATCCCCAGACCGATCTCGAGAGCCGATTTTGAAGATGGTTAGCTCGAATAGCAAATAAAGAGGAAATCATTCCCAGGAGCATCGGTGGTTTTTTTGTTTGCATTTATCGCTTTCTTTGATTATTAAAGCATGTTTACATGTAAGAACTTGTTATTCCGAACGTTAAGGTAATTTAATGTTTGTTTTGAAGAAATCTATTCGCTTCGCTCTTTTTAAAACTGTTTACCATTTTATAATGCCAATACTGAATGGAGGATGATGAACTAAAATGCAGTCTCTTCTGTTGTATGCTTTTGAACGAAAACCCTGCTAAGGATATAAGGCATTGTTTCAACACCAGAGATAACCTCTTGTTAACCCTTTTGAACCTCGAAAGCAAAACCTCATTTTTAACCTGGGGCAGGGTAACTTCCAATCCAAGCGACCGAGCTTCCAAATTATCAAAATGCGAGTGGGTACAAATAAATTTTGACCCTCAAACTTTCAAATAACCTCACAAAAAAGGGGGTGGGTACAAACAAACTTTGACCTTTATACCTTCTTGCTTCTTAAACCAAATCACTACTTACAACTCACAAAAGACCTTATGGAAGCAGAGTTCATTTCAAAAGCATGCTCGGTGAGATAGTGTTTCCTGACTCCTATGAGCCACGCTCAAAGTTCACATTGGCTTTATAAAAAGGAAAACTAATATCATGTCCTAACTAGTGATTCGATCACAAGTGCGCGATATGCTTTTTCAATAAACTTCAAAACAAACGTGATGTTGTACTAGCAGTCTCAGAATCAACACTTTTTTCATGTAAATATTGCTTGATGTCATAGAAACCCGTATGCAAACAGCTATAAGAGGTTCAATTCCTGATTGGAGCTTTGTTGAAGATGGTTACTTCATTGTTAAGGATAACCAAATCTGGGGCATGTTACGTGAAGACCCATTTGAGCAGGGGCAAGATGTTTTCTTCAGTTTGTAATCTCCACAAATTGATTTACTCAAGGGGCAATTTTGAAGATTTAGCATGCAGAATACCGACAATCTGAGCCAGTTACGTCGAGATTCCACAAATCTCTCAAGAGTTGGAAGACACTGGATTATTTTTAAACACCAGATCTTCTGTAAAATCCTTTTGAGATGACTCCTTTTCAGAATCATGTGATCCAGGACAATTGAGAATTGAAGATCACCTTCAACAAGATCACTTGAAAATGGCGACTACCATGCAAGTCAGAACCTCACTGACTGCATAACATCTCTTCACTTGAAAATTCCCGAAGAATTTCTATAGCATGATATTCCCCAGAAAGTTTCTACCGCAGGAAGTCATGACGATTCCCCAGTGAATCATTATTTCAAGCAATTATGACAGGATCAGTACAAAATTTCAGCATCTGGTTGACCCAAAGAATCCCCCAGCAAATATCCTTGGCATCAACCTTCCCCGATGAAGCGAGCGTTTATTCCACCCCGTAATGTCTTTCTCGGATTTCAATTTATCTCAACCATGGATGGTTATTTCATCCCCACTGAAGACTAGACTCTGATGTCTGCAACTACAATATGGGTTCAAGCTTCCCCGACGAAGCAGCGGATATTTATTTTATCCCTATGGCATCTACTACATTCTCACTCCAGCGTACTTCAGTTATAACGGATATTTATTTTATCCCCATGAAGCTTCATCTATGGCATCTACTACATTCTCACTCCAGTGTATTTCAGTTATAGCGGATATTTATTTTATCCCCGTGATGCCAACTACTGCTACTTTACTTCAGCTTATTTCAGACTATCTCAGTTATATCGGATATTTATTTTATCCCCATCGAAGTCTCTACGAACACAAGTTTGATCCGTTCCCAGTGGATATTTTCTCATCTGGATAAGAAGATTCATCTTGACGATCCTCTAAGTGAAGTCATGATACTATATCCCCAAATGGATTGCTATTTCCCCAGAGAAGTTTGGACTTTGAAGTTCAACTATTGGGTTCCACCTTGGATTTCTACCGAGCTTGACAGGCGTATCTTTCGTGCAGAGGACGGACGGGATTCCTCTTTGTTTCGTTTTCCTCTTGCTTTCTTTTCTTGTTTTGTCAGCATGAGCATAAGCATCGCATGGCATTCGTTTGCACCCGCCTCCGTGCGTGTTTCCTTTTGTTTGTTTCTTGTCGCTTCATCTTGATCTTTGGTTGTGTTTGCGCCGTGTTTTTGGGTTTGTCTGATCTCTCCAAGTAGGTCGTCAGCCTTAGGCAGAAAATGTTAATCATTTCCAAGTTTCCCCACAGAGTTCAACCCTCGTGGATGATGGTTATTTCAGTTATCTTTTTCCTCGCTTGGATAAGATAAAATCGTCGTTTGAGTTCATTTCTCAATGACAGGTCTTGTTTGACTGTTTCATTCTAGTTTGATCCTAGATTGAACTTTGGTCTTTGACAACTTGCCTTCCAGGCGCCTAGCAAAGTTTAAGCGTGCACCTATGCTTTGTACATTTTGAGTCGTTATGCTCTATGTTTTAATTTTGCCTCACCTTGTTTTTGTTTTGGTTTCGAGCCGCCGAGCTCCATGTTTCTGGTTTCGAGCCGCCGCGCTCCTTGTTGTGTTTTTTGTGTGTCGAGCCGCCGCGCTCCTTGTTTTGCTTTTCTGTTTCGAGCCGCCGCGCTCCGTGTTTTTCTTTTCTGGTTTCGAGCCGCCGCGCTCCTTGTTTTTCTTTTTGGTGTCGAGCCGCCGCGCTCCTTGTTTTTCTTTTTTGGTCTCGAGCCGCCGCGCTCCTTGTTTTTCCTTTTGGTCTCGAGCCGCCGCGCTCCTTGTTTTTCCTTTTGGTTTCGAGCCGCCGCGCTCCTTGTTTTTCTTCTGTGGTTTCGAGCCGCCGCGCTCCTTGTTTTTCTTTTTGGTGTTGAGCCGCCGTGCTCCTTGTTTTTCTTTTTGGTGTCGAGCCGCCGCGCTCCTTGTTTTTTCTTTTTTGGTTTCGAGCCGCCGTGCTCCTTGTTTTGCTTTTCTGTTTCGAGCCGCCGTGCTCCTTGTTTTTCTTTTTTTGGTTTCGAGCCGCTGCGCTCCTTGCTTTTTTTGTTTCGAGCCGCTGCGCTCCTTGCTTTTTTTTGTTTCGAGCCGCCGCGCTCCTTGTTGTGCTTTTCTGTTTCCAGCCGCCGAGCCCCATGTTGTTTTTCTTAGTGGTGTGTAAGTCCCGTGCAACGATAAGTCACTGGGCATTTTCCCTACGAAGTCCATTTACTTGGCATACAAGAGAGTTTTAATAACCCTGTTCTTTTCCTTGGTGGTTCCTGAAGATCCCGTTTGATCTCTTCATTTGAAGGAATTTCCAGGTTTTATTTGTTTTTTTGTTCGCATGATCCTACCGCCGTGTGGATCCTATCTTATCTTTTTGTATCTTAGATATCAACTGGCCACGCTTGAATCTGTTGGGTCGTCGCCTTCGGAGTCCCCAGTGCTGTTTTCTCTTCCCCAGTACGTCTGGTCGTCCCCAGTGAGTTCGTTGCTCGTTGTGTTCGCCTTCCGCTCTGTGTTTGCCTTCGTTTTCGTCTGCATTTTGCATTTTTATCATCCCATCATTTTAATCATGCTAGAGTTCATGGCATGTCAGCATTAGGTCTAATTTTGTCCATAGCATTGCATGATCAGTGCATCTAAGGGCAAAATTTTCGGTTATCTGTATTTAAATATCTTTCACCATGACCTAATGACGATCTTCATCGTCCTGTCATCCGGTGAAGATATTTAAATAGGGGCAACTGTTGTACCCCAAATTTTTCCCTTAGATTCCGTGTTCATCTGCATATCATCCTAGATCAATCATTCTGCATGCTAACCCTTCCTGTGTGGTTGCTTTGTTTGTTTGTTCATTTGTGTTACAGGTTGGAATTAAAACTATACATTTGATACATTTGGTCTGACTAAAGGGCTACAGACATTCTGTTTAAATTAATGAAAGAAGGGTGGCATAGTTTGCAATGTGGGCTCAGAGGCCCAATTAATGGCCCAAGTGATACAATAGACATTACGATGCCAGGTTAGATCATTATGGTTGCCTAAAGAGGGAGTTACAAATAAGATTGCAACTCGTTTAAGTGATATCTTCAAGGATGGTTTAAGGAACTATTAAGTCGGATTTACGATAAGGTCTCAATTTTGGATTAGGTCCCTTCAAATTGGATTTACTAAGTCGGATTTACAAGTTTTAACTCGAGTGAGATTCGTTAATTTTCATCTCGAGATGAATTTCAAGTTACAAGAGATGTTTGGTGAAGTTTGTAGCAAATCTGATCTCATTTTGTTTTAGGTTTTGGGTTTCAACCTTGCTTTAAAATAACCCAAGTTTTCTAGCTACTAATCATTGGTCCTTTGGAAGTAGGATTCAAAGCATACAAAGGTTTTCAAATTGGGTTTCAATTTCTATTTGAAAATTCCCAAGGTGCAAGCTCAATATTTCCGCATGAGAGTTCACCATCACAATGGCTCTTCCAAGTCAAACTCAAGGCTAGAAGAAACATATTCAACAAAGGACACAAAGAGCTTATTTACAAGATGTGTCAGAATTGATTTTCGGACACAAAACCAGATTATAAGTTGCTTTCATGGAGTTTCAGATTTTAAACTAAACAAATGGATATTGGAGGATACTAAGTTACTGATTAATTCCAAAGTACAATTGGTTTAAGCGTATGGACATTACAGTAAACAATGCAAATAAGAGGCCTATTCCTATTTGAACTTCAAATCCCACATAAGACAAGGAATTCACTTAAATTCTAAAATGAATGAAAGTAAGTTTTCATTTGGAACTCTCCTCGTAATCCCAAACAAGGTCCCAGATACTCATTCCAGCTATTTGAACTGCACCGCCTGCCACAATGATAATGATACTGGTCAGAAATAATAAATAAAAAAGATCACAATGATGAAATGAGACCCTATCAAATGCACTTAATTTTCTATCCTCGCTGGCGGTACGATTTGTTTTAGTACCTGCATATTCAAAAGCACCAACTGCAGCATTGAATGAGCAAAGACAAAAGAAAACCTGCTCAAAAAGAAAGATTGATTAATTAAGAGAGCTGTCACGACGGAAAATGAGACGGGATCAAGTCAGGGCGAAATCATAACACGATCAAACACACATCAAACTTGATGGATTTGAAAAGAGAAACAGACTTGGAAATGAAAAGGATTTCAATACACTCGTTAATCAAAAATCAGGTCACAGCAGCCTTTGTTTCTTTCCATAATCGGTCAGGCACATTCAAACTCTTTCTATAACAAGTTAGCAGCATGTCATCAAGCAAAATCCAAACAACATTTGAATGTTTCCAAAATAATATAAAACCTGACTTGACATGTTTCAGAAAGTAATTTAACGTGTTCTCAGTAAAAATGATCAGGCCATATCAGACACAAATTCATACTTTCCAAAACAAGAAGAGACATTTATCCCACAAATTAAACATTTCCAAAACCATATCAGACATATTTGCATTGAAGAGGAATGTCATTATTTGAGACAACAAGGCGTCCCTTACACTTTCAAAAAACTTCCTAAGATAATTCCAACGGCTTTTAATTCATTTTAAAACTCAACAGTGTTCAGACAAATTTAAAAACTTGCCAGATAAGACTCAATAAGGAATTAACTCCTTGGTTTTGCCTATTTAAGGAGAAGACAACACGCATACAGGGAGAGGAACCAACCGTAAACCATTGAGTTCCAGCAGAAAATTTCAACCAAACATTTCACGAAAGTCATAAAACACATACCACCAGAAAAGAATCAAACACCAACCACTACAAAACCTTACACATCAAACTCATATCCGGAAATTCAAACCATAATCATCAAACATCAATCCATATCATCAAACTCATATACGAAATGTTATCAGCCACACAGGGGTCATCACAAAAGGGAGCCATCATTACCATTCAAACCATCCACCAATCCTCACCAAAACCAATTCATATCAGAACATACCAGAACGCCCTCATATCATACACCAGAAATTTCACAAAAACTGTACTTAACCAATATCAGCTCATCCCCATACCAAACCATTCATCAAATCTTGCATACCAGAACACCACAAAAACTCAAAATCCATACATACACCAAACCACACGACCAATGCACAATAAAAAAAACAGAAATCCACAATCATACATATTATCAGAAGGATGAACTTGGAATCGTAACAAGTTTCGAAGTCAACTTATCTGTTGAAATTGAAGACGCTGAAGCCCTATTCCCATCGCTCCTCTCCCATTCTCCTTGGCGAACCTAAGACGAAGAAGCTCTCGTCGCCACCCCCGTTCGATTCCAATTCCTTGCTTCTCGACGTACCCTGCATCAAAGGAATGCTATAATGCTTCATTCAAATCAACTCAACAAATTGAAGAAGAAGGAGAACTGGCGAGGAGGGAGTACCTGACTCAAATCGACGCAGCGACGGGCAACCCATTTCTTTTACTTTCGTTCCCGTTTCGTAACCATCCATGTAACATGTATATCGCAAATCAATAATGAAAATGGGGTATCGGGGGGATTAGGGTAGATTTAGGGTTTGTGTTTGTTGATTGTTTGATTTACGGAGGAATCGAGAGAGAAATCGAGAGAATGAGGAATCGGGAGAGGTGAGAGAGATCGAAGGTGTGAGTGGCAATCGGAGACGAGAGAAGAGGACGACGAGAGAGCGGCGGCGAGCTTTTTCCAATTTAGGGTTTTCACCCTCTTTACGAGAGAAACGACTGAAAGAGAGAGGGCACCCCTCGGTTTTTCTTCTTTCGTTGTTTTTTCTTTTTTTTGTTTTTTTAATCAAACAAAAAACCTTTTATAATTAAAGTAAAAAAAAAAGTCTTTTGTAATTAAGAATAAACCTTTTTTAATGAATAATGAACATTTTTATAATAAGTTTAGGATAATATATTCTATAGCAAGATAAATTTACTCTTTTCTCAAATATTTGAACATAATTAATCCAAATAAATGTGTAGAAGTTTTCTTTTGAAATATAACTAAAACATCACTTCTCTTTTTTTAATATAACAAAAAAGAATTAATCATAAACCTTGCTAAAACCTTTTATAATTAAAACTCATTTAGTTTTTTTTTAATAATTATCTTTAAGCATAATTCTAAGTAAACTTTTATAATAAACCTTAAAGTCAACTTGTTAGATCCCCCCTCGCGCTTGAGTGTACGCTTGCATGTTCATTTAGGATGTTGTTCATGATTGATGCTATACTTGTGCCATATGTTTATATTGATATATGTTTACTTTGTCAAAAACCCTTTTCAAAATATACTAAAAACTCTCGATCCAACGTCGAGCCCCTTTTATACCCATGTAAGTCGAGTGCCTTCGGGCCTCGCATTCAACCTTATCGGTCACAATACACTTAAGCTAGCCCACTTTGCTAGTGCGCACAAATAATCATCTAAATTGTCCCCTCGACATTCCAAAGGAAGGTTCCCTTAATTGACTAAACCGTCATAGGACTAACATCTTAGAACCCTTGGCCATAGGATTCGGAGTCGCCGTACTCCACGTCTCGCCGTAGACACTTAGAATCTTAGCCTTAGGATCGGAGTCGCCGCACTCCAAGTAAATGCTCCGCCGCGAACATTTACAATCCTACCCCTCTTAAACCAACCTACAACTTTAGAGTCGCCGCACTCTATGTAAGGTCTTGCCCAAGACTTTACTTCCCCTTGGAACCTTGACCCCGTCAAGAAGTTCCTCTTTGCAGAACTACGCGTACTCTGATTCTACACCCGAGGATACGTAGGCGTAAGGTGCGATACCTTATCGAGTATACTTAGATACTAACCCCTAGGGTTCAACCTTTAGCATAACACCCTTAGCAAGCGAATGAGAGATAACATAAGTACTAACGAGAGGTTCCCGTAGAGTACTACGGACGTTTAGGATGCTAATACCTTCCCTAGGCGTAACCAACCCCCGAACCTTAGATCTTTAGGTTTTTTTCGCTTTTGAACCTTTCCTTTGGATAAATCAAAGACGGTGGTGAACATTTAAAGAAATGTGATCCTAGTTCATTAATAACTATGGTATCCAATTCTCACCGCAACAGTCATACTACCCTTTTGATTTCCAAGATGGATCCGATAAAGTACACTTATGAGAAACCTGCTCAATCAGGCAGACTTGCCCGTTGGCACATGTTATTATCTGAATATGACATCCAGTATGTCACTCAGAAGGCCATTAAAGGAAGTATTCTCTCAAAATATCTTGCCGATCAACCAGTTGAAGACTATGAACCACTCAAATTTGACTTCCCTGGCGAGGACATTATGGCAGTAAAAGATGATGAAGAGTCAAGTTCTGAAGAAGATCCCATGGCTGAATATAGATGGAAGATGATGTTCGACGGTTCGTCCAATTGCAAGGGGCATGAAGTAGGTGTTGTTATAATTAATCCTGAAGGTGGCTACACTCCTTTTACAGCTAGGTTGGATTTTGGATGTACGAATAATATCGCTGAGTATGAAGCGTGCATTCTGGGTTTAGAAGCTGCGATTGACCCTGGAATCTGTTTTCTTGAAGTTATGGGTGATTCCGCTCTAGTCATTTATCAAATCAGAGGCGAGTGGGAGGTAAAAGATGAGAAGCTTATCCCTTATCAGGCATATGCTCTAGAGTTGATTAAGTGTTTTGATGAGATAACATTTTATCATGTGCCACGTACGGAGAATCATGTGGCCGATGCTTTAGCGACACTGGCTTCAATGTGGCAAGTCAGATTTATCAATGAAGATCCAGTAATCAGTATTGGAAGAAGGACCGAGCCTGCTTACTGCCAGGTCATTGAAGAAGAATCAGACGGCAAACCTTGGTTTCATGACATTTTGAACTTCCTAAAGAATCAAGAATATCCGGCCAATGCCTCCACTCTTGATAAGAAGACTCTGCGAAGATTGTCAGCCAAGTTCTTCTTCAGCAACGGTGTACTGTACAAAAGGAATCATGATATGGTTTTGTTAAGATGTGTCGATAAGAGAGAAGCAGACTTGTTGATCCATGATATACATGAATGAGCTTTTGGCACCCATGCCAATGGGCATGCCATGGTTAAGAAGATCTTGAGGGCTGGATACTATTGGTTGACTATGGAGACTGATTGCATCCAGTATGCTAGGAAATGCCATAAATGTCAGATTTATGCAGACAAAATGCATGTTCCTCCTACTCTGTTGAATGTGCTGTCATCGCCCTGGCCGTTCTCCATGTGGGGCATTGATATGATTGGGGCAATTGAGCCTAAAGCGTCTAATGGGCATCGCTTCATTCTGGTGGCCATAGATTACTTTACCAAGTGGGTGGAAGCCGCCTCTTATGCAAACGTAACTAAGCAAGTAGTTGCTCGTTTCATCAAGAACAATATCATTTGTCGCTATGGGATTCCGAGCAGAATCATAACTGACAACGGAACCAATTTGAATAACAGAACCATGAAGGAGTTGTGTGATAACTTCAAGATTGAACACCATAACTCTTCACCGTATCGACCGAAGATGAATGGAGCGGTCGAAGCTGCAAACAAGAATATCAAGAAAATCCTTCAGAAAATGGTCAAAACATACAAGGATTGGCATGAGATGTTGCCATACGCCCTACATGGATATAGAACGTCCGTCAGAACATCAACAGGGGCAACCCCTTTTTCGTTAGTATATGGAATGGATGCTGTCCTCCCTATAGAGGTAGAATTACCTTCGCTGAGGATATTGATGGAAACAAAGCTTGATGAAGCTGAGTGGATTCAAGAGAGATATGACCAGTTGAATTTAATTGATGAGAAGCGCCTGACAGCAATGTGTCATGGTCAGTTGTATCAGAAGAAGATGAAGAGAGCATTTGATAAAAAAGTCCGCACTCGGGAATTCCGAGTAGGCGAGTTGGTACTTAAGAAGATCTTACCATCGCAAAGAGACGCCCGTGGAAAGTGGGCGCCTAATTTTGAAGGTCCATACATAGTTAAGACAGTGTTTTCAGGAGGATCTCTCTTCCTCACGACTATGGACGGTGAACAGCTTGCACATCCTGTGAATGCTGATTCGGTACGGAAGTATTATGCTTAAAACCAGGACATCTCTGTGATATCTAGGAATCCCCAGAGAGGATCAAGTTAACTACAGCTAGAGTCCTTAGTCATTAGGGTTATTGGTCGTTGAATACAATGTAACCTTTGATAAATTTCCATTTTGTTGCATTTGTAATATTTCATGGGACTCTGCTATTTGTCAAGTCACCATTTTTCAATGAATATCAGCTATTGAATCATCTCTTGCTTAATACGCTTTCATTTCCTTATTTCTGCAAAGTTTCTTAGTCATTTTCACTTGATTTTTTTGAAAACGGAAATTTCTAAGAAAACACAAAGATAAACTAAGTTCTACTCTGGAATTAAGTTTGCTTTGGAGTCAATTTGTGCAAGAAGAGTTTAGTAGTATTATTCTTGGCATGGATCTGCCATCTCCAGTGAAAGAAGATTGCCTGGTTGTTCTTGAGGTTTGGGTTTCAGGGTGTTGGCTTATCCTTGCTTCTCTCCTGTTTGCGTCGTTCGCGTCGTTTCTAGCATATAGCTAAGCATATACATCATACCCCAGCATCTTGGCATTTCTTTGTGCTCCGTTTTGCTTGCGGTCTTTTGTGGTGCCTGTCTTTATTTCCCAGTGAAGTAAAGACATTCCCGATTTGCTTTGTGTAGTGTTTGTTCGGTCTCAACCTCTGCGCGCCAGATTTGAATCTTTAAAATCTTTTTCTGTTCCCCAAGAAGTTTAACTTTAAAGGATTTTTAGAGTTGTTCTTGTTTGAATCACGTCAAACTTGAACCTGTTCTCGTTTGAATCATGTCAAACTTGAACTTAGACTTTGTTTGAATCGTGTCAAGCATTGTCTTCTGTGTTCTCGTTTGAATCATGTCAAACTTGAACTTAGACTTTGTTTGAATCATGTCAAGCATTGTCTTTGGTGTTCTCGTTTGAACCATGTCAAATTTGAACTTAGACTTTGTTTGAATCGTGTTAAGCATTGTCTTCTGTGTTCTCGTCTGAATCATGTCAAACTTGAACTTAGACTTTGTTTGAATCGTGTCAAGCATTGTCTTCTGTGTTCTTGTTTGAATCATGTCAAACTTGAACGTAGACTTTGTTTGAATCGTGTCAAGCATTGTCTTCTGTGTTCTCGTTTGAATCATGTCAAACTTGAACTTAGACTTTGTTTGAATCGTGTCAAACATTGTCTTTTGTGTTCTCGTTTGAATCGTGTCAAACTTGAACTTGGACTTTGTTTGAATCGTGTCAAACATTGTCTTTTCTGTTCTTGTTTGAATCGTGTCAAACCTGAACAGAGTCTTTGTTCGAATCATGTCAGACACTGACCCCCTTTGTTTTAAAACCGTTCTTGTTCGAATCGTGTTGAACTTGAATTGGGACCTTGCTTGAATCGTGTCAAGCATCGTCTTTTGTTTTAAAACTGTTCTTGTTCGAATCGTGTCGGACATTGAACACCTCCTTATCTTGTTTCTTTTCTGAAATTGCTTTAAGCTAAGTTTCTTGGAATAAATTTTATTCAATTTTAAGACTCCTATCTGTTGCGCAGAGTTTGTCTCTGTCTTTCTGGCTTTTCTTAAAGATCCCATCTTGAACTCTTCAGTATAAGAATCCCCAGGAAGTCTTTGCCTGGTTGTCTGTCTTTTTGGTCGATCCCTAGTGATCAGGTTTTTCTACCCGGTTTCATGCCCAGGAAGAGTGTGGGTTTGTTTTTGTCCCCAGTAGTCTATCTCCCCAGATCTTTCCCCAGTCGAGTTTTGTCTGTTGGTCTTTTCCCCAGTGTTTTTTTTGAAGTCTCCCCAGTGAGTCTCTTTCGTTGGTTAGCCTGTATCCCCAGTGAGTTTTTCCTCGTGGATACTAACCTTCGCCTTTCCCCGATGAAGTTCTCTGGTCTTTTGCTTCCTGTTTGCTCCTTGGTGTCTTGTTGTGTCTGCATTTTCTTGCATCCTCTTGGCATCCTGTTTGTTGCATTGCATGTGTGTGTATCTGAGGGTAAAATTTTTGGTTATCTGTATTTAAATATCTTTCACAATTGATTACATGAGGATCTTCATCTCTCATGTCATCAGGTGAAGATATTTAAATAGGGGCAACTGTTGCACCCCAAATTTTACCCTCATTTTTCTTGCTATTTGTTTTTTATTATTTATTATTTATTACCTTTCTCTTTATTTTAATTTGATATTTATCTTAGCACTTATTTGCTCTGTGACTAGGTTAATTTCAATTTGGCACCATTTTATTTTATTTGAGTTGTTTTAATTTCATTTAATTTAAATCAATTTTATTTAAGTCAAATTCTAATTAATTAGGCTAATTATCCTTTTAGCTCCTTTTAAATTAGTTTTTTAATTTAAATGGTAGTATTCTATTTTATTAACTTTGCTATGTATTTTGGTGAGAACATTTCCACGTGGCATTTGGTTTCCCATTCTTTTGTTTTGGACCAATGAGAATTGAATTTGTGGGGTTTAACTTTTCAACCTTCCTTCCAACCATTGAGAGCTTGACATGTGGCATCCAAGAGGCCAAAGGAGACTAAATCCTTTCTCCTTCTTTTGTTCTTGCTGAAGAATTGGAAACAAGGAAGAAATTTCGGTTGTAGCTTGTGTCAATCCATTCATCAACCATTCAGATTGCAAGACCGTTGGCGCGGGTTCTCCAATTTTGAATCTCCTAACATATTCCTCTTCGAGCTCATCCCTGTTTTGTGCAGAAAATGGTTCAGAGAGGACATACCATTTCCAGCATACGACTGTTTCGTCTGCAAACCTGTCCACACTACCTCCAATCTTTGCGCCATTTGGTATCTCTCTCAACAGCATCAATGGGAGAGTTCTGAATTCATTCACCAAGTGATGACTACGCCCCTGCACGTCTGAGATGTCACAACGCATTTCTCTCCCAGAATTAGACCAAGCTTGGAATTCAAACGAATACCCTAGATGATTCAGCTTATGCCCACCAACTGCTTGAGAACTTGACCCGGCCCATATGTTTCTCAACAACCTAACACTTTGCCTATTTAAAGAGTCTCGTTTCAGTTCTGAAGACACCAACAACCATTCACAAAAACACTCAGAAAATTCTTTGCAATTCCATAAGTCTGGGCAAGCAAGTTGAAGGAGTCTCTTGGCGTGCTTGAGAGGAGAAGGCAGCTATCATCTTTGAAGATAGTGGGATTGATTCCACTTGGTATTGTGTCCTTGTCCCTACTTTGATAATGCTCATATGAACACTGCCATATTGCATTTCATTTCTTACATGCTCATCTGTTTGGCATATGTGTGATCATATGGTTTATGTACTCGTGCCTTGAATCTTTTTCCGGAAATAACGTTGTTACATTATGATGCACATGAATGCCTTTGAGTTATGCTACATCTGACTTTTGTTCTTTAAATGGCTGCTATTAGGAATTTTTCATTGTGATGTGGTTTAATGCTGCTAAAACGCTTGGTTATCGTGGACCTCTGCTTGTAATTCTGATGTATTCTTAGGTTTTAGCTATCTTTGTTATTGCTTTGATGACTGTCTATATTGACAAGTGATCCTTGTTCTATTATGTATCCAGTTATGGTGTTTGCCTTGTTATTATGAATGTTTGTACACACCACTGCCTCTACATTTGTTGTTGTATGACCATGTGTCGTGTTTAGCCTGTTTAGCATGTGTAGGTCATTGACTTGTATCACATCCTGTTGGTTTGAGTTTATTGCAATACTTGAACAATTGAATCCTAATATGTGTTGCCTTGAGTTATGCTATCATATGTCTAGATGTTTTACAATCTGCCATACTATGTCTCTCCAAATTGTATGTGTTAAAGCTTTCCTTTGAACTGACAACAGCCAAGCCCTGTCTTATTGATTATACCATGCTCATGATGTGTATATTAGCATTGTTAAGTCTGACATGTTTTCCAAGCTTTATCTCTGTGATACCATAAGGTTTGACTGTATGAATGTGCTTGCCCTATCCTTGCTTACGTGTGCTTAAGTGTTGTTATGGTTTGAACTTATGGAGTAAATAATGTTCTTCATTGGTGTCATATATGCTTGATGATGTTCCTATTTTGTTCAAAGTTAGAACTATGATGTTATGCCGCTGTCTACCTCTAAATGTTACCATTTAAATAAGTTTGTCTGTCATACTGTCTTGACCTTATATCTGCTTGCTTTCCACCATTGTGATGCTTGTGTGTTTGTCACTGTGAACATTTTGTGCTGATGTTAACATGATAATGTAGTTTCCTAAGTATTTATTGTTTATGCCTAAGTTGCTTCTTGATTCAGATGACATGACTATGTTTAGACTATTGTTGTTAACTTCATAACTGTGACATGCTTTGTTGTGGATGTATGTATCAACTGTCAGTAGTTCTTTAGACTCTGTTTCATTGACTGATTAAATCACCTTGCTGTTCATGTTAAGCTGATTTCATGATGTATAGCTGTTTTGTTTGATGCCTAATTTTATGTATCATGATTGTCTTATGAATTATCATGCCTATGTTTGAGTTCAATTATAGCTATATTGCTTGCTTGCTTTATGCCCTAAAAATGTCTTGACTATGGCTACTCCCCACCGTGTTTAAACTGCTGTAATAGACACTGTTAAATGTTGCATCTTACACCTCACTTGCTTTATACTTAATGACGCTTAATTCATGAGTTCAAACTTATGGCATGTATGCTTATTTTGAGTATTTGTACCCACATCTGCTAAGACCTGTTTTCAAACTTTCAAGCCAGTTCTCCAAAGTGTGAAAATTGATCATTGCTTCTCTATGTGCTATTACCTTAATTGAACCACCATCTATGTTGATGTTTATAAGGTTTCTATATGTTTGTGTACACGTCGTTTTTTAGCTGTTTGCTTTGTATGTCCTTAATTGATAAAAAACACATGATCTGTTCAAAACATTTGTACTGTCTATGTGTGCAAATTTTGACCAATATGTAAAATCTTGTTTTAATGTGAGTAACCATTACTGTCTTAAGCTGTTGATCTGCCAAGTATTATGTATGTATATAGCTTGTCCTGCCAATACCATCATTGACTTACTTTCAAGTGTTCATACATGTCTCACATCATGTTAATTGTTCCCCTTCTATGTCAAATTGATGAAGTATGCATAACCTGTTAGAGTCTGTACTTCAGTCTATACTTACGAGCTGTATATCTTGATGAATTCTGTTTGTTTGAAAATTATGAACCAAATGTCTTCAAGCAGTATGTGCACATGTTTTCTTTAAAGTTTTATAGACTATTCACCTTGTCCCATGAGTTTCGACTATCTTCTAGCAAAGCATCTGTTATAGATACATCAGTATTATGTTTATTTTGCAAATTGATTGATTAACTTTTGACTTGTTGTTGGTCTTGTGCCCACTTGATATCATGCCTTGTATTGTCTACTCTATGTCTTCTATCTTACCACTTGATATCATGCCTTGTATTGTATACTCTATGTCTTCTATCTTACCACTTGATACCATGCCTTTGCTTAAATTGTCTTGAACTTAGGTCTGCATTAACTGAACTGATGGTATGTTTGTTTCTTAAGTTCAGAAATCTGTCATAAAGACTGAAAACTGTTGAATTTTTGCTCTAAGCCATGATATTTATAATCTTGGTCTGTACTCACAATCCACATGTTGCTTTGCTGCTGCCTGCTAACTTGCGACAAGATTGATTTATTCACTATGCTACCAACATGATTCCATGCTTATCTTGCATGTCTATGTTTGTTTCTTTTGATATGTATATCCTAACTGCCTGTCCAATACTAGTAAATGGCTTGTCTTTTGATCTATCATCACTTACTTGAGGTTGTCATGCTTTGATTATACGCCCTGCTTTGTTTTGATTCACTAGTTTGTTAGATTAAATTCCTTGAATGTTTAAGTTCCCTTGATGTTATAACCATTTGCTTCGACAATTGTTGGTTTGGTATGGTTGCTGCATTTGTTGCTGGTGAGAAGTTAGGACGTGCGCATGTTTTATTATTTGGGAATTCAGGAAGCGGGTTGCCTTATATATTTGTTGAATCATATAATAACTGGATGAGGGCGTAGCACCACTGGTCCAGGAGGAGAGTTATAAGAGTTGTTTATGCTGAGGACGGGGGTTCGATCCCCTCGCCCAACTTTTTTTTTATTTTCCTGATTTGCGCTTGTTTTAAATATATGTGTATCCTACCCTTCTCTTGTCAAGGCGCGCGCGTAGCCCAGTTGGCTGTGGTTTGGTTTTGTTTGATTCAAAGGGCGCGGGTTCAATCCCCACGGTTGCAACTTTCCTTTTTATCACTTAGTTATTTATTTCACTATTTTAAACTTATACTTAATTTCTAAAATATCTTAACTTGTTTATTCCTTTTTTTTTCTTTCTTTTGCTTCATTTTCCTTATTAAGCCTTTTTCCATATATAAAAGAAAATTATCAAAAATATGTAATTTTGAGACTTCATTCTTGATTAAGTTTAAGATATTCATTAAGGTTTTATTGCACTTTCTTATTCATCATGCCATGTTGTACCTAATGTGTTTGATCATTATGTGTTTAATTCTCACTTTGCTTTGACATCTTGATTTTCATCTTAATCTCATATTTGTATTCATGTCTTTTATATCATTTTATTATCTCTTTAATATTTTATCAACTTTTCTCCCCCATTCCAAAGGAAGGTTAATAGTGTTGACTCTTAAAATCATAGCCCCCATCTTGACCTAAGTAACCTCTTAGGAAGAAACCTTGTTTCTTGGCCTCATCAGAGCCATAGAAATTATAATTAGCTTTAGGGAGAGTTCTTCAACTCTTGGTGATATTCATCATAATGAATTTATCACTTCCCCTATTGACTAAACCTCAACATAGGTCCATTTCAACTAGATTTAGAGAGTTCCTAAACTCTACAATGAGCTTGTACTCATTTCCCCTCTGAATATTGACCATAGTCAATCATTCAGTAGAAGCAGAACTACGCATACTCTGATTCTATTCCCGAGGATACGTAGGCGTAAAGTGCGATGCTTTATCGAGTATACTTAGATACTAACCCCTAGGGTTTTTCAACCTTTAGCATAGAACCTTAGCAAACATAAGATAACATTAACAAGAGGTTCCCGTAGAGTACTACGGACGTTTAGGGTGCTAATACCTTCCCTAGGCGTAACCAACCCCCGAACCTTAGATCTCTCCCCTTTAGGTTTTTCTAACGATCTTGAACCTTTCCTTTGGATAAATCAAAGTCGGTTGTAAAAGAAATATGATGCAAATTAATTAATAATTTGTTATCCGATTTTCACCGCAACAGAAATGGCGACATCACTGGGGAGAAGTAAGACCTACAGCTAGTCCTTTCCTAAGAGGGTTAAGCCTACCTTTGTTTCATGTTATTCATGTTTGCTTATTTACTTATATGCTTACCTGTTTGTATATCTGTTCTATGTTTTGATTATCCTGTCTGATTTGGGTTGATATCTATGAGTGAGATAAATCCTATACCCGGATTTAAGCGTACCCTTATTATAGGACGATGGTATTCAAGGAAGCTTTGAGGGAGTCGAATCCTGAAAGGTCGAATTGATAAACACCATCACTCAATTGAGGCCCTCTCGAGAGTCTAGTTATGTTGAACGATCCTATTCCTGAAAGCGTGCTACTCTCGACCTAGGAGCCCGGGATATTGAGAACCGTAGTTACCAAACCTAACTTAAGCCTTTTAGATGTAGTGCGGTGACCATGATGGAGTCTATTTCTGACTTGGTTGTCACGCGATACTACACTCAGACGAGATCCTCTTGAGAATTTTATCGACTACCAAGTCATCTAGGAAATCTTTAAAATCCGAAAGATGGATTGTAGACTCTGGGAACTTCTTAGAACCTTGTTTGGAAGGTAAAAACCAATAGAACACACCAATGGGAAGGGCAAACCTTTGGCTCCATGCTTAACCTTTTCCCCTTTGCCTTTGTTTGTTTATGCTCTATGTGTGTTTGTTGCATCCATATAGCATAAGCATTCATGTTGCATTTGTTTCATGGAACTCAGACCTCTTTTCTTATATCAGAGAAGATATCATGGATAGCTCAAGAAGAAACACTATCAAATACACTTTCAAAAGTCCCAAATTGGATGACCTAAGGAAATTGGGAGATTCGTTAACAGACCCTGAAGGATTCATAAGCAGATATGGAAAATTGTGGGTCTTATTAAGGAAGACTATTGATGAAGGACTTCTCTCAACTTTGCTCCAGTTTTATGATCCAAGATATCACTGTTTCACATTCCCAGACTATCAGCTCTCGCCCACCCTTGAAGAATACTCTCAGATAGTTGGTTTGCCTATCAAGGATGAGTCCCCGTTTCCCATCTTTGAGAAGGATCCAAAAGAGGAAGAGATAGCAGAGAAGACTTATCTGGAGTTGGTTGACATCAAAACCAATTTGACTTCTAAGGGAGGAATCTTTGGGTTAACTGCCAATTTTTTGATTGAAAAAGCCAGATACTTTGCTAAGAGTTCCAATAGAGATGCCTTTGAAGCTGTATTTGCCTTGCTCATCTATGGACTCTTCTTGTTCCCGAACATTGACAACTTTGTAGACCTAAATGCAATCAAGATTTTCTTAAAGCAGAACCCAGTACCTACTTTACTTGCCGAAGCCTATCACTCAGTCCATACAAGAAATGCTCATAAGAATGGACAGATTATTTGCTGTGTCTCCATACTATATAGATGGTTTGTTTCCCACTTACCAAAGAAAGGCGCATTCTGGGATTCCAAGAAAGGATGGTGGTCTCAGAAGGTCATGGCACTCTCCCACGCAGATATTGATTGGTATAATAGGGTGTATGATGGGATCCTGATTATAGATAGCTGTGGAGACTTTGGTAACGTGCCTCTGCTTGGCATCAAAGGAGGTATCAGTTAAAACCTGTGCTGGCGCGACGCCAATTAGGGTATCCTTTGGAAGACAAACCTCTCAGTGCTCATGTGGAAAGTATCTACTTTGAAACATATGACAAGAAGGAGGAGCAGAAGGAGCTGATCTTGAAGGCTTGGGGTAGCAAGCGCAAAAGAGGGAGAAGTTCTATAGGAAGACCTAATTGTGTGTCCTTGGAGCCCTACCTCCAGTGGGTCAGAAGAAGAGCTATAGAGTTGAAGATGCCCTACAAAAGACAAGAACCAATCAACTTGAAGAAGGAGCCCGTGTTATATTTCATGTCAAAAGAAGAAGAACTGGAGATTTCTCTAAGACAAGCCCAAAGGTCAGAAGAAGCCTGGAAGCTCAAGTATCAAGTGGTCGTTGAAGAGAATCTGGAACTCCAAAAGCAGCTGCAGATCAAAAATGAAGAGTTACTCTCCTACAAGAAAAGAAAAGCCCAAGAAGATCCAAGTTCCTCGATCACTTAGCCTCCCGCTTGGAAATCCATTCTTGACAACCTCGTCACAGAAAGAGATCAGATGGAGAAAGAAATCAGAAGACTCAACACAAGGCTTCTAGGAGAACTTCCTTAGGACTTTCTAACTTTTATTTAGCTTATGTTTAGGGCTTTTGAAAGTTGTATCAACTGTTGTAATTCGCTTTTATTTAATGAAATGAGGTCTTTTGATATCTCTTGATATTTTGCTAACGTCTGAACTCCATGAAACTTTGCATTGCATTGTACATCCCTGCTAAACTATCAAGTTACTAATCTTGTTTTGCAGACTTTGTAGAAATGGATGCCGCGGAAAAAAGAGTTTGGCCTTACTTCTTTGAGTTGCCAGAAGTGGATCGTCTGCTATGGTTAGGAGAAATGATTGAAGACCAGTCAGCCTTCGCTGACAGATATGGGTGTGTCATACCCCTGATGAAGACACCAGTAACTGTGGGACCTCTTGAAATCCTGGTCCAGCTGTACCACCCAGCATACCGTTGTTTCTTGTTCCCTGAATTCTAGTTAGTGCCAACCTTGGAAGAGTTTTCAGCCATGATAGGGATCCCAATCAAGGAGGCTCCTGTCTTTTCCCGAATCGAAGAAGAACCTTCTGCCAGAGACATGGCCAGACTAACCAAAGTCAGGCTATCTGATGTCCAAGCTAACTTGACCAATAAGGGAGGAAAACGTGGGTTGCCAGCGCAGTTCTTGATGGAGAAAACTCTATACTTCAAGAATAGGGGAAATGAAGTTTTGTTTGAATCAACTTTAGCATTGATGATATATGGTCTATTCCTGTTCCCGAACGCCAAGGATTTTGTGGACACCCAGGCCATTCAGCTGTTTGCAGTCAACAATCCGGTCCCGACGCTGTTGGCTGATGTTTACCATTCCATGCAGACCAGATATATGAGAGGCAGTGGGCTAATTGTTTGATGTGTGGCCCTCTTCTACAAGTGGTTTGTTTCTTATCTGGCGACAATCGTGCCGAATTTAAAAAATGTACAGAGGGACTTATACAATAAGTGCGGCCCAAAATATTTTCTGTACAAGGGGGTTGGGTCTTACACTCTAATAGAGGCCCAAAGAGTTTTAAGAGATGAAATGGGTCTTACTACTCGAGGGTAGGCCCAAGGTTTGTTTTTCAACGGATGATGATCGCGTCGAACTTTTTGAAATACAACGGGACTTATACAATAAGTGAGGCCCAAAATAGGTTGTATTTACAAGGGGTTGGGTCTTACACTCTATTAGAAGCCCAAAGTGTTTTGAAAATGATTTATGAGGGTTGAATTAATCCAAAAACCCTAATTTGTTTTCAAAATGTGTTTTAATTTAATAAAAATTCAATTAAAATGATCAAAATTGTTTAACATAGGAAAACCAAATTGTGATCTTGGATTAATGCTTCAAAAATTTAGTATTGACCTACAAAATAATTAGAAAGCATTAAAAGTTGCAAAATCAAGGTGGAAAAAATATTTTAAATGTTAAAAACAATTAAAACATTAATTCTTTGCAAAAATATCAATTATACAAAATAAATAATATTTTTGGGAAAATAAAATATTTTAACATTTTTGTGAATTATTAAAAAAAGAATCAACTCAAAATCATTAAAACTCAGAGAGAAATTAATTTTTGAATCAATTAAATAAAATCACAAAATTCAAATATTCAAATATTGGAAAATGGCGCCAAGAACAAATGCAAGAACACGCGCGTTTTTCAGTTTTACCCAGATTTGCATTTTCTCTCTAATCTCACTGAATACTTAATCATATCATGCAATCCACATACCAATCAACTCGTTTCAACCTCACGATCATGTCTATGGTATTTAATTTCATTTAAATTAAACATATAACAAGAAATCATGAAAAATCCTCAAGAACCCTAATTTCTGCATGAAGGCTAGGATTTTTGATACACGATTCAAACAATGCAATTAATTGAGGGGAAACATTCCATGCATGATTATGAACATATGGCCAAATTATTGTGCAGCAAAAATTGCATGGATCATAGAGTTAGAAGAGCTCATGCTTACCACTTGCAGCTGGTGATCGTGATTTGTGTTGGAGGTATTACAGCTAGGTTCCAATGATCTGGATAGCTTCCCTAGGTGCCATGAAGTGTGTCTGGATGCTTGGAATGGATTGAAATGGTTTGGAGTTGAAAATGGCACCTCAACTGCAAAACTGTCAAGAACTTGTGCAATTGGCTGGTGATTTTGTGAAATCTGTGTTCCAAGTGTTATGTGAGTGTTTAGATCACTTCTATATGATGTATGTGAGGTGTGTGTGTGTGATTGGTTTGGTTGGAAAAGCTCTCAAACTCAAAACCCGATAGTGACTTGCCTTAGAAGGCAAAATTGAAGTGAAAGAAGAGATTTCGAGGAAAACATCTGTTTGATGGCTTTGTTGTACTCAAACTGATCACAATTGAGCTCTATTTATAGTAAAGCAAGTTTGTTTTGAAAGGAATAGTGAATGGCAACTGCTAAGTAGGTTTGGCCAATGTTGGCAAATGAAAATCCAAGTCTCCTCTAGCCATTGACTAGAGGTTAGGGCACAGGCTGCTGGTTCCCTTGGTCTTGGATAAGTCTTGACTGAATTCAGTTGAGAATGGCTCAGTCCATGCCACCTTGATGCTTCCATTGAATGCTCCAATCCAAAATTGGAGTCTTGTCCCTATTTTGGCAATTCTAGGTTCAACATGCTATTTCTTGTTCCAAAGACTTTGGAGGCTTGGCTCAGTGATTGTCCCCTTTAGATTCAATCCTCAGAGGTGTCCAAGTGGATAGGAGTATTTGGATTTGGATGATTTTGGCAAATCGAGCAAAAATGCAAAATCTGCCTTGCCTTGACAGATTTCACCAAGGGAACTTGCCAATGTTGTATCTCATGACTCAAATTGAATTTGGTAATGTTCTTGGTCATTTTGGAAAGCCCTTACATGATACAACAACTGTTTAAACATGTTTGGTTTTGATCTCTTTTGAATCCAAGTGAAAAATCCCCCTACATTTGGCAAAAAGTAAGGTAAAATCTGACTTAGTGAAATTTTCACTAAGTGTTGGAACAAAGTGACTTTTCTTGATTTTGATCACTCCATAAGTCCAAATCCATGAGGAATTTGGACATAGGTCAGTATGAAGCTTTTGTAGAGGGAAATGAGGTCTACAAATCAAGCTTTGAATGGGGAACAATGGCCTTGTGGTTTAGGAGTTATGGTCTTCCAAAGTTGGCACATTAGTGTCACTTTTTCCATAACTTAGAAATTTTTCTAAGTTTTTATGGTTACCCCTTTTACAAGTTATCCCACTTTCTTTGATTTTTCTTGATGAATGATGATTAAAATCATACATTAACATCATTTTAGGGTTAAAAATCCATTTTGGTGAAAAATCTCGAAAAGTCAAAGTTGACTTTTGAGCACAGTTGACTTTTTATCAGATGAATTCCAAACTGTGCAATTCTTCATGAAATCATGTCCTTGACCTAAATCGAACTTAATGGACATGTTCCATGGGTGTCATAGGGTATATTGATTCATGTCCTAGGGCTTGGGAGCATGTCCAGGTCAAAAGTCAAAGTTATAGTTGACTTTCCTCGCGAAACCCTAATTGTGGTGCAGATGAAATTGAGACTTGTTGCTCAAGCTTCTTGGATTAATCCATTGTTCCAAATGGATCAATATAGTTCATTAGAGACCCTAAAACCCTCTCTTGAGGTCTTGGCTCATGATTTGCCCTAAAAGTCAACTTAGGGGTGAATTAGGTCAAGAAACCCTAATTCCTGATTTTTTATGAATGCATCCCGTGAGGCAAAATTGACTTGATCATTGGGTCCATGAGGTACCATGAAGTATATTAGGTTATGTTTTGGATCATTGGCTTGTGCCCAGATGAAAAATTTCCATTTGGAGGCCCTGGTCGACCAAAACCCTAATTTGGTGATACTGTCGATCTTGAGACTTGATCCACCTAGAAGGGAGCAGCCTTGTGCTTAATCCTTGAAGTGGGAGTACTTTTGATCCATTGTGGATGTTTGAGAAGTTAGACAAGTTGAAGATCATGTCATTCCTTGATTGATCCTTTATCTAAGAACTCTGAGAGGGCTTGAAACCCTAATTTTGATTGTGGTGAATGCTCAACAACCCTTGAGGCATTTGATGAGGCATGATGGTTCATCCATATTGTGATGATGATTTGCACAATGATGGGAAATCTTAGTGGTCAAAATTTGGAGTATGACAGATGCCCCTATTTAATCTTCTTGGACACGAAGGTGTGAATGGCGAAGGTATTCGGGCATTCGGGGTGCAAGAGGATTAAATATCGGAATACCCAAAATTTTGACGGCGTCTATGAATGGTAATTCACGCATTCATCTTCTTTCGCTAAGCAATGATGCTTAGAAAAGGTAAACCTCCCCTCGATCCTGGTCTTCAGCCAAGGAACTGGTCTCAGTTTCTGATGTAAACTTCCCCTCGATCCTGGTTTCCTACCGAGGAACTGGTCTTAGTTTCTGATGTAAACTTCCCCTCGATCCTGGTTTCCTACCGAGGAACTGGTCTCAGTTTCTGATGTAAACTTCCCCTTGATCCTGGTTTCCTACCAAGGAACTGGTCTCAGTTTCTGATGTAAACTTCCCCTCGTTCCTGGTTTCCTACCGAGGAACTGGTCTTAGTTTCTTTTGTCAATAAACTTTCTTGACAAGGGACGCTATTCGTAGCGGCTTTCCTTCAAACTTCTCGCCGAATTTTCCTGGGGAGATGCCATTTGAGTGGAAAAAGTTTTGATGTCAGACTTGCTGGGGAACCCAGTCATCTGAGTTGTAGAGGTGCACAAACTTCTCTGTTTGGAGACGCCATTTGTCGAATCTACCTTGCAAAACGAGTCTCTTGAGAGACTGCTTTCGTTCGGGGTCTTTACATCATACTTTCCTCGAAGATCTTCTCGGAGAAATGCCATATGATGTGATCCAATTTTGAGGTGCCGATGACCTTTTCATCAGTGGGTTTTTCGGAGAAAAACTGCCGTACTGCCGAATCTCCAATTTATGAGGCTTTTTCTTGGGATTTTCTTTAATCCGGGAAAACAAGGATATCATCTTCAATGGCGAAGAGCGATGTTAACTGAGGGCTCTCTGGTCTTTCAGAGGTTCAAGTTATCAAAGTGGTCGAGGACCCAACTTCAATCCAAAAATAAAACTGGAGGAGAGAGATTGTTCAGACGTAACATTTCCTGACGAGGGAAGGGCTGACAACTCGATTGAGAGGACTTTTATCACTAGGGGACAAGACTGACTAGAGTGATAGTGATGCAATATGACTGTGAATGTAAATCAATAATGCATGATGCATGTATGTCTATCCTGACAAAACTGACGCGACATACAAACTAAAAGATGAACACGACTGGATACTCGGCCATTGCGGGGCGAAGAAGTACCGCTGGTTCAAGATAGCAATTCAGCCTTTCTTATGAGAGATAGTCCCTGTTGGGAGCTATGTTGATCGGGCTTAGGAGATGAGAACACGGCCAAGGTGTGTCAGACGAAACAAGGTCTCTGACACAGTTGATCCCTTCATTCAGGCGTACTGGCGTAGAAGGAGTACTTTGATTCCGTACTTTGAGGTTCGATTACTTCTGGAGAAGCGACCGATGTTCTTCTGATGTTCAACAGTCAAAAGAAATTACCATCTTTACTTTAAAAAAGCAGAAAAAAATTTTATCAAGTAAATTCATTTTTGTTTTATTTCAAGAATCGTTAATCATGTTAAAACGTCATTCTGTAAAGCTAAAATAAGTAAGAATTACAAACAAAAGCACAAGGGCTCAAATTTTATTGATAGGATGGAAATCAGCCAAACGCGTGATTCCAAAGAGTATTTACAAAGTTATAAAATGGTAATTTACAGGGAAAAGGGCTACGTTGAAACATAACGACCACTATCCTTCTACCAACTTTGAATACGGGACATCCTGAGCTTCTGTTGAAGATGACCTTGACTGGAGTCTCTGATGGATGGCATGACTGCTGAGGAGCTGAACTGATCAGACGTAGTTACCTGCCATTAATCCCTAACTTTTGCCTGGATTGTACTTGGAGATTTCCAATCCACCGGGATGATTTTTGATCATGTCTCTAATTTTTTCCTGGACTGCCCTTTCGGGTTTTCAATCCACCGAGACGTTTTTTTTTAGTTTAGGCGAAGTATTTCTTGACTACGTCAACATTCGTGGGGTAGGCAAATTCCTCTCCGTCCATGGTTGCAAGTCTCAAGGCGCCGCCTGAGAAAGCTTTTGTGACCATGTAGGGGCCATCATAATTCGGAGTCTATTTACCTCGCGAATCAGTGAGAAATGATTGTATCTTCTTGAGCAGTTTAAAGATTGGCGAGCAGGTCGCGGTCATGAGGAATATAAATCTGGAGATGTAGTTCAAACGTCCCAGGAATCCTCTAACTTGTTTTTTCGGTTTTCGGAGAAGGCATTTCTCGAATGGCCTTGACTTGTCAGGATCAACCTCAATTCCTTTCTGGCTGACGATGAATCCTAAGAGTTTCCCCGAACGGACACCGAAGGTGCACTTATTGGGATTCAAGCGGAGTTTGTACTTCCTCAAACGCTCGAATAGTTTCGACAGGTGGGTCACATGCTCCTCTTCTATTCTAGATTTTGCAATCATGTCATCGACATATACCTCTATCTCTTTGTGTATCATGTCATGAAAAAGAGTAGTCATGGCCCTTTGATAGGTTGCCCCGGCGTTCTTCAAGCCGAACGACATCACCTTGTAACAAAAGGTACCCCATGGGGTAATGAACGAAGTTTTCTCCATGTCTTTCGGCGCCATTTTGATCTGGTTATAGCCCGAGAATCCATCCATGAAGGAGAAAATTTTGAACTTTGCTGTGCTGTCTACCAGCATGTCAATGTGTGGTAAAGGAAAGTCATCCTTTGGACTAGCCTTGTTCAAGTCTCGGTAGTCGACACACATTCTAACCTTTCTGTCCTTTTTGGGAACGGGTACAATGTTGGCTAACCATTGAGGATATTCAGATGTAGCGAGGAAACCCGCGTCAATCTGTTTCTATACCTCCTCTTTGATTTTGATGGCCATGTCCGGATGAGTGCGTCTCAACCTTTGCTTTAATGGCGGACATTCCGATCTCAATGGTAAATGATGTTCCACGATGCTGGTATCCAACCCTGGCATATCCTGATAGGACCAAGCGAATACATCGGGAAACTCTTTGAGAAGCTTTATCAAACTCTCTTTGGCAATTGGACAGAGAAGTGCCCCAATCTTGATTTCTTTTCTCTCCTTTTCTGAACCCAAGTTTACCGTTTCCAACGGTTCTTTGTGAGGTTCAATGGACCTTTCCTCTTGTCTGAGTAATCGGGAGATCTCTTCTAGAATTTTGTCGTCATTTTCTTCTTCAGCCTCTAATACCATCAACTCAAAGTTGGGAGAAGGCATCGGATCATATGTTTCAACGGGGTTTAAAACAAGCAATCTGCATGACGTGATGATTCATGTTTAGAAGAGATAGAGAGAATGCAAAAGTGTGTGCAGTGTTTTATTTTACTGCTTGTTTTTATTTTTAAATTGATTTTTAGGATTACCATTTTCTGAAAAAACAAAAAGAGAAAACAACAATAAATGCGGAAATTACAGAACGATGTTATTTTATTAATGAACAAGTCGATCCTTGAAACTACAGCCCTATAAAACAAAACTCTGTCGCTTTGGGCGAAGCGAATAGGGAAATTTACAGAAAGCGAGCCCTATCAAAACATCTGTTTCACCTGGGCAGGGTGAAAGGTTAAAGATGAAAATTACTTTGACTGATGAACGATCTTCGGAACCTCGACGGCAACCCATTGGCGGCGAACTCCTCGGTGAATCACAAAGTCTGGCACCTTCCTTGATTTGTCTTCAGAAATGACGCTGATTTCTGGTGGAGCGGGATCATTGGAATCTGTCTCCCAGGCAAAGTTGTCATAGGAGAATTCCTTTGTTGCATTTTGCATAGCATTTGTGCTCTCAGCTGTATCTCCCCATCCAGTTGGCTAGATGTCTTCGAGCCTGATACGAGAGCTTTTGGGAGCGGTGTATTTGACCATATAGTCGTACTTTCCACTCGGTTGTCCCAAGGTGTCCCATCCTTCTTTCGAACTAGAGGAGTCATCTCTCTCGATGACGTTGACCTCGAGAAAAGCATAGTTGATGAATTCAAGTCCTGCAAACGTTGCAAATTCATCGTCGTGTTGAGTAGTTTCTGAATGACCTGAGTGTTGATCCCATGACATGGTGGGGACACAGGTATTCTGTTTAATAATGGTCAGCTGATTTTCATTGTTCGGCTGACTCTCTTGCCCCAAGTCTCCTGGATAAGGTTGCTACATTGGCAGACCATCCATTGGTCCATAGCAGTCGTGGTCAGAGTTATCTTTCATCAGAGTGTCTTCCTCTAATGAATTTGGCAGAGCACGACATCCTTCCGGATCACAATCTCCATATATCATTTCGACATCTGACCGTGGTATAAATCTCGGACTCTGTGCAGGATAGCGAAATGGTATAGGCACCTCTTCCTGAGACATATAACCATCCTCGTTAAGATAAGACTTCCATTCTTCATCCATGTCGGAGGGATCCTCCTCATTTATAGCATGGACTGCTTGAGACACTGGGTGAAGGAAACCTCCACTGTGGAAGAAGTTTTGAAGGGGATGAAGACTTTCATCGTTGGCAGCTGTCCGGGTACAGGTTGCAGAAAAACCAAGACCCTTCTTTGTTTTATTGTCAATAGGAATGACAAGCTGTCCCCATCCGGTTGTATCGGTACTCTTGACCGCTTTGATAGCATATTTGTATGAGGAAATCGAAGTTCCTTCTTTGAACTGATTGTCCTTGCTTACCGACAATGATTGGAACTGAGTTCCAATAACCTCCTCGGGTTCTACACAAGTAGATGATGATAAACTACTCACGAGCAAGGCCTGTTCTCCACAGACTGTGACAAGTTGATCGTTCTGGACGAACTTTAGCTTTTGGTGGAGGGTCGAAGTGACCGCTCCAGCCTGATGTATCCAAGGTCTTCCTAATAAACAACTGTATGTTGTCCGGATGTCCATGACCTGGAAAGTGACTTGGAAAGTGTGAGGACCAATAGTTATGGGAATATCAACTTCGCCGATAACTATTTTTCTGGATCCATCGAACGCTTTGACGACGACCTCGCTGGTTCTCATCGGAGGGCCTTTGAATGATAATTGCATCAAAGTAGACTTCCGCATAACATTCAGGGCTGATCCTGTGTCTACCAGTACGCTGGCTAAAGCATCATCTTGGCAGTTAACTGTGATATTGAGCGCCATGTTATGATGGCGACCCTCTTCGGGTAATTCCTCATCACTAAATCCCAAATTATTGTAGGAAGTGATGTTAGAGACAATGCTATCGAATTGTCTGATTGTTACATCCTGTTCCACAAAGGCTTGCTCCAAAACTTTCTTTAGAGCCTCCCTATACGCTTCTGAACCGAGTAACAGTGATAATACCGAGATCTTTGAAGGAGTTTGTAACAGTTGATCAACAATGTTGTATTCACTCCTTTGGATGAGCTTCAGCATCTCATCATCATTTTTCGAAAGGTCGGGATTACTGGATTGACCGACTAATGGATCGGGAAGTTCTGTCTGAAGTTCCTTTTCTTTGTTGGACTCTCCAACTCCTCTGTTGAAGATTCTACCACTCCGTGTTACACGACTGATGTCTGCAATATTCACGACGGAGGGTAATGGAATTTCCTTTCCATTTTCAATGGTCGTTGCACCGTATTTGTAAGGGATAGCCTTAGTTGATTCATACGGTAATGGTCCCGGCAGATAGATAACTATGGGAACCTTCTGATTTTTCTGACCATAATAAGTAATCTCGATTCGTTCCCGGTTGGGAACTTTAGATTCGTCAAGTAGAGGGATGATGGTAAAAACATCCCTGGTCTGGTGACGACCAGAGATTGTGACAACATCCTCGACTTGATTGGCAAGGTAGTCTGGCGTCCAGTTGATGAATTCAGAACCCAGATATGGACGAATTTCTCCACGATCCACCTGACCCTGAAGAGCTACTCTCACAAGGTAACACCCTTGGTTACTTTCCAAACAGATGCTACAACGGTCATAATTGTGTGGTGGCACCTGGCCACACCCACTTTGAATATAATGTAACCTCACTAGGTTAGCTTCCACGAGTCGGACATCCTGACTTTGACGCCGAGTGGGGTTTCTGTTATTGATACTAATTTGCTGAGTATCTTCATCCATATAGATTGGCATCCATCAGCGATTTAACAAGTGCTGAAGTGCCTCCTGGACAAGGGTACAACCTCGATCATTTTCGCAACCCGCTTTACAGCTTTGATAGTCATGTGATATCAGGAATCCGAGTCGGACCTGTTCAGCATGTAACTCTACCAGGTTGGTATTCATCACACGAATATCAAAGATCTGAACCATGTTGATCTGATAAGGGTTCCTATCATGGTAGTCTTGGATCCATCCAAGATCCATCTGACGCTGGAGGGCCTCTTGTATGAAAGAGCATCCCTGTTTGTTTACCGAGCAAGTCAGACAGGAACTATAATCGTGCCGTGGTAGGTTATGATACTGGCTTTGCCTTGAGTGCATTGCCACTAATTTGACATTCATCGCACGGATGTCGTGGTTTTGAATGACGTTAGAATTCGTGTAGACTATGTTAACTCCACGAACTCGGTGCTCTTGGATCCATCTGAGATCCATTTATTCCTGTAGAGCTGCTTGCACCACAGAACATCCCTGGTTGTCTTTAGAGCAAATATCACACTGGTGATAGTTATGAGGTGGTACATAGCCATATCCACTCTGTCTACAATGCATCTTGACCAGACTGGTCTTCAACAAGAGTACATCGTGAATTTGATAGACATTGCTAGATTCTCCTTCTATCAAATTGACTGCAGCCTTCTCGTGTTGAGGCAGCGGGTTCGTAAGAACATTAAGATTTATTTCCTTGAAGGATAAGAGCCCGCTCCTAACAAGCTTTTGCACGTCGGACTTGAAATTGAGACAATTCTCTATGTTATGCCCTGATCCTCCTTGATGATAAGGGCAAGTTTGATCCACCTTAAACCAAAAAGGCAGACTTTTCGGTACTGTAAGAGGGGACTTAGTCTGGATGTGCCCCTTAGCCAGTAGTAACGGAAATAATTCTGCATACAACATGGGTATAGGATCAAACCCTGATGGTCGTGTTGTACGGCTGTTATTATATGGAGGACGAGCCTGCTGAAGAGGCTGTTTTGTCCTTTGCTGATCAGGTTGGCTCTGCGCAACCTGAGGTTGATACGTAGGAATAGGCGCAGGGCTGATAGCAGGAGTTACAGCTGCTACCGGCTGATAACGTCACCTTTGCTTTCCGAGAGAGATATTCCCAATATCTTGCTCTTTTTTCTTAGGGAGAGCACTACCGTATTTTTTAGTACCGCTCGTCGATCCAGTGTCTTTTACTAAACGTCCTTCTCGGACGGCTTCCTCAAGACGTACGCCCATGCCCACCATCTCGGTGAAATCACTGGGTGCACTGGCAACCATTCGGTCATAGTAAAATGAGCTTAAGGTTTTTAAGAAGATCTTTGTCATCTCTTTTTCCTCAAGAGGTGGACAAATTTGAGCGACAATCTCACGCCACCTTTGAGCATACTCCTTAAAGGTTTCCTTGTCCTTTTGCGACATCGATCTAAGTTGATCTCTGTCGGGTGCCATGTCCAAATTGTATTTGTATTGTTGGACGAAGGCAGTGCCAAGATCTCTGAATGTGCTGATCGTGGTACGGTTTAAACCCATGTACCATTTGAGTGCGGCACCGGTTAAACTATCCTGGAAGTAGTGAATCAGTAGGTCCTGATTCTCCGTCTGAGCTAACATCCGCCGAGCGTACATCACCAGATGGCTTTGAGGGCAAGAATTACCCTTGTATTTTTCAAAGTCGGGCACTTGGAATTTGTGTGGAACTTTCACATTGGGGACCAAGCAAAGGTCTGCGGCGTCCTTTCCAAATAGATGATGATCGTGAATGGCTTGCAGTTCCTTCTGCATTTCCAAGAACTATTCCTGGAATTCATCCATTCGGTCAAACATAGTTTCCTTCTTATCAGAAGGGATCTGTGGAATCTGTCCTTCCGAGACAGTGTGCACCACAGGGGGTGGTACCGTGACTACGGCAGTGAATCTTGGCGTTTCCCGAAGTTTGTAACCTTCAGGAGTCTTCAGTATGCCCCTGGCATCTTCGCTTTCCCGAAGTTTGTAACCTTCAGGCCCAGCGGCTTCTGTTGTGATTCCCTCATCTTCAGGGATCGGCGGAACATATCCTTCTGGGATATAGTTAACAGGCATGCCCCAAGGACGATCTTTCAACATTTGATACCTAAGATCATACTTCTCCACAATGGGCGTTGAGGTGATCTCTGAGATCACAGTTCTTTGTAGTTGAGCTTCTGCCATGGCTTGCATGTCGTTACGAAGCTTTCTCATATCCTCTCTTAGAGCGTCGATCTCTTCCTTCAACTCTCTATTTTCTTCCTCAAGATCATCCATCTTTTTCTGACAATTGGCCCGAGTATTATACGAATGAGACAGTTTGACTCTAGAATCGAGACACAAACGTGAGATTCGTAGGTAAGGAGAATACATGATGTGAGAATGATGAATGCAATGATTATATTAATTGTTTTTTGGTTTAATCAAAATAAACTTTGACAATTAGATTGCAAATATCAAACAGTGGGGAAACCCCTTTTTATTAAAATTCAAAGGATTACAGAAATGGAAATACAGTAGATTACAAGGTGCAAAAACAGAAACCTAAGCTAATGGGTCCCGAGTCCTCTCTGAAGAGAAATCGGGTGCTGACTCTAGTACTTTCCTTTTCTTTGACCGGGGCTCTTGGGCCTTTGTCGGGTTGTCATTCCTTTGCCAGGTGAAAGGAGCGAGCAAATTCCTTTGGTCATCTTGATTATCCACAGCATGTTGCTCTAAAATCTTAATCAAAGCATCTTTCTCTTTCAGTAATTGCTGTATTTTGATACACTCTATGTCGAGGGTGCGGTACTTGTTCTTCCAAGACCTCCTCTCCCGTTGAACTTTGTTGAGAGTAACCTGAAGCTTTTCAGTCTCAGTCATGAAGTACATGACCGATTCCCTCGGCGGAAGAATTCCGTAATGGGGAAAAGGCATTTTTAGCTTGAAAGCTCTAGTTTGTACCCAGTGGAGATAAGGCTCCACCGAGGCACAGTCCGGTTTTCCTAGAGACTCCCGTCCTTTCTTATGAACATGCTTCCAAGCGTGCACTATTTCCATCTTTAGTGCTCTGTCATTTTCTCCTTCCTTGAAGAAAAGACCTTCCAGATGAACACCCCGTGGGACGTGTCTCATTGGGTATCCAAATTGACGGCGAACCAACACCGGATGATAGTTGATTCCTCCTTTAGTTCCTATGAGGGGTACGTTGGGGAAGTTTCCACAACGATCAATGATTCTGATTCCATCATAGATCCTATTACACCAATCTATATCAGAGTTGGTAAGAGACATGATCTTCTGCTACCAACGTAAGGCACTCTTGCAATCCCAAAAAGCAGCAGACTTGGGCAAGTGAGAGATAAACCATTTGTAAAGCAAAGGTACACAGCATGTGATCTCCCCTCCGCTGTACAAATTTCCCAAGTGTACAGAATGATACGCATCTGCGAGCAAAGTCGGCACAGGGTTTCCAATGAGAAAAACCTTAATGGAGTTGATATCGACGAAGCTATTAATGTTGGGAAACAAAAATAACCCGTAGGTGAGTTAAACAAAGATCCTTTCAAAAGCAGTCACGTTCCCTATACTGGCGAAGTACAGGGCTTTCTTTGTCAAGAACTGGGCTGGCAAACCTTGTATGCCACCCTTGGTAGTCATGTGAGTCCTGACCTCAGACTCGTCCAAATGAATTGCTTTTGCAATGGTCTGATTCTTTGGAATTTCTTCCAGTCCAGAAAATGGAGCTCGATCAGTGTTGTGTAAATCAATCAGATGAGAATACTCCTCCAGCGTTGGTGTGAGCTGGTAATCCGGGAATGTGAAACAGTGATAAACTGGATCATAAAACTGAATGAGCGCATCCATGATTCCCTCAATCACATGGACTCTTAACAGAGGTAGCAGACCTCCGTGTTTGGCTCTGAAAGCCTCTTGGTTTGTGATCATCCTCGCCAAACCTCTTAAATTCTCTAGCTTTGGAACCTTGAAGGTGTACGTATGAGTTCTCCTTCTACCGAAATCCATTAGCGCAATCCTTTTCTCTGATATTTGCAATTACAATCTTAGTTTAATTTGAAAAATAGAGAGACTAGAAGAGAAGAATTTTTTGTTTTTAATGTTTTTTAAATGAATGTATGAATGCAGCACACAAAAACATAGAAAAAACATGGGGTCAAAGGGTTGTTGTCATGAAGTCAAGGCTCTACCCATCCCCAAAGGTTTATACTAGGGTGATTTTTGTACCTGTACTCATTATCATCAGCTCCTCCCAGGAAAGCATAACAACAAGCGGATCACCAGCGAGTTGTAGAGCAATCTTAGAGTAAGTGCCATTCACCGAGAATAGATCACCAGCCTCAAATGAGGGTAGTATCGCGTGACAACTATTTTCAATAGTTTCCGCACTACAAAAGGGTTTGGCTCCTCCGCTTCTTAGACATCACAATCGGCCCATTGCCTAAGAGAGGGAATGGGTTGCATTGGTCAGCCTCCACTGAGGTTGATGGTCGACCTCGTCGCCATCACTTATCTTAAGTGTATACTTAATCTTTCCACATGCGGCATCACACGCATTCCCATTAGCAGAAAAATAAACAGGTATAGCAATTAGGAAAAGCAGTATATATATTTGTCCTAAACATCCTAGACCTTTAAAGCTATGAATCCTAAGTTCCTGACAGAAAATGGGTTCCCCGGCGGAAGCCCCAATCTGTGGTATTCACACAAGTGAAGAGAAAAAAGGTTAGAGGGCCCCACGGTGGGCGCCACTTTTAAAGTTTCCACCTGATAGATGGGAAGAGAACAAGATCTTGCTACAAAGGTGAGATAGATCCTAATGACACATCCCCAGCAGAGTCGCCATTAGTCCCCAGTGAAGTCGCCATTTTTCTGTAACGAGCGATTTTGGACGCGGTTGCGAAGCGCTATCACTCTTTGGTGTCTACAGCTCGATTCATTTTTTTATCCTATTAAAGCTGATGAAGGAAGGGAAATAGATGTCTCAAATTAACCCTACTTGCAAACTGAGGTTAAACAGTGGTCTGTTAGGTTAATGATGCTACAAAGATTCGGGGTCTCTATCGGGTTTATTTTTTTAAAAGTGGTGTTCGGTTTAGATGTTAAGACGGATGCTTCTTGATAGATATGTGAGAGTATGGGATTTTAGGTTTTTGTTTAGTGTGCTCGCTAAGATTTTTCTTTCAATCTTATGCCTACGTATTCCCGTTTACCGAAACAGGGAAATCAGAGCGTTCGTAGTTCCTCCTATTCTATGGGAGGAAATGGTTGTTTTGGTGTCTTGTTCAAAGCCCAAGACGTGAAGCGAAAGGTGTTTGTATCTTGTTCAAAGCCCAAGATATGAAGCGAAAGGTGTTTGTATCTTGTTCAAAGCCCAAGATATGAAGCGAAAGGTGTTTGTATCTTATTCAAAGCCCAAGATATGAAGCTGACAGGTCTATTTGTATCTTGTTCAAAGCCCAAGATGTGAAGCTAAAGGTGGTTTGTATCTTGTTTAAAACCCAAGATGTGAAGCTGAAAGTTACGTCTTTGGAGAGGATTTTTCATCTCTAAAGAGGGGTTTGTTTGTCACAACTGTTTATAAAGGAGAATGACTTTAACCGGGATATATGAATCCAGCAATGCCATAATTTCCTTTATAGGGGGTTTCCAACCTAAAGGAGAAGACTTTAACTCAGTGTAGAGCAATGCTATCTTTCCTTAGGAATTTCTCATCCTAAAAGAGGGACAGTGGCATGGATGTAGATGATCCAGAGGCTTGCCGCTTACAGCAATTAGATGAAGGGGAAGGAGTTGTTGATGTTTGTGTACTGTGAGCGAGGCACAACTTTGATGTTAAAAGGTTGATTGGATCAACCAGTGGTTTTCTTATACAAAGCCTAAGAGGAGGCTATTATGTGTCTCGTACAAAGCCCGAGAGAGAGGCTAAAAGGTTTTGACTCAACGAGGGAATCTTTTGGTATCTCGTATAAAGCCCGAGATGGAGGCTATTTGACTCAACAAGAGAGTCTTTTGTATCTCGTAGGAAGCCCGAGAGGGAGGCTAAAATTTGTTTGGCTTAATAAGAACCTTTTTATATCTCGTATAAAGCCCGGGATGGAGGCTAAATGGGTGATTGACTTAACGAGGGAGTCTCTTATGTGTCTCGTACAAAGCCCGAGAGAGAGGCTAAACGTTGTTTGACTCTGCTGGGGAGAATCATTGTATAAAGCCCAAGAGAGAGGCTAACCTCACTGGAGAAGGATCATTATACAAAGCCTAAGGGGAGGCTATGGTTACTATTTCAGTTGAGTGACAGGTCCAATATACTGATTTAAAGAGAAAATCAGTTCTTATATGAGTAATGTTTGCACTCACGGATTTTGATTCGAGGATCAAGGTTATTTCCTTTTCTTCAAGGAAATGGGAAATCCAAAGGGTATTGAGACTGTCCGAGTCTACGGGGTTCCTTCCTATTTTTGAAGGGTGCTTAAGAACGTCTTTGGGACTCAAGGGTTTTAGACTGTCCAAGTCTAGAGTTTTATCTTTTGTACTATGCTTTGAGAAACAGTAGTAGACTCTTGGAAAGGACTGTTCTATGAAGATGACTAAGTTCTGTTCCTATACCTATAGGAGGTCGTCGGGACAATTTGTACGAAGCCCAAGAGGAGGCTGGACGCTTTTAAGAAGCCGACGGGTCCTTGTATGAAGTCCAAGAGGAGGCTATCATTCCCGGAGGAAGAGATCATTATACGAAGTCTAAGAGGAGGCTGTGAATACTTCTAAGAAGCCGGCGGGTCCTTGTACTAAGCCCAAGAGGAGGCGGGGATGCTTTTAGGAAGCCTGTGGGTCCTTGTACGATGCCCAATAGGAGGCCGATGCTTTTAAGAAGCCCGTGGGTCCCCAAACCCCGAGAAGTTCAAGGCAAGTTATTCACAAGGAATAGATCAAGTTAGGAAAGTTCGAGAATTTGGAAGAAACTCAGAAGATGCCATTCACGGAGAAAAGATCATCTCTGGGGAATAGAGTTTCTTAACAAGTGCTTTTAAGAAGCCTGTGGGTCCCCAAACCCCGAGAAGTTCAAGACATGCCATTCACTGAGAATAGATCAAGCCAGGAAAGTCCGAGAATTTGGAAGAAACTCAAGAGATGCAGTTCACGGAGAAGAGATCATCTCTGGGGAGTAGAGTTTCTTTAACAACTTCTACGAGTGACAGTCTATGAAAGGGTTCACAGAGAATGCTGCCTTTCATATCTCCATATTGTTTAACCCCAAGAGGAGGGAAGACTGTGTCTGGTAATCCTATGGGGATCTAGTATTGATTATTTCTAAGAGTGATCAACGGGCTAAATGCTAAACGTAGTTGCCGGGGAAACTCTAAATATCTATACTATTATTACACAGTTGATATGAGTTTATGAAAGAAGACTTACAGTGAAACAGCCCCACAATACAGTTATATGCATATGAAAGCGGTAAATGAAAGCATATAAACACTTACTCGGTTGTAGAGCTTCCATGTTGTTTAGTTAGTTTTTCAACAAAGAAAGATTGAAAACAACAGTATATTCAAAATCAAAGGAGAAAGTGCTTTGAAAAAGAAAGATTTGGGGCTTACAGCTTAAGGAGAGGCCCAGTTGACTTTTCGTTTGAAATGGCGATCGCGCCGAAGTTTCCTTTTAACGCAGAGGGACTTATACAATAAGTGAGGCCCAAAATTGTTTTGGTTAAAAGGGGATTGGGTCTTACACTCTATTAGAGGCCTAAAAGTTTTGAATGAGTCTTATAGCTCAAGGAGAGGCCCAGATGGTTTATTTTTAAATTGGCGACGATCGTGCCGAATTTAAAAAATGTACAGAGGGACTTATACAATAAGTGAGGCCCAAAATATTTTATGTACAAGGGGGTTGGGTCTTACACTCTAATAGAGGCCCAAAGAGTTTTAAGAGATGAAATGGGTCTTACTACTCGAGGGTAGGCCCAAGGTTTGTTTTTCAACGGATGATGATCGCGTCGAACTTTTTGAAATACAACGGGACTTATACAATAAGTGGGGCCCAAAATAGGTTGTATTTACAAGGGGTTGGGTCTTACACTCTATTAGAGGCCCAAAGTGTTTTGAAAATGATTTATGAGGGTTGAATTAATCCAAAAACCCTAATTTGTTTTCAAAATGTGTTTTAATTGAATAAAAATTCAATTAAAATGATCAAAATTGTTTAACATAGGAAAAACAAATTGTGATCTTGGATTAATGCTTCAAAAATTTAGTATTGACCTACAAAATAATTAGAAAGCATTAAAAGTTGCAAAATCAAGGTGGAAAAAATATTTTAAATGTTAAAAACAATTAAAACATTAATTCTTTGCAAAAATATCAATTATACAAAATAAATAATATTTTTGGGTTTTTTGGGAAAATAAAATATTTTAACATTTTTTTGAATTATTAAAAAAAGAATCAACTCAAAATCTTTAAAACTCAGAGAGAAATTAATTTTTGAATCAATTAAATAAAATCACAAAATTCAAATATTCAAATATTGGAAAATGGCGTCAAGAACAAAGGCAAGAACACGCGCGTTTTTCAGTTTTGCCCAGATTTGCATTTTCTCTCCAATCTCGCTGAATACTTAATCATATCATGCAATCCACCTACCAATCAACTCGTTTCAACCTCACGATCATGTCTATGGTATTTAATTTCATTTAAATTAAACATATAACAAGAAATCATGAAAAATCCTCAAGAACCCTAATTTCTGCATGAAGGCTAGGATTTCTGATACACGATTCAAACAATGCAATTAATTGAGGGGAAACATTCCATGCATGATTATGACATATGGCCAAATTATTGTGTAGCAAAAATTGCATAGATCATAGAGTTAGAAGAGCTCATGCTTACCACTTGCACCTGGTGATCGTGATTTGTGTTGGAGGTATTACAGCTAGGTTCCAATGATCTGGATAGCTTCCCTAGGTGCCATGGAGTGTGTCTGGATGCTTGGAATGGATTGAAATAGTTTGGAGTTGAAGATGGTACCTCAACTGCAAAAATGTCAAGAACTTGAGCAATTGGCTGGTGATTTTGTGAAATCTGTTTTCCAGATGTTATGTGAGTGTTTGGATCACTTCTATATGATGTATGTGAGGTGTGTGTGTGATTGGTTTGGTTGGAAAAGCTCTCAAACTCAAAACCCGATAGTGACTTCCCTTAGAAGGCAAAATTGGAGTGAAAGAAGAGATTTTGAGGAAAGCATCTGTTTGATGGATTTGGTGTACTCAAACTGATCACAATTGAGCTCTATTTATAGTAGAGCAAGTTTGTTTTGCAAGGAATTGTGAATGGCAACTGCTGAGTAGGTTTGGCCAATGTTGGCAAATGAAAATCCAAGTCTCCTCTAGCCATTGACTATAGGTTAGGGCACAGGCTGCTGGTTCCCTTGGTCTTGGATAAGTCTTGACTGAATTTAGTTGAGAATGGCTCAGTCCATGCCACCTTGATGCTTCCATTGAATGCTCAAATCCAAAATTGGAGTCTTGTCCCTATTTTGGCAATTCTAGGTTCAACATGCTATTTCTTGTTCCAAAGACTTTGGAGGCTTGGCTCAGTGATTGTCCCCTTTAGATTCAATCCTTAGAGGTGTCCAAGTGGATAGGAGTATTTGGATTTGGCTGATTTTGGCAAATCGAGCAAAAATGCAAAATTTGCCTTGCCTTGACAGATTTCACCAAGGGAACTTGCCAATGTTGTATCTCATGACTCAAATTGAATTTGGTAATGTTCTTGGTCATTTTGGAAAGCCCTTACATGATACAACAACTGTTTGAACATGTTTGGTTTTGATCTCTTTTGAATCCAAGTGAAAAATCCCCCTACATTTGGCAAAAAGTAAGGTAAAATATGACTTAGTGAAATTTTCACTAAGTGTTGGAACAAAGTGACTTTTCTTGATTTTGATCACTCCATAACTCAAAATCCATGAGGAATTTGGACATAGGTCAGTATGAAGCTTTTGTAGAGGGCAATGAGATCTACAAATCAAGCTTTGAATGGGGAACAATGGCCTTGTGGTTTAGGAGTTATGGTCTTCCAAAGTTGGCACATTAGTGTCACTTTTTCCATAACTTAGAAATTTTTCTAAGTTTTTATGGTTACCCCTTTTACAAGTTATCCCACTTTCTTTGATTTTTCTTGATGAATGATGATTCAAATCATACATTAACATCATTTTAGGGTTAAAAATCCATTTTGGTGAAAAATTTCAAAAAGTCAAAGTTGACTTTTGTGCACAGTTGACCTAAATCGAACTTGATGGACATGTTCCATGGGTGTCATAGGGTATATTGATTCATGTCCTAGGGCTTGGGAGCATGTCCAGGTCAAAAGTCAAAGTTACAGTTGACTTTCCTCGCAAAACCCTAATTGTGGTGCAGATGAAATTGAGACTTGTTGCTCAAGCTTCTTGGATTAATCCATTGTTCCAAATGGATCAATATAGTTCATTAGAGACCCTCAAACCCTCTCTTGAGGCCTTGGCTCATGATTTTCCCTAAAAGTCAACTTAGGGGTGAATTAGGTCAAGAAACCCTAATTCCTGATTTTTTATGAATGCATCCCCTGCGGCAAAATTAACTTGATGATTGGGTCCATGAGGTCCCATGAAGTATATTAGGTTATGTTTTGGATCATTGACTTGTGCCCAGATGAAAAAGTTGCATTTGGAGGCCCTGGTCGACCAAAACCCTAATTTGGTGATACTGTCGATCTTGAGACTTGATCCACCTAGAAGGGAGCGGCCTTGTGCTTAATCCTTGAAGTGGGGGTCCTTTTGATCCATTGTGGATGTTTGAGAAGTTAGACAAGTTGAAGATAATGTCATTCCTTGATTGATCGTTTGTCTAAGAACTCTGAGAGGGCTTGAAACCCTAATTTTGATTGTGGTGAATCCTCAACAACCCTTGAGGCATTTGATGAGGCATGATGGTTCATCCATATTGTGATGATGATTTGCACAATGATGGGAAATCTTAGTGGTCAAAATTTGGGGTATGACACTCCCTAGAGTTGGTCTATTCTCGTTGAATAGCATCTCTTTAGTTTCTTCAAACCTCAGAACTTTCACTAAATGATCTATTCTAGGGGAATAGCATTTCTTGAACTTTTCTTGGTTTGAGACCCACGGGTTTCCTAAAAGCATCCACGCCTCCTCTTGGGCTTTGTACAAGGACCCTCCGACTTCTTAGAAGTTCTCATGCCTTCTCTTGGGCTTAATACAAGGACCCTAAAGATCTCTTAAAGGTATAAGACAGAACTTAGTCATCCTTTGCTAGAGCAATCTTTCCAGTGTCAAACCTCAGACCAATTAAGGGTTGATTCTCATCCCTTAAAACACCCACCTCCTCCTGGAGGCATCATACAAAAGATAAAACTCTTCCACACCAGTAGACTTGGACAGTCTAATCCCCTTGAGTCTCAAAGACATTCTCAAGTTCCCTATAAACATAGGAAGAAACCCCGATCATTCTGGATTGATCTCCAGTAGAGTTAAACCCATGGGTTCTAAAACCCAGTCTCTCTCCTGAAAATCCCCAAGCCAGGGTTAGTTTATCATCAGGATAACACTATCCCAAATCAGAACCTCAAGGCATCTGATACCCCTACTCTTCTGTAACCCTCAACAAGAGTTCATTTTCCCATTAGGACATGCCTCGGGATCTCAAGAATCCCCATCATAAGATAGCCTCCTCTTAGGCCTTGTATAATGACCCTTTCCTCAGCATTTCAACCTCCTCTTGGGCTTTGTACAATGATTCTCCCCAGCAGAACTAACCTTTTCAGACTCTCTTGTTGAGTCAATCACCTCTTAGACTCTCTTGTTGAGTCAATCACCTATTTAGACTCTCTTGTTGAGTCAATCACCTTTCAGACTCTCTTGTTGAGTCAATCACCTTTCAGACTCTCTTGTTGAGTCCATCACCTTTTCAGACCCTCTTGTTGAGTCAACCCTTTTACCTCAATCTCGGGCTTTGTACGAGACAGATAAAAACACTCTCTTGATGAGTTGGTCCTTTTAGCCTCAATCTTGGGCTTTGTACAAGATAAATAAAAATACTCTCTTGTCGAGTCAATCTTTGTCCAGCCTCATCTTAAACTTGGTTTAAAGATTTCCCCTAGCGGAAGTTCACCTCCTCTTAGGCTTGGTATAATGAATTCTCCAGCTTGTTCAGCCACAATCCTGGGCTTTGTACGGGACAGATAAAAACACTCTCTTGTTGAGTCCAACCCTTTTAGCCTCAATCTTGGGCTTTGTACAAGACATAAATCTTCATCTCTTAAGCTTGGGACAATTATTTTACCCTGCAGAGCCATTTCCTCCCAGCTTTTTTTTAGGCTTTGAGGGATGATTTCCCAAGCAGAGTCAAACTCATTTCAGCCTCAATCTTGGGCTTTGTACAAGACACATAAAAATATCCTCACCAGAGTCAGTTAAATCTTCCCTTTCAGCCTCAATCTTGGGCTTTGTACAAGACACATACAAACCTCCCCGACGGAGTCAAAACCTTTCTCAGACTCCTCTTAGGCTTTGTATAATGATATCCCCAAAATAGTCAGTCTCTTTTTTTTTTGCCTCAATCTTGGGCTTTATACAAGACAGATATAAACACTCTCTTGTTGAGTCAGTCTTACCCAGCCTCCTCTTAGGCTTTAGGTAAGGATTTCCCCAGTGGAGTCCATCAACCTCTTAGCTTCAACCTTGGGCTTTGATCAAGGCACACAAAAATCAATAATACTTCTTTAGAGATGACAAGTTATCTCTCTGTCAAACCTTTTAGCTTCAATCTTAGGCTTTGAACAAGACACAAATGAACCTTTTAGCTTCAATCTTGGGTTTCGAACAAGACACCAAAACATAATCTTTTTCCTCCCTTAGAATAGGAGGAACTACGATTGTTCTGATTTCCCTGTTTCGTTTAAACGGGAATACGTAGGCATAAGATTGCGAAATCTTAGCGAGCATACTAATCCAAAACTCTAGGTCCAGTACCTTCATATCAATCAAAACTTAGATCCAGTACCTTACCAAAAACCTCAGGCAAGCCCGAACATCAACAAAAACTCAATCTCTCTCTCATATTTCCCAAGAAACTTTCCCAACCCATTATCGGATAAACACCATCAAGTATAAAGTGAAATCTAAAGCTAATATCCTGTGGATAACCACATATAGGATGGGTAACTGACAACTCCCCATTGTATAACCTGACCCCGGACCCCCCCAATCTCTTTAAGCGTTTGTTAAACATTCGCGTGCAAGGTTAGTTTTAGATAGTTTCCCTTTCCCTTCCAGCTTTATGGGATAAATAAGAAATCAGAAAGTAGCACCCCCTCCTACCATTGCGGTGAGGAAAACCCAGCGATAAGGTGGTCGCGTCCCCGACAAAAATCCCTCGCTACAGGAAAATGGCGACTCTGTTGGGGAGTCCTTAGAATGATCCTTGGAGCATCGTCCCCATTTTCCAACAGGAAAATGGCGACTCTGCTGGGGATTATTGATCTATTAGGATTATAGGATATAGCTCTTAAGAGGTCTAGGATGTTAGTTTTAGAAATAAATATATATATCGCTTTTCCTACTTGATATCCGTGTTTATTTTTTTGCTAATGGGACTGCGGGTGATGTCGCATCTGGAAAGTTTGAGTGACACCTAAGATAAGTGATGGCATTAGACGGGTAATCTTACAGGGAGTGACTCCCAAATAAGAGACCCCGATAGACCGTCGAATCAGTGGAGATACACTTTACGGATTCAATGCCTATACAACTTCGATTGTTGAAAGCAGATTGTTCGATTGTGGTGTCCATGAAGCTGAGGATTTAGTAGGCTGAGACCTTGTTACTATTTTGTAGTGCGGAAGCTATCGAAAATAGTTGTCACACGATACTACCCTCATTTGAGATTACTCTAAGATACTGCAACTCGCTCGGGTGAACCAGCCAGCTGTTGTTATCCCAAGAGGGGTCAATGATTTTGAGGACAAGTACAAAAAATCACCAGTACAACCTTTAGGGATGGATAGAGCCATGACTTCATGACACCAAACCTTTGACCCCATGTTTTTTCTATGTTTTTGTGTGCTGCATCCATGCATTCATTTCATCTAAAAAACTCTCAAACAAAGAAAAATTTTCTCTTTTAGTCTCTCTTTTTCAAATTAAACTAAGACAATGATTACAAATGTCATAGAGAAAGATTGCGTTATGGATTTCGGTAGAAGGAAGACTCACAAGTATACCTTCAAGGTTCCAAAACTAGAGGATTTAATAGGGTTGGCAAGGATGATTACCAACCCTGATGCTTTCAGAGCTAAGTACTGAGGACTGCTGTCTCTAATAAGGGTCCATGTAATTGAAGGAATCCTGTCTACACTAATAGAGTTTTACGATCTGGCTTATCACTGTTTCACATTCCTGGATTACCAACTGGCACCAACACTGGAGGAGTACTCTCATCGGACTGATTTACCCATCACTGACCAAGATCCCTTTTCTGGACTGGAAGAAATTCCAAAAGATCAAACCATTGCAAGAGCAATCTATTTGGACGAGTCAGAAGTCAGGACTCACATGACCACTAAGGGTGGAATCCAAGGTTTACTAGCCAAGTGTTTGGTAAAGAAGGCTTTGTACTTTGCTAGTATAGGGAACGTGACTTCTTTCGAGAGCGTATTTGTTCTGCTCACCTACGAGTTATTTCTGTTTCCCAATATTGATGACTTCGTTGATATCAATGCCATTAAGATTTTTCTAATTGGAAACCCTGGGCCGACCTTGCTCGCAGATGCTTATCATTCTGTACACTTAAGGAATTTGTACAGCGGAGGAATAATCACATGCTGTGTACCCTTTCTATACAAATGGTTCACTTCCCATTTACCAAAGTCTGCTGCTTTTTGGGATCATAAGAGTACTTTACGTTGGTCACAGAGAATGATGTCTCTTACCAACTCTGACATAGACTGGTACAATCAAATCTATAACAGGATTAGAATCATTGACCGTTGAGGAAACTTCCCTAATGTACCCCTCATAGGAACTAAAGGAGGAATTAACTATCCTCCAGTTTTAGTTCGTCGTCAATTCGGATACCCGATGAGGCATGTCCCGCGTAATGCTCATCTGGAAGGTCTTTTCTTCAAGGAAGGATAAAATGACAGGGCACTAAAGATAGAAATAGTGCATGCCTGGAAACATGTTCACAGGAAAGGAAGAGAGTCTATAGGGAAACAGGAATGTGTCTCTGTGGAACCTTATCTCCACTGGGTACTAACTAGAGCTCTTAAGCTGAGGATGCCATACCCTCGTCAAGAAGTTCTTCCGTTAAAGGAATATGTCCTTTATTTTATGTCTGATACGGAAAAGCTTCAGGTTACTCTCAACAAAGTTCAACAAGAGAAGAAGTCTTGGAAAAACAAGTATCGTATTCTCAATGTGGAGTGTACCAAAATACAACAACTGTTAAAAGAAAAACACGCTCTGATCGAGATTTTAGAGCAACATGCTGTAGAGAATCAAGAAGACCAAAGGAATTTGCTCGCTCCTTTCACTTGGCAAAGGAATGACAACCCGACAACGGCTCGAGAGCCCCGGTCAAAGAAAAGGAAAGTACTAGAACCAGCACCTAAGCCCTCCTCGGAGAAGACTCAGGATCCATAAGCTTAGACATTTCCTTTTACAGCATTTTGTAAATTACTGTATTTCCAGTTCCGCAATCTTTGAATTCAATAAAATGGGGTTTCCCCCACTATATGATATTTGCAATCCAATTGTTGATGTTTCCTTTGATTAAACATTTAATTAATATAATCATTGCATATCATTCATCATTCTCACATAACACATTCTTCTTCTCTACGAATCTCACGTTTGTGTCTCGATTCTAGAGTTAAACTGTCTCATTCGTACAATACTCGGGCCAATCGACAAAAAAAATGGATAAACTCGAGGAAGAGAACAGCGAGTTGAGAGAAGAACTCAATGCTCTGAAAGAATATTTGAGGAAACTTCACAATGACATGCAATCTCTGGCAGCTGCTCAGATACAAAGGACTTTGATCTCAGAGATCACATCTACGCCCATAGTGGAAAAGTATGATCCTCGGTACAACATGCCTAAAGATCGTCCCTGGGGCATGCCACCCAACGATATCCCGGAAGGATATGTTCCGCCGATCATGGAAGATCCGAAAACTGCAGCAGGAACCGCTGGGCCTGAAGGTTACAAACTTCGGGAAAGTGAAGATGCAAGGGGCATGACAACAACTCCTGAAGGTTACAAATTTCGGGAAAGGGAAGCACCAAGAGTCACTGCCGTAATGACTATACCACCACCCGTGGTACACACTGTCCCAGAAGGACAGATTCCACAGATACCTTCTAGTGGAAACGAAAGTATGAATGACAGAATGAAGGAATTCCAGGAGCAATTCCTGGAGATGTAGAAGAAACTGCATGCCATTCGTGGTCAGGATCTATTCGGAAAGGACGCCGCTGACCTTTGTTTGGTCCCCAATGTGAAAGTTCTCCACAAATTCAAGGTGCCCGAATTTGTAAAATACAAGAGTAACTCTTGCCTTCAGAGTCATTTGGTGATGTACGCTCGGAGGATGTCAACTCAGACGGAGAATCAACAACTACTGATCCACTATTTCCAAGATAGTTTAACCGGTGCCGCACTCAAATGGTACTTGGGATTAAAGCGCACTAAGATCGTCACTTTCAGAGATCTTGGCACTGCCTTTGTTCAACAATATAAGTATAATCTGGAGATGGCACCGGACAGAGATCAACTCAGAGCCAAGTCGCAGAAGGATAAGGAAACCTTTAAGGAATATGCTCAGAGATGACGTGAAATTGCCGCCCAGATTTGTCCACCTCTTGAGGAAAAAGAGATGACAAAGATATTCTTGAAAACCTTGAGTTTATTTTACTATGACCGAATGGTCGCCAGTGCGCCCAGCGACTTTACCGAGATGATAAATATGGGAGTTCATCTTGAAGAAGCAGTCCGAGAAGGACTGCTGGTCAAAGGTACAGAATCATCAAGCAGTACCAAAAGATACGGTAGTGCTCTCCCTAAGAAAAAAGGGCAAGATATTGGCAATATCTCTTTCAGAAAGCAACGACGACGTTACCAACCAGTAGCAGCTGTAACTCATGCTATTAACTCTGCGCCTGTTCCTACGTATCAACCCCAGGTTGCTCAGAGCCAACCAAATTAACAACCATATCAGCAAAGGACACAACAGCCTCTTCAACAGGCTCGTCCTCAGTACAATAACAACCGTACAACGCGACCACCAGAGTTCGACCCTATACCAATGTTTTACGCATAACTGTTTCCATTACGAATGGTCAAGGGGCATGTCCAAACCAGGGCTCCTCTTACAATACCGGAAAATCTGCCTTTTTGGTTCAAGGCGGATCAGACTTGCCCTTAACATCAAGGAGGACCAGGGCATAACATAGAAAACTGTCTCAGCTTCAAATATGATGTACAGAAGCTTGTCAGGAGCGGGGTCTTATCCTTCAAGGATACAAATCTAAATGTTCAGACAAACCCGTTGCCTCAGCACAAGAAAGCCGCAGTCAATTTGATAGAGGAAGAGTCTAACCACAGCTATCAAATTCACGATGTACTCTTATTAGGAACCAACCTGGTCAAGATGCATTGCAGACAGAGTAGATACAGTCACGTACCGTCTCGTAACTATAATCAGTGTGATATCTGCTCTGTAAACAATCAAGGATGTTCTGTGGTGCAATCAGCTCTACAAGAACAGATGGATCTCGGGTGGATCCAAGATCACCGAATCCGGGAAGTCAACATGACTTATACTAATGCAAACATCATTCAAAACCACGACATCTGTGCGATGAATGTTAACTTGGTGGAAATGAGCTCAAGGCAAAGCCAACATCATAATCTGCCTCGGCACGATTATGATTCCTGTCTAATTTTCTCGGTAAACAATCAGGGATGCTCTTTTGTACAAGAGGCCCTCCAGCGTCAGATGGATCTTGGATGGATTCAGGATTACCACGATAGAAGTCATTATCAAGTTAATATGATTAAAATATTTGATATTCGCTTGATGAATACCAGCTTGGTGGAATTACACGCTAAGCAAGTTCAGCTCGGTTTTCTGACTTTGCACGAGTATCAGAACTATAGAGTATGTCGGGAGAGTGACCAAGGATGTGCTCTCGTTCAAAGGACACTTCAACACTATTTAAACCACTGGTGGCTTCCGATCTATCTAGATGAAGACACACAACAAGTTAGTATGACTGACGGGAACCCTACTAGTTATCAAAATCAGGATGTTCGATCAATGGAGACAGATCTAGTAAGGTTACACTGCATACAAAGCGGACGTGGCCGGGTGCCACCATATAACTATGAGCGCTGTAGAGTTTGCTCAGAGAATAATCAGGGATGCTACCTCGTGCGGGCAGACCTTCAAAGTTAGTTGGACCATAAGGAGATTAAACCATGGTCAAGTTCTGGCTCAATGTCAAACTATCATCCTGACCGAGGCAAAGATGTTGTCTTGATCCCTAAACGAGAAGTGGCCAAAGATGTATGCGCCATAATCCATTTACTCCGTGAATCAAGAGCTCCTATTGAGGGTGGAAGGATTCTCAACCTCGAACCAATTGAGGCCGGCTATGATGGTCAGAAAAATCAGAAGGCCCCTGTAGTTATCTATCTGCCGGGACCAATATCGTACAAATCCGATAAGGTTATCCCTTAGCAATACGGTGCAACAATAATTGAGAATGGAAAGGAAACTCCATTACCCACCGTCGTGAATATTGCAGACATAGGTCGAGTAACACGGAGCGGTCGAATCTTCAACCGAGGAGTTGGAGAACCCAGCAAAGAAAAGGAACCTCAAACAGAAGTTCCTAATCAACCAGACGGTCAATCCATTGATCCCGACCTTTTAAAGAATGATGATGAGATGCTGAAGCTTATCCAAAAGAGTGAATACAACATTGTTGATCAACTGTTGCAAACTCCTTCAAAAATCTTTGTGTTATCTCTTTAACTTAGTTCTGAAGCTCACAGGGAGGCTCTACAGAAAGTCTTAGAGCAAGCCTTTGTGGAACAGGATGTGACAATAAGACAATTCGACAACATCATCTCCAACATCACTTCCTGCAACAACTTGGGATTTAGTGATAAGGAACTGCAGGAAGAGGGCGATAATATGGCACTCAACATTACAGTCAACTGCCAGGACGATGCTTTAGCCAGCGTACTGGTAGACACCGGATCAGCCCTAAATGTTATGTCAAAGTCCGCTTTAATGCAACTATCATTTAAGGGATCTCTGATGACAGGCAGTGAGGTCATCGTCAAAGCATTTGACAGATCCCGGAAAACAGTTATCGGTGAAGTCGACCTTCCCATAATTATCGGTCCTCAGAATTTCCAAGTCACTTTCCATGTCATGGACATCCGGGCAGCATACATCTATTTGTTAGAAAGACCTTGGATACACGAGGATAGGGCAGTTACTTCGACGCTTCACCAGAAGCTGAAATTCGTCAAGAACGACCAACTAGTCACAGTCTGTGGAGAACAAGCCTTGATCGTGAGTAACTTATCATCGTCCACTTGTGTAGAACCAGAGGAGGTTGTTGGAACCCAGTTCCAAGCACTTTCAGTGAGCAATGACAACCAATCAGAAAAAGGAACATCAATTTCATCGTACAGAGATGCTCTCGAAGTGATCAAAAGTAACAATGCGAAAGGATGGGGACATCTTGTCATTCCTACGAATAACAAAACAAAGAAGGGTCTTGGTTTTTCCTCAGCCTGTACCCAGACTGCCACTAACGATGAAAGTCTTCATCCCATTCAGAACTTCTTCCACAGTGGAGGCTTCCTTCACCCAGTGTCTCAAGAAGTACATACCATTAACCACGGTGTTTCCTCTGATACAGATGAAGAATGGAAGTCCTATCTTAACGAGGATGGTTATATGTCTCAGGAAGAGGTGCCTACTGTAGCGAGCGATTTTGGATGTGGTTGCGAAGCACTACCGCTCTTTGGTATCTACAGCTCGATTCATTTTTTATCCTATTGAAGCTGATGAAGGAAGGGAAATAGATGTCTCAAATTAACCCTGCTTGCAAACTGAGTTTAAACAGTCAAAACTGTTGGTTTACAGATGCTACAAAGATTCGGGGTCTCTATTAGGTTTATTTTTTAAAAAGTAGTGTTCGGTCGACGGGTGGGAGGTTTAAGATGTTAGGACGGATGTATGAAAGTATAGGATTTTGGTTTTTTGTTTAGTGTGCTCGCTAAGATTTTTCTTTCAATCTTATCCCTACGTATTCCCGTTTTTCCAAAATAGGGAAATCAGAGCGATCGTAGTTCCTCCTATTCTATGGGAGGAAATGGTGTTTTGGTGTCTTGTTCAAAGCCCAAGACGTGAAGCTGAAAAGGTGGTTTATATCTTGTTTAAAGCCCAAGATGTGAAGCTGAAGGGTCTATTTGTATCTTCTTCCAACCCCAAGATATGAAGCTAAAGGGTTTTGACTTTAGAGAGAATTTGTCATCTCTAAAGAGGTTTATTTGTCACAACTGTTTATAAAGGAGAAATACTTTAACCGGGATGTGTGAATCCGGCAATGCCATAATTTCCTTTATAGGGGGGTTCCAACCTGAAGGAGAAGACTTTAACTCAGTGTAGAGCAATGCTATCTTTCCTTAGGAATTTCTCGTGCTAAAAGAGGGACAGTGGCATGGATGTAGATGATCCAGAGGCTCGCCGCTTACAACGATTAGATGAAGGGGAAGGAGTTGTTGATGTTTGTGTACTATGAACGAGGCACATCTTTGATGCTAAAAGGTTGATTGGATCAACCAGTGGTTTTCTTATACAAAGCCTAAGAGGAGGCTAAAAGGTTTTCCTTATACAAAGCCTAAGAGGAGGCTAATGGCCCAACAAGAGGGTATTTTTGATCTGTCTCGTACAAAGCCCGAGATAAAGGCTATTATGTGTCTCGTATAAAGCCCGAGAGAGAGGCTAAAAGGTTTTGACTCAACGAGGGAGTCATTTGGTATCTCGTATAAAGCCCGAGATGGAGGCTGAAAAAGGGATTGACTCAACAAGAGAGAGTCTTTGGTATCTCGTACGAAGCCCGAGATGGAGGCTAAAATTGTTAGCTCCGCTGGGGAGAATCATTCTACAAAGCCCAAGAGAAGGCTACGGTGCTGTTTCAGTTGAGTGACAGGTCCAGTATGCTGATTAAAGAGAAAATCAGTTCTTATATGAGTAATGTTATACTCAAGGATTTGATTCGAGGATCAGGGTTATTTCCTGTTCTTTAAGGAAGTGGGAAATCCGAAGGGTATTGAGACTGTCCGAGTCTACGGGGTTCCTTCCTATTCTTGAAGGGTGCTTGAGAACGTCTTTGGGACTCAAGGGTTTTAGACTGTCGAAGTCTAGAGTTTTATCTTTTGTACTATGCTTTGAGAAACAATAGTAGACTCTTAGAAAGACAACTCTGTTAAGATGACTGATTTCTGTTCCTATACCTCTAGGAGGTCGTCGGGACAATTTGTACGAAGCCCAAGAGGAGGCTGGAAACTTTTAAGAAGCCGATCGGTCCTTGTATGAAGCCCAAGAGGAGGCTATCATTCCCGGAGGAAGAAGTCATTATATGAAGCCTAAGAGGAGGCTGTGAATACTTCTAAGAAGCCAACGGGTCCTTGTACAATGCCCAAGAGGAGGCGGGGATGCTTTTAGGAAGCCTGTGGGTCCTTGAACACTAATCTTGTAAAAAGCTCTACTTCTCTGACGCTGCAGGAAGACACTAATATTGAAAAAAACTCTACTCAGACAGGTCAGGAAGACACTAATCTTGAAAAGACAGACGAATAAGTGCCATTATAGTGATCAACAAAGTTGTATTTTTATATATATAATTTTTAAACATATCTCTGTTTCAGACTTTCCCTCCAGTTTTGGATCTGTTTATTTCTTTATATGTTATTGGCAGCTGTAATTATATTATCAGATGAAATAGTATGAATAGGTTGTAGAAAGTACTTGATTGTTAGAAGTGCTGAAGGGAATTTTGACACAGATTACATGTAATGAACATTATTTCTTTGTTTTATTTTTCCCATGGGGATAATATTTTCATCAACAGGCCTTGTCGAGGGCCTATCACAAGCTATTAAAAAAGGGGTTACATTATCAACCCCGTGGAGTGCGTTAGTGAAGAACAAAAAAATATCCTTTAATTTCAGAAATTCATCACTGAACGCTCTATAATACATACACTTTGTGAATGAGCCAACTATATTTTGCATAAATTTACTCACGAAACCATCTCTGAAATAATTTGGAAGTGCAAAATAAATTTAGTCAGGAAAGAATCTCTGAAATAATTTGAAAGTGCACTTTCATAACCTTATAATGACGTGAAGGGCACTATTTACTTTCAACAGAACTAAATAACAGAATTGAATAAGAGTAAAAAATAAAGATAAACAATAACTAAAAAAAATAAAATAAAAGTAAATTAATAATGATAAATAATAAAATATGAAATAGAAACAAAAATCAAAAATAAAAAATCAAATATAAAATAAAAATAAAATTCTAAATATTAAAATAACAAAAAAACAAAAATAAAGATAAAATAACAAATAAGTAGCAACAAAGAACATTCGAAATTAAACCTAAAAAAATTAAAAATAACAAACTTGACACAACAAAACCGAATAAGAGTGAAAAATAAAACTAAAAATAACAATAGCAACTAAAATAAAATAGAAATTTAAAATTAAATACGTTGCACAAATAATGCCTTGTTGAAGTTATCAACAATACTCGGCAATGGCCGACGCATGTAAAAAAAGTGCTTCATCGTGACCGTGTTGGTATATATCGTCACCGTGTTGGTATATATCGCGACTGTGTTGGTATCTATCGTAACCGTGGTGTGACATCATCACACCCACAATGTCAACATCGCGACAACGAGAAAAACAATGACTACTAATTCTTCTTTTTTTTTTGTTTTTTCGAATTTTCACTAAGTCCAAACTTTCTTCTCCTTTGTAGTTTTTGCTCACTTCTTTAACCTTTTGGATTGGTTTTTTCTCACAATTTCATGGATTTGTTTGAAATTGCTCGTAAATGTTACGTAATTGGCGAGTGTCATCATGTGACAACTTAAATGTTACTCATTTGTCTCATAACCATGTGTTGCATGCTTGCACAAACCATATTTAACTTGATTTTCATTTTGTCAGAGAAAAATTTCTTTTTCAGAAAGACGTTGTTCAACATGTCGATACATATGCTTCCAGGAATAGTAAAAAAGTGATCTGAGAGAAGCTTATGGATAACAAAGATGTAAGTCAACTAATAGCTGTTTAATTTTGATGATAACAACACTTGAAGTTAAGCAACTGCTGAAGATTGCTCAAGCGGTCAAAAATGCACAAGATGGTAGATCAAGCTATCCTCATGAATGAAGCTAGACATTTATTTAAAGTCAACATTATATTCTAATGACTCTCAAGTGAAGACATAAGTTTTAAGGATCATTGGTGGTTTACAAATGATGTTAATTAACTTGAAGATGTCTCAAACATCATAAAGAAGAATTGCGGTTCTTATGTGATGCTAAAGTCAAATATAATGATTCAAATATTTGAAGCTACAGAGTGTGAAAGAGAGGAAATGTGAAACATCGCCAGGTCATGTCTATCAGAGTGACTAGTATATTGTAAAGACATAATGAGATTTATGGAAACATTATGGATAATGTAAACCATGCTTTTGTTTGGGTCCTGAGGCTTCTTGGCAGGTGCAAAAAAGAGGCGATCTCATCTATTTGGTTTATAACTTGCTGGAATTTATGGAGAAGTAGGAACAACATTTTGTTTAACGATGAAGTGGCTAATGTCGAAGTCATCTTCCACAGAATTGTTGTATCTTCTTGGAATTGCTTGGCTTTCGAGAAGTCCGGTAGGATTAAATGTAGTTTATACGACTGGACTAAATTCCCGCTCGATTTTCTTTGATTTTGGTGGTTAGCCGGTCTTGCTTTTGTCTAGTAGGATTTGCTTGTTCTCTCTTGTGTTCCTTGTATTTCTTTGGGTTTGAGATCCCCTTTTTCTCATCTTAATGAAATATTTGCTTATAAAAAAAAACTTGCAATCAAGTTTTCTAGCATGTATTTTTTCTTCATCAAATAACTTGCAATCAAATTTTTCGTTATGTATTTTTTTCTTCACTAAATAACTTGCAATCAAGTTTTCTGGTATGTAATTTTTCTTCACCGGTTAAATTACATACCGAAAAACTTGATTGCAAGTTATTTGGTGAAGAAAAAAATACATACCGGAAAACTTGATTGCAAGTTATTTGGTGAAGAAAAAATACATACCGGAAAACTTGATTGCAAGTTATTTGGTGAAGAAAAAATACATATCGGAAAATTTGATTGCAAGTTATTTGGTAAAGAAAAAATACATACCGAAAAATAATAAATATTAAATAATAAAATTATTTGATAAGTGAAAATGGTAGAATTGAAATATTTTAAAAAATGTAGGGGTAGAGGGATAATGGTGGCGTATGAGATGAAATTTTCCCATGACAAAAGGACTAAAAGCAAACATCGAGTTAAATGGCATAAAGAACAAGAAATATTTAATTTGACACCCCCATTTGAACATGGCAACCCCTTCCCCCCTCTCATTTTGAGCAAATTTACCTTTATAACTTTGAAAAAATTAAGGTAATTTTGAAATTTACCGTATGTTACCGGAAATTTTGAGTCTATACCAGAAATTTTGTAAATTTATTGTTTTTTACCGCTCCCCTGAGACATGTACTGTAAATTTCAAATTTTCGGCAAAAACATACCGGAAATTTCAAATTTTCTAGTTGAGATATACCATAAATTATTTATTTTACGTAGAATGTCCTAAAATTCCGGAATTTTAAAATTTTTGGAATACAAAAAAATTTAAAATTTCCGGTATGAGCCTAGAATTTCCAAAAACATAAAATTTCAATATTTTTGACACAGCTGCCTGCATAAATGGTTCGATAAAAAATTCATCACATATAATAGATACATATTTTCGACAAAAGTTGTGCTACATACAAGATTACATAACAAATTAGAATGACTTCTTAATTTCATTTTCCCAGTGCCTAATTCGTCCTGCATATGTTGATTCCAATGCTTTTGCATCTTCAGTAGAGTTCTGTCTCCAACGGTCAGTGACGGGAGGCAATGGACTATCAGGTTTCAACTTTACCTGAACCCAATGATTGTTGTTGACAAAATCAATAACAATGATTTTATGCCTGCTCGTATACATGGGTGGAGATAAGGTAAGAGAGAAAAATGTAATGTTAAGTCTCTTTGACAAGGAGATGAATACGACGTTGTACCTAGAAGCAATAAGGTAACCCATATCAGGAATCGTCATCCATTTTTCTTGACACCCAAGTGTTATACTTTTAAGGCATTCCTAACTTCATAGACCATGTCATAGAACAAATTGGAAAACAATATAAGGTTTTAATGAACTTGAGTATCTAACTACGTCTGAACCAATGGTCATGAATCTTCTCCCCATGCAAGTAAAGCTGCAATAGCCTGAAAACCACAATTTCCATCGTCACACACATCAACAATGTCATCAATGTATGGATGCAAGAAACCAGAAAACTGAGACAATTAAAGATGCCTCGAAGATGTAGTGGACGATTGACTTTGACCTGACATACTTGACGATTTACTTCCTATTAGTTTCGTGCATGATCTCTTTCTAGTCTGACTCCCTTGCGACCCCTCACCATACTCCCACTGTGAAGGATCACGATGCGCATCACTCTCTTCACCTTTTCTGCTCTTCTTAACTCTTCTCTTTGGCTTGTACTTCATCGGCGATTAACACATAGAAGTTGTGGATGAATGTGTTAGTTCCCGAACATTTTTTAACACCCTCTGGCCTACAATATCAAAAGAATTAAAATATGTATTCAACTCTTCACACTCTGCTTCTAATACCAACTTTGTACCACTATTTTCATGGTTGACATCATGCTGCTTCTAATACCAACTTTGTACCACTATCTTCATGACTGATATCACAATGCATATTACTTATTTGTCTTGTATGTACAATAAAAAATCACACCAAGTGAAACATATTAAAAAACTTCACTAAATCAGGATGTATCCTTATTGGAGACTATGTACCGTGGAGCCATGCGAAACATATTTGCCTTGGGTAACACTGGTGGAACCATGTTTTTTAGCCTCAAATGAGTAAACTCCACCCTATAAACCGTGAATCAAAAATCAAAAATCAACACCAAGTGAAACATATTTGCCTTGGGTAACACTAGTGAGGTTTTATGGATCTTTGTCTTTCAAGAAAGAAACTATGTACCGTGGAGCCATGTTGTACTTCGTCGTGTCATTCACAAACTGTTTCTCATGAACTTTTAGACGACCTAATATGTCATGGCCATCTAAATCTTCAGATAATTTATGATTGTGAAACCCACACCTAACCATCACCTTCCAACCGCTACCACTCGACGCAGATCTTAGCCTAAAAGGACATTTCACTTTCATACTGTAAATGCCCTATGAGGATTTATTGCTTTCAAATGTATTCTTCCTTTTATAAGTTCTTCCTCTCTAACAACCCATAATCAATTTATCTTTCCCACCTCACTAGCCATTTTCAGTATAAGAACGAACAGTCACAACTATAATACCATGTTGTTTGCCAATATTCTGTGTCTAGGCTAATACTTCAGACCGAGACTCAAATATCTACCATTTACATCACATAAAAAGTATATTATCAATATCATATAAGGGCGAGAAAATATTTAATTTTAAATTGTTACATAGAAAATATAATTTGTGTGTGGTGAAGAACCGCGTACAATCGCTACATGAATCTATAGATGAACCTGCCGGCTCCGGACCACACAAATAAAGCATTTTTCCTAATTTCTACTATGTTATCGGAAATTTGCAAAATTCCGGAAGTTATTTTTTTCGAAAATTTTAACAAGTTCCAATATTGGATACTAGATTTTTTGAAATTTCCAGTATAAATACGTGAATTTTCAAAAATGCAAAAATTGGCGTACCAAAAGTTTCAAAACAACTACCAGAAATTTCGATTTTGTTGTTAGTAAAAGTGAAAATTTTGAAAGAAAAGTAAAGTAAATATTAGCAAAGGTGGGGGTAAGTAGACATTTGCTTGGCCAAAAATATACAAACACGCCACATCATATGAGAAACGTTTCAACCGCTTTTAATATATAAGGATAAAGCGTGTCATTTTAGGTATGAAAAAAATTTACTTTCACGTTACTGGTCGGTTTGTTTACCTTTAAAAAATAGTTTTTTTTTTTTTAATTTTTAAAAGTGATTTATATAAAAATATTTTTTGAAATATTATTATTATTTTTAAATATGTTTTTTAAATATATATATATATATATATATATATATATATATATATATATATATATATATATATATATATATATATATATATATAATTATTATTATTAAAAATTAAAATATAGTCAAAATCACAATTTTTTAAAATAATATATTTTAAAATTGATTCTTTGAAAAACCTTTAAATTTAATTTTTTTTTTTATTTTGATATCTAAAAATATTATAGTTAAATGATGAAATACATAAAATAACATTTTAAATTAATTTTTTATTTAAAATATTTTTATAAATTTTTAATTTTTAAAATATGTAATACCACGTATCTTTACCATAATTAAATCACCAAATATTTTTTCAGTTTTAAGAATTAAAAGTAACAAAGTGTCAACTACACTTTCCCATATAACCGTGCGTTGTTCTTGATTTTGTGTGTGTGAGAAAGCAAATAAGGACAAAGATATATTTATACGATGGGATTCCTATATGTGGTGTGGATTTGAAACACTTAGATCCAATCACATCGCATCACATACTAACATGGTGGATTTTGCTGAATCATCTTCCCATTCTCATGCACAAGATCCGTGTTTTATCGAGTAGTAGTTCGATTTTCAAACTAAATAATTGCTGGATTTCACAATCATTATCTTTCTATTCAAATAGTACTAGCAGAGAAGACAAGATGGAACATTTTTTAGCTAGAGAACGACATGTTAATTGGTCTTTCACTCTAGTGGATCTCTCTTTCATAAAAGCTCCACATATTTATAAAATATGGTAAGGACAATATATCGTGGGCATGTTTTTTTAGTATATAATGTCGGTGGAAAAATTTACAGTGACCAAATAATTTACTTAGTGGCATAAATCTCAATGCAAACGAATTAAATTCTTAGGCTAATATATATTACATAAAATAATATAAAAAAATATACAAGTAATGGAAATATATGATATTAGAAGACTCGAGAAGAAAGAAGAAAGAAGAAAGAAGAAGTTGAAGTCTTACAATGTAAAATTACAATATGTTGTAATACTCATTTTTTCCTATAATAAGAGACTTAGTTGATCATTTTATATAGATTAAGAAATAAACAAAAGAGAAAATGATATTTTTATCAAAATATCCCTTATCAAGTATTGAGAATAATGAAAGTAATATTAATTAGAAATTGAATTGAAAATAGTACTTTGAAAATTAAAATGGATCATTCATTTTGTGACATTTTTTATTCTAAATGAATCATTCATTGTGAAACAGATGGGGTAGTTAAGTGTGTGTAAGTTAGTTATAATTATCTTCAGCAAACTTTAGTAGTATTAGTGCTTTATAACTAACTCGAATGAAAGTGCCGAGAGAACTAATGGTAGCTCAAGGTTTTCAATTTGGTATCAACCTTTTATCCTATTCCACATTTCTGCAACTCAGGTCTGTATCGAGAAAGCTTCATAGAAGCTCATGGAAAAAGCTTCATAGATACTCCAATGGAAGAACTTGGATCACCAATATATTGTGAACTTGTTCAATCGTCTTAGATGTTCACCTTTTTCAACCCTAATTTTTCATCACATAACTTATTTTGTCCAGGATTGTCAATCAAAATACAAAACATCAACTTCTTGTCCTGGAATCAACAAATTTATGGGGTTATCCTTACACAAAAGTGTTAGTGTTAGCCGATGAAAGCAATAGTTTTTGTATTTGTATCGAATTATTTATTAATAATAAAAGACATTTCTTTGTTATGATTGTTTTTCAAAAATAATAAAGTCTTTAGAATAGTTAGTTCGTTTGATGAAACATTAAATGTGACTTAATCATGAGATTTCATTAAACAAAAGGATATTATTCTTAAATTAGTATCTATTGTCAAGCTTTATTATGAAGTGTGATAACATTAAAGCATTGAGACTATTATGTGGATAGGCTGATGATCACGTCTCATGTATCATGGCTAAAGAGTTATAGAGTCTTCATATAGGTATGAATGTTAGGAGTAATAATTATAATGGATTGAACCACAATGATAATACTACATAAAATGTAATGCAAGTGTCATAAGTTATTCTCAAAGTGATAGTGGTGTATATCATTTTTCGACCAAAAACAAATATGGACCTTATATGTGGAATAAAGTATTTTATTGTCAATTAAACGTTGTTCTTAACAAGATGACCATAAAGATGGTTGATGGGTACCCCAAAAATTATGTTGATAGACATGAGTGACTGATGACATGTTGCCATTTCACGTCATTTGGCAAGAAAAATCGAAAAAATAAGACTAAAAACAAGCAAGTTAAAAGCAAAAATATGGAATAGCATAGAAAAGTAACAAAGGGTGAAGAAAATGACTTAGTGTCAAAATTGGTGAAAAAAGAAGAAAAAACACGCTAAAGCCACTAGAATTGACGTGCCCGCTGTTAGCTCATAAATTCGACGCCCAGATGAAGTTGGAAGTGTTGAGGGGAATGTTAAGCTCTTGAAGAGGGTTAGAAAAGCTTTCGACAAGATTTGTGTGATAGGTGTGCGTCGAAGGTACTCATAAGAGGAAAGGAGATCTTTTGGGACTTAGAAAATATTTCTAAGAGTTGAAGGGGGAACCTTCGACCGAGAATGTTGATGATGTCTGAAGCTGAGAATTCAAATTCAAATAAAGGATGGAGTAGTTATTTTGGTTCGCTCTTGAAGAAAGAAAGGTGGCGTGTATCCGAGCAATGGAAGCATGCAATATGACACTTGTCATTTGTTGATTATTTCAGGCAGTTTATAGCAGTTAGTTTTAGTATTATAAATAAGTGTCCTAGCAATAGGATTAGGGGTGTTGTGTTCACTTTGTACAAGTAACTCTAAATTTACTCAAAAGTATCCGCGTGTTGAGAAAATAGTATTGTGAGAATGTACGTGATGTAAACACCATTTATCCTTCAACACAATTTACTTTGATCTTTACTTAAATTTTTATCTTTTATTTGAAGCCAGTTACGTTTCTGCACTTACTTTCGTTTTATACCTTTGATCTTTATTGCACACGTTCGACCCTTCCTTTTACATTTTCAGCCTTTTAACTTTACATTTTGAAGTGTTGTCTTGTACTATATTTTCAACAAACTTTCCTTTTCGAGTATTGTCGAAGTATTCATTGCTTTAGAATTTAACTTAGATCAACTGTTAGCACATGTCCTAGGATCAATCTGATCGATCCTGTGAGTCACCAAAGTTAGATTTGGAAGATCAACGGTTGTTTACCAATTTTCACGGTAAACAAATTGGCACGCCCAGTGGGACAGTGCTAACTGTATAAAATTTTTTCTAAATTTTGAAAATCGTCATTCATCAATCTCTTTCTCCTTAAAAAGCTTCGTTGCATGTTATTAAGAAGTGGTAAGGTAGCCAATACAAACGAAGAAAGACCAAGGAGAAAATATACTAGAAAAATGGCGACGAACACTAGTCAGCCAAACAATCCAAATCCTCAAGGGAGTGGTTCTAATCCACAGTCAAGTAATCCGAATGCCCAGCCTAGTAACACAAACCCTCAAAATGTGTCTAGGAATGATGTGGCACCACCCCCAGTTCCTTCGACAGGAGAGCCAATCCATTCCTCCTGTTATGTCCGACCTATCAATGACAGGACCAGGGTCGACATATATAAGGGCATACACTCAACCTATTTTGGAGTACATAGGCCCATAAGCATCTAATCCCCAAACTCCACCAGGAGGAACTTCGACATTTAGGCGTCTTCCCCCTCCAGGATTTTCACAACCCTTACCAAGGAATCCACCTTATGGAATGCCAACGTAAATAATGCAAAGCCTCCAAAATGCCCCCCAGGATTCTCAGACAATGTAATGTCTACGCCATTACAGGGGTCGGGATCTAGGATAAATGTGGGTCAAAACAGCCAAAGTGTAGGTATAGGATATTCCACTCAAGGTCATAGTCTAACAAACACGTCTATAGCATGTTTAAGACAACAAATGGATGAGAGTAATCTACAAATAGTATAAACTTTGTCTCAAACTATGGGGAAAATTTTCCAGCCTTTGATTCAGAACACTACCCAGACCAACCAACAACTAACGGCGCAATTGGCACGCATGCCAGAATTTATGGGGGTGTTGGCCCCTGTACGAGGTGCGACTGTGGTGGAGAATATCCCACGGCGGAACCTAGACAATATGCCTGAGGCCAACCTGGAACCCCCTAGAGTCGAACTCCCCAGAGTCGAACCACATAGGAACCAAGGGTCAATTCCAGAAAAAAGGGAACAAGGGGTAGTGATAGTGAATAGAAACCAAGATGATGATCAGGTTATACAACAGGTTCGGCGTAACAACATAGCAGCGGATAACAACCTAGCAGCCATGGTCGAAAGAATAATGGCTCGAAATGGGGTGAATTTTGGCTTTACTAGGCCAAACTATACCTCACCCGTAGTGGATTATATCCTGCAATCAGAATTACCTCCTAGGACAAAGGTCCCAAAGTTTACCAAGTTCTCAGGAGATACAATTGAATCTACTGTCAAACACGTAGCCCGGTATATGATCGAGGCTGGAGAGATCGCAAATGGCGAAAGTATTAGGGTGAAATATTTCCCAAGTTCTCTCACCAAAAACGCTTTTACTTGGTTTACAACCTTACCTCCTAACTCAATCTGTAATTGGACCCAGTTAGAGCGCTTGTTCCATGAAAAATTCTATATGGGGCAAACTAAGATTAGTTTGAAGGAGTTGGCCAGTATAAAGTGAAAGTTTACTGAACCAATAGACGATTACCTAAACAGGTTTCGATTACTTAAGGCTAGGTGTTTTACTCAAGTGTCAGAGCATGAACTGGTCGAAATGGCCGCTGGTGGCCTTGATTACTCTATTAGAAAGAAATTGGATACCCAGTATCTGAGAGACATGGCCCAACTGGCTGATAGGGTTCGACAGTTAGAACGTCTCAATGACGAAAAGGCTAAGTTTAATAAGGGCAAAAGGGTAGCTTATGTTGAATATAATGAGGATGTCGAAGGTTTGTACGACGAACCATTATACTTTGACGAGAGTGAGATAAACATTGCTAAGTTAAAGCAAGGGCCTCCGTATGCTTGTAAAATGTTAGCCCCTTCGACTGGAAAAAATTCTGGCGAATCCGAAAAGAATGATAAGTTTCCCAAGAAAACATACACTTTCGATATCACCAAATGTGATGAAATTTTTGATTTGTTGGTAAAAGATGGGCAAATGATAGTGCCTCCTGGCACTAAAATGTCGCCTTTAGAACAAAGGAAAAAGAGAGGATTTTGTAATTACCATAATTTTTTGGGCCATAAAACTTCTCAATGTTTTCTTTTCAGGGATCTGGTGCAGAATGCTATTCAGGAGGGCAGGATGAAATTCGGAGAGAAGAGCAAAGGTCAGATGAAAATTGACTCTGACCCATTATAAACAGCAGATGCTCATTATGCTGAGCTAGAGATACATATGGTTGCGGTTGCTGATGACTTCGACCGTTCAATCAATATGGTGGAAATTACTGAAGATTTTGCCAACAAAGCTGTGTTAGCCAAGGTCACTGAAGACTTTGATAGTTATGCTATGGAGAAACTCATGAGAGAGGCCGTTGATAGCTTCGACGAAGCCACTGAGGGTTTAAATGATGGGATCAATGAGGGTTCCAACATGATGCTGGTTACCAAAGAGACTGCTGAGAGTTTCGTTAAGATAGATAAGGTTGCTGAGGGCCTTGATGTGGACTTCTGCAATCTGGACCTTAGTGTTGATGTCAACATGGACATCAATATGGTCGAAATTACGCAACATCAGACCGTGGAGGTGGACGAAGCAAGCCGCCAAGAAGAGCGTAACAAAGTGGCGTATCCAAAACAGGATGAAACTATCATTGAATTCCTTCACCGCTGTCAAAAGAAGGGATCAGGCGTCATGTTATGCCCCAGATGCAGTGCAATCTTCGATCAAAAGGCTGCTCACAATCTTGAAGGGATTAGGAAGGCTAAAGAAAGAAGGGAGCAGAGATCATCTCATGGTCAAAGGGGTTTTGACCCTAGAAGGTCCTCTTCAAAACAATTGGGAGGAAAAACACAGTTCCCAGGGGCCAGACCCAGTACCTTCAAACCAACAAGCAATGCACCAATAGGGAGCGGGATGAAACCTGTCGAAGGAAAGGGAAAAGGTCAGAAAAAGTGGCAGAAGTTTGATGTGGGCAGAGGCTCTTCAACAGAGTATCAAAAGGAGTTTCAGACCTCTAACAAATTAGCATATGTTTCTAAAAACTATAAGGGGAAGAACCCGATGTCGCGATCTCAATGGAGGAGAGAGCAACGTCGAAGGAAGGCTCTCAGGGAGGCCTAGTCGAAGGATCAAGGAGAATCCAGTACTAATATCCCTACTGACAATAATGGAGGGAATCCAATGAAGGCTGATGAAAAAATACCTGCAGGACGAAAGCTGTTTGCCTCTCAAGAGGATAAACCTGAGAAGACTGTCGAAGAGGATGACGAAATGACAGACAACTTCGACTCCGAATCTGACGTTTCTCTTGATATCATAGTTAATATGGTATCTGTGATGCCCAGAGAGTTCGACCAGCTCACAGAAGTCGAAGATTTAGATGCCTGCACTGAGGAAGAGATGGCAGCACACAAGCCGATATGCTACTATATTATGAACAATGGGTGTGTCGAAGAGCATAACGCTTTTTTCGAGCGACCCACAGAGGAAATGAGGAGTCACCTAAAGCCCCTCTACATTACTGGCAAGGTGGAGAACGTGCCAATAAATAAAATATTAGTCAATTGTGGCGCAACAGTGAACTTGATGCCATACTTCTTACTGAGCAAGATTGGCAAGTACGATACTGACACTAAGCTACATAACATGGTTCTTTCGAATTAGGAAGGAAAAGTTGGCTCTACTCTGGGGGTGATACAAGTCGACTTAACAGTGGGAACAATCACTAGGCCTACTGTCTTCATGGCAGTAGAAACAAAAGCCAACTACAATCTACTTTTAGGACGAGAGTGGATACATGGCTTGGTGCAGTGCCATCTTCGATGCATCAACGCATCACCATCTGGAGACCAGACGGCATAGTCGAAAACATTGAGGCTGACCAGGGGTATTTTAAAGCATCAATCAATTATGTAGACATATGTCATTTTGACAAACATTTGGCTCACATTGCCCCCTGTGGTCCAGCAGATTTTGAGTTTGTCCCAGACGATGAGACATTTTGCTCATTGTACTTACATCCCGTCGAGGGTTTCCATTGGGATAAGGAGGTGCCAGGGGAAAGACTTCCGTACCTTGGCGAGCCTGCAGTAGACCCCACAGGGTGGGGAAGTGAATTCAGTGATAATGACTGATTCGAAGCATTGAGAAGAATTTCGGCCTACGTGGCTGAAACCAGACTACAAGCGGCTTTGGAGGCTGCTAACGAATATATGGCTGGCGAAGCCAATCCTGAATTCCACCAAGAAGGTCCTGGTAAGGACTTCGACCCAGAGCTACCTGATAAGGTTCAGGGTGTAGAACGAGGCCAGAAGCTTGGCGCTGTTTATGACGATGAGCCTTGGGGATTTGAAAAAGATCCACTGGAAAACAATGTTAAGATGCTGGCGTAAGATTCGTTAGAAGAAATTGACCTAGGCGAAGGGGCAACCAGAAGGCCAACATATGTTAGTGCCAAGCTTAACCCACAACTTAAGGTCAAAATTACCCAGTTGTTGTAGGAGTTTAAAGACTGTTTCGCCTGGGACTACGATGAAATGCCCGGTTTACGTAGAGAGTTGGTCGAACACAGGTTGCCGATCAAGCCTGGGAAGAAGCCAGTCAAACAGAATCCAAGACGGTTTGCCCCAGAGGTTCTCTCAAAGATAAAGGAGGAAGTCGAAAGACTCCTTCGATGCAAATTTATCCGCACTGCCGGGCAAGGGATTTTCTAGGCTTTTTGGTCCATAAAAAGGGGATCAAGATCAACCAGAATAAGACCAAGGCCATCATGGAAGCGAAAGTGCCATCAACGAAAAAGGAGTTGCAGTCGCTGCTGGGCAAGATCAATTTCTTGAGGAGATTCATATCGAACCTAAGCGGAAAAATGCAGGCCTTTTCACCATTGCTTTTATTCAATAAGGATGGATTCGAATGGGGGCAGGAGCAGCAGGCGGCCTTCGACAAGATCAAGGAATTCCTAAGTGAAATTCTGGTATGACAGATCCCAGATGTCCTACAGGATGTCGAGACATCTGGTTTGTTACAGAAAACATGGCAAGGTATAACCAATAACAGTATTAAAAAGCATAAACCACACACAGAATTTGTTCACCCAGTTCGATCTAACAATCTACATCTGGGGGCATACCAAGCCAGGAAGGAAGTCCACTCTTAGCAGTATCAAATTACAGACTCAACAACCAAGTTGACAATCTCCTAACTTAATAACTACCCAATGACCCTTCTACCTAAGTCCTCCCTAGGTAAGAGACTCCATCTCACTTCCAATCATCGCAATGATGTCTAGCAGTCAACACCTCAGCCACTGCATCAACATCTTGATTTCCAACAGTTCTTCAATCACAGAAAAATAGAAGACACACTTCAATAACAATACCTAGACATGACACACATGACTAAGCACAATACTCAGAGTTGCTTAATAGCTTCCTCCAAGAATAACACTCACTCTTGCTAAAAAGCTTCGAGGAGTACAGTGACCATCTCACAATCCTAGTGGTTCACACATACCAACTCTCCTAGAGAGTGGTTCACAAGAACGAAACCCTAATAATTTTACATCTTGGAATCGTTACAAAATCAAGTTACAAACACTCTTATTTATAACCTACATCCCAACTGGATTTGGGCTTCAAAACGCAGCAGATCAACTGCTACAAATCAGCAGAAACTTCTGTTATATAATAGGTCTTCAATCAAATATTTCCTAATATGTCTCCATATTTAGAAAGTAGTGAAAATCCAAAAACTAACACAAAATCTCAACTCAATTACTTTGGACGCCACATAGGATAACTAAATATTCACAGAATATTCAATAACAAATAACAACTAACAAAATCTTCCTTTTAATCCAATAACAAACGCGATGTCCTATGATCCAGGATGGGACATCTTTATCCGACATGTTGAATGCAGTAAGTTAGAACATTTTGTTTCAACATCTTGATTAACCATCACATGACAGCAACATTGTTTTACCAAAATTGTAGCCAATTACAAGAACCAACAATCTCCCCCTTTGGCTAATTTTGGCTAAAACAATCTCAGCCAACATCAGAAAGACTTGCAGCGGACAAACACCAAACTCCAAACAGCTACTAACATTCATTACACAACCAGCATCAGCTGTCGGTGCTTCTCCAAAGCCCTCAAACCTGCCATTGTCTGAATCTTCAGAAGGAATAGTTAGCAACATCCCACAGCTGTACCAAAAACAAACTCAAACAGCATAACAGCTGCACAAACTAGAATCACATCAGACAACTAGACAATACCTAGGCTAACTCTCCCCCTTTTTAGCCACAATTGGACAACCTCTTAACCTACCAAGGCACCAAACACGAAGTTCTGACATCCAATTTGACAAGGTCCCAAGAAAAACAAGTTCCCAAGATAAACAAGTTCCCAAACCAAAGACCACTTTGACTGGTCAGGCGATACAAACAAAGACTCTTTATGCAGTATAATAACCAAGCCTCCTTGCTTCTAACAGCACATCACGGAGAGAACCATGAGTCGGTCTAACAAAGATGTAGGAAAGAACCACATGCAAGAGGTCAAGAAACCATATCCACAGAGGTTGAAGAACAAAACATTGTCTACAGCTGGGGCAACTTCAGGAGCAACAAGAACAAGAAAAACATCAGAGACAAGGATGAAAGCCATCAAAAAACCTCCAGTGCAACTTCAAGCTTCTGATGATGAATGGGACGAAGATTGGAAAACTTTTCTTGATTCAGGGGGTTGGGATAATCTTTAGACTCTTTGTTTGTTCCTTTTGATGTACTAAAATCTAATCTTGTATGCTTTTAGCCGTTGAATAAAATTCTGTTTCCATATGCAATAAAGTTCACCACTGCACAAGACACCTCCCAGCACACTTAATCCTCATGTATGCAAATTCCTAATTTGCTTCTGGCCAAAACACATCATATACAAGGAGAATGCAGCAGCAAAAAACAGAAGTCAGAACATCTTTTTAGACATATATCAATCATAGTCAGTTTTACCAAAATAAGTGCCAACACCAAAAGCTGCAGAATTATCAATCTTCCCCTTAACATCACACGTCCAGCTGCACAAAATTGTAACACTCTCCCCTATCAAGAATAACATGTGCTTCTTCGTACCTTGAAGAATGGAAACCATAAGACGCATCTTCATGTCTTCAAGAGCTCACTCTTTGTTCAACTCACAAGTTGAACACAATCATCCCTTGTACCAATACTCACATGATCCCAATCTGATCAACTTTTCTCTATCTAAGACCACCAGTACTCCTTTGCAAGAAGAACACCTTAAATGAATGGAGAACATGAGACTCATCTTCATGTCTTCAAGAGCGCACCCTCTGTTCAATACACCTGCTGAACACATTCACCTACTGATTGACTCTCACAACAGTACATAAATCAGGTAGAAGCTTGTGATCTCAGGAGACAAAAACCATAACATTCTGAACAGAATGTTCTGTCAACAGATGTTAAGACATCAGTCTTGACATCATGAATAAAATCCAGCTGCACTAAGAAAAACACCACATTCCAAAACAGAATCTCCAAGCTTCCCTTTTTAAGCCAAGGAACCAAAGAATCAAAAAACCAAACAACACAGAGCATCACATCATCACAGAATATCTACTTCAGAATGCTACAACACTGCATGATACCAACCACTATAGCAGACAAAATACTACACTACAACACTCTCTACTCTCTACTCCCCCCTATCTTTCTCAACAGATGCTTCTTCAGCAAGAACCACTCCAAAATTACTACATGATATCCTATGATCATATAGTGTGTGGATACCCAGAAATAAGCACTCATCCACCTTCAAGAAAAATAGAACTCCTTGAGTCTTCAACTCATCACCCTTCTGCCAGAACCTCCTGACAATTTCAACTAACTCCTCTTCAACACAAGAGCAATCAGTTTCAATCATCCTTAAGCATAAACCCACTGCCTTCCACTGAACTCTAAGTAAACTCCTCTTACTTAGAGTTAATAACACACACCAAGACAAGTGTGACATCTCCAAAATCTACAGAGAAAAGTAAATTCTCCCAGACACAAACAAAATTGTCCTTCACACTCCTCCTCAGAGGCATGTGCGCACATGATTCAACCAATTAGCTACACATATCAAAACACCATCCAGCAGCCTAATGTCATAACATATTATCTGACATTATATCCCCATAAGAGGCAACCAATCTCCCCAAGCATGCAAGCTTCACAATATATGCACCTTTGCAGCAAAATCCATAGACAACTACTCCCCCTGTCATGGATAGCCAATGCTCTAGATGAAGATTAAAATTTGAGCACCAGATCTTCACACAATTGCTGAGCACATTCACATACCGTGCTCTCACTCCTAGAGAACACTGACACTGCTCACAAACTCCACGAATTCTCAGCTTACTTACGAGCTTTACTGAGATCTAATCTCTTCACGAGAAAGAACAAACCTTCCTGATCAAATTACCTCATATGAAAAAAATGCTTGAGCATCCAACTCCACATGCACAGTCTCAATCATATTCCAAATATAACCATCAACAATCATCATTTGGGACATCAGCTTCCCATCACCATTCAAAGGACTCATTGCGCATAGAAGTCCTTCAAGAAACTCCCATCAAAGTATCTATCGTTAGTCAGATAGGACTACCTTCTCGCACAAGGTAGGACAATTGGTATGACATTCTTCTTTTACACACATCAGGCATCTGCTGATCCTTCTTCATGACAAACCATCATGACAACCATACAAAACCAGATCATACACATATGCAGGAACCTGCATACTCTACGTCTCAAGAATCTTATTTTCAAACTTCACATGCAGATACCAGGGAACCATAATCCTTTGGTCCCAAAAACACCAACTCCTCCTTGCTCCAAACACAAATCTGAAATGCTCATCCTAGATGGTTTGGATGACATTCCAACAATGAAGACACCAGTCAACCAGTTAGGTTAATACACCTCCTCTATTCATAGCCCCTTGAGTTTCTTTTCCACTAGAACAAGAGTTCCATGCTCCCATAGACTTGATAGTGATATCAAGTTTGAGTAAACAACCTCCATCCTATTTTTGAGAAACACCACCAGACATATTGAGAAAACTAAATTCTCAATACAAAGATGTCAAGACATTATGTCTGATATTTCTTCTAGTTCTTCCAACATCAGATGAAGGACTCCTCCTTATTAACTGCTAAGAACTCTTAAGGGGATTATTCATTCTCCCTTCCAATAGTTGCACATCCACACATAAAACTCCTTTCAACCACAATTTGCTCCATGGCCATAAACAAGATTGCATACATCTGGCTGCTTTGATCATAAGGAACTTTCAGATTTCAGAGAAAATGTCCTTGACATTTGAGCTTGACCTCCACAAAAACAACCAGCCTTTGTACTCCTACTCACTTGAGTGACACTATGTTGATCATCTATTGACCAACACATTTATCTAAGACATGTTTCTTGAAAGAACCTTCTTAGACACACAACCCAGATGCCTCCTCTTCCAAGCCAGGAATAGGTTCCAAACAGATGTAATCACTACACATTTGTTTAGCCCCCAAGCATATGTTATACCATACCTTTATCCAATAAGATTCTGCACACTCTACTGGTTTTATGTTCCAACATCTGGTAGGACATAAGTTCCCTTCTCAAGAAACACACCAAGAGATCCTTTATCAAAGCCCAGAGATTGTCCTTGTAGGGTTGGAAGCCAGAATACATTGCTTCTAACTTTCTTCATATCTCTTTTCAACAAGCTCATATAAAAGTTCCTTTATGAGTGGACTTGGGATGAACCTCAAGTATCTTTGACAACTCTAACAAGCTAGTTGAATATATCCTCAAGTATCACCACACCATGTGATACACCTTCAGAGGAGAACAGAGTGTTGCAGCCTTAACACACAAAACCACAAGGAGTTTTCTGACAGATACATATGCAGCGGAACACAAATAAAGAAAACCCCTCTACAACCTTCAGACAAAACTTAATAACCTTTGCACAAACACCACACTCCAGGTGCAAAAAGTCAGCATAGGTTGAAAATAAATCACCCCACAGAGCAGCTCACCACCAAAGCTACACGCCTGACAACTTCAAACAGAGCCAATACACACCCTAACATGAATAGTCCATCCTCCACTTCAAGGGACCATTCAAACAACATATGAACTGACCAAGTCCATACAACTTCTCAGCAAAACTATTTTCCTTGCACATGAACCAGAAAGTATCTTCCCTAGGATCTCACCCAGAAAAACGAACGGGATGCCTGCTCTGATACCAATTGAAATTCTTGTATGACAGATCCCAGATGTCCTACAGGATGTCGAGACATCTGGTCTGTTACAGAAAACATGGCAAGGTATAACCAATAACAGTATTAAAAAGCATCAACCACACACAGAATTTGTTCACCCAGTTCGATCTAACAATCTACATCTGGGGGCATACTAAGCCAGGAAGGAAGTCCACTCTTAGCTGTATCAAATTACAGACTCAACAACCAAGTTGACAATCTCCTAACTTAATAACTACCCAATGACCCTTCTACCTAAGTCCTCCATAGGTAAGAGACTCCATCTCACTTCCAATCATCGCAATGATGTCTAGCAGTCAACACCTCAGCCACTGCATCAACAACTTAATTTCCAACAGTTCTTCAATCACAGAAAAATAGAAGACACACTTCAATAACAATACCTAGACATGACACACATGACTAAGCACAATACTCAGAGTTGCTTAACAGCTTCCTCCAAGAACAACACTCACTCTTGCTTAAAAGCTTCGAGGAGTACAGTGACCATCTCACAATCCTAGTGGTTCACACATACCAACTCTCCTAGAGAGTGGTTCACAGGAACGAAACCCTAATAATTTTACATCTTGGAATCGTTACAAAATCAGGTTACAAACACTCCTATTTATAACCTACATCCCAACTGGATTTGGGCTTCAAAACGGAGCAGATCAGCTGCTACAAATCAGCAGAAACTTCTGCTATATAATAGGTCTTCAATCAAATATTTCCTAATATGTCTCCATATTTAGAAAGTAGTGAAAATCCGAAAACCAACACAAAATCTCAACTCAATTATTTTGGACGCCACATAGGATAACTAAATATTCACAGAATATTCAGTAACAAATAACAACTAACAGAATCTTCCTTTTAATCCAATAACAGACGCGATGTCCTATGATCCAGGATGGGACATCTTTATCCGACATGTTGAATGCAGTAAGTTAGAACATTTTGTTTCAACATCTTGATTAACCATCACATGACAGCAACATTGTTTTACCAAAATTGTAGCCAATTACAAGAACCAACACTGAGTCATCCCCCAATTATTTCCCCACCTTGTAGGGATAAGAGTATGAGATTGTACATAGTTGCATCAGACAAAACCATATGGAGCATGTTGGCTCAAGAGTATGAGGATGGTGTCGAAAGATCCATTTATTACCTCAGTAGAGTTTTGAATGATGCGGAAACTAGGTATAGCATGATAGAAAAATTATGCCTATGCTTGTATTTCTCTTGTACAAAATTGAAGCAATTTATAAAGCTAATTGATGTTTATGTTTCGTCTCATTTCGATGTTATTAAGCACATGTTGTCAAAACCTATCTTGCATAGTCGAATCGGTAAATGGGCACTAGCACTGACTGAGTACTCTTTAACGTATAAGCCTCTGAAGGCGGTTAAGGGACAAGTGGTAGCAGACTTTATAGTCGACCACTCCATAAATGAAAGCATGTTGAATTATGTCGAATTGGAACCTTGGAAGTTATACTTCGACGGCTCCAACCACAAAGATGGCACAGGTGTAGGTGTGCTGATTATTTCTCCGGATAAAATTCCAACAAAATTCAAGTACAGGGTCGAAGGATTTTGTTCCAACAACGAGGCTGAGTATGAAGCCTTAATAGCTGGACTTGAAATTTTGTTAGAATAAGGGGCAACTCGAGTCGAAATAATGGGAGACACAGAGTTGGTCATAAAGCAAATTACAAAGGAGTACAAATGTGTTAAGGAGAATCTTATCATGTACTTCGTAGTGGCCAACAGACTATTGAAGAGATTCGAAGTAGTGAGCATTCGACACATACCTCGACTAGGGAATCAAGTGGCCAATGACTTGGCTCAGGTTGCTTCTGGGTATAAGGTTTTGAAGGAAAAGTTACAAGAGGCAATCGAAGCTAGAGGTAAAGTGGTATCTGTTAGATTATGCCCATCAGACTTAGAAGTCACAAAGCTTGGATATGCTGACGAATAAAATTTTGAGATTTTCGCAATAGACATCTTGACGGTTAAAGTCTGGAGGAAGCCTATTGTCGAGTATTTGAAAAACCCGACAGCATCCACAGCGCGAAAGGTTAGGTATCAAGCCTTAAGTTATGTCCTTCTAGGCAATGTATTGTTTAAAAAGACCCCTGAGGGGGTCTTACTTAAGTGTCTTAGTGAAACAGAAGCATATCTGGCCCTTTCTACTGTCCATAGTGGGGCATGCGGGGAGCATCAGGTAGGCCATAAGATAAAGTGGCTATTGTTTCGACAAGGCATGTACTGGCCTACGATGCTAAAAGATTGCATTAAATTCGCCAAGGGTTGCCAAGAATATCAAGTTCATGTTGGCATACAGCATATCCCTGCAAGTGAGTTGCATTCCATAGTCAAGCCATGGCCTTTTAGAGGTTGGGCTTTGGATCTGATTGGAGAGATTCGACCGGCATCCTCCAAGAATCAGAGATACATTTTGGTAGGTATCGACTACTTTACAAAGTGGATCGAGGCGGTACCTTTACCAAATGTGGATCAAGAGGATGTGATCGAGTTCATTCAAAAATACATCATTTACAGGTTTGGAATCCCAGAAACGATCACAACAGATCAAGGATCAGTCTTTACTGGTCGAAAGATGCAGGAGTTTGCAAAAGAGATGGGTTTCAAACTCTTGACCTCTACACCTTATTATGCTCAGGCTAACGGTCAAGTCGAAGCAGCTAATAAAGTGGTGATTGGTCTGATCAAGAAACATGTGGGAAAAAGGCCTAGAAATTGGCATAGGACATTGGACCAGATCCTCTAGGCATGTCGAACCTCTCCCAAGGAAGCAACTAACACTACTCCTTTTCGATTGACTTTTGGTCACGATGCAGTGTTGCCCGTTGAGATATACCTCCAGTCGACTAGGATTCAGAGACATCATGAAATTCCTTCTGAGCATTATTGGAATATGATGTTAGACGAACTGGTAGATTTAGACGAGGAAAGACTTAAAGCCTTAGAACTTTTAAAGAGACAAAAGAAAAGAGTGGAGAAGTCTTATAATAAAAAGGTTAGAATCAAGACCTTCTCACCTGGAGATTTAGTTTGGAAGGTAATCCTGCCTATGGATCGAAAGGTTAGAGCCTTGGGAAAATGGTCCCCAAAATGGGAGGGCCCGTTTCAAATTACGCAAGTATTTTCTAATGGAGCCTATGAAGTTGAAGAATTAAATGAAGATCAAAGAATCTTGAAAGTAAATGGCAAGTATTTGAAAAAATATAAACCAGCACTTCAAGAAATTAAAATTGTTAAAGAGTAATTCGACGTAACAAGGGCAAAGCCAATAATGGTATTTATGAATTCCAAAATGGCTTAGTAGTCATTACATATAAAAGCCTCAAAGGGCCATGGAGCATCAAATTAAAAATTACAAAGAAAGTAACAAGCTAAAATGGGAGATTCTCCTTCATCTTCAAGTACTTCGACTTCTGGAGATCAAGACGCCTTTCACACAAGGCCTTGTCATATTTTAAATGTGTAACTTCCTTCTCCAGTCGTTGAGCTTTCTCAGCAAAACTTATGGCACTTTCAAGCTCTTTCGACAAGTCAGATTCATCGAAGGTAGACAATTCAGTGTTACGCTTTTTGACCTTTGAGATCTTGGCTCGGATTTTCTTGATCTTTCGCTCCCAGGAAGCAATACTTTCTTCATTGGATATGATTTCTTACTTGTTCTTTTCTTTTGTTTCCTCCAACTCTGCTACTATGTTCTTAGAATCGGTGGCAGCAGTCCAAGCAGCAGCCTCACATCCAGCTTTGGTTGAAATGGCCTTTTTGATTTGAGGCAGGTGTTTCAGGTCACCATGGACTTGATCAATCATAGCTCCAAGCTCTAAGATGATGTTGTCAGATTTTGGGGAAATGGCATGGATGTTGACTTGTTGGAGGAGGTTTTTTAGAGAGATATGAGTGACATCATCCATATGCAAGAGTGTGAAAAGGTCACCCTTAAAGATCTTGTTTTTTATCTTCAGAAGGATATTGTCTTCAGGTTTGCTCGAAGGCTGATCCCCAGAGGTAGTCGAAGCACTGAGAGTTTTATCATATGAGCTTCCTCGACGCCCAAGAAGGATCTTTATGTATTGTCGAGGATTACTAGCCTTCAATGCATTGAGCTCTTTTTCAGAAAGGCCTGCTCCATACACAGTTGATGTGGCCTTGCCTTCAGTCGCAACAGTAGGTGTTGGGGTAACAATGGCTTCGACATGGGTTGGCTCGCTGGTAGGTCCTTTGTCAGCTTTCTCCTCCTCACCTATATTCTCCTCCTCTTCATCTTCATCCATCTTGTCTTCATCTTCATTGCCATTATCGTGGCCATCAAGTTCAGATTGGTGCATGGTCTCATCATCATCTTCTTCCATTTCTTCCTCTCCTTCTGAGCTAACGTTGGCAGCCCCAATGGGTTCGTCAGTTGGGGGTCCCTCTTCATCGACCAAGGTTGGGTCTTCACCCATGGCAGCAGTTTTTGGATTCGCTGTGTCAGGATCCTGCTGAACGTCGTCATTTTCCTCATGGTCGGAGCCATCTATTTGAGATTGCTGGGTAGCATTCTTTGCTGGCGAAGGGGGAGCTGTTTCAAAACCAGACTTGTTAATTTCACCTAGTGAACTCATTCCAGAGCCCAAGTCAAAGTGAGATGATATGTGGGCTCACCTTGGCTATTCAGGAGAGTGATGGGAGAAGAAGGATGATCCACCGTTAGTTTTGAACCACTAGCATTAGCTTGAATCAAATCGAAGCAGGTCAGATCAAGGGAAACAAGGTAAATAAGTTTTTATTTAAAGAAAAATATGACAAGTTACCTTGACTCCTTCAGCATTAGGGCTAGAGTTATTGCTTTCAACATGGCCTGCAGCTGGTTTGGAGGCGGTTCCAGAAGGGGCTTCTACGGCTTTACTTGTAGTAGTGGTCTTTTTAGGGACTTTAGCCGTCGCATGTTCAGATTGGCCACCAGCAGCACCAGGTGCTTGGTTTGGTTTCTTCCTCTTCTTGAGCTTCAAGTCTTCAGGAGGAGATTGGTCCTCATCCTCTGAATCGAAGATAATTTGGGCAGTGCCCCTTTTTGACTTCCTTTGAGGTGTCAGAGGTGGTTTGCGAGAAGCCTGAAATTGAGAAGCATTAGGGGAAGAAGGAATAATCAACGAAAGGAAAAGGTGTGTGATGTACCCTGCTGCCTTCGCCTTTGGCTTCGACTAGGTGTTGAGGGGTGTTATTTTTTGGAACAGCTGCGAAACAAGCCAAGTAACCACATGTCAGTAATTATAAAGTTCAAGTGAAAGAGCATAGAATCGAAGAATCCAAACCTTCATGTATTTCGGATTCGATGCGAACATCTTCGATACCGACATGAAGGTGTCCTTTGAAACTGTCTAGCGTATTCTTAGTCGGAACCACCCGCTGAGCCTTGGGTTTCGACTGCTGGCGGAGGATCTTTATAGAATCCCCACAGATGAACCAATTTGGAAATGGAGGGGCAAGCGCCACTCCAAAATCAGCAGATGGCAGTCGAGGAGTCTTGGGAGGATGTAGTGCAAAAGCCACCTCATAGCGTTTCTTAGGGGGAACGTATGAAGGGAGTTTCAAACTCCATTTTCTTTAAACAATTCTCCTTCAGCGTAACTGCAGCTTCGCGGACGGTTCGACTAATATCATCTGGTCAATAAACAGTTTCAATGTACTTCTGGAAGGCGTGAATCTCCTTAACATGAATGGATGTACCTTTCTTGATCTTCTCCTGCACATTAACAAAAGCTTGATCAATCAACTGAGCAAAGCTAGAGACATCAAGGAACTCCACAGTGTAATGTGTCGACCACCAGTCGTGGGATTCTTGGGTGTAGAGATGAGAAGGTTCAAAGTAGACGGGAGTCAGGAGTAATCGATGAGCATGTCGAGCAAGGTGTGTCGAACTCTCTATGGCATCGTAGATGGTGTTGGGAAGAATAACGTGGATCTTCTTCTCATACAGACACTTGGGTAGAGTCTGGACTAAACCAAATTATTGAGAGATAAGATTTGGTTGATAGGCTATCAAAGAGGTTTGGCCCTTTAGCAGGTTGAGTTGATGAACGATAAGTCGAGGGATCAGGAATGCCTCCCAGACACGCTGCGATTCTTCTTCATGTTTCTTAAACGAGGGAGGAAAGGGCCTGGTAAACCATTCAGGGCCATATTTTCGTTCAGCAAAGGGCGCCATCCTTGGGGTGAACTCATAGCGCTTAGCAAACATTTTGATGAAGCCAGAGAAGGACGCCCTAAGTGACTGTCCTTCTTCATTTGGGGTCAGTTGCACCAGTCGAACCCATTCGACTCGTCTCTCTTTAATTTCAGCAGCATCTTCGTCCACATACCCTTTGTTGGGGAGGCTGGCTTCAAAAGTGGCATTAAGCCAAAGCTGAAGTAGCCAAAATGGTCCGAATAGCAGCAGGTTCCTGTTACTCTCTTGGTCTTTCAGACGACCAGCACCTTCACTCAAAGACTCGTACAGACTGGCCAATATCATTTCACTTAGGCAGATACCTCGATTAAGGTGTAGTTGATTGGCTAAAGTCAGATATTTTCTTGCCACTTGCAAGGATTTGGTACAGAATACGCAGCGAGAAAGCCACATAGCCAAGAATGCTACGTGTTCTTCGTCTTTGACTGTTTCAGTTTGCCTATTGTGGTAATGGTTTATGAAATGAGTATAAGTGTGTTTGGTGGTGGCGAATCCTATAGTGTCTAGAGCATCTATTTTGGGGTCGTAAACTAAACCATGAGGCTTTAGCCCTGTGATAGCGGCTACGTCGAACAGAGTGGGTGTCATCATCCCACAAGGGAGATGGAAGGTATAGTGGGTACTATCCCAAAAATACAAAGATGATGCCAGTAAAGTTGGACAGTAGGTTGGACCAGTCTTCGACGTCATGATTAAGTCGTAGATTCCTGAGCTCTTCCAGGTTTCTGCTTTTACTTTCTCTAACTTGGTCAACCAGTTCAAATAAAGGTCAGAATCCTTAAAATACGGAGTTTCCCTAAATAGTCTAGACCCGTCATTCAGATACTTTAAATCTATGTTCTTTAGGGCTACATTGTCATGGGGTTCAGACGTTACCCTAGCTTTGTCTTTCTGCCCTAAAGGTTTGGTTTTGCGATATGACAGGAAGAAGTCACTAATGGCTGCATAATCTGTGTCTAAAGAAGATAAATGACCGGATAAAGCTAACGGTTTCCCAGAAACGGTAATAGGAATCAGTACCTGGGTTTCGTAGATGTGTCTTTTCTCCTCCTTGAGAGGATCAGGAATGAATTGTTGATTCTTTACCACCGTGGGTCCATTCAACGTAGCAAATGGAGGAAGTAATGGTAGGCTCTTTTGACCTTTGAGCTTCTGGCTTTTCTTTGGGTCTTGAGTAGCAGCAGTTGAAGAAGCCATTGGTAAAAAATTTGAAGAAAATGGGTTTGTTGAAGGTGAAGGGTTGAGCGTTTTCGGAGATAGGAGAAGGTGCGTAGCGGATACTTGGGAATGGAAAAAAAATAGTTTCTGAAGAAACTATTTATAAAGCGCTTTGGAAACACTAAAGGGCTCACTAATCGTCATTAAGGAGCTAAGGCTAGTGGGACACGTGTCTTCCTAGGAGCCAAAGTAGGGGCGGTGACAGTTGCCACCTATATCCACGATCTCCTAGACTTTAGGGGAGGTTATGGTGATTTGTGGCTTGATGTGATTTACGAGGGGACGTTTCAGTCATAATCATAATAGGCTGGGATGTCATAAATTTGATTGAAAAGAAACTGAATAGTTTCTTGGAACGTGGGTTAGTCATTTTTGATGAACACCTATGCATGGTCGAAAGATGGCGTCGAACGGACACTATCAAAAAATGCCCTTTTCTTCAGTATTGTCGAAAAAGACATTTTTGGGGGGCAATTTGTTAGCTCATAAATTCGACGCCTAGATGAAGTTGGAAGTGTTGAGGGGAATGTTAAGCTCTTGAAGAGGGTTAGAAACACTTTCGACAGGATTTGTGTGATAGGTGTGAGTTGAAGGTACTCATAAGAGGAAAGGAGATCTTTTGGGACTTAGAAAATATTTCTAAGAGTTGAAGGGGGAACCTTCAACCGAGAATGTTGATGATGTCTGACGTTGGGAATTCAAATTCAAATAAAGGAGGGAGTAGTTACTTTGGTTCGCTCTTGAAGAAAGACAGGTGGCGTGTATCCGAGCAATGGAAGCATGCAATATGACACTTGTCATTTGTTGATTATTTCAGGCAGTTTATAGCAGTTAGTTTTAGTATTATAAATAAGGGTCCTAGCAATAGGATTAGGGGTGTTGTGTTCACTTTGTTCAAGTAACTCTAAATTTACTCAAAAGTATCTGCGTGTTGAGAAAAGAGTATTGTGAGAATGTACGTGATGTAAACACCATTTATCCTTCAACGCAATTTACTTTGATCTTTACTTAAATTTTTATCTTTTATTTGAAGCCAGTTACGTTTTTGCACTTACTTTCGTTTTATACCTTTGATCTTTATTGCACAGGTTCGACCCTTCCTTTTACATTTCAGCCTTTTAACTTACATTTTGAAGTGTTGTCTTGTACTATATTTTCAACAAACTTTCCTTTTTGAGTATTGTCGAAGTATTCATTGCTTTAGAATTTAACTTAGATCAACTATTAGCACATGTCCTAGGATCAATCTGATCGATCCTGTGAGTCACCAAAGTTAGATTTGGAAGATCAGTGGTTGTTTACCAATTTTCACGGTAAACACCAGCGCTACTTCAAAATGTGCGTGCCACTTAAGAACTCGCCCACATTTTCGCCATCATTATGCAATGCACCCGCGTTGTTTCTTAGTGTAGTTGCGTTAGGACGCTTTCCTGACACACTTTTTTGGGGATTTAAAAGGGGAAAGTGGAGAATAAAAGGGGGATTCGATTTCCTAGAGAGAAAGTGATGGATTAGGACGATTTTGGAGCTTGCAGAGGCCACACTACTACAAAAAAAATATATACAACGACGCCCATTTTACCAAGGTTGATGGAAGGAGTGTGGTGACTTCTCTAAAATCAAGTGCCATCATTTTTATTTATTTATTTTAATAAAAATAGTTTACATATTACCACTGTTGCATAATTGATAACGTGAAAACGTATCGAATATTCTAACCCAATTCACATGCTATTTAGTGTCTTTTTATCATGTTTTCGTACTATTATGGTGTGTTTTGATTGCATTTCAGGTACTTGTCGAGTATGCAGTGTCATTGCAAGAAAACATTGAAAATAGCAAGAAAAAGGAAGTTTTTGGCAGAATCTGCTATTTTCTGGTGTATGGCGTTCGCCACTACCTCATGGTGTTTGCCATACACCTCAACCACATCATATCTAACTTAAGCCCATGGCGTTCGCCATGGATGCGCAGAATCAGCAAAACGTGAAAATAGAATTTTGCTCATTCTTCCCCACTTCCCTACTTTTTCTCCATAACTTCTTCACGATTCTGAAGGCAGTTAGCAGCAATGCATCTCTATATAAGTCCAGTTTTCATAGGTTTTATATATCCAAGTTTATACGCAGAAGCTCTGTCGCTTTAACTTTAGGAAAATATTTACTTTCAAAGTGATAATCTCTTACATTGAGAGGTTATCACACCATTAGTTTTAGGCTTTGTTATTGTACTCTTGGATTGTAATCTTGTCGGCATCATTGAAGTTATTTTGTTTCCATTCCTTGCACTCGAAGTATTCCGAATTTAATTCAAGTTTTTACAGGTTTTTATATCATTGCTTTATATTTCCTTTTATTGTATTTTAGTTTATTCATCATGTTGTCCTTAATTTCAATTGCCATGATTTTTATGTTTAAGTTTCAAAACATGTCCCGCTAAACCTCTTTGAGTCCGATATGCGAGGATCGTCATTCCGACGGGACTCAATAATAAAATTGGTATTGACTTTTCATAAATTTCTCTTCTAGTTTTAATTTTCAACGTTAATTCAAATGGTTTTGCACGAGTGAAAACAAATGAAGGTTTGAGCCGATAGCGCGAGAGTGTGAGGATTGAACCAGATAGTGAAAATTGGGCATTGATCCTAAATACAGCGAGAGCGCTTTAGGTATCAATTAAGACTTATTTAGTTTTCAAAAAATGTTTTTTGATTTGAAATGGGCGAGTGAGAGCAAAATCTCATGGTCGGAGAGTGTAGCTTTAATCAATAGTGCGAGAGTGTGAGATGGAGTTTTTAAACTGGTATTTTCTACTGAAAGCAATTTAACCGTAAACTAACGCCAATGATTTACAGTGTCCCCTAGGTGCACGAAATCCACATTTTGGTCTCTCTTATCTGATATATCTCTTAAATCTTATTTTAGTTTTAATTTTAGTTTTAGTTTCACCAAATCCAAAAATTTATTAGCCTTAGCTTTACTTAGTATCAATAGATAACAGTAGATTGATTATTAGTCCTTGTGGGTTCAATATATTTTAAAATTAGTCTTTTGTCTGATATCCGATTGACTCAGAAAGTCACGATCAATAATGCAACAGTGGTGAAACATGTGTTCGATTCTTAGTGTCAGACATTTTGAGATTTCTTTAATTTTAAAGTGGCATAATTCTTTTTCATTTATTTTTAATCTGAAAATATTCCACAATTCACTACAGTTGTTTAAACCAACTGTTGTGATACATATTCCTCTTTATTTTTAATTTTTTTTATGGTTAAAAACTAAAGCTTTATAAAGTTTAATTAAATAAATCAGATATCACTACGGTTGGTTCAAACAACCATGGTGAAATGTGTTATTCAAAAACATGTAACACAACTTAGCTTGTCTATTCATTTGCCATTTTATCATTTCATAATTGAGAAACCATTCAACCCTAACACATTCAGAGCCAATTGAACCCATTTTTTCATCTCATTAACAAAATGAAACACGCTATCATTATCGTTCGTTGTTTGGTTCACGTACAAAACAATCACTATCATTCGTTGTTTGGTTCACGTACAAAATAATCATTATCGTTCATTCTTGGGTTTCCCTTTTACTAATCAACGAAAATCAATATCACCATCGTTCATAATTGGGTTTCCCTTTTACGAAACAACGAAAAAAGAAGTCAGAGTAGGAAGATGAACAAAGGAGGAAAAAACTCACAATAAGAAGCTCTTTTACTTATTCATCACGTTTCTGGTATTAAACTATTCACCATGCATGTATGGTATGTTTATGTTCTTGTTGTTGATGTTTATGTTTGAGTTTTTGAGGTTGAATGTTTATGATTGTTGTTGTTCATGTTTACGTTGTTGTTGTTTATGGTTGTTGTTCATGTTCACATTACCATGGGAGAATTCTCTAGTTAGGGAAATGAGAGTGACTCATAGGGTTTGAAATGATGTTTTGATGCATCATGAGTAGTTAGACATATTGCTGAATAAGGTCACTTATGTTGTTGTTGAACTTATGTTGTTGTTGAATGTTTTTATTGAATGTTGTTGATGAATGATATTGATGTTGAATGTTGTTGTTATTGTTGTTTTTGTTGTTGTTGTTGAATATGTATTAGAAACATTATGGTTGTTGTTGTTGCTATTTGTATGTTGTTGTTGATGAATGTTGTATTTGAACATAGGTGGACTCTTCATCTAGCGACGAAACTCATACAAATGATACTCATACAAATGACTCTTGTAATAATGAATCTCAAACTACAACGAGAAAAGAGAAAAGAAAACAAAAAGGTGCTACGATGATGGCTAGATTAACAAATGTTTGTAACTCGGGTAACAAATTGTCGATCGATTTTAATCCCATACTTGGACATGTTATGGTAAAAATTATTCTCCTTTTAGGAGGTATGTTGCATTCCTTGGACGTAGAAAAATGAGTATTTTTATTTTCATGATAGTATTTGATAACACCAAAACACATAACATATTTTGACTAGATTTTCATTATTTTAGTGTCATTTTATCACCACTTGTAGTATTATGTTGGTAGTTTGTACTGGTTTCAGGTACTTTATAGGTTGAGGTCATTATATGATGAAACCAGGCGAAAACGACCCGAAATGGAAGAAAATGGAGAGTTTTACACTATATGGCGAGCTCTGTAGCGTTCACTGTAACACCAGCCGTGACGTGGACCACATGGAGCCCACGAGCGAAGGAAGAAGAGAAAATGTGCATGAGTCAAAAAGCCATGGGGCTCGCCACAAGGACCACGGCGCTCGCCATGGCCTGCCAGCTAGCCACGACCTCCCATTACACACGTGGCGACCGCCACAGTGCATGGCGAACTCCATGCACTTCGCCCACCTGAAAAACAACACCAGTTAGCAACTCAGACCACTCCCACTCTCCTAGATTTTCTCCCACGATTCTCATTCCTTTGGCATGAGTTTTTAAGCATCATAACATTATATATTACAAGTTTACTGTGAAATTTCGGAATCCAAGCTTAGTACAATTTAAGCCATATATTTACTATTTGAAAACTTTAATTCTTCACATCGAGGAATTATTGCATCGTTCTTGTATTGAGTTTGGAGCTGTTTATTTTGTAGCAGTTATTCTTGCCAGTATTTTTATTACCACTCAAGTTTTCCGTCAATTTACTTTGTACCAGATTCAAGTCTCCGTTAGGAGCAGGTTCTTATTTTTATTAACATTTATTTAATTCTTTTTGTCTATTTACTTTATGTGCATGCTTGTTATTTTCTTGTCTTACTTTAATTTCAAACTTTAATTTACCAACTGCATGTTCTAAATTTTAATTGATTTGCATAATATGTCTAATTTCAAGTTTCAATCAAATGCTTTATTGTTCACCATGAATATGTCCGGCTAAGCTGTTAGTGCTTAAATGTGAGGATTCTAATGCTCCGGATTTTCGTCCAAGACATGACTCATAATTTTTTTTAACAATTGTTTAGACATCAATAAAGTGTTTCAAAAATTCAATCAATCCATACTCGGCAACAATTCAAACTTATCAGCGGAAAGTCACGGCATTTCCAATTCATTTGAACGATAATATATATATTACTTAAAATATAATACGGTCAATTTGTAACTATTGAAATGCTTTTATTTTGAAAACCCCATTTCCCCACGATCATGCAACAAGCAAATATCAAGCAATCCTAAAACTCCACACTTGTACCTAAAATGTTATTGTAAGGGTCAGTTTCCATTAACCACAATCCATGTTAAAACTAAATTAAACGAGAGTTAAAAATCAAACAAATATAAATATACATATCATGTCCAAGAGAATTACATAAAAGTACTCACTCAAAATTATTAACAACATAATTGTAAGCATAAAACAGAATACATGTAAGATTTAATCAAAATTATTAATAATCAATTAACCAATTTATCGAACTGTAACCATAACGTCTTGCACATAAAGTAATCAACTCAAGATTAACAACAACAACAATAAACACAAGGTGTCATATGAAAAAATTTGCATGCTCTTAATAATACATGATCCAGATATAATCAATCCGCCACTAAGACACCACACAAAATTCATCTCATATTAATGAGGAAAATAACCCGCCACTAAGGCACCACACAAAAACCATCCCATAGAAATGTGGAAAATAACCCGTCACTAAAGTACCACACAGAAATGCATATGTCATGTCATGATGATGAAATGCAATTCTCGCCACTAAGACAAATCCTGCCACTAAAACAACCACAAGTTCCAAATAATATTTATTCTGCCATCTCTAATTTAGATTTTCTTCCCTAATTTAAATAATTTTCTCTAATTTAGATATTACAGTATCAGTCTCACAAAATAGCAGACAAACCACAACAAATATCATATAGAGTTAGCAGCATTCTCTAAATCAATACATACATACCTCTCTCTCTCTCTCTCTCTCTATATATATATATATATATATATATAATTAACTTTCCCTTTAATTTAAGTGTTTATTTAACAAATACATAATTAATTTAAATAAACCATCTCTTCATTTAATTATTTTAACACAATTTGCAATATACACATATATACTGTAACTAGTCATCATTTACCTATTTTATTTTATCTTTATAACTTAACGGGTACTGTAATACACTATATATCATATACTTCATATACTATATTATTATTATCACTCCTACACTATGATCTTATAGCCTTAATTCAGTATCACTTCATCCTATTGCGTGTACACTTACGCCACACCACTAGTAGATCAGCATGGACAATTTAATACGAAGTGTACAATCTTATTAACCAGCCACCAAATAGTCATAGATGTACGAAAAATATTATAATTGAAGGCAACCAGAACATATTGCGATTTTATAATACACCACCCATGTTTTTTAGATACGCGAAATTTTGTTTTTGTTCTCAGTTTTTGGATGTACACATCTGATCGTGAAGGCTGGATCATATCCTATAGAATCGGGTCGCCACGTGCGTCAGGGATGCTGGTCGTATGGAGAGGAGGGGAGTGTATCTGCAAGGTACTCCGACGCTCAAGTGAGAAAGGGTCAGAGAAAAGGAGCAATACAAAGTATGAATTCTTAGGGTGAATATTGGATACCTGACCCTCTCAAGTGAGAGAGTTTATATAGAGCCCCCAGCGCGTGGCCAACGGTCCTATTTTCGGGGCGAAATAACCCTTTTCCCGAAGAATAGGTAACTGCCAAAACTAGCCGTTATGTCAGGCAGGGTGCCCAAAACTAGCCGTTATGTCGGGCATGGGCATAGTTCCGGGCACCTACTCATAACTGTTCGGGGAGCAATGGAGCCGTGCGTGACGGGCAGTTATTCCGGGGAGGAACGTTGCCTTCCTTGCCCGGTTGGAGGGGCAGAAAGGTAACTTTTTTCCCTCTGTGGATTGGACTTAGGCAACTTGGGCCGCTCTGGGGCAGATGCGGATTGAGCCAATTCTAGCCATTGGTCCAGTCTAAAACAGGAGCCCCCCAAGTCGTTGCTCCCGAGCATGAGAGTGATGACTTAAGGACTGCTCGTTGCTCCGGAGAGCCAGTATGGAGCCGTCGTTCGAAGACGAGGAAGATTGTCTCAAAGTGCTCGTGGCCCCCGGATGTCCGTGAGATTCGTGGTCGTGACCTTGTTGCCCGGTGTTCGGGGAGACTAATGGTCAGACAGAATTAGAAACGTTGGGACGCCACGTGTACCTAGAGCTCCGTGTAGCAGTTAATAGGCAATGATGGCTAGTGGATAGTCATAATGGCCTACGGGTGCGTGTTCGCACGTGCCCCTTTGTATAAAAAGGGGGAAAATCGTTCCATTTGGAACTTTTTCTTTCTGATTTCTCTTCCCTTCAAGCTCTTGATCGTCACCGTCTTCTGCCTCTCCGACCACCGCTACAAGCTTCGAGCAGCTTCTTTCTTCTAGCGTAAATCAAGTAAGTTTTCCGATCTAGAACTTGTTCTACTCCTTTTCGTCGTTAATGGTAGATTGTATGCGGTTAGGGTTAATTTTAGAGGACGAAATAGGTGGATTTCTGGTGATTGTTGGTGGTGGACGGTGGTCGTGCCACTTTTCTGCTTCTGACATGTCGCCGGACGTGTCAGTATGCTCCGGTTAGGAGGGCGGTTGACGGCGTCGCGTAACCGTCGTGATTTTTCATCTTCTGAGTGAATTATGAGTTTTCCGGCTGAACACCCCCAGATTTCGGTGAAGCTTTGTGATTTCCGGCGGAGCATCAAACGGAAACTGGGTATGAGTTCAGGGAAGCTCCTCGCTGGGGGATGATATGTTTTGAGCGTCTCCTCGCGGGGAGGTTCCAACTTTTCCTTCGATGTTAGGGCTTAGGCGGGGGACGTTGTCCTCAGCCCTCTGCGCGCCCTTTCACTTGACTTAGCGGTGGAAGGGTGGATTTGATTTGTTGTCGAATTCACTTTTTTCTCTGCTTTTCAGGTGATCGACATGGCGACGGGGCCAGAAAGAGAGATCGTTTTAGACACCTTTGAGGAAGAAACGCGATCCTCGGACAGCAATAGCTCGACAGCTTCGAGCACCCCAAGTGATGTTGGGGAAGAAGAGGCTCTGGACGATATGGACGAGGATGTTGCTGATGCTTCTGCGGAGGAATAGGAGGTGGCCGAGCCTGCCGAGCACGTTTCAAAACTCGTAGAGGACGTTTTTACTGAAGTTGGACCAGAGGGGGAGTGGAAGGTGTACTTCCCTTCCGAGGATGAGCGGGTCTGCACGGACTTCGGGGACCACTTCACGATGTACGAATATGCCTTCAAGGAGTTGGGCCTGTAGTTACCTTTCACTAATTTTCAGTAGCCAGTGTTCGCTCATTTGAGATTGGCCCCCACACAGCTTCATCACAACTCATTGGCCTTCATCCGGGCGTTCGAGTTGGTATGCGAGCATCTCACCATAGGGGCTACTCTTCCTCTGTTCTTTGCTGTCTTCCATCTTCAACGGTAGGTGTCGGGGAGGAAGTACGGTTGGGTTTCCCTAAAGCAGCCCCGCAAGCTGTTCAAGCCGTTTTCGGAGTCCATCCAGACATTCAAGGAACGGTATTACGTCGTTGAGCCCGTGTCTGAGGCTGCCCAGGACAGTACGTATGTCTGGGAGATCGAGGTGGGGTAAAGATGGGAATGACCTGCGTGACGAGGAGGGGAGGTTCATTGGGAGGAGGATTTATAAGATCCCTCTGCATTGGACTCCCGATCATTTCGTCAAGGAACGCAGTGAATATGTTGTCCTACCGAGCGAGCTACGCGGGCAGGACGTCGCGGCGTACGAAGTGCTGGTGAAGTGGTTCAACTCCTTCTGGCTTGCTTAGTGCTGGACGAGCAAGGGCAGTCCGATCTTCGAGGAGGATGGGATCCAGAGAGTTGAGCGCCGCTTTATTAATATTAAGGCACTACTGGAGTGCAAGACTCCCGCGGATGTCGAGAAATTGCTTGGTAGTCTCAGTTACTTAGGTTTTATTTGCGCTATTCCTTTTCCTCGTAACTAACGTGCTCGTATTTTGTTTGTGCAGGTGAGATGCCTCAGGCTCATGATCGGGTTGTTTGGAATGCTCTGGCGAGGAACAAAGCTGGAGCGGCTCCTCCGAAATCTCGGTTTGCTGGTGCTCGTGCTCCTTCTCCGGCGCAGTCTGCTGCGGGGACCTCCACTTCTCCTACTCCTGCCCCCCGGGGATCTCCCCTGTCTTTGGCTGGGTGACCCAAGCGGGCAAGGATTACTGATGCCGTGGACCTTACTCGGGTAGCGGAGAAAGGGAAGTTCGAGCTTCCTCCTTGCATACTTGACAGGAGGTTTTTTGAAGGCAACTCTCTGGTCGTTCCTCGGGCTAAATCTCTTCGCTTGGAAGGTATGGATCGCCCGAGCAAGAGGGCGCTGGTGGCCCAAGACGCCTCTGCCTTGGTCAGGATGCTGGAGATGGCGGCTGTTTACGCTGAAGGGGACCCTGCAACTGAGTCCGAACTCAATGCTGCCCGGGCTTCTGTGGTATCCCTCAAGGAAGAAGTCAGGAGTGCCGGCGAGGCTCGGAAGAAGGTCGAAGAGGAGGCGGCCAGGCTAAAAGAGGAGAACTCCACGCTGGCGGCGGAGAAGAAAGCTGCCGAGGAGTTGATCAGGGAGCTGAGTGCGGTCAATGCCCCGGGTGTCGATGAGCAGAACGAAGTGAAAGAATTGAAGACTAGATCCGAGCTAGTCGCTCGCATGCTACTGGCCGAAGACGATGGGATTGCCGTCGCGGAGGAGTCTTTCAAAAATGCCGTGGCTCAATTGCGGGTGGTGAACCCTGAGCTCGATTTTTCTAACGAGGGTACTCACTACCTGGCGCATGTTGCGGGCGGCCGCATTGTCATGCCCGACGGCCTCCTTGAAGGTACCCCCGAGGATCAGCCCGCAGAGGATCAGGGGTCCCAGCCAGAGCCTGCAGATGAGTGAGGAATTTGTATTTTTGATGTTGTTGTAATCTGTCCAGCCTGCGTGTCGAGTATTTGGTTGTAATTTATTTTTGGGGGCGTGGCCCCCGTTTGATGTAACTTCGTACAATCGCGGCCCTTGTGGCCACTTATTATGTTAATTATCATATGCTTGATTCTGTTACTTGCATGAGTTTACTTGCTTTAATTTATGCTAAGTGTTGTACTCATACTCGTTGTAAATGTGTGTCTGTCCGTGATTGGGAGCATTTGACTTGTGCGAATATTTTGGGGCGATTGCTCGTAATAGATGTGTTCGGCAGTGTGGGGAACTGGTCGAACGGCCGGGGAATAACCTGGCCGGGGAACGGAGCTCAGGTCGCGTTTGAGGCCTGAGTTCGCGGCGTGAACGTCCCATCGCGAGCTGGGGTTCTGCCAGTCATGGTACTTTGACGACAGCGATGCTCGATCGAGGACCACCGTCGAGCAAATACCTGGCTCGTTACTGAGCGAGGTTATGCTTTATTCCTATGCGACGCTTGTACCTAGACACGCATAGTGGTCGGTAGCTGACTTTCGTCGTTGCGACGGGTCGAACCGAGAATTTAGCTGTAGTATTGCTTTAGCTTTTCAGCGTTCCATGGTCGAGCAAGTTCTTCCCCGTTGAGATGTTCTAGGTAGTAGGCCAAGTTTTCCGTTTTTGCTCGGATGTGATAGGGTCCTTCCCAGTTGGCTGCTAGTTTGCCTTCGCGAGAGTCTTTGTGGTTTCTTCTTAGAACAACGCTTCCCACATCAAACTCTCTCCGTATCACCTTGGCGTTGTGCCTGATGGTAATCTTTTGTTTTAGTGAGGCTTCACTGAGGGCAGCCCCGGTTCAGATTTCCTCGACAAGGTCGAGTTCTTCTCTCAATGATTCGTCGTTCATTTCCTCGTCCAGGGGAGACTCTGTCCGCCTGGAGGGCACGTGAACCTCGACGGGAATTACAGCCTCGATCCCGTATGCCAGACGAAAAGGTGTTTCCCTGATTGTTGAATGTGGAGTTGTACGGTATGCCCCGAGTACGCTGTGCAGTTCCTCGACCCATGCCTTGTTTGTTTCGTCTAGCCTTCGCTTGAGGCCTCGAAGGATGAATCGGTTAGCTGCCTCAGCCTGCCTGTTTGTTTGGGGGTGCTCGACGGATGCGAAGTGTTGCTTCGTGCCCAGTTGGGCGACGAAGTCCTAAAACTTCCTGTCCGTGAATTGTGTCCCGTTGTCCGTTACAATCGCCTGTGGAATGCCGAAGTGTGCAAGGATGTTTCATTTGTAGAAATGCAGGATGTTGAGGGCATTTATTTTGGCTAGAGCTTCTGCTTCTATCCATTTTGTGAAATAGTCTACGCCCACTATGAGATACTTGTTCTGACTTGATCCCACCATGAATGGTCCTAGAATGTCTAGGCCCACCAGGCGAATGGCCACGGGGAGGACATAGCCTTGAGCTCGTTAGGCGGAGCCAGGTTCATGTCCCCGTGCCGTTGGCATTTATCGCATTTCTTCACGTGTTCTTTTGCGTCGTTTTCCATGGTCGGCCAGTAGTACCCTGCCCGGAGAGCCTTTCAAGCGAGTGACCTTCCGCCAAGATGTTGGGCGTTGATTCCTTCGTGGATCTCGTGCAGGATGTGTGCGACCATTTCCTCCTCAACACATTTGAGAAGCGGAATGGAGAATCCCCGCCTGTAGAGTTTATCTTCGACCAAGACATAAGAGCAGGCTCTCCGCCTGACTATGTTGGCCTCCTTTGGGTCGGACGGGAGTTTGTCTTTGGCGAGATAGTTATAGACTGGGGTTATCCAGCATTTGTTGTCACCGATCACCTGTACGTCGAGTGTCGGGGAGGCCTTCTCGATGCTGGGTCGAGGAAGTACTTCCTGTATGACGGATTTTTTTTCGCCTTTCTTCTTCGTGCTGGCTAGTTTTGATAGCACGTCCGCTCGCATGCATGTTCGCGGGGAATGTGTTTTACTTCCACTGTTGTGAACTTCGCCATTTCCTTCTTTACCAGGGCCAAGTATTCGGTCAGGTTGTCGTTTTTGGCTTGGTATTCTCCCCGGGCCTGGAGGCCCACGAGTTGTGAATCTGTGTAAATGACGACTTCCTCTGCGCCTAGGTCCTCGGCAAGGCGTAGCCCAGTGAGGAAGGCTTCGTATTCAGCCTGGTTATTTGAGGTTGGGAAAGACAGTGTGAGTGATACCTCGACGATGATTCCTTCGTCGCTCTCCAGTATGATGCCCGCGCCGCTTCCTGTCGAGCTTGAGGCACCGTCGACGAAGATGGTCCATCTGCGCGCTTCGCTCGCGGGGGAGTCTGCGAATGTCATTTCCGCAACGAAGTCGGCCAAAGCTTGGGCCTTGAGGGCTTTTCTGCATTCGTATTGGATGTCAAATTCGGACAGTTCTAGTGACCATTTAAGCTTTTGGCCGGCCATATCTGGTCGTCCGAGCAGCTGCTTTATGGGCTGATCTGTTCGCACCACGATCGTGTGAGCCAGGAAGTAGTGTCTCAATCTCCTGGTTGTGTTAATGAGGGCTAATGCCACTTTCTCTATCTGCTGGTATCGTAACTCTGGTCCCTACAGCGCTTTGCTCGTGAAATATATGGGCTTCTGCGCGTCAGGTGTCTCGCGGATGAGAGCGACACTCACTACTTCGGTTGCTACGGCCAGGTATAGGTACAACGTTTCGCCATTGTCCGGGAAAAAGAGGACCGGTGGCTTTGAGAGCGCTCGTTTCAGATGGAGAAGGGCCTTATCGCACTCCTCGGTCCATTCGAATGCTGTCTCTTTGCGGAGGAGTTTGAAGAAAGGTAGGGCGTGCTGGGCGGACTTGGCCACGAAACGAGATAGTGACGCGAGCATCCCGTTGAGGGACTGGATGGATTTTTTGGACTTGGGCTTAGGAAACTCGGAGAATGCCCGACATTTGTCAGGATTGGCTTCGATTCCTCGTTCTGTTAAGTAGAAGCCGAGGAATTTTCCTGCTCGGACACCAAACTTGCACTTCTCCGGATTAAAACACATTTTGTATTTCCTGGCCTGCTCGAAGACCTTTCTCAAATGAGCCGTATAATCGGTTTCCTCGTGGGACTTTACGATCATGTCGTCCATGTAGACTTCGAGCATGTCGCCTATTTCTCCCCGAAACACTTTGTTCATCATTCGTTGGTACGTTGCTCCGGCGTTCTTCAGGCCGAAGGGCATTACGTTGTAGTAATAGTTGCCTGATTCGGTCATGAAGGCCGTATATTTTTTGTCGGACATTGCCATTGGGATTTGATTGTAGCCCGAGTAGGCGTCCATGAACGATAAAAGTTTAAAACCAGTGGAATTATCAACGAGTTTATCAATATTGGGGAGGGGTAGGCATCCTTCGGGCATACCTTATTGAGATCAGTATAATCAATGCACATGCACCATTTTCCATTAGATTTTTTGACTAATACAATGTTGGACAGCCAAGTGATGTACATGGCTTTCGAAATAAATTTGGCCTCGAGGAGGTCCTTTACAGCTTTTTCAGCAGCCTCTGTTTTCTTCGGAGATTGCTTTCTCCTACGTTGTGCTACGACCTTGATGGCCGGGTCAATGGTCAGCTGGTGACAGGCGACGGATGGATCCAAGTCGGGCATTTCCGTGGTGCCTCATACGAAGAGGTCGGCATTCTCTCAGAGGCATGCTTTGAGTTGCTTCCTCGCGATGTCAGGCAGGTCTGCTCCGATCTTCACTCCCCGTTGGGGGTCTTCGCTGAACAGAACTATCTCGAAGTTGCCATCCGGGATTGGGCGCATCGGATGGGAGTTACTGCTGGATGACATGGACGGGCCGGTTGAAGCTGCTCGTTCCTCCTGTTGGTCCTCGGGGAAGCGACTGTCGAGGTCGATAGAGTCGACCTGGGGCAGAGGCTTGGCCTCCTTTGAGCTGCTTGGCAGTGCTGGCTTGCTCGACACCTTTGGCTTGGGCGCAATGGCGTTGAGTCCCTTTGTAGCTGCTTTGAAACACCATTGGGCAGCTTCTATATCGTCGTGGAGGGTGGCGACCATCCCTTTCGAAGTGTAATACTTCATCTTCAGGTGGACTGTTGAGGGCACTGCTACCAACTCGGCCAGAGTTGGCCTCCCGAAAATGCATTGGTAAAGCGACGGGCAATCGATTACCAAAAATTATACCTTGATGGATCTGGCCATCTCAGCTGATCTGAAGGTCACGATCAGCTCGACATATCCCCAAGGCTTCGTCACTGATCCGTTGAATCCTTGCAAATTGGACCCTACGTAGGGGGTAACGTGCGATTCATCCAGCTAAAGTGTTGAAAACAGCTGGGAGTACATGATGTCGATCGAGCTGCCCTGGTCGACGAGTATTCTGCGAACTTCGAAGTTCACCATCCGGGCTCTGACGAGCAAAGGTATACTAGAGTTCAGGGAGCCACCGAGGAGTTCCTCCCAGTAGAAGGAGACGGGGACGGAGCCCTTCTGGGCCTGATCAAGCGTGGTCACTTTGTTGGAGCTTGTGTTGATCAGGTGGTCAAACTTCCGTTTCACGGAGCCCACAGTGACTTTGTTGAATCCCCCGCCATAAATGACCATGGCGGAGGGAAAAATATCCCACGGGTTGGGGGCCGCGAAATAAGCAGGGGCGTTGAGGCCGTCCGGGATGTAAAAGTCCTCTGGTTGCGATATGGACATTGCGACCTGTATGTTGGCGTCTTCCGATGAGGGCATCTCCTCCTCGACCTTCTTGGACTCCTGGGCGTCCTGCCGAGGAGTGTCCTTCTTCTTAGCGAACTTTTTCAGGTAGCCGTCCCTGATCAGTATCTCAATGGCATCCTTCAGATGGATGCAGTCCTCCGTAGTATGGCCGTGACTTTTGTGGAAGCGGCAGTATTTTGATTTGTCCATGTTTGGTCTGTTCGGAAGTTGTTTGGGGAAATGGACCCACGCCTATTTGAACTCCGAATTGGCACATTTGGATAAGTTCTTTTCCCTGGAAACGGTCAGGAGAGTGTAGTCATGGAACCGCCCGAAGGGCCCTTTGCTGTCACGGGAGTCACGAGGACGGTCCTCGTGCCTCCGTTTGCCCCGACGAGATGTCGAAGCTTCTTCTCCTCTCGTTGACCGATCATTCTCCTGATGGCGTGATGCTCGAACATTGTTGGCCGCAACATTTTCTTCATACTAAATATATTTTTGGGCTTTGAGGAGGAGGGCGTCAATGTTCCTCGGATGTGCGAGGCCAATAGCTTTAGAAACCTCGGAGCCTGGGCGCCCTTGCTCGAGCAGGAACTTCTTCATTTTGTCCGTTGTAGGGACTTGTACAACTTCCTTGTTGAACCTTTCGATATATGCGTGAAGAGGTTTGTCTTTCCCCTGGATTATGGCTCCAAGAGAGGCTTCAGTTTTGGGGTGGCGGCGAGATGCTGTGAAGTGCCGCGAGAACATCCTGGCCAGCTGTCTCCATGAGGTAATGGACTCCTCGGGCAGTTGTTTATACCATGTCATCGCTCCCTTTCGGAGCGTGGTCGGGAATAGTCTGCACTTGATGGCGCCCCGTACGTCGCGGTAATCTAACAGCCCATCGATGTTCTCGATGTGCTCATCTGGGTCAGTGGTCCCGTCGTACATGCCAAGTAACGGGGGTTTCTCTAAGCCCTTTGGGAGATGGGTAGCCAAGATCACCTGGGACAACAGGCCGTGAGGCTCGTTGTCGCTTCTAGAACTGGTGTATGATGGGGACCGAACGGGATGCTCGCGTCGGCGGTTCCTTCGAGGAGAAGGTGAGTGGTTCCTTCGAGGAGAAGGTGAGCGGTTCCTTTGAGGAGAAGGTGAGCGGGCCCGTCCTTTGGACTTGATCGGAGGAGATTGCTCGTTCCTTCGAGTCCTTTTATGGTCATGAGCGTCCTGGTTACGCGGGGAGATCTGGTCGCGCTTTCGGGCTACGTGAGGATCAGGCTCTTGGCGCAGTCTTCGGTCGATTTCTCTCCATGGCTACGGGCTTCTTGATTGTCGCTGGTTCCTCCGCGTAGGAGGGGATCTTGGACGGTGAGACTCTTCTAGTGCCCCGATCCTCTCGTTCTGCTGCAGGATCAGGGTGTTAGTTTTGTTGATCGCCTCCAGGAGGGCTGCCACAGCCGGGTCGGCATTGGGTGGAACAGGAACGGGCTGGACGTCAAGTAAAGGTTGATCGTTATTACGATCAGTAGGGGTAGGGGAAGGAGAAGCAGTGACTCCGTTCCTGAGGAAACGGGCATCTCGAAGGAGAGATGACTGACCGTCAACGTCAAATTTGTTGACGGGGAAGATGGTGGTTTGGAGTGCATCCTTGGTGCGATCTTGGGAGGCCATGATCGTGATGATGTTTGAGAACTGTTTTGATCTTCGGTTTCTGAGGAAAGAAAGATGGGGAGAACACAGATTCCCATAGACGGCGCCACTGATCGTGAAGGCTGGATCAGATCCTGTAGAATCGGGCCGCCAAGTGCGTCAGGGATGCTGGTCGTATGGAGAGGAGGGGGTGTACCTGCAAGGTACTCCGACGCTCAAGTGAGAAAGGGTCAGAGAAAAGGAGCAAGTACAAAGTATGAATTCTTAGGGTGAATATTGGATACCTGACCCTCTCAAGCGAGAGGGTTTATATAGAGCCCCCAGCGTGTGGCCAACGGTCCTATTTTCGGGGCGAAATAACCGTTTTCCCGAAGAATAGGTAACTGTCCAAACTAGCCGTTATGTCGGGCAGGGTGCCCAAAACTAGCTGTTATGCCGGGCATGGGCATAGTTCCGGGCACCTGCTCATAGCTGTTCGGGGAGCAATGGAGCCGTGCGTGACGGGCAGTTATTCCGGGGAGGAACGTTGCCTTCCTTGCCCGGTTGGAGGGGCAGAAAGGTAACTTTTGCCCCTCTGTGGATTGGACTTAGGCAACTTGGGCCGCTCTGTGGCAGAGGCGGATTGGGCCAATTCTAGCCATTGGTCCAGTCTAGAACAACATCTGAACGCATCATTTTTTTTAAAACGTTGCTTTGTTCCAGATGTGCAAATCCGGAATGACAAGTTACGCGTCTTCCGGATGTGTAAATAAGTACATATTGAGCGTAAACTTGTCCGGATGTGCACATCCGAAAAAATGCCTGAAACTCATTCATTTGAAAAACGCATATTAAGAAGTAATATTTATTTTAAGAAATAATAATAACAACATGTATTTTAACAGAAGGTTAGAGCAACGAATATGACAGACATCCTTTGATGATAACTTCAAAATATTTATCAAAACACATGGCAGCCACTTGTTTTGTATCCAAAAGCTGTCTAGTAGTTCTAACCCATCTACTATCTACCCATTACAAATAGGTTTCATGAACTGCCCAAATTGCCCTTCCCCCCAAAAAAATACATTATCAAAGGGTTATTTCAGTAACTAACATATTAATCCAAAATCAAAAGTAATTTCTCCTCCTCATTGCTCCCCACGTGTCAACGCCTGGTTTGTCTCAAGGAAACAAAATCTTTCCCCCCAAAATCCAAAAGTGCACAAAAGCTTGACATTGTTTCACACAATCTACTATCCTTTCATATCTCTTTCTCTCTCTATCTAAGCCATCTTCTCAAATCCATCTTTCCAAAAATTTCACCATTTTTATTTCAACATAAACCCAAATTAATAACAATTGAAACAAATCAAACAGAAAAAGAAAAAAGAAGAAGAAGTTGGCCTCGCCGGATTTCGGTCAGATCCGCCACACATCACAGACGACGTCTCTATTTTCGATCGCCATTAAAACGCGAAGCACCGGTCACTCCTCCACGCGGGACCAAACGAAGGCCGCCACGTTCAGATCCAACACGGGTATTTCTCTTTTCCTTTCACTCTATTGATTTCATGGTCTGATTATTGATGTATATGCTTTGATTTCACCTGTAAGTCCTAAAACTTAGCATTTTCTGATTCTAAACTGCATTTTCGGTTTCATCGTCTTCATTAACATCTTTTTCTTCGCAAGGTTGGACAACAATATCATCGACTCTTCACTGATTTTAACTTTGTATTTTTGAAACAGATCTACATATTTAGTTTGCGACAATATTGTAGATCTAGGGTTGAAAATGGATATAAAGAGAAAGCAAATGAAAAGATAACGTTAGTGAGAGAGGAAAACAAAATATTTTGGAATACAACATAGATCTGTGAACCTAACCTCATGTCAATATTCCTTTTTCAAAATTTTCTAATGAATTTGTTGTTAATAATGTGGTTCTTACAGTGTGGACTGACAAAATTAAAAGGATTTCTCAATGCTGTCTTGCAAAATATGTATTCAAGACTCACAGACAGTACTGGGAAAATGTGGCCCTAAAACTCAATGTCAAGGTTTGTTATTATTAGATGATCTACTTTATAATCGAAAATGTTGAGGTGGCTACATGTTGCATTTGAATATTTACGCAATTTTTTTAGATGGGAGGGAGAAACACGGTACTTTTGGATGCATTAAGTTAGAGGATTCCACTGGTTAGTAATATTCCAACAATAATATTTGGATCTGATGTAACTCATGCAGAATCCGAAGACAATAATTTCCCATCCATTGCTGCAGTAATCATTTCCTATCTGATGTAACCAATATATTTTTTCAGTTAATAATGCAGTATATTGGTTCAATGTGCAGATGCATGATATCAAATATTATTTTTCTGTCTCAGTTGAACATTGTTATCATGAAAAACTTAATATTTTGAGAAGCAATAAAATATTCACTCTGTCATATGACACATGTTAGAATTTTATGATATATCTGTTATATGATTGTGCATCAGATTAAAAGACATGAGCTTCCTCACTTAAAGAAGTATCCAAATGCAAATGTAACAGACCTTGGAATTGTTGACACTGCAGAACCTTTACCAACACTTGCAGGCTCTGAGAAAAGTAATTGCTCATGGAGTTTACAAAGATCTAGGGATAAAACCTTCTGAAGTTTTTGTTTTGGACGGTGCACAATGTGATATTTCTCGTCTTCAGGTATTCAAAAAATACTATTTCATAATCATACTTGTCTCATTGTATTCTTCTTCTTCTTCTTCCTTGTCACATGTGGCATTGATTTGTCTCAACACATGGAGCTACTAATGGGTCCCAATTTAAAGATAGTTGTACAGGATCCATCCTTGATTTTACCATCATATTTTACCACATTTTCTCAAGCATATTAGGATTAAAATTTTACTGCATTTGCTAAACATCCTTTATACAGGGTTGCTGAATTTTGTGAAAATTGTTATTTACCGAACCCTTCTTAAAATTTTACTGCATTTGCTAAACATCATTTTCTATGCACATTCAAATTCACACAACCTGTAAACTGCAGAGGTGTTGATCTTGAGGTCATAGTTTTGGTTGAGGAAATGTTGATTCAATCTTTCTTAAATTGGCGTTGCTTGCCTTTACTCTTTGATTCAATCTTGTCTTCCCTGGTTGAAAACAATTTCTGATTTCATTCATGTTTAGAACATGTATCAAAGTTTCTCCCTTTTAGCTAAAATGCCTTTTAAGAATGTTTCACTTTTTCCTGTGATTTATGTTTCCACTGTTTTTTCCTAAATCACTCATTTATATCTTTCATTTTTCGTTTTTATTCTTTTTGTTCTCATGTGTCTGATTCTTTGTTTTTGAATGTTTTTTATGGGTTATTGTTTTGTTGATTTTTACAGATTTAGAGACTTAGTTAGAGGTAATGGAAATTACTCTAGATCTCACTATCAAAATTGCAACCAGGCTATCTTATCCAATCAAGAATGGTCTGAACCATGGTCCATCACCACCTTCATTTGTGAAGCAACTATTTGTTTGTGAAATACCTTCATTTATGAAGCAACCATCTGTTTCTGAAATTTATTCCGCTTCATTTCCTCTTCATTTCAAATGTTCAAGTTTAAAAGTTGTTTTCATGTTGTATTAACTTTGATATGTTCAAATGTATAACTTTGTTATTGCTTTCAGCAAATTTAGTTGTTTACATGTTCTACAAGTTGAAGTATATTTGTTGGTATGACTTCTTGAGTTGGAGCAGGTTCACGGTGCTGGCTATGTGATGCTACCTAACATCATAGCTGACATGAATCAACATGACGAAGCTGCAGGTTTGAGAAAAGCAATAGAAAATGTTTCTATACATAAGCCTTCCAGTTTAAGCTATGTGGAACACCATATGGTTGTATCTTCTAAATGATTCCTTAATCATATATATTTTTAAAAATATTTATTTTTAAGATTATACACTTCTTTTTCAATGATGTTCATTGGATCAGTACTTTTTGCTTTACAACAATTGTTTGGTATAAATGTTGTTTTCTATTTCTCTTCACTTGCCTTTGAAAGCTTTGTTTTCTATTTTAAAACAACACATGACATAGATTGATGATAGAGGGGCTGATGTCAGTAACTAACTGGAATGAGGATTCTATTGATGATAAGACAGTATTTATAATTATGTTCCATACTGCATTTGTGCGATCAAATATAATGATGTTGATCCTTCATGAAGATGATATTTTGTGGGATGCTAAAAACCAATATCTCTAGGAATTTAGAGTAGAAGTATTTAGAAATCTTGGTGACATTTCTTTAAATTTTTGGCACAGTTCCATGCTTCCTATTCTCATTTTCTTTCCTTTTCATTCTTTCGTATTTTATTATCGTAATGTGAGGGTGTACTTCTAAAATAATGAAACTGTTGACTATAGATACTGGCGCAGCTCTTGCACGTTTTTCATACATACTTGAGAAATTTAAAATTGTTAGGGAAAATTTGTAGTTACTGGCAGAAGAATCCACCGATTGAGGATTGAGTTTATTTTGGCCATTTGATCTTAATTTAACAGAAAGATGATTTAATGATGATTTAGTAAAAATGTAATGTGAGTCGGCCAATCTCAGATTCATGGTTAAGATCAACTAATGCATGTAATTGTTTGCTTTGTTTAATCCTATTATGTTCTATGTATAGGTTAATACATATTAAATTTCAATTTGAACATTATTTAAATTCAGTTATTACTACTCTATTTTATATGGAAATTGTGGAGGATATGAGCTATATTTAGGCAGCACGAAAATTTCAATTTAGAATAAAATTAAGCTTTAAAAATAAAATTCAATCAACTCACATATAATGAAGATTGATGTAAAGATTGGCCAATTAAAGGATATATTGAAATAAAGAATTATAATTTATAGAATATAATAGAATAAAATACAACTCCCAGATAGATAATCAATCAATTATATATAACATAAGAAAAGGTTAAAAAAATAATTACTTAATGTCTCAATTTTTTCTATTATAATTAACCATAAAGTAACCCATAATTTTATTCTATTAATTTATTTTTTAACATCAACTTTTTCAGTATTCCCTCTCCTTTCTTAGTTCAAATATCTAATATTTCTCATTTTTTTCCCACGCACTTAGTTACTTTCATTTTAAATTTTTTTCTCTTTTCCTTTATATTTTTTTCTAAAAATTAAAAATAAAAGAATCAAACCTTTTTTAATGTATTGAAAAAAAAAACACAGAAAAAAGTTGAATTTACAAGAAATGTTTTTGAATAAAAATAGGGTTGGAAATGAGTCGAGTCGAGTCGAACTCGCCTTAGCTCAATTTGACAAGTTAAGAATTAGCCGAGTTCGAGTTCATCATGAACTTTTTTTCAGCTCAAACTCGACTCGTTAAGAATTGGTCGAGTTCAAGTTTATCACGAACTTTTTTTCAGGTCAAACTCGACTTGTTAGAAGTTAACGAATATCTCGTTTCAACTCGTTAGGTTTATCTTGTTAGGTTCAACTCGCTTATTTCACAGACTTAAAAGTAAATTTTTAAAGTCTATTATATATATATATATATATATATATATATATATATATATATATGACATTTTAAATTAATATTTTTTAAATAAAAAATATAGAAATAAAATAAATGTTATAAGATTGGAATTTATACGATGTTAATTTTATTTGTATAATTATTCGTATAAATATTTTACTCACTTGAGAATATAAATTATCAATTAAAACCGTTAGATTAAAAGAAAATATGAGACTAAGATTTAGAACAAATCTTTAAACCTACTCTTAAAGACAATACAATCTATCTCATATATAATCGAATTGACTCATGAATCTAACGAGTCGAACTATGTATAGTTCAAGTTCAGATCATTTAGTTAACGAACTTTGTTTTTAGCTCATATTCAGCTCATTTGGTTCATGAACCTAGTTCAACGATTTAATTTTCGAATCAAATTTTGAACTATTTTCGAGTTAGTTTGGTTCATTGTCAGCTCTAGATAAAAAGAATTTTTACTAAAGGTGTTAAAAAGAATTTACAAGGCATTTAAAATAATGAAGCCTTTAAAGGTATTAAAAATTATTTATAACTATTAAAAAATAATTTATAGTTATAAAATTAATAAATTGTTTAATCAAATTGTTCAAACAATTAATGAATAATTATTAAAATAATATCTATTTTATTTTAATCAATAATTTTTTTTATTTGAGAAACAAATTCCTTATTTTTCAAAAGTCAAAATTTTCTTTTTTTATTCTCCATCTCACGAGTTTCGTCCCTTTTTTTTTAATTGTATGATTATTTAATACAATTAAATTTATAAGATCATTGTTTATTTTATAATTAAATAACTCATTTCAAATATATATGTACCTAAATACATTTTATATCGTATAAAATTGAATAATACTCAATAGTGATGTAGACAGCTAACTTTTTACCTCACGTGTCACTATCAAAATAATATCTATTTTATTTTAATCAACAAATATTTTTATTTGATTTGAGAGACAAAGATTTCATTTTCAAATATCAAAATTTTCTTTTTTCTTTCTCCATATCACATGTAGTTTTTTTTATTATTATTTAATACATTTGAATTTATATGATTATTGTTCATTTTACGATTAAATAATTTATTTCAAATTTACATGTGTATCTAAATATATTTTATATCATATCAAATAAATTTACCTGTGCGGAAGCACGGGTATCTTACTTGTATTTAAACAAAATAACGATCATCCACCTATGATGACAAACATGACCTGTAACCATAAGTTATATATATATATATATATATCCAAAAAAGGCATTGTGAATATCCGAACTCCCAAATCTATCATCGAAGATTGTAGGACAAATCAAGATCAACAGTAAAATATTACTTCTTTGACGTTAACCAAGATAAATGGCAGCAGAGTCGACACAAAGTTGGTGGTACTCCTATTACCACTTGCAGAACCAGAATCAGAATTTTCGACTTCACTTATGTAGTATCGAGCGTGGTGCCTAAATGATACATGTTGATGTATATTTATGTATATGTATATATTATCACTTGTTTTAATTTTATATATGATTTATTTTGCATTGTTAATTTCTGCTTATCAGAGATGGAGTAAGTGAGGGTCAGTTCAGTCAGGTTTTGCTTTATGAGATGGATGCATTTCGGAAGGTATGACATAGCTAACTTTAACTTTTTAGTTGTTATCATAGTGGCTAAAATCGGGGAACACTTGCTAGCTTTCCGCGCTCGATACTACATAAGTGAAGTCGAAAATTCTGATTCTGGTTCTGCAAGTGGTAATAGCTAGGAATACCACCAACTTTGTGTCGACTCTGCTGCCATTTATCTTGGATAACGTCAAAGAAGTAATATTTTACTGTTGATCTTCATTTGTCCTACAATCTCCGAACCTGTAAAATATAATCCTTTTAGAATTTAATTATAGTAGTAATAATGAAATAATCCTCTTATTCAATATTCAGTAATATGCACATCTGGACGTTAATTAATTAATACCTATCCAATTAAATTTAAATGTAAGCTTAAAGAAAAAATTTAAACATTGAAAAAGTGAAAATACAATTTCCAAAACAAAACTTATATGATTACTTTCTTAACTTGAGTACAAAAGGCTAGTATTATATTTATATTTTTTAATAGTCCAAAATGGTAAATAATAATGAGTTTTTTATGCATACAAACACTTTTTTTGTATCGTGTAAGTTACTAACTACTCTCATTCTTAACCTTTCTTCTCCAAAAAGCTCAGTCTTTTCGGTGCTCTGTGCCCTTACAGGTAAATAATAATGAGTTTTTTTATGCATACAAACTCGTTTTTTTATTCATTAACGTTTCACTCTGTAATGCATATTTACTTCATTGACTGAAGATTAATGGCTACACTGAAACAACACATTGAAGAGATACGAAGAACAAAGTTTTTTATTGGTGGAAAACCTAATCCCTTGACTCAAGATCTTCATCATGCTGTCAAGACCTTCTCTCTCCCCTCATTCGACTGTATATTAAGTTGCGACGTTATATTAACATACGCGACCAACCAACAAAACTGATTTTTTATAAAAAAAAATAAAGTTCTGTTATTTTTCCGGATCTGCAGATCAGGAAGTTTTTCTTATGTGCACATCCGGAACAAATCAATGTTTAAAAAAAAACGGTGTGTCCGGATGTGCACATTCAAAATTAGAGAGCAAAAATGAAAATTTGCATGGTACTTAAGAAATATGGGTGATATATTAAGAAATCAGCTATTAATTATGAAACTTATAAACAATATTCTTCCTTAGTTTTACATACTCACTTACGCCGTAACACTAACACTGGACAAAGTCAGTTCTTAATTTTAATTTTAGGTTTTCAATTATTGAAATTCCTAAAACATGAAATTAAACATATACTCCCTCTGTCCCAAAATAAGAGTCTTTCTAGCACAAAAATTTTGTCCCAAAATAAGAGTCTTTTTATGTTTTCAAGACAATAATAATTGATTTTTACCAATTTTACCCCTAATAAATATTATCTACACAACTTTCAAGATATCATATCACATTACACCTTTATGACAACCAATAGTAAATAAGGACATTTTTGTAAAATTGTTATATTTAATTCTTCAATCATTACTTTTCTTAATCTATGTGCAACAACCTTAAAAGACATTTATTTTGGGACGGAGGGAGTAATATTTAACTAATTCCCAACTCGTATCTAGTTTAGAGTTACATGGAGAAAAACTCTTACCTTAAAATATTTTTCTTTTCAACAAGAGATTCCTAAGATTGTTCCACCGCACAGTCGAAGGCTTAAAGTTCCTTTGAGTATTACACCAAAAATGAGGAGGAAATAGGTAGAGTTTTTAACGTTATAAAAAATTTGTTTGTTTTGACCTTTTTTTAAAATAATTTTTATAGTGTAATATAATTTTGTGAAAAAAAAATTACAAATTTTTTTTTTCATAAAAGTTTTAAATGAAAATTTGGTTTGAATAATTATTTTTTAAATGTTATTTTAGATATTTTAACATGTTATCGAAAAAATTTTGGATATCAATATTTTCAAAAATCACTTAATTTTGAAGCTATTTCAAATAGATTTTCATAAAAATCATTTTGAAATACAACTCTTTTCAAAAATTGTAATTTTGACTATGTTTTGATCTTCAATAGTGTATGTTTATGCTATAAGATGTCAAAATTAATCTTATAATTTAGAAAAAAATAAATAAAGAAGTAATAACAAATGGTTTGTCTAAAATAGTAGTTGATGAATGGAATATGGAGATCATGGGGTTTGGTTACTGAAAAGATTATAATCGTGGGAAAGTTAAGAAATAGCTAGTGCCTTAATTTGTTGAACCAAAATAGCTAAAAGTGAGAAACAGAATTTGATTGTCTCAATTATATTGTTCCACAATTTAAGGAACATAACTTTCTTTTCTTCCTACTTAATCCCCATAATCCACTCTCCTTTCCTCCTATTTTTTTTTTCTCTAAAAATCATATATAATAGTCATTAATATTGTATCAAAATAAAATACTTACTTTAATTTCTATTAAATTTAAATTTAGTACATCATGTTCTAAATAAAGTACTAAACTCACCTAGTATTAACATATATTATATATTTATTTTATTTACTCACAATTTAAAATATTATTACATAAAATACTCGATTTAAAACACTACAAAATTTAGGAACAATTAATACCTATACTTAATATAAACTATTAAATTCAATAAACATATATAAAATTATCATAATATTGTGAGTATACATATAATTATATAATCATAAAATTATTAATTTATCACACTAATTGTTTACAACATGAATGATAAAAATATGACAATAACAATAAATACTAGGATTTAAAACACCCATAAAACACAAAATATATTGTTGATTAAATGATAAATCAATAAAAACTTTATTAAAATTATATTTAAAATACGCGAATGTTACAAGGACCGTCGATTGGTGGTACTCTAACTTTTATTTCTTTAGAGTTATTTTTGGGACAGTTTTGATTTTATTTCATTTTTTTTTTAGTTTAAATTGATTGGTTATTACGAGAGTGGAACCATAAATACGTCGAGTAAGCTCGAAAGTTGTCTGGTACTTAAGATTAAATATGTTTAGTTTTTATTAATAGACACCGCGAGAGCACTTTATTAATTAATTAGGAGAGTTTAATATTTTTAAAAAGTGATTTTAAAACTATTTTTGAACGCGTTTATAAGTTTAGAATCCGGTTGACCGAGCGAAATCCGGGAACCCTTTTAAGTTAAATTTTCCAATCAAAATCACTTTTCAACTAAGTAAAAGAATCTAATTTCTCAAAAAAAGTTTTGCTACTTTAACACAAACGCAACTGGGCACGCGAGAGCTGACAGTATTAATTAGAGAGTAACAATTCCTTTTTAATTTTTTTTTCAAGGAAGAAAATATTGTCCCGTAGGTAGTTCTACTTAGGAATAATAAGAGTATTATAGATCGATGAGAGTCGCATTCTAGTATTACATTTATGAATTTATTCAAGTTTATTATTTTATTTTGTTGTTCCTATTCCAATTCTCATCTCGACCGCCTTAGATAAACATCGTAGCAACAATAAACGATAGATTGACCATTAGGTCTCCGTGGGTTCGACACTTTTTATATTACTCTGATACACTCCGTATACTTGTGGAAAGCACCCAACAATATTTTGATAGTATTTTTTTATAATTACTAATACATACTTATTGATGTAACTGTAGTCGACTTTTAAGTTTATTCATGATGATAAGTTGAAGAAAAAGTGGATCACTTATGCCAGTGAGCATTGGATGGGCTTTAAGTCACAACTCATGCATGACTACATTACAAACCTAAGGCTGATCTTGAGCATCCAACTGTGAAGTATAATTATATTTACTAGAAGGTTTGGAAAATGTTTGTGAAGTATCGTAGTTTTGATGATTTCTTGGTTAGTAAATTAATCTTATTTTCTGATAATTTTTTGCTTATGCTTTATAGAAAAAAAACATGCAAATTAATATTTTCAATATGTATATCACAAGTTAAAAGTGAATAAGGAAAGCTAAACAAGTCAAAAAACAAATACCCCCATAGATTGTCTCGTGGGAGTTACAGAAAACTTGAGGAAAAATTGATTAATAGAAAAAGACAACAAATGAAAGATGAGGACTCCATGAGTTGTGATCGATGCCCATCTTCACCATCATGATATGATAAGTGGAAGAGAGATCAACAAAGATCAACTAGAGAGTTCACTTCAGATGTCTCATGAGCCAACGTTGAGAAAATTGTAAGTAGGATTTGTTGTGCATGTGATTTGTTATGTGTAATCTAAATAGATTTAGTAACAACATATCTTATTCATGTTATGTAGCATTCTTTGATTGATATGGCCAGTCAAGGTACATTTTTTCCACAACCACAACATGATATATTAGTCAAAGTAATCAAAACAAAGGAGCATGGTGGTCGTGTACATGGTATTGGAGAAGGCGTCATCCTGAGATTGTGGTTTGGTACATCGAGAAAAAGCACAAAAATACAAAAGAAAGAGATGGACGAGATTGTTGAAAAGAAGTTAGCAAGTGAATGTGAAGCGCAAAAGAAAGAGTTGGAAGATATAAATGCATTGTACAATAAGAAGTTGGAAGATGCGTTAGCACACGAGCAGGAAATTCGCAGGAAAGATATTGTCGAGCTCGTTGAGGTATGTGAAAATCGTGTTTTATCTAGATAAATAGGATTTTAGTGTTTAGACTGAAATGTAGGATATATTATGTTGAATTTGTTTTGTGTTGCTATTATTTTTATGATGCAGAGATTGAGAGATATCGTTCAACCGTGTACAAATGCAGATGATGATCAATTTCCTAAAAGAGTTGTTGTAGGTAGTGCGAGTACAAGATAAGGTTATTCAGCTGTCCATATCGATATCCATAATGAGATATTGGATCCTTCTGAAGATTCAATTAAACAAGTGGTATGTCACATTATGGATAAAAGCAACTAATTCCTCTTCAATTAGATCATGATCAAGAGCTAGAGGTTTTCTATGTCGATCCTAAAGATATAAGGGATTCTATTTTTGGAAACGAGTGGTTGGACATAGGGATACTACAGTTATGGTGCACATAAGTATAGAATTAAATATCTCATTATGGTACATTCACCGTGTTTTTATAGAACAAATTCCTCACTTGTTTTTTGCAATTTTTTTTAACCATTTAGGCACCTTCATCGTGATCCATAGAGATAAAAATTGTGATTTTTGTCTTCTCTTCTCGGTTTGTTCATCTTTACAGCGTATTTCTATCTTCTAACCTTTTGATATTGAACCCATGTCAATTATTTATCTTTTTTGTTACATCTTATTTTGTGCAATTTGATTGTTGTTCTTGTGTGAATTTGAGAATGAGTTGATTAATCATATTAAGAAGTGATCAAGCTCTTGATAACAATCAAAGACTAATACCCATTCATCTAGAAGTTTTATTGAATCTTGTGTGTGTGTGTGTGTGTGTGTGTGTGTATGTTCATAATTAATCAAAACTGAATTACTTGACTAATCGCTTGTAATGTCAGTGGTTGTTGCGATTATTTAGAACTGTTCACCATCTTCATCTTTAATTTCTTCCTTTTATTATGGACCCTCCTCTAAAGATTGAGTGTGAGGGAAACTAGAGGTACATTAGAGTATCTAATTTTTTTATGTGCAACTGGTTTTTTATTGTAACAAGCACGTGTATCGTTTCTTGAGTGCAGTTTGACATTTAATTGTTATTTATCAATATGAGAGTTTCCAATATACTCCAATGAAGACTTTTGCAAGATCAAGCATCAACGGTTCGTAAGGCAGAGTAGAAAGTTGTCCTTCTTTGGGGGAGTTGGAGAAAGATTGCTTGCAGACAAAGTTGGGAATTGTCCAATATACACTTAGTTAATGGTAATCGCTCAGACAAGAAATCAATGGTATCAAGGGGATCGCCACACATGAATACTTGGAGCATGTTATTGTGGATAGTGAGTTTATTGGATCAAGATCTTAAGGGATCTTGTATTTTGTTAACGGTTTAGTGTCTATATCATCATAGGGAATTATCGTGTGATAGTTCTTTGTAATCAAAACCCTGTAAACATTTTATCATCATAGTGGAAGATCATGATTATGTTCCAATGAAATAATCCATTGAAGAATGCATGTAGGCAAAGCAGTGACGAACGCCGAAGAACTATATATCTCTATGTATCTTTCCCTTTCCCTATCATTTTACTTTACAAGCATTCATTCATTCATTCATATTTTTTGTTACATATTTGCAAGATTGCATTGATTGTATATCATATAGGTTAGACCATACTTATAATGATTTAATGTATAAGTTTAGGTCTGTCGTGTAACAATCTTAAGTAATCATTATGAAGTCAATTATGCATTGTTAGGAACTTCTAAGTAATGTGTTTTTAAATCGATTCATTTGGGTGTATGATCAAAGACATGGAGAAGAATCCCCTATTGGCCTTGTGCAGGAAAGAGCAAGTGGTGGTGGAATCAACCTTGGCTGAGTCTCTTGCAATAAGATGGAGCATGGAGAGGGCGAAGCATCTAAATTTGGAGAGTTTTGTTTTCCATTCCAATGCCCAAGTTGTAGTGGATTGCATCAATAATAATTTTGCAATTGATGTCCTCGAGCCCATTGTTTCTGATTGTCGTGTTCTGTTAAGATATTTTAAGATTGTTTCCATCATGTTCATTCCTAGGAACTTTAATGTGGATGCCCACAATTTAGTAAGACTTGGTAAAGTTGTAGGTTCTAAAACTTGCACTACTACAAATACACCTTCAGTAACACTAATTCTACTACGGCTAGGCTTTCACCGTGATGATATATCTTACTTAAAGCCCGTTAATTTTTCTTTGATATAATATAATCACGGATGAAACATACGAGCATGGTTATATAATCATCATTTCATGGGTTCGAATCTCAGGAACTTCAAATGTTTTATTTCTTTAACATTTAGTCGTGCCTTTGTATTTTTTAACATTTCTTTAACATTTGATACCACCACGGTTGAATAACTCAACCTTTATGATTTGTTTTAAATATTTTAAATTGTAATATACTGACGTGTCAAATGTTTTATTTCTTTAACATTTAGTTGCGCCTTTTTATTTTTTTATTTTTTTTTTAAATGAGATACCATCACGGTTTTTTAGCAAAACCGTTGTGACATATTATTCATTTTGTTTTAAATATTTTAAATTGTAATACACTGGCGCTTCTTTATGAAATTTAATTTATTAAGTAACATATCACCATGTTCTAAATTTTGACTGTGGTGGTATCATTCATTCATTTTTATCAAGCTAACTAGTTTGTATCTTCAGTAGTCATTATTTGCTGAGAAATGATACACCATTTCAACCCTAACATTCAGTGCTGAGTAACGAAACACCATATTAACCCTAACACTCATCGTTCATCATCATTCTTCTTCATCGGTTCATCATTCATTATCATCGATTCATCATCTTTCATTCGTTGTTCATTTTTAACCCGTAGTCATCGTCATCGTCATCGTCATCGTCATCGGTTCGTTTTTAACCCTAACACACCAATGCCAACACTAACATCATTGTCATAGTAAATGAGGAGTACAACAACAACACTATCTGTATCAGCCCAAATATTTACATTTACTTAGTCATCACTGAAAGCTCAAATGGTTTGACTAATTTTGGTAAAACATAATGGTGGAAAAGATGCTCCAACATGAAGATTTATGTCCCAGACCAAAGATGTCGAGTGAAATGTCCCAGCATAATGACTCGACATCATGATCATTACAGCAGGTTTGTTCTAAATTTGTTCCAAGATTCAAGGCGCGATTGGCAGTGGATCAAGGATCAAAGATTTGAAGCCCAACTTAGCAGAAGGCTATAAAAGAAGACCAAGACCTAATGCAGAAGAGAGAGAGGATGACATAGACTTAGGAATCCTATTTTGTAAAGTAGGGTTTAGGTCTTGAGAGTCGTAGGTTTCTCTTGTAAGTCTCCCTCTGTATTGATTTAATGCAGTGTGGTAGACATACGTACTTGTATAGATTCAGAAACCCATAGGTAATGAATCTGGTATTGTTCTTGGATGAAGCTTTGAAGCAAATCCAAGTTAACTTGTTAGTCAAGGATGTTTGACCGAACTTTGTATTAGAAGGGGTGTCTTTCAATAGGGATGATACAGTTATGGAGTATTAACTATTATAAAATCACAGGTTGTGATTTAGGGAGTGAGATGGGGTTATTTTATCAATTAGATGCGACTTCTAATGATAAAGTCTTCATTTGGTAGTGATAGGTAAGCGTGGGTGTTTACTGTAAACCTGAGGTTTTTTACATAAAATTATACTACTGATAGTGAATTCTTCTTCCTGGATTGGTATCCCCCAGATGTAGGTGAATTGCACCGAACTGGGTCGTCATATTCTGTGTTGTTTATCATTCTGTAATTTACATTTCAGTTTTGATTAACATGTTGGATCATATGTCGTAACATCTGTGTTTCTGAAGTTCTGATATTTAAGGTATCAGTCTGTTGTTCTGTTCTTTGTTTAAATGTTTATGCAGAACAATGTCTTGACATGTGTTAGGACATCTGATATCTGCTATGCCAGAATTTCAATTGGTATACGAGCAGGCATCTTGTCTGGTTCTGGATGAGATCTTTGGGAGATACTTTCTGGCGTTTAAACAAGGAGGAGTTTTGAAGATCTGATCAATTAACTCAGACATACTCAAGGGTATTAATGGATGGGATGGATGTTCTGGATTGAAGGTAACAACCCAGTGGTTGTTCATGTTTTGAAGGAGGTTCTACAACAACTGCAGGAGAAGTGGCTAGTTCTCTTGTTGAGGTGTCTTATAAGATGTCCTGACATCTCATTAGGGCAAGTAGAATTTGTTCCTTGGTGGTTCCGCTGTATATGTTTTTAATGGAAGAGCTCTGGAATTATGGGATTCTGGAGTTGTTGCTGAAGAAAGATGGTGGAAGATCTTAATCGTCGGCCTCTATATTTGAAGTTATTTTCATATTTTTATTCCACAGTCGGGAGCGAAGAAATGGAAAGAGTTGTTGAAAGATGTCTGTTATGGTGACTTGGTACTTGGAAGCTTGGTTCCATGGTGTAGTGTGAAGTCAGTTGAAGAGAAGAGGAGTTGAGTTAAGGTTTATCAAGTTCTTGCTCTGGGAGTTTGATTAATTATTGATCAGCTAAGTTATCAAAGATACTTGAGAATTCTCTCAAGTCCACTCGTAAAGGCGTCTCAGTCGTGCATCTAGAGTCTTCTAGTTATTCTTCTGACTAGATGCTGTTTATGTGGAACACAAACCTGAAGAAAGTGGAGGTGATTTATTTTCACCATCCAAAACATCAAGGAAGGATTCATCTCTCTTAATCCTAAGGGTGGATCCAATCTGAATGGAGTTTTTCAAAACTGTTGAGGTAAATAGGGTTCGTTCAGAGATAATCTTAGTTACTTGAGTCAAGGGTGGCAGCCTTGGAATCTCAACAATTTGTTGTCAAAGAAGATACTTGCAAAAGATTGAATACTTGATAAGTGTTCATGAAGTGATCTGGTGGAGTGTGGCTTCAACAGTGAAACAATATTATTGAACAAGGATTTAAGATCAATTGCTATTTGTGTTACTCACAAGTATTTAATTGATTATCCTTGAATGTGAAGTTCAAGATTGCTGATGTTCAACACGATGTTGGAACATCTCTACATCTGGTTTGTGCAGAATCATGGGAGGGGTACTGCATAAGCTTTTGGATCTTTTTCTCTTGGGTGTTGACCTAAGAATCTGCTTCAGGTTATGTGGTAGAAGCCTCTGATCTCTGGAGAGTTTCCTGGCAAGAAACTGGTCTAGACAATGGTGGTGTGGAAGATGAAGAACAAGACATCATAATCTTGATGGATAGTTCTTGGATCAGTTTATTTCTGATCTAGGAGTGTTGGAGTGCAGCAGGTGTGTTACTAGAAGCATCTGGTGTTTATCTGGAAAGTGTCCTGGCAAGAGACTTGTTCAGAATGGAGTTCCTGTGATGGCACAACTTGGATCAGTTTATTTCTGATCTAGGTACTTATGAGCATAGGATCTTGCTCATCTTGGAAGTCAAGGTTAAGTGGCAGTTTTCTCTGACTTTCTATAGACTGCTCTACTAAGGAAAGTGCCATTCTTTGGTATGGCTATGGTGTAGTCTAGGATTACTTTCTCTTCTGAAGATTCAGATGTGGCAGGTGTGAATTCTTTGAAGTTTCAAAGCAGATAGTTATCAAGGTGTGAGCTTGAATGGAATATTTATGATAAGTTTAAGCAGGATGGAGGTTGTCTACTCAAACTTGGTTGTTGAATCAAGTCTATGAGAGCATGGAACTCTTGTTCTGTAATAGAGAGGAGGTTCTTCTAAGTGAAAGAAAAAGGAGCTAAATTCAGCAGCTGGATGTCGTATCATAATGTTCGGACATCAAGCTTAACATCAGGATCTCAGCTGGTGATGTGGCACATCAGTTTAATATAAGGTGATCTACAGAATTTGTTCCTTGGTGGTTCCGCTGCATATGTTTATGATGAAAGAGCTCTGGAATTACGAGATTCTGGAGTTGTTGCTGAAGACAGATGGTAAAAGATCTCAATTGTCGGCCTCTATATTTGAAGATATTTGCATCATTTTATTCCAAAGTCGGGAGCGATGGAATGGAAAAAGCTGTTGAAAGATGTCTGTTATGGTGACTTGGTACTTGGAAGCTCGGTTCCATGGTGCAATGTGAAGTCAGTTGAAGATGAGAGGAGTTGAGTTTAGGTTTATCAACTTCTTGCTCTAGGAGTTTGCTTAATTATTGATCGGCTATGTTGTAAAAGATACTTGAGAATTCTCTTAAGTCCACTCATAAAGGTGTCTCAGTCGTGGATCTGGAGTCTTCTAGTTATTCTTCTGACTAGAGGGTGTTTATGTGAAACACAAACCTGAAGAAAGTGGAGGTGATTTATTTTCACCATCCAAAACATCAAGGAAGGATTCATCTCTCTTAATCCTAAGGGTGGATCCAATCTGAATGGAGTTTTTCAGAACTGTTGAGGTAAATTGGGTTCGTTCAGAGAGAATCTTAGTTACTTGAGTCAAGGGTGTCAGCCTTGGAATCTCAACAATTTGTTGTCAAAGAAGATACTTGCAAAAGATTGACTACTTGATAAGAGTTTATGAAGTGATCTGGTGGAGTGTTACTTCAACAGTGAAACAAGATTATTGAACAAGGATTTAAGATCAATTGTTATTTGTGTTACTGACAAATATTTAATTGATTATCCTTGAATGTGAAGTTCAAGATTGCTGATGTTCAACACGATGTTGGAACATCTCTACATCTGGTTTGTGTAGAATCATGGGAGGGGTACTGCATAAAGTTTTGGATATTTTTCTCTTGGGTGTTGACCTAAGAATTTGCTTCAGGTTATGTGATAGAAGCCTCTGATCTCTGGAGAGTTTCCTGGAAAGAAACTGGTCTAGACAATGGTGATGTGGAAGATGAAGAAGAAGACATCATAATCTTGATGGATAGTTCTTGGATCAGTTTATTTCTGATCTGTGAGTGTTGGAGTGCAGCAGGTGTGTTACTAGAAGCATCTGGTGTTTATCTGGAAAGTGTCCTGGCAAGAGACTTGTCCAGAATGGAGTGCTGGTGATGGCACAACTTGGATCAGTTTATTTCTGATCTAGGTACTTAAGAGCATGGGATCTTGCTTATCTTGGAAGTCAAGGTTAAGTGGCAGTTTTCTCTGACTTTCTATAGACTGCTCTACTACGGAAAGTGGCATTCTTTGGTATGGATATGGTGTAGTCTAGGACTACTTTCTCTTCTAAAGATTCAGACGTGGCAGGTGTGAATTCTTTGAAGTTTCAAAGCTGATAGTTATCAAGGTGTGAGCTTGAATGGAATATTTGTGATAAGTTTAAGTAGGATGGAGGTTGTCTACTCAAACTTGGTTGTTGAATCAAGTCTATGAGAGCATGAAACTCTTGTTCTGTAATAGAGAGGAGGTTCTTCTAAGTGGAAGAAGGAGGAACTAAATTCAACAGTTGGATGTCGTATCATAATGTTCGGACATCAAGCTTAACATCGGGATCTCAGCTGGTGATGTGGCACCTCAGTTTAAGATAAGGTGATCTACAGAATTTGTTCCTTGGTGGTTCCGCTGCATATGTTTCTGATGAAAGAGCTCTAGAATTATGGGATTCTGGAGTTGTTGCTGAAGACAGATGGTAAAAGATCTCAATCGTCGGCCTCTATATTTGAAGATATTTGCATTATTTTAATCCAAAGTCAGGAGACATGGAATGGAAAGAGTTGTTGGAATATGTCTGTTATGTTGACTTGGTACTTGGAAGCTTGGTTCCATGGTGCAGTGTGAAGTCAGTTAAAGATGAGAGGAGTTGAGTTTAGGTTTATCAACTTCTTGCTCTAGGAGTTTGCTTAATTATTGATTGGCTAAGTTGTAAAAGATACTTCAGAATTCTCTTAAGTCCACTCATAAAGGCGTCTCAGTCGTGCATCTAGAGTCTTCTAGTTATTCTTCTGACTAGAGGGTGTTTATGTGGAACACAAACCTGAAGAAAGTGGAGGTGATTTATTTTCACCATCCAAAACATCAAGGAAGGATTCATCTCTCTTAATCCTAAGGGTGGATCCAATCTGAATGGAGTTTTTCAAAACTGTTGAGGTAAATAGGGTTCGTTCAGAGATAATCTTAGTTACTTGAGTCAAGGGTGGCAGCCTTGGAATCTCAACAATTTGTTGTCAAAGAAGATACTTGCAAAAGATTGAATACTTGATACGTGTTCATGAAGTGCTCTGGTGGAGTGTGGCTTCAACAGTGAAACAAGATTATTGAACAAGGATTTAAGATCAATTGCTATTTGTGTTACTCACAAGTATTTAATTGATTATCCTTGAATGTGAAGTTCAAGATTGCTGATGTTCAACACGATGTTGGAACATCTCTACATCTGGTTTGTGCAGAACCATGGGAGGGGTACTGCATAAGCTTTTGGATCTTTTTCTCTTGGGTGTTGACCTAAGAATCTGCTTCAGGTTATGTGGTAGAAGCCTCTGATCTCTGGAGAGTTTCCTAGAAAGAAACTGGTCTAGACAATGGTGATGTGGAAGATGAAGAACAAGACATCATATTCTTGATGGATAGTTCTTGGATCAGTTTATTTTTTATCTAGGAGTGTTGGAGTGCAGTAGGTGTGTTACTAGAAGCATCTGGTGTTTATCTGGAAAGTGTCCTGGCAAGAGACTTGTCCAGAATGGAGTTCCTGTGATGGCACAACTTGGATCAGTTTATTTCTGATCTAGGTACTTATGAGCATAGGATCTTGCTCATCTTGGAAGTCAAGGTTAAGTGGCAGTTTTCTCTGACTTTCTATAGACTGCTCTACTAAGGAAAGTGCCATTCTTTGGTATGGCTATGGTGTAGTCTAGGACTACTTTCTCTTCTGAAGATTCAGACGTGGCAGGTGTGAATTGTTTGAAGTTTCAAATTAGATAGTTATCAAGGTGTGAGCTTGAATGGAATATTTGTGATAAGTTTAAGTAGGATGGAGGTTGTCTACTTAAACTTGGTTGTTGAATCAAGTCTATGAGAGCATGGAACTCTTGTTCTGTAATAGAGAGGAGGTTCTTCTAAGTGGAAGAAGGAGGAGCTAAATTCAGCAGCTGGATGTCGTATCAGAATGTTCGGACATCAAGCTTAACATCAGGATCTCAGCTGGTGATGTGGCACATCAGTTTAAGATAAGGTGATCTATAGGAGAGTGGAAGTTATGGATGCTTCAAAAAGGTCTATCTCATGCAGTTTGCGGGAGCTGTGGATGGAGAAGATGTTACTTATCTAAGGCTTGGTGGATCCAAGATGTCTTGCTATGGAGCAAGTAGTTCATGTAACTTGAAGATCATATTTCATTGGTGGATCAGTGTATCTTGTGAGAGTTTTGAAGAAGGATAAGGCAATCAAAAGTGGCATTTGGTTAATCTTTAGTGTGCATTCAAGTAGGGTGCTTGGAACCAATTACTCTTGGGTAGAAGGGTAGCTAGTTAAAAACGTAAGGAGGTTCTGGTTCAGGTCTATCTTGGAGCTTGTGGTTGAAGTTCTAAGTTGATGATGGAGGATTACCTTCTTTTAGTGGATGAGAGTTTATTTCTCTCTTTGGTTACTGGAGTTCTTATTGATCAAGCCGGTGGCGTAGTGTTGCTTAAAGATCTTCAGTTGGATTACTATGTAGATAGTAAGTCCAGTGGTGGAGCATATCAAGAAATAAGTTGATTGGTGTATGTGATATGTGAAGGATGTCCTAACTGATGTTAGAACATCTTCTGGGTTGGTTATCCTTGGAAAAGGATGCTAAGTTCTGAGTGTAGAACTTGACACTCACATCTTGTCTAAGAGGTATTTATCTTGTCATACGGGAGAATGATGGGTAAAGGATTGTCTTGGAAGTCTGATGTGAATAGGACATGCTAGAAGTGGATCAGTTTGGTGCTTGTAGAGAAAATTGGCTGAAGATTTCTGGAGCATGTGTTTGATGTTCTTCAAGTGTGAAGAATATCTGGGCGAGCTAGCAAACTAAAGGGCCATGTGTGTCTCTTTGAGGAATGTGAAGTATTCCAGATTCAATTGGGTTTTATCTCGGGGAACAAGGAGATATATACATGAGAATTCGGGAGTGTTGCGGTGAGAATCGGATAACAAGCTATTTATTAACTTGCATCGCATTTCTTTGAATTCATCACCGACTTTGATTTATCCAAAGGAAAGGTTCAAGATCGAGAAACCTAAAGGGGGGAGATCTAAGGTTCGGGGGTTGGTTATATTAAGGGAAGGTATTAGCACCCTTAACATCTGTAGTACTCTACAGGAACCTCTTGTTTAGTTTGTGTTATGTTATGTTTGCTTGCTAAGGGTAAAGTAAAGACCTAAGGGTATGTATGCTAGGTTTGCTCGCCAAGACGTCGCATCTTGTGCCTACGTATCTGCCTAAAGAATCAGAGCAACTGTAGTTCACCTAACTAAGGGTGGAAGAGGAACCATTAACTATGGCCAAAGTTCCAAGGGGAAATGAGTACGAGCTCATTTATTGTTTAAGAAACTCTCTACGTCTAGTTGTAAGGGTAAAGTAAATACTCAAAGTGATGAGTCTCACATAGAGTTCAAAACTCTAACCTATTTCTAAGTTATAAGGTTGAATGGCTATGAGGCCAAGGTGATAATGAGCTATCTATGACCATGAGGTCAATAGAAAGACTTTGACTATGAGGTCAAAAGGGGAGAGATGGCTATGAGGCCAATATGAAATCCTATGACTATGAGGTCAAAGGTTACCTATGACTATGAGGTCAAGGTTGAAGATGTAACTCTATGACTATGAGGCCATGAGAGATTTTTATGACTATGAGGTCAAAAGGGAGAGGGTGCCTATGACTATGAGGTCGAAGGTAGTAATGAGGTTTTTATGACTTTTGAGGTCAATAAAAAGACTTTCCTTTGGAAGGAAGGGGAAGAATAACATCTTGTAAACAAGAGTTATAGTGGGGTTGAAATGCAATGAGCCATATGAGTTCAAGAATTCCAAAACAGTAAGCATTAACCAACACATGAAATAAACTTTCAAGTAAGAGCATGGTAAACAACAAGAATAAATAGTCATACAAACTTGCCAAGTATGGCAGAGAAATCATTCTCACAGTTTGAACAAATACATTTGAATTTGAAGTCATACAACTTAGCAACAGAGGCCAGGAAAATACAGACAACATTCTCATGATAAGGTTTTGTTTAAAGTCAGAAAGTAATGTTAAAGCAAAGTTCACAAGTTACAGCATATTTCAAAGAAACGCTTTTTCTTACGTCTTTAAGAAACAGTTGGTTTTATTTTTTTTTTTAAACTAAAGATTAAAATGAAGTGATGAATATTTTTATTACTTTTTGAAAGTATTAGGAGAAAAAAATAAGATATAAATGAAAGGTAAACAAAATAAAAAAAAACAAAATTAAGTGCCCAGTGTGGCACTCACCACCTTTCTTTAGTGGCAGGCGCCATAGTGGCCTTACCACTAGTGGCTTGCGCCACCTTCTTCATAATAAGAGTGGCCTGCGCCACTTCCACCATATTTAAGGGTGGCTTGCGCCACCTCCACCCATGGCAGGCGCCATGTGGTTTGTTCATATTTTTATTTATTTATTTTGTGGGTTAATGGTGTGGCAGATGCCACTTAAGCATGCTGGCGAGTGCCACTACAAACTTTTTTTATTTTTTTTGTTCAGTTTTCTTTTAAACAAACACGAATCCAGTTCACGATTTTTTTTAAAACCAAAACCACATATTAATGATTTAAGATATCTATCACAGAATCAATATTAACATTGTTCATCACAACATCAAGTATTAACAAGATAGAAAATATGGTAACAGTATGAGCAAATGATCACAGTATTTAAAAAAAGAGTAAGAACAGAGCATGATACCTAGTGGAGAAAGTCCACTGCTTCTTCACAGGTATAGGTTCTGGAAATGTTGGACAAGCTTCTCCTCCTTCCAAGATCAACTGCTAATGAGTTTCCCAGAAAGAATCAAGTCACTGATGGTTTGGATATTATGTGTTTGATGGTTTGAAGTGTTTACAGAGGGAATGAAAGTGGTAAATTCCTTGCAAGTTTTTTTGGAGATTACTTGCAGAACTAAGAAAATGGAGAGGTGGAGAGATTTTGAGAGAGTTTTCTTGTATCTTTCTCGGTGTTGTGGTTGTGTTTCTGTGTGTTGAACAAAGGAGAAGTGGTCTCCTTTTATAGGCAAAATCAAATGGTCCGGGTATTTGAGGCACAGTGGAAAAAAGCTTTATCCGCAGGGGAAAATATTAGGGTTTGCATTTCAGTCAACCTTGGAGATCACCATACTGAACCATGCAGCGGAGGATATGGTGTAGGCCTGTAACTTTCATCGTTCAATATCCACTTCAAAAACTCTTTTTATTGTGTCATGAGAGAGAAAGTGAAAAGAGGTAATAGTTGGAATTGAGGGTTACGGATTCCCTGAGCATGAAGACTGATCCCTTATGCTGAACCTTTTTATTTCATTAATCCAATATGGTGTCTCAGAAATCTTTTGGCTCTGTTAGGAGAGAGTGAGCTCAAAGAGGCATTATTTAGTGACTTCACACATTTGCCTTACAAGAAAGGTATCTTCATATTTTTTCAAATAATACAAGAGGCGCATGGAATGGATTAAGTGCATAATGCCTTGTTGCTTAACCATACGGGAACACCATTTTCAATTCTCATAACTTTATGGCCTTTGATCAAATGACAACATTTTGGGCCCAATGGAATTTTGAGGTAAATCACATGTCCATGAAAAAAAGAAAATGCCATGGGAACAAACTTAGGAAATTCCAAGTTACAAAATTAAATCCTCTCATGGCACCAATTTGAGATGTTGCACCTTGGTGAATATTTATCCCAATGAAAAATTCTTGCACTTAAGAGAAAAATCTTTAAGGCCCAAAGGTGGATTCCAAGGATGTTCATTAACACATGGCATAATTTATCAAGATTTGGGATCACACTTTGCTTGACATGAAAGGCATTTGATTTCTTGTTGAAAATGACTTCTTGGATGCATATAGATTCCAATGGTTGCATTTAGGGCCAAGAGAGGTCTTAAGGATACCTTTCCCTCTTTATGTTAACCCTATATTCCACAATAAAAATAAACAACTCAAAAAGAAAAACTTAGTTAACAATGCACACGTGATTGAAGTCTAAATGTAAGTGCGAGACGATATGACATCTAAGGGGTAAAATTTGGGGTACAACAGTTGCCCATATTTAAATAGCTTTACCGGATGGCACGAGGAATGGAAATCCTCGGGACATCAAGGTGAAAGGTATTTAAATATAGCAAACCAAAAATTTTGCCCTTAGATGGAATGCAGATGCTAAGGACAGGTAACAAACATGCATATGCTGACATGCTATGAACTCTAGTATGATGATATGATGTCATGATAGTGTAAAAATGCAGAAAAACAGGACACCAGAGATAAAGAGCAACCCACCGAAGGCGGGCATTGTCGGGGAAGGATGAAGGTTAGTATCCATGAGGAAAACTCACTAGGGATACATGCTAACCGACAACAGATACTCACTAGGGAGACTCTAGGGATAGAAAGGTAAAAGAGGGAAACCCTTACGGGTCCTTACTGGAGATAGGAGCCAGAGAGGAGCTCTCCACTATGAAAAGATCCAGATAGATGGACGACAGGTTCATATGTAACCGGACGACACTGGGAAAAGACACACTCTTACTGGGCATGAAACCAGAAAGAAGACATGATCTCCACTGGGGATCAATTTGAAACAAAAGGATAGACCTCAACAAAGGATTTTCTAGGATTTCTTATACTGAAGAGTTCAAACGGGATCTTCAAGAAAGGCCAGAAAAGACAAAGACAAACTCTTGCGTGCCAGATGAAAAGATGATTGGACTTTAGCTGGAAATAAGGCTAATGAACCATTAATGATTGAACCCGGGTACCAATATGAGTTGGACAGGACACCAAATGTGGGGCTAATAGTTTTTGGATACCAGTATGAGCTGGATTTGAGACACCAGTATGAGCTGGAGGATAGCAATATGAGTTGGCCTTTGGTTACTAGTATGAGCTAGATTTTGACTGCCAATGTGAGTTGGACTTTGACTACCAGTATGAGCTGGATTTTAACTACCAGTATGAGATGGATTTCAGTTACCAGTATGAGCTGGATTTTGAATGCCAATATGAGCTGGACTTTGACTACCAGTATGAGCTGGATTTTAGGTACCAGTATGAGCTGGATTTTGAGTGCCAGTATGAGCTGGATTTTGGTTACCAGTATGAGCTGGATTTTGGTTACTAGTATGAGCTGGACTTTGACTACCAGTATGAGCTGGATTTTGAATGTCAGTATGAGCTGGACTTTGACTACCAGTATGAGCTAGATTTTAGGTACCAGTATGAGCTGGATTTTGAGTGCCAGTATGAGCTGGATTTTGGTTACCAGTATGAGCTGGATTTTGAATGCCAGTATGAGCTGGACTTTGACTACCAGTATGAGCTGGATTTTTCGGTATCAGTATGAGCTGAATTTTTAGGTACCAGTATGAGCTGGATTTTGGGTACCAGTATGAGCTGGATTTTGAATTTAGGTTCGTCTATGACCAAAGTTCATATCTGACCAAGGAAAACAATGCCATCAATTACTGGACTTTAAGTATCCATATAAGGAGGTTAAATATCCGATAGGTCATTACCGAGGTTTGCAGGTTAGACTTCCTGGGGAATAGTGATCAAAGAGTAAAAAATATGGCGCATGTACGTAAAGACCGGAGGCAAACAAGACACAGACAAAAAGTCTACAAACCAGCAAAATAGAGGTCTCGGGAGATAAGAACCCAACAAGCAAAACACACAAATGCAAAGATGTACAATGCTATGGTATGATGTGAATGTTGAATGATATGCAAGCGACGACTCTAACGAGAGACGACAGACTGAGGAAAAGTGAGTGGAAGGATGATACGTCCACTGTAAGGAGTCACACTGAAATCTGAAGATAATCGGTCTTGGAGCCAATCCAGGAATGTCCTTACTTCACTGGGGAAATGAAATTTCACATTTTTAACAAACATCTGTGAAGATACAGGGGAGAATCCCTTTATATCGTGGCATCTGGTCATTACTGAGATGCTCTAATTCAGGGAAGTATTTGTCAATCTTTCTTCAATGACGAGCTTGGATGATTTATCAGTGTTTTCGACATAACCAGAGTTTTGAGGGAAACAATTGATTTCATTGAATCGTCCCTAACTCCAAAGCAAAAATTTATATTTTCATTGTGTTTTCTCAAAAGATTTTTGAAAACATTTTCCGCTTTCAAAACCATTATTAATGAATAAGTGGAGTTTTGCATAACAAGGAAAATAACAGAGCAATGATAAACATCTAACAAAGAATGACTCAAAAATATGATTTTATTAGAATGGTAACTCGCCAATAGCGAAGTTCCATGGAACATTACAATTGAAAAATGGCAATTTGGGAAAAAGTTACATCGTACTCAACGACCAATACCCTCCTTAATGACTAAGACTCCTAAAATCTTTGCGGATGGTGCGGACAAATGAAACTTGAATTTCTTCATGAATTCCTGGATGTAGGTGACAACCCTTTCTGACACAGTGAAACACCGGGACGCTCTTTTTTTTCTAGGTCGCCCTTTCGGGTTTTCAACCTAGCGAGCTCTTTATATTTTTTGTTTGATCCCTAACTTTTGCCTAAGTATCCTTTATAGGTTATGACTCACCGGGATACCCTTTTCTTGCCTAAGTCGCCATTTCTGGTTTTCGACTTAGCGGGCTTTTTAGGTGTAATATTTTCGTACTGAGTCAGCATTCACAGGGTGCGCGAGTTGTTCACCATCCATCATTGTGAGGAATAAAGAGCCTCCTGAGAACATAGTTTTTACCACAAACGGACCCTCATAGTTAGGTGCCCATTTTCCGCGAGCATCCCTTTGAGATGACAGAATCTTCTTGAGTACAAGCTCTCCTACTCGAAATTCTCGAACATGGACCTTTTTGTCGAATGCCCTCTTCATTCGCTTCTGATACAAATACCCGTGACACATGGCGGTCAGTCGCTTTTCGTCAATGAGGTTCAGTTGGGCATATCTCTCTCTGACCCATTCTGCTTCATCAAGATTGGTTTCCATCAAGATTCTCAACGATGGTATCTCTACCTCAATGGGAAGGACAACATCTATTCCATATACCAGAGAAAAGGGAGTTGCCCATGTCGAAGTTCGAACCGAAGTTCTGTATCTGTGCAAGGTAAATGGTAACATTTCGTGCCAATCCTTATAAGTCTTAACCATTTTCTACAGGATCTTTTTGATGTTCTTGTTGGCGGCTTCGACAGCTCCATTCATCTTGGGACGATAGGGTGAAGAATTGTGACGCTCAATCTTGAAATTGTCACATAACTCTTTCATTGTCTTGTTATTTAGATTTGTCCCATTGTCGGTTATGATTCTGTTAGGGATTCCATAACGACAGATGATATTGTTTTTGATGAAACGGGCAACCACTTGCTTGGTCATATTGGCATAAGAAGCAGCTTCAACCCACTTGGTAAAATAATCGATGGCCACCAGAATGAAACGATGACCATTAGAAGCTTTCGGCTCAACAGCTCCAATCATGTCAATGCCCCACATAGAAAAAGGCCAAGGAGACGACAATACATTCAGCAAGGTCGGAGGAACATGCATCTTATCAGCGTAGATCTGGCACTTATGACACTTTTTGGCGTATTGGATACAGTCAGCTTCCATAGTCAACTAATAATACCCAGCCCTTAAGATCTACTTAACCATAGCATGCCCATTGGCGTGAGTACCAAAGGATCCTTCATGAATATCGTGCATCAACAGGTCTGCTTCTCGTTTATCAACACATCTTAGCAGGACCATGTCGTGATTTCTCTTGTAAAGCACATCATTGCTAAGGAAGAATTTGGATGACAACCTCCGCAAAGTTTTCTTATCAAGACTGGAAGCATTGGCGGGATACTCTTGAGTCTTCAGATAATTCATGATGCCGTGAAACCATAGTTTCCCATCCACCTCTTCTTCAACTGACTGGCAATAAGCTGGCTCGGTCTTACGCTCGATACTGATGAGAGGTGCTTCATTGAAAAACCTGACTTGCCACATTGAAGCTAACATTGCTAGGGAGTCAGCTATGTGATTCTCCGAGCGAGGAACATGACGAAATGTAATCTCATCAAAGTACTTGATCATTTCCACAATATAAGCACGATATGGGATCAGTTTCTTATCCTTAGTTTCCCATTCACCTTTGACTTGATAGATAACCAAAGCCGAATCACCCATAACTTCTAGAATCTTGATTCTAAGATCAATTGTAGCTTCTAAACCCAAAATACAAGCTTCATACTCGGCGACATTGTTCGTACATTCAAAGTCTAACCTTGCTATGAAAGGAGTATAACCGCCATCGGGATTCATCAATACAACACCCACACCATGTCCTTTGAAATTGGAAGAACCATCAAACATCATCTTTCATCTAGAGTTGGGCTCAGGACCTTCGTCAGGGCCTGGATCTTCGCAATCCTTTACCACCATGATGTCTTCATTAGGGAAATCAAACTTGAGAGGTTCATAATTTTCAACAGGCTGCTCTGCAAGGTACTCTGACAAAACACTTCCCTTGATAGCCTTCTGAGCAACATATTGGATATCATATTCTAACAGTAACATGTGCCAACGAGCAAGTCTTCCTGTTTGAGCAGGCTTCTCAAAGATATACTTTATTGGATCCATTTTCGAGATCAACAAAGTAGTATGACATATCAGATACTGCCTCAAACGTCTGGCGGCCCACGCTAAAGCACAACAGGTATTCTCAAGCAGTGAATAACGGCTTTCGCTATCAGCGAACTTTTTCTTAAGTAATAGATGGCATGCTCTTTGTGATCGGTTTCATCATGTTGGCCCAAGACACAGCCCATGGATCCTTCTAAAATAGTCATGTACATGAAGAGAGGCCTTCCAGGAATGGGAGGAAGCAAGATTGGTGGTTCCAGCAGATAATTCTTGAGTTTTTCAAAGGCTTGTTGGCAATCAGAATTCCACTCTACGGTCTAATCTTTGTGGAGGAATTTGAAAATTGGTTCACATGTAGGAGTCATGTTGGAGATGAATCTGGAGATATAGTTCAAACGACCCAAAAATCCTCTTACTTGCGACTCAGTCTGCAGAGCTGGCATCTCTTGAATAACTCTCACCTTATCCGGGTCTACTTTGATTCCTCGTTGGCTGACGATGAAGCCGAGCAACTTTCCTGATCTAACACCGAAAGTACATTTGGCAGGATTCAACTTCAGTTGGTATTTTTGAAGCCTTTTGAATAACTTTAGAAGATGGTCCAAATGTTCCTCCTCACTCTGGGATTTAGCAATCATATCATCCACATATACTTCAATCTCTTTATGGATCATGTCATGGAATAAAGTCACCATAGCTCTTTGATAAGTTGCCCTTGCGTTTTCAACCCGAAAGGCATTACTTTGTAACAATAGGTTCCCCATGGGGTAATGAATGTAGTTTTATCCATGTCGGTCGGATCCATTCTGATCTGATTATAGCCTGAGAAACCATCCATAAATGAGAAGACTGCAAATCGAGCTGTATTATCTACCAGAGTATCGATATGTGGTAGAGGGAAATCATCCTTAGGACTGGCTTTATTGAGATCCCTGTAATCTACGTACATTCGCACTTTACCATTTTTCTTCATCACTGACACAATGTTGGCTACCCATTCGGGATATTTTGAAACTGCCAAGAAACCTGCATCTAGTTGCCTTTTAACCTCATCTCTGATCTTGAGAGCCATGTCAGGTCTACTTTTACGAAGCTTCTATTTTACAGGAGGACAATCGGGTTTGATCGGTAGCTTATGAACTACTATGTCTGTATCCAAGCCAGGCATATCCTGATAAGACCAAGCAAACACATCCACATATTCTTTTAAAAGCAGTATTAGCCGTTGTCTAATTTCTGCCCCAAGGGTTGCCCCAACCTTGACCTCTTTCTTCTTTTCTTCAGTACCAAGATTGATGACGTCAACCTGTTCTTCATGTGGTTGAAGATCCGTGTATTGATATTGACATATTTCTGCCAAATCATCAAGGACCTCATAATCCTCCTCATCCTCAGCTTGATAAATAGGTGAATCAAAGTCAATAGTGAGAGTAGGGTCATTGAGTACAACGGGTTTGAGACTTATTCTGCATGATGGAGGGACTTATTTTATTAAAGATGCACAAAAATGAATGCAAGAAAAAAAGTTTTGTAGTTTTGAAAAGATTGCCATTTTTCCTTAGAAGTAGAAACAGTAAAATAAAGACAAAGAATTTAACAAAACAGTCACTTTTATTGATTAATATGATTTAAAAGCGGTGGCCCATACAAAATAATCCGATAGCCTCAGGAAAGGCTACGGAATTGAAAACATCAACAAAAGCAAACAAATTACTCTGGCATAGGGTACAAAGTAGGGATCTCAATAGCCTCCCAATTACTCAAAGTGGCGTCACACTGAAAAACCAAGTGGCTGATGTCTTCGTCTTTAGCGTCTTCAATGATGGCATGGACCTGATGTCCTCCACTGATAAACACTTCTTGAATTGTCTTCGGCCTTCCCGCTGTTGGAGCAGCTTTTTCCTCAAGAGTCGGTTTGTAACCCAACCCTTGGTACTTCTCTCTTTCTTGAACTTCTACAACTTTGCCCCAGCCTTCTGGTATACCTTTTTGTAGAGCATATTGGATGCTTTTGAAGGAAGCAAAAGATGGACAATTGGAGGCCACTGGCTTGTTATCATCAATCATAATAGCATTTTCTATCTCAAAATCTTGGAAAGAAGTTTCCAAAGCGTCATCATCAGCCTCAATATATCGAAAAGAGGACAGGTTACAGACCATTAGGTCTTCCTCACCATGTATAATAACCAATTTCTCCTCCACCACAAATTTCATTTTTTGATGCCAAGTTGATGTCACGGCGCCAGCCCCATGGATCCAAGGTCTACCCAACAAACAACTGTAAGTATGATTGATGTCCAAGACCTGGAAAAGGATGTTGAACACTTGAGGACCAATCAAAACAGGCAACTCGATCTCTCCCATCACCAATCTTCTTGAGCTATCGAAAGCTTTAACAACAAGCGAAGTGGGTCTCATTACAGCTCCTTGGTAAGTCAGCTTTTCAAGGGTTCTTTGTGGTAGCACATTCAAAGATGAACCGGTATCCACAAGAACTCTGGCCAATGTATCCTCTTGACATTTTAAGGACACATGCAAGGCAAGGTTATGATTCCTACCTGCTCGAGGCAACTCCTCATCACTGAAACTGAGCGTATTACAGGCTGTAATGTTAGCAATGACATGGTCGAATTGTCATGCAGTAATATCTTGAGCTACATGTGCTTGGGCTAGAACCTTATGTAAGGCTGCTCTGTGGACAGGTGAATTCACTAGTAAAGACAAGATGGAAATCTTGGACGGGGTCTGATGAAGCTGATCTACCACCTTGTAATCACTCCTCTTAATGATTCTTAGGAACTCATCATCCTCTTCCTTATTAATTATCTCCTTTCCTTTGTCCTTAGGGGGTACAGAAACAACGGTCTCCTTGGGCATAGTTTCTTTGAATAAAGGGGTGTAAACCCTACCGCTTCGGGTTATCTTCCCGTTCCAACTATGTTTGTCACATCCTCAGTAGTTCCCACCTCATTCCTTGGAACTACTTCTCCAACAGCGGTTCCCACCTCATTCCTTGGAACTACTTCTCCAACAGCGGTTCCCACCTCATTCCTTGGAACCACTTCTTCGCGTGTCTTGTTACCCACAATGTTCTCGTAGATCCACGGTACGACCTTTGTGCCCTTGAACCTGAACATAATAGGTTGTTGGATGTTGTGTGGCTTCGGGTGATTGACAGCGGAAGCAATAACAGACTCGAAATTGTTGAAAATTGGTACAGGCTTATTGAATACAGGAACCACAGAAACAGACTCAGGCATATTAAACACAGGCACTTGCTCTCTTGGCTTTGGTAGGTTAAACACAGGCTCAATTACTGCAATTTCATACTTCTTCCCTTTACTGAATACTTGTAGAAAACCTTCGTTAATCAAACTCTGTATATCATTTTGGATTAATTGGCAACCTTTGATGTTGATGTTGCACTCCTCACAATTACTATGACAGGTTTTGACCAACCCAGCTTCGAACAACTTAGCATGGAAGATCTTCATAGGAGTCCGTATCTTTTATGTGTCCATTAATAACACCTCATTATTCTCGTCTTCAATGGCATTGGTGGTCCCATGTGTGGGCAACGGATTGCTTTTCACATTTGGCTGATTATCCGCAAAAGACAAGATCTTCTTCTCCACCAAACCTTTTACCACATATTTCAAAGCAAGGCAACCCTCCAAATCATGACCAGCTGCCCCTTGATGAAAGGCACAAGTAACATTCGGATTATGAAACATCATAGATCTCGCTGAGGGTGGACCCATAGGTCTAGTGACAATCAAACCTTGTTGCACCAGAGAAGGATACAACTCAGTGTAAGTCATAGGTATGGATGTGAATGAAGGTTTTCCTCCCTGTCTTCTGTAAGAAGTGTTCTGCTGAGGAGCTTGCTGTCTCTGTTGATATTGTTGGGTATTTTGCATCTGTTGATAAGCTGGCTGCTGATAAGTCAGTGCCTGCTGTGCTGCTTGGTGATTGAAGGTAGGTGTTACAGCTGCTATATAAGGTTGCTGAGCATACTGCATAGGGTAGGTCGGTTGTTGAGTGAAGTTTGGAATCGACTGTTGTTGGTAGATCGGTTGTTTCCACTTAGGATTATTTTTCTTTCCTGCCATGATGGCATTGGTTTCTCCATCTTTCTTCTTATGGAAGTGGCTAGGAGATTTCTTGGTATTGAGGCCAGTTGAATTGCTCGAAGAACTGATCACCTTTCCACTCTTCAATCCTGCCTCCACCTTTACACCAACTGCAACAATATCAGCGAAATTAGCACTGACGCTGCTGATCATTCTCTCATAAAATTCTAGCTTCATTATGTCTACAAACCAATTAGCCAACTCCTTCTCGGTCAAGGGTGGTTCAACTTGAGATGCTGTCTTAAAAGACTCAGTATTGCTCTGGGTCATGCTCAATAACTGCCTACAATCGGGCGCCAGATCCATGTTGTACTTGAATGCTTTACGAAAGCATCAGTCAGATCCTGGAAAAAATAGATCTGGGACTGGTCCAGACTTAAGTACCATTTAGCAGCAGCCCCTTTTAAGCTATCTTGAAAGCAATGGATCATTAATTTGTCATTCTTCATGTAGGCAACCATTATTCAATAATACATAACCAAATGCGACTTGGGGCATGTTGCACCTGAGTATAAGTCAAAATTTGGCAGCTTGAACTTGGGTGGAATCACCAAGTCGGAGACCAAACACGTGTCTTTAATATCAGTGCTGAAGGCATTGCTTCCTTCCATCGCTTTCATCTTTCTCTGAATTGTCTCGACACTTTCTCTCAACCTTTCGGGTTGATCATCCCCTTCTTCTGACATATCAATGTAACCATAAGCTGGAGGAGGGTTCTGAAAAATCGGGTGTACCTGTGTTTGTACCGCTGCTAGAGCAAAGGTGGGAATGGCCTGCAGAGTTTCATTAACCAAAGGAACCGTTTGCTAAGTAGACAGGTACCCCGTAGCCCGTATGAAATCAAAAGGCATGCCCAAAGTGGGGTTCACAGTAGGGATAACGGGAGGCTCCACAGTTGCAGTAATGATTTCGAAGACCACAGTGGCCTGGGTGTCCATATTTGCTTTCATGGTGTTAATAGCCTCTAAGATCTGCCCCATCCCTCCACGTATCTCATTCAATTCGTTGTTGACTCAATCCATTTCTCCGTACACTTCTGACATCTTTAGTCGAGCCTGGACCCAAGTGTTGTAGTTGTGTCTAGGATTCAGTGTGACGATTCTGGAGAGAACGCGGTGATATGAGATAAAGACAAGGAAAAATGCACATGTTATGATGCAAATGAGGATGCAAATGCAAATGAAAGCTAAACTATCAAGAAACCAAAGAGATTTTGCAAATAATGTAGACAATAGAATCTTCAACAAAATAAACTTCTTCATTCAGAAATCTGGTGAACATTACATCAGGAGCAGTGCATCTTCGTACTCCAAGTACATAAGTAGAAATACAGTAATAACAAAAGGGAACATTAACAACAAAGGAAACAACAACAGTAACATCTAAGGATTGGATCCACTAGTTGATGACCCTTCCCCTCCATTAATCATTCTCATCAATTTACTGATACGCTCTTTAGTCTCCTCCCTCGCAAGAACCAGTTCTCCTAAAGCTTCCACCATCCTCTGCTTTGCCTTTGAGGGTGATTCGTGGTGAGGAAATGGATTCCTCATCACACGAGATATGTCACGAGACCATTGTAAGTGGGCCTTAATGATAGGGCATTCAGCTTTCCATAGTTGTCTGTTAATTTGGTGCCATGCGCGCTCCAATCGCATCTTCATCTCAAACCCTTCCTTTTCCTCATAATACATCATCTGCATATCCTCATTATCTGGAATTCCTTTCTTTAGATGGCCCAGCCGGCGGTGAGCAAGGACAGGGTTGTAATTGATACAACCATTCCTCCCCATAAGGGGTACATTGGGGCAGTCCCCACAGCTATAGATTATAATAATTCCTTCGTCAGTCGGATCATACCATTCAATGTCGGTATGCTTCAGTTCCATCAACTTTTTGGACCAGAGCTTGCTGTCCTCAACCTCCCAAAATGTTGGTGTCTTTGGCAAGTAGGTTTTGAACCATTTGTAGAAAAGAGCCACACAGCAGACGATTTGTCCACAACCTCTTGTATACCTGGTCTGAAAGGTGTGGTAGACATCTGCTAGCAGTGTTGGAACTGGGTTGTTGATCGCAAATATCTGGATAGCTTGGACATCCACAAAGTTCTTTGCATTTTGGAACAAGAATAAACCATAGAGCAGTAGAGCAAAGGTTGACTCGAACAGTGCAGTATTTCCTCTGTTCTTGAAGTAAAGAGCCTTTTCCAGCAAGAATTGGGCGGGCGGTCCGCGCTTTCCTCCTTTGTTAGTCAGATTAGCCTGGATTTCATACAATCTGATCCTTGTTATTCTAGCGATGTCTTTGGCAGAGGGCATTTCCTCAATCCCAGAAAAGATAGGAGCTCCCCTGACAGGAATCCCTATCATAGCAGAGAATTCATCTAAAGTTGGCACCAACTGGAATTTAGGGAACACGAAGCAACGATATGTCAGATGATATAGTTGTACCAGAACCTCAAGGGGCCATTCAGTCACCGGGACTCTCATAAGTGGAATGATACACCCGTATCTATCAGCGAAGGCTGACTGGTCTTCAACTATGTCTCCCAACCACAAAAACTGCTCCAATTCTATGAGTTCAAAGAAGTAAGGCCAGACTCTCTTTCTCGCGGCGTCCATTTCTACAAGATCTGCAAAACAAAATTAGTATCTTGATAGCTTAGCAAAGAATGCAAGATGCAATGCAATGTTTCATGGAATTCAGACACTTGCGGAACATCAAAGGATATCAAAGACCTCAGTCTCATTAATAAAAGATGAATTACAAAAGTTAATACAATTTCCAAGAGTCATAAATAAAAGCTAAAAATCCTAAGGAAGTTCTCCTAAGAGTCTCATGTTGAGTCTTCTGATTTCCTTCTCCATCTGGTCTCTTTCCATGACGAGGTTGTCGACGATAGACTTCCATGCAGTAGGCTAAGTGCTGGGACCTTCAAGGGCTTTTCTTTTCTTGCATGAAAGCAATTCTTCGTCCTTGGCCTGTAGTTGTTTTTGGAGCTCTAAGTTCTCCTCAACAACCACCTGGTATTTGAGCTTCCAGGCTTCTCCTGACTGCTGGGCTTGGCTCAAGAGAATCTTCAGCTCTTCCTCATTTGACATGAAATACAGAATAGGCTCTTCCCTCAAAGCGATTGGTTCTTTCCTAGTGTATGGCATCTTCAGCTCGATGGCTCTTTTTCGGACCCATTGGAGGTAGGGCTCCAAAGAAACACAATTAGGTTTTCCCAAAGAACTCCTTCCTCTCTTGTACCTGCTACCCCAAGCACTCAAGATCAACTTCTTCTGTTCTTCATTTTTGTCATATTCTTCAAAAAAGATGCTTTCCAGATGAATACCCAAAGGTTTTTCCTTCAGAGGGTACCCCAATTGGCGCGAGCCAACACAAGGTTATAGTTGATTCCTTATTTGATACCAAGAAGAGGTATGTTGCCAAAGTTTCCACAACTGTCGGTAATCAAAATTCCATCATACACACGGTTATACCAGTCGATGTCTGAATGAGAAAGAGACATAATCTTTTTAGACCATCATCCCTTCTTAAGATCCCAAAATGCGCCCGCCTTCGGTAGATGCGACACAAATCATTTATACAACACAGAAGCACAACAAGTGATTTGTCCTCCACCATGGGCATTCCTTGAATGGACCGAGTGGTAAGCCTCAGCAAGCAAAGTTGGTACAGGATTTCTCTTCAAGAAGATCTTAATTGCATTAATGTCCACAAAGTTGTCAATGTTTGGGAATAGGAAAAGTCCATAGATGAGCAATGCGAAGACGGCTTCGAATGCATCCCTATTCGAGTGCTTAGCATAATACTGGGCTTTTCCAAGTAAGAACTTGGCAGTTAATCCAAATATTCCTCCCTTGGAAGTCAAATTGCTTTTGATGTCCACTAACTCCAAGTGAGTTTTCTTAGCTATCTCTTCCTCTTTGGGGTTTCTCTCGAAGATAGGAAACGAGGACTCATCCTTAATAGACAAACCGATTATCTGAGAATACTCTTCAAGGGTAGGCAAGAGTTGATAATCAGGGAAAGTGAAGCAATGATACTTTGGGTCGTAGAACTGAAGTAATGTAGAGAGGAGTCCCTCATCAACATCTTTCTTTAACAAGGTCCACAACTTCCCATATCTGTCCTTGAATCCCTCAGGGTCTGTCAGTAAATCACCTAACCTCCTTAGGTCACTTAGTTTAGAGCTCTTGAAAGTATATTTCACAGTATTCCTTCTTGAACTGTCCATGATATCCCTATGATATTCACAAAAGAAGGTCTGAGTTCCATGAAACTGATATGAGATGATGTTTATGATGTATGAACGCAAAGTAAGCACACACAAAGATGCACACATATTCACAAATATACACAAGCAAAAGGGTCTTAGGCTTAGGTTATGAGCATGGATCCATGGTTTACCCTTCCCATTTGGTATGTACTATTGGTTTATCAACTGTAGAACGGGGTTCTAAAAGTTCCCAGAGTCGACAACCCATCTTTCGGATTTTATCGATTTCCCGAATGACTTGGTAATCAATAAAATTCTCAAGAGAATCTCGTCTGAGTGTAGTATCGTGTGACAAACATTTCAGAAATAGACTCCCTCATGGTCACCGCACTACATTCTAAAAGGCCAAGTGGGGTTTGGAGATAACTACGGTTCTCAGTTTTGACGGCACCTATGTCGGGAGTAGCACGTTTTCACGAATAGACTCATTCAACATGACTAGACTCTCAAGAGGGCCTCAACTGAGTGATGGTGTCTCAAGTTAACTTATTTGGGAATAGACTCCCTCAAAGCCTCCTTGAATATACCATCGTCCTATCATAAGTGCACTCAAGTCCGGGTTAGGACTTATCTCACCACTCAAAAGCACCATGCCCACGGAAGAAACCAAGCAAATGTACAAATATAGAAAACAAGCAAAAACAAGGTTGGTTTAACCCTCAAAATTTCCCCAGTGAAGTCGCCAATTCTGTTGCGGTGAGAATCGAATAACAAGCTATTCATTAACTTGCATCGCATTTCTTTGAATTCACCACCGACTTTGATTTATCCAAAGGAAAGGTTCAAGATTGAGAAACCTACAGGGGCAGATCTAAGGTTCGGGGGTTGGTTATACTAAGGTAAGGTATTAACACCCTTAACATTTATAGTACTCTACAGGAACCTCATGTTTAGTTTGTGTTATGTTATGTTTGCTTGCTAAGGGTAAAGTAAATACCTAAGGGTATGTATGCTAGGTTTGCTCGCCAAGACGTCACATCTTGTGCCTATGTATCTGACTAAAGAATCAGAGCAACCGTAGTTCACCTAACTAAGGGTGGAAAAGGAACCATTGACTATGGCCAAAGTTCCAAGGGGAAATGAGTATGAGCTCATTTAGAGTTTAAGAAACTCTCTACGTCTAGTTGTAAGGGTAAAGTGAATACTCAAAGTGATGAGTCTCACATAGAGTTCAAAACTCTAACCTATTTATAAGTTATAAGGTTGAATGGCTATGAGGCCAAGGTGTTAATGAGCTATCTATGACCATGAGGTCAATAAAGAGACTTTGACTATGAGGTCAAAAGGGGAGAGATGGCTATGAGGCCAATATGAAATCCTATGACTATGAGGTCACAGGTTACCTATGACTATGAGGTTAAGGTTTAAGATGTAACTCTATGACTATGAGGCCATGAGAGATTTTTATGACTATGAGGTCAAAAGGGAGAGGGTGCCTATGACTATGAGGTCGAAGGTAGTAATGAGCTTTTTATGACTTTTGAGGTCAATAAAAAGACTTTCCTTTGGAAGGAAGGGGAATAATAACATCTTGTAAACAAGAGTTACAGCGGGGTTGAAATACAATGAGCTATATGAGTTCAAGAATTCCAAAACAGTAAGCATTAACCAACACATGAAATAAACTTTCAAGTAGGAGCATGGAAAACAACAAGAATAAATAGTCATACAAACTTGCCAAGTATGACAGAGAAATCATTCTCACAGTTTGAACAAATACATTTGAATTTGAAGTCATACAACTTAGCAACAGAGGCTAGGAAAATACAGACAACATTCTCATGATAAGGTTTTGTTTAAAGTCAGAAAGTAATGTTCAAGCAAAGTTCACAAGTTACAGCATATTTCAAAGAAACGTTTTTTCTTACGTCTTTAAGAAACAGTTGGTTTTATTTATTTTTTAAAACTAAAGATTAAAATGAAGTGATGAATATTTTTATTACTTTTTTAAAGTATTAGGAGAAAAAAATAAGATATAAATGAAAGGTAAACAAAATAAAAAAAACAAAATTAAGTGCCCAGTGTGGCACTCGCCACCTTTCTTTAGTGGCAGGCGCCATAGTGGCCTTACCACTAGTGGCTTGCGCCATCTTCTTCATAATAAGAGTGGCTTGTGCCACTTCCACCATATTTAAGGGTGGCTTGTGCCACCTCCACCCATGGTAGGCGCCATGTGGTTTGTTCATATTTTTATTTATTTATTTTGTGGGTTAATGGTGTGGCGGACGCCACTTAAGCATGCTGGCGAGTGCCACTACAAACTCTTTTTATTTTTTTTGTTCAGTTTTCTTTTAAACAAATACGAATCTAGTTCACGATTTTTTTTTAAAACCAAAACCACATATTAATGATTTAAGATATCTATCACAGAATCAATATTAACAATGTTCATCGCAACATCAAGTATTAACAAGATAGAAAATATGGTAACAGTATGAGCAAATGATCACAGTATTTAAAAACAGAGTAAGAACAGAGCATGATACCTAGTGGAGAAAGTTCACTGCTTCTTCATAGGTATAGGTTCTGGAAATGCTGGACAAGCTTCTCCTCCTTCCAAGATCAACTGCTAATGAGTTTCCCAGAAAGAATTAAGTCACTGATGGTTTGGATGTTATGTGTTTGATGGTTTGAAGTGTTTACAGAGGGAATGAAAGTGGTAAATTCCTTGCAATTTTTTTTGGAGATTACTAGCAGAACTAAGAAAATGGAGAGGTGGAGAGATTTTGAGAGAGTTTTCTTGTATCTTTCTCGGTGTTGTGGTTGTGTTTCTGTGTGTTGAACAAAAGAGAAGTGGTCTCCTTTTATAGGCAAAATCAAATGGTCCGGGTATTGGAGGCACAGTGGACAAAATCTTTATCCGCAGGGGAAAAAATTAGGGTTTGCATTTCAGTCAACCTTGGAGATCACCATGCTGAACCATGCAGCAGAGGATATGGTGCAGGCCTGTAACTTTCATCGTTCAATATCCACTTCAAAAACTCTTTTTATTGTGTCATGAGAGAAAGTGAAAAGAGGTAATAGTTGGAATTGAGGGTTACAAATTCCCTGAGCATGAAGTCTGATCCCTTATCCTGAACCTTTTTATTTCATTAATCCAATATGGTGTTGTAGCGAGCGATTTTGGACGTGGTTCTTAAGCACTGTCGCTCTTTGGGGTTTACTACAGGTCGATTCATTTTTTATTCTATTGAAGCTGATGAAGGAAGGGAAATAGATGTCTCTAATTAACCCTACTTGCATACTGAGTTTAAACACCGGTCTGTTAGTTTACGGATGCTATATGGAAGTGGGGTCTCTTTATTCTTATTTGGTTAAGGCTGAAATGACGGGACTATGCTATTGGTAGGATGTTAGGACTGATGCTTTTCGATTGATGTATGAAGGTATGTGATTTTGGGTTTTTTTTATTAGTGTGCTCGCTAAGATTTTTCTTTCAATCTTATGCCTACGTATTCCCGTTTTCCGAAACAGGGAAATCAGAGCGATCGTAGTTCCTCCTATTCTATGGGAGGAAATGGAGTTTTGGTGTCTTGTTCAAAGCCCAAAACGTGAAGCTAAAGGTGGTTTGTATCTTGTTCAAAGCCTAAGATGTGAAGCTGAAGGTAGTTTGTATCTTGTTCAAAGCCCAAGATGTGAAGCTAAATTTGGTTGGTATCTTGTTCAAAGCCCAAGATATGAAGCTGAATGGGGTTGACTTTAGAGAGAATTTGTCATCTCTAGAGGGGTCTGTTTGTCACAAATGTTGGGTGACTGATTATAAAGGAGGATTACTTTAACTGGGATATGTGAATCCAACAATGCCATAATTTCCTTTATAGGGGATTTCCAACCTGAAGGAGAAGACTTTAACTCAATGTAGAGCAATGCCATCTTTCCTTAGGAATTTCTCATGCTAAAAGAGGGACAGTGGCATGGATGTAAATAATCCAGAGGCTTGCCGCTTACAGCGATTAGATGAAGGGAAATGAGTTGTTGATGTTTGCATACTATGAAAGAGGCACGGCTTTGATGTTAAAAGGTTGATTGGCTCAACCGGGGTTTTCTTATACAAAGCCTAAGAGGAGGCTATTGGCCCAACAAGAGGGTGTTTTTATGTGTCTCGTACGAAGCCCGAGAGAGAGGCTAAAAGGGTTTGACTCAACGAAAGAGTCTTTTTATGTGTCTTGTACGAAGCCCAAGACGGAAGCTAAAAGTTGTTTGACTCAACAAGAGAGTCTTTTTGTATCTCGTACAAAGCCCGAGGTGGAGGCTAAAAGGCTTTGACTCAACAAGAGAGTCTTTTATACTCAACAAGAGAGTGATTTGGTGTCTCGTATGAAGCCCGAGACAAAGGCTAAAGGTGATCGACCCAACAAGAGAGTTTTTTTGTATCTCGTATAAAGCCCGCGATGGAGGCTAAAAGGTTTGACTCAACAAGAGAGTCTGAAAAGGTTAGCTCCATTGGGGAGAGTCATTGTACAAAGCCCAAGAGGAGGCTAGGATGTTGTTTCAGTTGAGTGACAGGTCCAGTATGTTGGTTCAAAGAGAAAATCAGTTTTTATATGAGTAATGTTGCACTCATGGATTTGATCTGAGGATCGGGATTATTTCCTCTTCTTTCGGGAAATCTGAAGGGTATTGAGACTGTCCGAGTCTGCGGGTTTTATATTTTGTACTATGCTTAAGAAACAATAGTAGCAGGATCTAGACTCTTTGAAAGACTGTTCTATTAAGATGATTAATTTCTGTTCCTATACCTCTAGGAGGTCGTCGGGACAATTTGTACGAAGCCCAAGAGGAGGCCGGAAACTTTTAAGAAGCCGAGGGATAATTTGTACGAAGCCCAAGATGAGGTTATCTTCCCGGAGGAAGAATCATTATACGAAGCCTAAGAGGAGGTTGTGAATACTTATAACAAGCCGACAGGTCCTTGTACAATGCCTAAAAGGAGGCGGGGTTGCTTTCAGGAAGCCTTTGGGTCCTTGCACTAAGCCCAAGAGGAGGCTGATGAACAGTTCCAGAAGGGGTTTCACATGGAACAATGGCCTTCTGTATATGAACTGTTCAAAGGGAGAGATTCCTTAGATCTAGTTATCTAATGTTGATGCAAGGTTCTGTCTAGTTTTAGACGTATTTGCCGGGGAAACTCTAAATATCTATACTATTATTACACAATCGATATGAGTTTATGAAAGAAGACTTACAGCGAAACAATCCCACAATACAATTATATACATATGAAAGCAGTAAATGAAAGCGGGTAAACACTTACTTGGTTGTAGAGCTTCCATGCTGTTTTGTTAGTTTGTTCAACAAAGAAAACTTTGATAACAATATTATATTCAAAATCAAAGGAGAAAGTGCTTTGAAAAAGAAAGATTGGGGCTTACAGCTCAAGGAGAGGCCCAAGGTTTTGTCAGTGATTGCACTGTTGTTTTGTACAGGGACTTATACAAGTGACTGAGGCCTAAAAGGTTTTCTGTACAAAGGGATGGGTCTTACACTCTCTCAAGAGGCCCAAAGATTTCTTTTAAAGAATGGGGCTTATAACACGAGGGTAGGCCCAGATGATTTTTTGTTTGAAATGGCGATCGCGCCGAGATTTTGAAAACACAGTGGGTCTTATACAATGACTGAGGCCCAAAAATAATTTGGTTTTCAAAGGGGTTGGGTCTTACACTATAGTAGAGGCCCAAAAGTTTTGAATGGGTCTTATACCTCGAAGAGAGGCCCAGATGGTTTGTTTTAAAACGGGCGACGATCGCGCCGAACTTTTGAAATACAACGGGACTTATACAATAAGTGAGGCCCAAGATAGGTTTGTATTTACAAAGGATTTGGTCTTACACTCTATTAGAGGCCCAAGAGTGTTTGAAAATGATTTGTGAGGGTGAAAATCAAAGAAACCCTAATTTGTTTTCTTTTAAAAGTAACTATTTAAAGAAAATCAATGAAAAATACCAAATGGATTTGAATAAATCCCTTGTGATTTTTGTTTAAGGTTTGAAAATGAGGGATTAATCACAAGAGATATTAAAACTCATTTGATTTTGATTTTTCAAAGTAAATATTCATTTTTAAAATGTTTACAAACAAATAAAAAGGAATTTATTCACAAAAATACTAATTATATTAAATAAATAATATAAATATAATTTTTTGTGGAATAAAATATTTCAACATTTTTGTGATTTTTTGCAAAAAGAACCAATAAAAAATAATTAAAATTGAAGGAGTTATTAATTTTCCAATTAATTAATAAAACATAAAAATATTGGAAAAATAGCAAAAATTTGAAAAAACACAAAATGGCATGGGTGGGGTTTGAACCCACGACCTCAAGGTTATAGGGCGCGCGCCTTACCACTAGAGTGGTGATACATCCATTGTTTGAAGTGAAAACACAAATATACAAGGCTTGCATTGTTTTCTAGGCTTGGTCAAGGCAAGGCAAGGCAAGTTTTGCCAAGAAACGGGAAGGTCCATAACTTTCTCTTTTCTCCATGGTTGGGGACAAAATTTATATGCATCTGGCCTAGAATTTCACAAGGAATCCAATGGTGGTGGTATTTTTTTCAGATCACACTCCCTCCTCAAAATCCGATAGGGGTTTTGAAAAACGCCTATAATTGCATTTTCTATGCTACACTTTGATACAGGCATGAATTACATGATCAATTGGTTCAAACACAACATATATAACATGTATGAGGTGTGCATGATCAGTGGACTTCAAAGCAATGCATATTTTGGAGGATTCAAGTCATGATGCTTACCTCTCTTTTGAGCTTTTGGAGTTTTTGTGCAATCTGCCAAGCCACTTATTCCAGAAATGATTTGATGCTTTAGACATGCTGAAATGATCCCTTAGAAGCTTTTAGGATGATTGGAATCAGCTAGAACATGCAAAAACACAAACTGGCCCTTTCTTGCAAAAAGGGTTAAAATGACCAAAATAACAACTCTCTCAAATGGTGTTCCAGATGGGGGAACCATTTAGGACAGTTCAAGGATGATATTTGGAGTGTGTTTGAGGTTTTATCTGGTTTGGAAAGTGATTGATTCAAGACATGGCTTGAAAAATGCAAAAAGGCCTATTTTGATGTTTTGAGAGGTGACTTTGTGTTTTAAAGATTACAGGTCACTTGTGAGAGTTCGGAGCACCTACATATGATGTTTATGAGGTGTGTGTGTGATTGGTTTGATTGGAATTGCTCTCAAACTCAAAAACTCAGAGTTACCTTGCTAAAGAAGGCATTTTGGCCTAAAGAGAGGGATTTTGAGGAAAGCATCTGTTTGATGGCTTTGGTGTACTCAAACTAAGCACAAATGAGCTCCATTTATAGTAGAACAAGTTTGTTTTGGGATCAATAGTGAATGGCAACTGCAGCAGAGGTTTGGCCAAGGTTGAGCAATGAGAATCCAAGTCTCCTCTAGCCATTGACTAGAGGTTAGAGTACAGGCCTTTGGTTCCCTAGTTGTTGGATCATTCTTGACTGAATTCAGTTACAAATGTGTCAGCCCATGCCACCTCTAAGCATCTATTAAATGCTCCAATCCAAAATTGGAGTCTTGTCCCTATTTTAGGCAATTATAGGTTTGGCATGCTACTTCTTGTTCCAAAGACTTTGGAGGCTTGGCTCAATGATTGCCCCCTTTAGATTTGATCCTCAGAGGTGTCCAAAGTCATGACAAGGCTTGGAATTATCTGATTTTGTCAAATCAAGCAAAAATGAAAAATTCTGCCTAGCCTTGGCAGTTTTCAGCAAGGCATGTTGTCGTTGTCATATCTCATGACTCAAGTTGAGTTTGGTGATGTTCTTGGTAATTTTGGAAAGCCCTCATATGATACAATAACTGTTTGATCATATTTGGTTTTGATACTTTTTGGATCCAAGTGAAAAATGTCCCTACATTTGGAAAAAAGTAAGGCAGATTCTGACTTAGTGAAAATTTCACTAAGTGTTGGAAAAAAGTGACATTTTCACTTTTTGTGATTTTGATCATTCCATAACTCAAAATCCATGAGGAATTTGGAGGGAGGTCAGTTTTAAGCTTTTGTAGAGGGCCATGAGATCTACAAATCAAGCTTTGGATGAGGAAAAATGGCTTTGTGGTTTAGGAGTTATGATCCTCCAAAGTTGGTACCCTTGCCACTTTGTTCATAACTTAGAAAATTTTCTAAGTTTTTATGGTTACCCCTTTTACAAGTTATCCCACTTTCTTTGATTTTTCTTGATGAATGATGACTCAAATCATACATTAACATTATTTTAGGGTTAAAAAACCATTTTTGTGAAAAATCTCAAAAAGTCAAAGTTTGACTTTTGTGCACAGTTGACTTTTTATCGGATGAATTCCAAACTGTGCAATCCTCTATGAAATAAAGTACTTGACCTAAATCAAACTTGATGGATTGATTTCATAGGTGTTATAGGGTGTATTGAATCATGTCCTAGGGTTTGGGAGCATGCCTTGGTCAAAAGTCAAAGCTACAGTTGACTTTTTCCGCGAAACCCAAATTGTGGTTCAGATGAAATTGAAACTTGTTGCTCAAGCTTCTTGGATTAATCCATTATTGCAAATGGATCAATATAGTATATTAGAGACCTTCAAATCATGTCTTGAGGTCTTGGCTCATGATTTGTCCCAAAAGTCAACTTAGGGGTGAATTAGGTCAAGAAACCCTAATTCCTGATATTTTGTGAATGCATCCCCTGAGGTTAAATTGACTTGATGATTAGCTCCATTAGGTTATATGGAGCATATTAGGTTATGATTTGAGGCATTGGCTCATGCCCAGAGGAAAATCTCCATCTGGAGGCCCTGGTCGACCAAAACCCTAATTTGGTGACACTAGCGATCTTGAGGCTTGATCCACCTAGAAGGGAGTAACCTTGTGCTTAATACTTGAAGTGGGAGTCCTCTTGATCCTTTGTGGATGTTTGAGAGGCTAGAAAAGTTGAAGGTTATGTCAATTCTTGATTGATCCTTTGTCTAAATCTCTGAGAGGGCTTGAAACCCTAAGCTTAATTGCAGTGGATGCTCACCCATCTTTGGGGAGACTAATGAGGTATGATGGATTACCCATATTATGGTGATGATTTGCAAAATGATGGGAATCTAGGTGGTTAAAATTTAGGGTATGACAGATGCCCCTATTTAATCTTCTTGGGCCCGAAGGTGTGAATGGTGAAGGTATTCGGACATTCGGGGTGCAAGAGGATTGAATATCGGAATATCTAAAATTTTGTTGGTGGTTTATGAATGGCAGCTTGCGCATTCATATTCTTTTTCTAAGCAATGATGCTTAGAAAAGGTAAACTTCCCCTCGATCCTGGTTTCCTACCAAGGAACTGGTCTCAGTTTCTGATATAAACTTCCCCTCGATCCTGGTTTCCTACCAAGGAACTGGTCTCAGTTTCTGATATAAACTTCCCCTCGATCCTGGTTTCCTACCAAGGAACTGGTCTCAGTTTCTTTTGTCAATAAACTTCTTGACAAGGGACGCTATTCGTAGCTGTTTTCCTCAAACTTCTCGCCGAATTTTCCCGGGGAGATGCCATTTGACGGAAAAAGTTTTGATGTCAGACTTGCTGGGGAACCCAATCGTCTGAGTTGTAGAGTTGCACAAACTTCTCTATTGGAGACGCCATTTGTTTCTACTGGGGAAAGCGAGTCTCTTGAGAGATTGCTTCCGCTTGGGGTCTTATATCATACTTTTCTCGGGATCTTCCTGGAGAAATGCCATATGATGGGATCCGATTTTGAGGTGCCGATGACCTTTTCATCAGCGGTTTTTTCGGAGAAAAACTGCCGTACTGTCGAATCTCTGATTAAGAGGCTTTCTCTGGGGATTTTCCTTAATCCGGGAAAGCAAGCATACCATCTTCAATGGCAAAGAGTGATATTTGTTGAACGTTTTCTAGTCTTTCAGAGGTTCAAGTTATCAAAGTGGTCAAGGACCCAACTTCAATCCAGAAATAAACTGGAGGCGAGATAGTTCAGACGCAACACTTCTTGACGAGGACAAGGGCTGACAACTCGATTGAGAGGACTTTTATCACTAGGGATAAGACCGGATAGAGTGATAGTGATTTAATATGAATATGAATGTAAATCAACAATGCATGATGTATGTATGTATATGCTGACAAAACTGACGTGACATACAGACTGATGGATGAACATGATGGGATACTCGGCCATCGCGGGGCGAAGAAGTACCGTTGGTCCAAAAGTAGCAATTCTACCTTGCTTAGGAGAGATAGTCCCTGCGAGGAACATCGTTGGTCGGGCTTAGGAGATAAGAACTCGGTCGAGGGTATCAGATGGGAAAGCCGCATCTGATACAGCTGATCCTTCGTTCAGGCGCGCTGATTTAGAATGAGTACTTTGATTCTGAACTTTGAAGTTTGCCCACTTTCGGAGAAGCGATTGATGTTCTTTCGATGTTCAACAGTTAAAAGAAAATGCGATCTTTATTTTAAAAGCAGAAAAAGTTTTAACAAGTGTTTACCTTGAAAATTGGTAAACAACCGCTGATCTTCTAAAACTATAAAATTCTAGTAACTTACAGGATCGATCAGATTGATCCTAGGACATGTGTTGTACGTGTATTCAGGATATTTCACAATTTGGTAAAGTATGCCTTTCGACAATGCTTATAAATAAAAAAGAGGCGTTTGAAATATAAAGGAAAGCGATAAAGATCAAAGAAACAACTGAGTCGAATAATGCATTAAAGAAAAGAAAAGGCTGAAATTTAAAAGGTTTGATAAAGAAAAACTGAAGTTAAATGCTGGAAAGAAATGCATAAATATCTTAAAATGCAAAAAGGTAAATGCTTGAAAGTAAAGGCTTTTAATAAAAACTGTAGAGTAAAGACTTGGTAATGTAAACGACTTGAAAGGTAAAAGTTCGTGAAAAGAGATTTCAAAGTAAAGAATCTAAAACAGAAACTTCAAAGTAAATTGCATTACAATAAAGGATAATGGTGATTACAATCACGTACATTCTCACTTCACTGGTTTCTCGACACACTGGATACTTTGAGTGAATATAGAGTTACTTGTACAATTTGATTTTTTCACACTATTCTAACTCTAAGACTAACCTATTTATAATACTCTAATGTAACCACCCTTTGAAGGTTTTATTCTTAGATTACGCCACTTGGCACTTCGCATGTCTTCACGATCTGGATCTTCGCCACCTGTCCTCTTTTCAAATTCAAATAGTGGAACTTCCCTCTGTCATACCCCAAATTTTGACCACTAAGATTTCCCATCATTATGAAAATCATCAGCACAATATGGATGTACCTTTGTACCTCATTAGTCTCCCCCAAAGATGGGTGAGCGACCACTACAATCAAACTAGGGTTTCAAGCCCTCTCAGAGTTCTTAGACAAAGGATCAATCAAGGAATGACATGATCTTCAACTTGTCTAGCCTCTCAAATATCCACAATGGATCAAGAGGACTCCCACTTCAAGGATTAAGCACAAGGCTGCTCCCTTCTAGGTGGATCAAGCCTCAGGATCGCCAGTGTCACAAAATTAGGGTTTGGTCGACTGGGGCCTCCAGATGGAAAATTTCCTATGGGCATGAGCCAATACTTTAAGGCATAACCTAAAATACTCCATGGAACATCATAAACCCCATCATCAAGTTAATTTAGCCTCAAGGGATGCATTTACCAGAAATTCAGAATTAGGGTTTCTTGACCTAACTTACCCCTAAGTTGACTTTTGGGACAAAACACGAGCCAAGGCCTCAAAAGAGGATTTGAGGATCCCTAACATACCCTATTGATCCATTTGCAATAATGGATTGATCCAAGAAGCTTGAGCAACAAGTTTCAATTTCATCTGAACCACAGTTAGGGTTTTGCGGGAAAAGTCAACTGTAACTTTGACTTTTGACCAGGACATGCTCCCAAACCCTAGGACATGATTCAATATACCCTATAACGCCCATGGAACATGTCCATCAAGTTTGATTTAGGTCAAGGACATGATTTCCTGAAGAATTGCACAGTTTGGAATTCATCTGCTAAAAAGTCAACTGTGCACAAAAGTCAAACTTTGACTTTTTGAGATTTTTCATAAAAATGGTTTTTTAACCCTAAAATGATGTTAATGTGTGATTGGAATCATCATTCATCAAGAAAAATCAAGAAAAGTGGGATAACTTGTAAAAGGGGTAACCATAAAAACTTAGAAAATTTTCGAAGTTATGAAATAAAGTGGCAAGGGTACCAACTTTGGAGGATCATAACTCCTAAACCACAAAGCCATTTTTCCCCATCCAAAGATGGATTTGTATCCCTCATGTCCCTCTACAAAAGTGTCAACTACACTTCATCCCAATTCATCATGGATTTTGAGTTATGGTTGGATCAAAATGGCTAAAAACCTAAAATTGACATTTTCCAGCACTTAGCCAAAATCTGCCTTGTAATTTCAGCACAATGTCCCAACTTCAAGGCTGTTTTTCTCCATGATCCAAGTTGAACCAGGTCTAGGGCCAAACATCAAAGTTGATGTACGTCATCTCAGCTTTCCGGAAAGTCCTAGAACGTCCATGTAGCATACTCGAGCAGGGAGTTATGGATTTTACAAAAAGGCTTGCTGTAGCTGAATTTTTCAGGGCAGATTTGCACATTTTTTGTGCCACACGAATTTTCAAGCCTTGTCATCATTTTGGACACATCTAAGGATCAAATCCAAGTGGGATGATCTGATCCATGAGCCTCCCAAGACCAAGGAACCAAAAATAGCATGCCAAAACCTAGAAATCCCTAAAAGAGGGACAAAACTCCAATTTTGGTTTGGAGCATTTAATGGATGCTTAGAGGTGGAATGAACTAAGCTTTCTCCAACTGAATTCAGTCAAGATTCCTCCAACAACTAGGGAACCAGCAGCCTGTGCTCTAACCTCTAGTCAATGGCTAGAGGAGACTTGGATTTTCATTGGCCAAACATCTGCTGCAGCCACCATTCACTATTGCTTGCAAAACAAACTTGCTCTACTATAAATAGAGCTCATTTGTGCTCAGTTTGAGTACACCAAAGCCATCAAACAGATGCTTTCCTCAAATTCTCTCTTTCACTCCAAAATGCCTTCTTTAGTAAGGAAATTCTGAGTTTTTGAGTTAGAGAGCATTTCCATCACAGCTCATGATCCTAACATCTCATAAACATCATATGTAGGTGATTCAAACTCTCACAAGTGACCTATAACACTAACATCACAAAGTCACCTCTCAAAACCTCAAAATGGAACTTTTTGCATTTTTCAAGCCATGTCTTGATTCAGTTACTTTCCAAACCAGATAAAACCTCAAACACACTCCAAATATCATCCTTGAACTGTCCCAAATGGTGCCACACATCTGGAACACCATTTGAGAGAGTTGGCATTTTGGCCACTTTTGACCATTTTGCGAGAAAGTGCTCAAACTTTCTCCAAAGGTTTCCAGCTGATTCCAACCATCCTAAAAGCTTCTAAGAGGTCATTTGAGGGTGTCCAAAGCATCAAATCATTTCTGGAACAAAGCACTTGGTAGGTTGCCCAAAATCTCCAAAAAAGAGGTAAAATTCACAACTTGAATTCTTTGAATCACGCTTTCCTTTGTTGTCCACATACATGCATCAGATTGAACAGTTATTGAAGCAAAAATGTAGTCCTTAATGTGTATATTGTGATCCTCCCACTGTTTGCATTTTAACATGTTTATATGTGGAATTTTGGTTGTTTCAAAATCAAGTCCAGTTCTGGTTTTTTTGATTGGTGTGTTCTGTACATTAAGTTTTAGTGTGCATGAGTAACACCATTGTATTCCTTGCGAAAAATCGGTCAAGATAGGTTTTTACGGATTTCAATTCCGATAAAAGTCGAGAGAGTTACGCGTGTTGGAAATTTGACGCGAAACGGCGCCGAAAACAACGTGCATTTCTGGTTTTTTAATTTCTGCGTTTTGTGTGTTAAGTTTCAGTGTGCATGAGTAACACCATTGGATTCCTTGCGAAAAATCGGTCAAGATAGACTCTTTCGGATCTTAATTCGGTTAAAAATCGAGAGAGTTACGCGCGTCAGAAGTTTGGCGCAAAACGATGTTTTCAATTGGTAGCAGTTCTGGTTTTTTAATTGCTGCATTTTGTATGTTGAGTTTCCTTGTGCGTGAGTAGTACCATTAGATTCCTTGCGAAAAATCAGTCAAGATAGACTCTTTCGGATCTTAATTCGGTTAAAAATCGAGAGAGTTACGCGTGTCGGAAGTTTGGCGCGAAACGATGTTTTCAACTAACGCGCAGTTCTGGTTTTTCGATTTGTGTGTTTTGTACGTTGAGTTTCAGTGTGTATGTGTGGTACCATCGGATTCCTTACGAAAAATTGGTCAAGATAGGTACTTCCGGATTTTGATTCCGATAAAAATTGAGAGAGTTATGAGTGTTTGAAATTTGATAAAAAACGTGTTGAAAATTAAAGTTTCGGTACTAGTTTTTACCCCATAAGAAATGTCGGAGATGATATTGTGACATCTTTTCTCTTTTTCTTATTTTTTATTTTCAAAACTCAACAAATTCTTTTACATAGCAAAAAATCATCATTTTCCAATTCATACCCCATAATATTTTAATCCACCAAAAAATCACAAAAAAAAAAAGTATTATTTTTAATATATTTAAAAATAGTGTTTTAAATTGTTTTAAATGCTTTTAAAATGATTTCTTTTTTTTTTCTTGATTTTTAAAACCAAAATGATTTTAAATATTTATGTGGATAAAATATTTTTTCATAAACCTTAATCATTATTTAATGATTTTATTTGATATTTTTATCATTTTTTTACTTAATTTTTCTTGGAAAAATGCCTTAAAAAATAAAATTGGGGTTTTCTTTGATTTTCACCCTAACAAATCTTTTTCAAATATTTGGGCCTCTATTAGAGTGTAAGACCCAATCCCCTTTTAACCAAAATAATTTTGGGCCTCACTTATTATATAAGTCCCTCTGCGTTAAAAGAAAACCTCGGCGCGATCGCCATTTTCAAACAGAAAATCAACTGGGCTTCTCTTAGAGCTGTAAGTCCCATTTCTTTTCATTTTTTAAACACTTGGGTCTCTATTAGAGTGTAAGACCCAATCCTCTTTTAACCAAAACAATTTTGGGCCTCACTTATTGTATAAGTCCCTATGCGTTAAAAGAAAACCTCTGCGCGATCGCCGTTTTCAAACAAAAAGACTACTGGGCTTCTCTTTGAGCTGTATTTTCATTTTTTAAACACTTGGGCCTCTAATAGAGTGTAAGACTCAACCCTTTTTAACAAAAATATTTTGGGCCTCAGTTATTGTATAAGTCCCGATACGTTAAAAATCTCGGCGCAATCGCCATTTTCAAACTGAAAATATTTTGGGCCTCTCCCTGAGTTGTAAGCCCCATCTTTTGTACAAAAATACACTTTGGGCCTCTAATAGAGTGTAAGACCCAACCCCTCTTTTTCATATTTTCTCATTTTTCATATTATTTTTTAATGATTTGGAAAATTAATAACTCCCTCAATTTTTATTTTTTTTTATTGGTTCTTTTTCTGAAAAAATCACAAAAATAGTAAAATATTTTATTCTACAAAAAAATCAAATTTATATTATTTATTTAATATAGTTGGTATTTTTATGAATAAATTCATTTTTAATTGTTTTTAAACATTTTAAAAGTGAATATTCATCTTGAAAATCAAAACTAAATAAGTTTTAAATCATCTTGTGATTAAAACCTCATTTTTCAAACCTTAACCAAAAATCACAAGTGGTTTGTTTAAACTTATTTGATTTTTTGTCATTTTTTATTAATTTTCTTTGAAAAATTACTTTTAAAAAGTGAAAATTAGGGTTTCTTTGATTTTTAATCATACTCAAATGTTTCAAGACTCATTGGGCCTCTAATAGAGTGTAAGACCCAATTCCTTTGTAAATACCAAAATTTTGGGCTCAGTCACTTGTATAAGTCCCACGGTGTTTCCAAAACCTCGGCGTGATCGTCGCCCTTTTCAAAATTAACCATTGGGCCTACCCTCGAGTAGTAAGACCCATTTCTTTTCTTAAAACTCACTTGGGCCTCTAATAGAGTGTAAGACTCATCCCTTTGTACAGAAAACCTTTCTTAGGCCTCAGTCACTTGTATAAGTCCCTCTGTACAAATTCAACAGTGCGATCACTGGTAAAACTTTTTGGGCCTCTCCTTGAGCTGTAAGCCCCAACCATTTTTATTTCAAAGCACTTTCTCCTTTGATTTTGAATATACTGTTGTTTTCAATCTTTCTTTGTTGAACAACTAACCAAACAGCATGGAAGCTCTACAACCGAGTAAGTGTTTACCCGCTTTCATTTACCACTTTCATATGTATATAACTGTATTGTGGGGCTGTTTCACTGTAAGTCTCCTTTCACAAACTAATATATATATATATATAACTGTATTGTGGGGCTGTTTCGCTGTAAGTCTTCTTTCATAAACTCATATCGACTGTGTAATAATAGTATAGATATTAGAGTTTCCCCTGCAATTACGTCTAGAACTAGGCAAACTCTGTCTCTACCCACCCGACGTTCTCCCGGATATTGCACCAGACCTTTTATAACAATTATCTTAGATAACTAGGTCTAGGAAATTTCCCCCTTGAACAGTTCAATATACAAAAGGCCATCGTTTCTCTGTGAAACCCCTTTTGGAACTGTTCACCCGCCTTCTCTTGGGCGTTGTACAAGGACCCACAGGCTTCCTAAAAGCATCCCCGCCTCCTCTTGGGCGTTGTACAAGGACCCGTCGGCTTCTTAGAAGTATTCACAGCCTCCTCTTAGGCTTCGTATAAATGATTTCTTCCTCCGGGAATGATAGCCTCCTCTTGGGCTTCGTACAAATTGTCCCTCGGCTTCTTAAAAGTGTCCAGCCTCCTTTTGGGCTTCGTACAAATTGTCCCGACGACCTCCTAGAGGTATAGGAATAGAAATTAGTCATCTTAATAGAACAGTCTTTCAAAGAGTCTAGATCTTTCTACCGTGAACGTACTACTACTGTTTCTTTAAACATAGTACAAAAAATAAAACTCTAGACTTGGACAGTCTAATTTCCATGAGCCTCGGAGACATTCTCAAGTAAGGAAACACCCGTAGACTTGGACAGTCTCAAATACCCTCTGGATTTCCCATTTCCTTAAAGAATAGGAAATAACCCTGATCCTCTGATCAATTCCAAAACACAGCCTTACCTTTAATCAGTCTCTCTATAAGAACTGATTTTCTCTTAACCAACATACTGGACCTATCACTCAACTGAAACAGAACCTTTTAGCCCCCATCTCGGGCTTCGTACGAGATACAAAGACTCTCTTGTTGAGTCAATCACCCTTTAGCCTCCATCTCAAGCTTCGTACGAGATACAAAGACTCTCTTGTTGAGTCAAAACTTTTAGCCTCCATCTCGGGCTTCATACGAGATATAAAACTCTCTCGTTGAGTATAAAAGACTCTCTTGTTGAGTCAAACCTTGTAGCCTCCATCTTCGGCTTCGTACGAGATACAAAGACTCTCTTGTTGAGTCACACCTTTTAGCCGTCATCTCGGGCTTCGCACGAGATACAAAAACACTCTCTTGTTGAGTATAAAAGACTCTCTTGTTGAGTCAAACCTTTAGCCTCCATCTCGGGCTTCGTACGAGATACAAAAACACTCTCTTGTTGAGTATAAAAGACTCTCTTGTTGAGTCAAACCCTTTCAGCCTCCATCTCGGGCTTCGTACGAGATACAAAACACTCTCTTGTTGAGTATAAAAGATTCTCCTGTTAAGTTAACCCTTTTAGCCTCTCCCTCGGGCTTCGTACGAGACACATAAAAACTCCCTCTTGTTAGGCCAATAGCCTCCTCTTAGGCTTTGTATAAGAAAACCCAGGTTGAGCCAATCAACCTTTTAGCATCAAAGTTGTGCCTCGTTCATAGAATACAAACATCAACAACTCCTTCCCCTTCATCTAATCGCTGTAAGTGGCAAGCCTCTGGATTATTTACATCCACGCCACTGTCCCTCTTTTAGCATGAGAAATTCCTAAGGAAAGATGGCGTTGCTCTACACTGGGTTAAAGTCTTCTCCTTCAGGTTGAAACTCCCCTACAAAGGAAATTATGGCATTGCCGGATTCACATATCCCGGTTAAAGTAATTCTCCTTTATAAATAGTTATGACAAAAACTCCCTCTTTAGAGATGACAAATTCTCTCTAAAGTCAACACCCTTTTAGCTTCACATCTTGGGCTTTGAACAAGATACAAATAGACCCTTCAGCTTCACATCTTGGGCTTTGAACAAGATATAAATCACCTTTTGCTTCACGTCTTGGGCTTTGAACAAGACACCAAAACACCCATTTCTAGGAGGAACTACGAACGCTCTGATTTCCCTGTTTGCGAGCACACTAAACAAAAACCCAAAATCCCATACATCAATCAATCTGGCGCAGTATCCTAACCAAATCCCCATGAATAGTCCCAGTTTTCCACCTTAATAAAGTAAGAAGAAAGAAAGGCCCCATTACCATATAGCATCTGTAACCTAACAGACCGTTGTTTAAACTCAGTATGCAAGCAGGGTTAATTGGAGGTATCTATTTCCCTTCCTTAGTCAGCTCACAATAGGATAAAAAATGAATCGACCTGTAGTAAACCCCAAAGAGCGACAGCGCTTAAGAACCGCGTCCAAAATTGCTCGCTACACCCTCCACTATTCAGTTGTAACTGCAGCGCATTATCCATAGCCACTTCACTGTGTCGAATTGACTTCTTGGACTTAGTAACATTTGAAGTCCTAAAATCATTCTCTTCGACTCAGGCATTGCACAAACATGGTCGAAGGCCTTCTAGTCGAAGCCTTCTATTTTTTAGCTTTATTATTTTAAAGAATAACGTCTTTTAAAGCCAAATTGTCTGAAATCATGTAGCGTCGAAATTAGGAGCTAACAAATTGCCCCCCAAAAATGCCCTTTCGCCAGTATTGGTAGGAAGGTCATTTTTTGATAAAATAATGTTGCGATGCCTGATCATTCGACTATGAGAGACATGGTCATAACTGACCAACCCACAATTTAGAAACTATTCAGTTTCTTTCAACCATGCTTATGACGTCATGTCATGATGGCAAATCTCCAAACGTCTTTTCATCCGTATTTGCGAACAGTTTTCATCATTACTTTTCTTGGGATTAAGCATTTACAGTCTGACCACAACCACCACCATCCAACGATCTCCAAAGAGGACACGTGTCCCACTATCGTATCCATTTTAACGGTGGATTCACAGTCCCCTCATCTTTCAAGCATCTATAAATACCCTTTTTCCCCCAACTTGAAACTCTTTGCATTCTCAAACTTTTCTGCAACTTATTTTCCTTGTTCTCTAAACTCTCTCAAGAAAACTCAGAACACACTCTCGTTTTCTCTTCAACTTCCAACAATGGCGTCTTCTCAAACTGTTCCCCAAGCAACGAAAAACCAAAAGGGTAAAACCACTTCGTTTGAGCAAACTCTCCGCCATTTTCAAACATCCCTGGACCAAAGGTGGTAAAGAACCAACAGTTCATGCCGGAACCTCTTCTTGAAGAAACAAAGAGCATTTATGAATCTCAGGTAATGATCCATCTCCTCGTATTTGATAAACCCTATGCTTTAGGTGGCCCCCTAGCTGATGTAAAACCCACCGATGAAAAGCTGGCTGAGTTCTTTCCTTCTTATCGTAAGTCTATACCTTTAAGACAAAAAAGCAACCCTAATGAGGAGGGAACCTCTCCCAATACACCCACTCTGATGAAAATGGATCCGAGGTACCTTCATGATGGTACGAGGCTGGTAAGAGCTGTCAATCCTTTAAAAGATTTTGACCTTTGGATGACCAGAATGGAAAGGGTCAAAGCTGATCACTGGAAAACCATAGGAATCTATGATCTGCTCATGCTGTCGAAGACCAACATCCCTTATTGTTTGAACTTGTTGGCAGCGTCGCTTTATTTTTGGGATAACACCCACTACACCTTTCATCTTCCTTGTGGGATGGTTACTCCCACACTTTTCGACCTTGCTCCCATTGCAGGTCTTCGACCAGATGGCATTTCCTATGACCCTGATACTGATGCAGAGGATACCATAGGGATCTCTGACTCCAAACTCACGTACACCCACTTCATCAACCACCACAAATGTGATACTGCAGAAATCACTGATAAGGAACACATTGCATTCCTCACTGTATGGCTGTCGAGGTATGTATTTTGTTCAAAATCTCTGCAGATGGCCAAGAAGTATCTCACTCTGGCTAACCAACTTCACCATAATAGAGGGGTTTGCCTAAGTGGGTTGATCCTGGCGAACCTCTACGAGTCACTCAGTGAAGGGGCGACTAGTCTCAAAGACTTGGGGAGCCAAGGTACTGTTGACCTGAATGGCCCTCTCTGGCTACTTCAGTTGTGGCTCAATGCAACCTTTGAAGCTAGCCTTCCCAGGAAAGGGCAGGTCGACGAAGATTCTGCTGAAATTAAAGAGAGGAGGGTCGAAGGTACCCTCCTGGTGAAACTTACGCCAAATGACGATGGGGAAACTCTCAAGAGAGTCTTCTCCAGTTATATTATGATGTTTGCAAAAAGGCATGAGTTCACACCTAGCATGGCTCCCTTTCCTGAGAGAAAATGTGGGCCTGAGTGATTCACAAGGCCATTCCCTGATCCATCCACCAACCTCGACCCTGAATCTGTTTCGATCTGGGAAGCCTTCTTGATTCCTAGATTTATCGTTGAAAGGCTGAATCTTGGGAGAGACCTGGCAGGCTTAACTACTTACCAACCAAATCTTGTCTCTCGACAATTTGGGTTGGCTCAGATCTTACCCAAGTGTCTATATGGGAAGAAAGGCCATGTGGTCCTTCACACTGCCAGTTTTGATGAAGGAGGTGCTGCAGCCACTTTTGACCGATGGAACGCTAGGAAAGCAACCCTTTCCCCTGTGTATTTTCAACCCACCTTCTTGAGTACCAAACCCTTCCATAACTGGTGGTCGAAGCACTACAGTGAGCAATTTGTTGATGTTGCTGCTTTCTCTTCCTTACTTGACCAAGCTTTTCTTGATGTGCAGGAGAAGACCAAGAAGAGTAAGTCCATTCATGTCAAAGAAATTCAAGCCTTTCAAAAATACTTTGAAACTGTCTATCGACCAGATGATATTAGTCGAATCGTTCGTGAGGTGTTGCCACTTTGAAGGAGAAATTTCTACAAAAAATGGATCAGTTAAAAATCCCTTCAAACGTTCCTGTTGAGAAACGTTATAAGGTAGCCTTTGAACTCTTTCCTCCAAAGTTCCCTCGACTGCCTAACATTGATTTTGGAGTGGCACTTGCCCCCCTATTTCCAAACTGCTTTGTCTGTGGTGAGCACTTAAAACTTCTTCGACAGCAGTCTCAACCGAAAGCCCAACGGGTGGTTGCGACTAAACATACGCTGGACAGTTTCAAAGGACACCTTCATATAGGGGTTAAGGATGTCCGTGTCGAATCCGAAATATATGAAGGTTTGAGGCCCTTGATTTGTGATTTTTTAACTAACCACTCAATTATTAACCTTGTAATAATCATCTGTCTTTCAGCCATAGCCAGGAAGACCAGCTCGTCGAAGGGTGCTGCGAAGGTCGAAAAGGATGCTGAAGGCACAAAGGTACTCTATATCCTTTGCCTAAGTCTTTTTGTGTAACCAATCCTCTAATATTTGCGTCACCTTTCAGGCTGCTCGAAAACATCCAACGCCTTCAAAAAAGGGCAAGAAAGGTGCTCAGGCAGTTGTTCCTCCAGATACTGATGATGAGTCCCCTGAGGAGGTAGTAGTTAAGAAGAAAAGGAAGCTTGTCAAAGCTTCTAGAACTACCACCCAATCTCCCTCAAAGGCGGCAAGAATCCTTGAGAAGACACCTGCTGGTAGTGGTGTCAAGAAACCACTCTCCAGGGTTGCGTCAAAAACGACTGCTGGCGATCCTGAGAGTGCGAACTCAAGTCCTGATGCTGCGGCTATACGGGTATGTGTACTATCCTCATTCAGTATTTGGATTCCCTACTTAGACTTCTCTCAATCTTATTCTCTTTACTTATGGTTTTTTCAGGCTGATGTAGGTGGTTCTAACCCACCACAACCTTCCTTCAGCTTTACAACAACTCTGCTGAATAGCCAAGGTGAGCCAACTTATCACCCTATCTCTGACCTTGGTTCTGGATATAGCTTCAAATTCTGGTACATGTGCAGAATTCAGATGTCCTATAACATGCCATTCGACATCTGGTCTGACATGAACACACATGACAAGGTATATAACAATAATCACGGTACTGAAAAGATAAAAACAAGACACACAGAATTGTTAACCCAGTTTGGTTTAACACACCTACTCTGGGGGATACAAGGCCAGGGATGAAGTCCACTATCAGTAGTATCAATTCAAAGCTAAAATCTCCGTTTACAGCTTATCACTTAATCACTACCCAATGACCCTTCTACCTAGATCCTCTCTAGCTATGAGAAACTCTTCTCACTCCTAATCATCGCAATGATGTCTAGCAGTCAACATCTCAGTCACTGCATCAACGGCTCTTTACCTATACAACAATTCAACAAGGAAGACACACTTCCAAGACACAACTTAGAGTTACTTAAAAGCTTCCTCCAAGAACAATACTCCTCTTACTTAACAGCTTCGAGGATCACACTAACAAACTGTCCAACTCACATGTCAAGTGGTACAGGAACCAACCCTAATAACAAAACTTTTACATCTTTGGTTCAGTTCTTACTCTAGGTTACACTGCATCTATATATAACTTATTCCCAGCTGGATTTGGGCCTTCACAGACACAGCAAATAAGCTACTACAAATCAGCAGAAACTTCTGCTACATAATAGGACTCCAATCTTTATCTTCCTAAAATATCTCCATATTTAGAAAGTGTATATTTTCCAATATTCTTCTCAGTTTGAATCTTCAGACCTTTTAATTCAGCGCCACATAGCATTTGCATATTATTCCCTGAATATTCTGCATCTGTTAAGACATAACAGAATCTTTAATTCCCTTCCGTTCTGGTGCGATGTCGAATGGACCTTCATGGGACATCCGAATACGACATGTTGTTCCAGATGTTGAAACCACTTCAACTCAACATGTTCCATTGCATAATAGGACTTCTTGCTCAACCTGTTCTTCTTTAGCAAGATAAAATATCCTATCTAACATATTGCTGCTATTATTTGTTTTACAAAATTAATGCCAACCCTAAACATTAAAGAACTAACATTCTCCCCCTTTGGCAAATTTTTGCTAAAACAAATATACAAACATTACAACTCAGAATACAGCAGCAATTACAACCCTACACTACTGTCAGTAGTCATCAGCAACTACTGACCTAACAGTAACCATCAGTAGCTACTGTGTACAGCAACCATGGAGAATCATCTTCTTGGGAAATCTAGAATGATGTTAGGAAATCATGTTTGAAAACTCTTTTCAGCATATTCTCTGAGCTCCATGACAGCACCTCCGAGCACCACAGCACAACAACTTCAGGCAGCACATTAGGGCCTAAGATGCAGAAAATCCTGAAGTCATCTGGTGCACATGAGGAAGAAGATATCAGACACTCCCCCTCAATACAACACATTTCTTTTCCCTTCCAGGACAGACCCAGAATAATTGTAGAAGACTCCTCCAGAAAAGAAACGTCTGTCTTAACAAAAAGGACCAATGGTGGCATAAGAGATTTCTGCACACCTTAATTGATCAGACGCCCCTAGTCGACCTGTGGCATAAGATGAAACTTAAGAAGTACTAATCTACCAACCCAGGTAACTCAGAACACAAGTCAAAACTGTGTTCATAACTCAGGACACAAGTCACAAAGACTCAACACCAACTCAAGGACACCCTCTTCGACATCTCTGCACACATTTGAAACTGCACAAGCCATTTCGCAAACCCTTTCTCCCTCTTTTTAGCCAAAAATTGGCAAAGAAAGCCCTCACAGAACCAGACCCAAGTGGTGCTCACCCACAAACGAACAAACGCCATAAGACTTATGAAACAAGAACACTCACTGGCTGAAGGAGAAAAGAATAACCCCTATAAATAGCTGACCAGTTACTTCGGAATTAACGAGCTTTGAATATGTCAAGGTTCTTGGTCAAAGAAACGCTATTTTAGGTACCAAAAACTCCATCCAAATTCAATGTCTACCTTCCAAAACAGTCTTGACCGCCTTTATTGTTTCTCAACTGATTGTTACCATAAATTGAGCCAATAACGTTCCATGCATAGGCAAAAACACGTGTTTCACATTATCCTTACACTACCGACCAGAATAATTCCTTGTTTGGCTCAAGAGAAACATGTCTTGTACCATGTTCTGACATCTTACCAAACAATGTCTGCTTGCTCACAACATTATCAACCCAAGACTCCACAGAAAATTATACATTCCAAAACACAAGCACATTTTCTTTTCTGTTGGATTCTGAGACGACTTCTAACGATCAGCACAACTCACAATCCCTTCTAGATTCCTTCAGAACAACAGAGAAAAATAAATTCTCCCAGATACAACAATTCTGCTTTTCAGACTCCTCCTGCATAAGCACTAGCTTCACGCAGCTAGGATATCACACCGGCCTTAGGAACACTCAACCACACTTAGTAGTACATGTCCCATCATGTTGTTTGACATCACTCTGCACAAACTTGAATAGCACGCAAGCTACACAAAAGTCTGCACACTTGCAGTAATAGACCATAGACAGCAGCCTTAACTCCCCCTGACATGAACAACTAATGCAACGATATTGCCACATTCTCAACACTTAAGAACTACCACTTCTTGTATTTGTTGAGCAGGATCTCACCATGTTTATTTCAGATACATGGTCTGCCAAGTCCAATATAAAATCCCACTTGATATTGGAATTTCTCACATATTTCATAACAAATGTCTTTAGATTATATGCAACACAAGATAAGGACTTCCACCACCTTTTACTTATATTAGAATGTCCCTCCTTATCTTCAGCCATTCTGATCAGATCACACCACTGACAACAACCAACAAGATCAGAATCTGCCCATTCTAATCCACATTATGTCAGAACTGCCACTTTAGACGATAATGCTGCTTCTTCCAACTCCACAAGCACGGTTCCAGACCTCCATCCAGGATACACAACAAACAATGATGTTGTAACAATATGTAGGACATCAGCATAAGATAAAAGAACACACCTTCTGTACAACCACCTGATCACAATCAGCACCAGCAGCTATACCGAAAACAAACTTAAAAGAATCACATCAAACAACTAGACAAAACCTAGGCTCACTCTGCATCCTTTTAGCCACAATTGGACAACCTCTTAACCTACCAAGGCACCAAACACGAAGTTCTGACATCCAATGTGACAAGGTAAAAAAAAAACAGGTTCCCAAACCAAAGACTACTTTGACTGGTCAGGCGATACAAACAAGGACTCTTTATGCAGTATAAAAAACCAAGCCTCTTTGCTCCTAACAGCACATCACAGATAGAGCCATGAGTCAGTCTAACAAGGATGCGGGAAAGAGACACATGCAGGAAGTCAAGAAACCAGATCCACAGAAGTTGAAAAACAAAACACTGTCCACAACTGGGGCAACTTCAGGAGCCACAAGAACAAGAAGGACTTCAGAGACAAAGATGAAGACCATCAAGAAACCTACAGTGCAACTTCAAGCTTCTGATGAAGAATGGGACGAAGATTGGAAAACATTTCTTGATTCGGGGGGTTGGGATAATCTTTAGACTCTTTGTTTGTTGCTTTTTCTAATCTTGTAAGTTTTTAGCAGTGCAATAAAATTCTGTTTCAATTCTGTTTCCTTTAAACACATGCAATAAAGATCATAATTGCACGAGACACATCCCAGCACACTTAATCCTCATGTATGCAAATTCCCAATTTGCTTCAAAATAAGTGCCAACCCCAAAAGCTGCCGAATTATCAATCTCCCCCTTAACATCACACGCTCAGCTGCATAAAATTTTGACACTCTCCCCCTATCAAGAATAACATGTGCTTATTCGTACCTTGAAGAATGGAAAACATAAGACGCATCTTCATGTCTTCAAGAGCTCACTCTTTGTTCAACTCACCTGCTGAACACATTCACCTACAGCTTGAACCTCACAACAGGTAGAGGCTTGTGATCTAAAAACCAAAACATTCTGAACAGAATGTTTTGTCAACAGATGTTAAGACATCAGTCTTGACATCATGAACAGAGTTCAGCTGCACTACGAAAAACACCACATTCCAAAAACGGAATAACCCATCACATCACAGAAGATTACAAGAGCATAAGAGCAGTATTCTCTCATCCAACTCTCCAAAGGTAATCATTCCCTATCATTCTCTCCTTTAACAGCAGCACAGACTGTGATTGGATCACACACAGTCAATACTAGTCTAGCTTCACACGATCATTCAGATAACAGATAAAAATCATGACTCTTTGATCTTTGACCTTCATGTCCAAGACGTCTGCTAGAGATAATACTTCTTGAATCTCGGGTTCTCCACTCCTGCAGCAAGGACCAGAATTAAACTGACCTCAGGAGTAAATAACATGTTGATCATACCTTGACCAACTCACACATCTAAGATAAGTTCTAGGGCCAGAAACTTCTTAGACAAACCACCCAGATGCCTCCTCTTCCAGATCAGGAGAAGGTTCTAAACTCATGTGATCAAACCACATTAGTTTAGCACCCAGAGCATCTGCTATGCCATTCCTTTAGAACACAGAATTCTTCACAATTCTGACGTGATGTTCTAACACAAGATAGGACATCATTCCAAGGAACTCATCAAGAGATTAAAGACTGGAGATTAGCCCTTTTAGAAGCAAAAGTAAATTACTTCTCTCTTACCTCAGATCTCTTCCTTACAACTTCACTTATTAATGCCTTTATGAGTGGACTTGAATAATAGTCTTCAAGTATCGTTGACACAGTAAGTTGAAGCAGTCTTGCACACATCCCATCACCATAGGATATACATTCAGAGAAGAACAACCTTCTCAGTTACAACCTCAGGAGTTTTCAGATAGATACGCAGCGGATCAAAACACAAACTCCTCAAAAACTTCAGGTGTCACATATCAGCCTTAGCATCATAATCCAGGTGACACCACAAAACCACAGGTTTGAAAATAAATCAACCCTAACATAACCACACCACAGCAGCTTTTCAACCAAACCTCCAAGCCTTCAGCACATGCCACTGCCTGTCACGAACAGTCCATCCTCCACTTCTAGGGAGCATTCACACACCTGTATGAACTTCTCCAAGTTCAAACAACTTTTTAGTAGAGAGCTTCTACCTTGACCATGAACTAGAAAGTATCTTCCCTTGGACCTCATCCAGATACAGAACAGAATGACCTGCTCTAGTACCAATTGAAATTCTGGTACATGTGCAGAATTCAGATGTCCTATAACATGCCATTCGACATCTGGTCTGACATGAACACACATGGCAAGGTATATAACAATAATCACAGTACTGAAAAGATAAAAACAAGACACACAAAATTGTTAACCCAGTTCGGTTTAACACACCTACTCTGGGGGCTACCAAGCCAGGGATGAAGTCCACTATCAGTAGTATCAATTCAAAGCTAAACTCTCCATTTACAGCTTATCACTTAATCACTACCCAATGACCCTTCTACCTAGATCCTCTCTAGCTATGAGAAACTCTTCTCACTCCCAATCATCGCAATGATGTCTAGCAGTCAACATCTCAGTCACTGCATCAACGGCTCTTTACCTATACAACAATTCAACAAGGAAGACACACTTCCAAGACACAACTTAGAGTTACTTAAAAGCTTCCTCCAAGAACAATACTCCTCTTACTTAACAGCTTCGAGGATCACACTAACAAACTGTCCAACTCACATGTCGAGTGGTACAGGAACCAACCCTAATAACAAAACTTTTACATCTTTGGTTCAGTTCTTACTCTAGGTTACACTGCATCTATATATAACTTATTCCCAGCTGGATTTGGGCCTTCACAGACACAGCAAATAAGCTGCTACAAATCAGCAGAAACTTCTGCTACATAATAGGACTCCAATCTTTATCTTCCTAAAATATCTCCATATTTAGAAAGTGTATATTTTCCAATATTCTTCTCAGTTTGAATCTTCAGATCTTTTAATTCAGCGCCACATAGCATTTGCATATTATTCCCTGAATATTCTGCATCTGTTAAGACATAACAGAATCTTTAATTCCCTTCAGTTTTGGCGCAATGTCGAATGGACCTTCATGGGACATCCGAATACGACATGTTGTTCCAGATGTTGAAACCACTTCAACTCAACATGTTCCATTGCACAATAGGACTTCTTGCTCAACCTGTTCTTCTTTAGCAAGATAAAATATCCTATCTAACATATTGCTGCTATTATTTGTTTTACAAAATTAATGCCAACCCTAAACATTAAAGAACTAACATAGCTCAATCAGCGAAATTAACCAACCTATCCCTCTTACAGTTCCTCCTCCTGCAGCAGATGAAACAAACCAAAGTTCTCCTGCCAAGACCACTACTCAACAATCCCAGACCGATGGTTCTGATCATGAAGAAGATGATGTCTCTCATCAACAACCTTTCGACCAAACAGAGCCTATTGGTATGGACACAGAAGAAAGGCCCACCGAAGCCAGAGAGGAGGAAGTCGAAGAAGATGAAGAACAAGAAGAAGAGAGGGAGAGGACTAAGCAAGATCACACCCCTTCGACTGTGGCTGAGGGAGATCCTGTGAATAATCCAACTCCTAAGCCTATGGTCACTTCAACTACTGGAGGATCCCCTGCTGGAGACCCACTAGCTGCTCTCAAATGGTCAAATCCTCGAGAGTATGCCAGGATGATACTTGGGAAGAAGTACAGCTCTTCAGGTACCAGTCTCAGCACTTCGACCAGCTCTGGGGGTCCAGTCCCAGATGATTTTTCCAGCCCTATCCTCCAAAAAATCAAGGACAAATTCTTCAAATGAGACATTCACAAAGTCTTACTTTCAGATCCAACTGCTCCTCTCTTTCTGCAAGACAGCCTTCAAAAACTGGACCTTTCGACCCTTAGCAAAGATGTTTTTGAATTCCTGCTAGAGCTAACTGCTTTAGTGAATCAAATGTCTAAAGACTTCAAACTCCTTCCCAAGATCCAAAACACCATTGAAATCACAACGAGATTGGAGGCCTTAGCTTGGGATGAAGCGCATGCATCAGAAGCTATGGTCGAAAGATTAGAGACTGAACAACAGAAAAGGCAGGCAGAAATGAAGTCAAACCAAAAGAACATTGATGACAGGAAACGGAAAATTGAAGAGCTGCAGAACAAGATTTCTAAGGCTGAAAAACACAACCTTGAGCTGGGAGAGTTCGACGATACTGAAATGGCCAGAGAGCTGAAGCGCACCATAGACTTTCTTGACAAGGCCCAAATGCTTGAAAAAGAACTTTCAGCAGCCAAACTCGACAAAGCTCTATGTGAGAAACGCCTTCAGAATTACAAGGTCAACTTCCTCGAGTTGAAGTCGAAGCTCCCCTTCTGATTGTCATATGATTTCTTGTTTGTAGTTCCAATTTTTATTCATCATGTTTTATGGTCCTTTTAAGGCCCCATGTACAGACAATCTTAATGCCCTATGGCCTTCATCTAAATTCTTCTGTTTGTTACTAACTTTTTGACTTGCATAATTTTCTCTCAAACTTTGCTAACTGAGTAATTAAAGTATTCTGCCTCTCTTCTTGGAAATCATGAAAATAGCGCAGCTTTTAACATCTTAGTGTTCCAACGGCACAAGTTTCTATTCCATAAAGGAATATTAATAGCGCAGCCCTAGGGTCTATTCCCAAGGGTCATTTCATGTATTTCCATCGTTGATTGACCAATCCTTACAAAGCCTTGCCTCTATAAAACCCTCTTCCCTCTTGGGATATCTTGCACCTACTACAGCAAGCATGAGTACTTCTTCAAAGAAAGAAATGACCAAGAAGGTTGCTGGAGAGACAAAGAAAGTTGAGGCAATAACTACTGCCCTCAATAACACTTCAACTGGAGCCACATCTCGCGCCAAGAAGAGAGAACCCAAGATGAAGGTATCCAAGAAAGGACATTCCAAAACACAAAACTCTGATGATGAAGCTGACGAAGATTATGTTGCCTTCCTCAACTCTATTAATTGGAGAGACTATGAATAATCTTTCTCCTAGGTTTTATGTTATTGTACTTGTTTTCCTTCCTTTGTATGCCATTTTGGCCTCACATGGCCTATTTTGGCTTTTGTAATTTGAATAAAATTTACGTCTTAATATGAATTTCTTGTAAACTAGGCTTATATTTTTTCAAATATTTCCCATTCACCCTTAAGACTCTTAAATCACCCTCCATCTCTTGAATCTCATAAGCATTATTACTAAACGCCTTAATAATTTGAAAAGGACCTTCCCACTTAGGAGACCACTTCCCCAAAGTTCTGGTCTTTCAATCCATAGGTAAGATCACTTTCCACACTAGATCTCCAGTTGAAAAGGTTTTAATCTTGACCTTTTTGTTATAAGACTTCTCCACCCTTTTCTTTTGCCTTTTCAGCAACTCTAATGCATGGAGCCTCTCTTCATCTAGGTCTACTAATTCATCAAGCATCGTATTCCAATAAGACTCGGATGGAATCTCATGATGCCTTTGAATCCTTATTGATTGAAGATAAATTTCCACAGACAGAACTGCATCATGATCAAAGGTCAGTCGAAATGGGGTAGAATTAGTTGCCTCTTTAGGGGACGTTCGACATGCCCAAAGTATTTGGTCCAATGTCCTGTGCCAATTTCTTGGCTATTTTCCCACATGCTTTTTTATCAACCCAATAACTACTTTATTTGCTGCTTCGACTTGGCCATTAGCTTGAGCATAATAAGGTGTGGACGTTACAAGCTTGAATCCCATTTCCTTAGAAAACTCTTGCATTTTTCGACCGGTGAAAACTGATCCTTGGTCTATTGTAATTGTCTCTAGGATTCCAAATCTATAGATGATGTGCTTCTGGATAAATTCAATCACATCGTCTTGATCAACATTTGGTAATGGGATAGCTTCGACCCATTTGGTAAAATAATCAATACCCACCAAAATGTACTTATGATTTTTAGATGATGCTGGTCGAATTTCTCCAACCAAATCTAAAGCCCATCCTCTGAAAGGCCAAGGCTTCACTCTAGAGTGCAGCTCACTTGCAGGGACATGTTGAATGCCAGCGTGAACTTGACATTCCTGACAACCCTTAGCAAATTCAATACAATCTTTTAACATGGTAGGCCAATACATGCCTTGTCGAAACAACAACCATTTCATTTTATGGCCTACCTGATGTGCCCCACACGCCCCACTATGGACAGTTGAAAGGGCTAAGTATGCTTCTGCCTCACTAAGGCATTTAAGCAATACTCCCTCAGGAGTCTTTTTGAATAATTCATTACCCAACAAGACATAACTTAAAGCTTGATACTTGATTTTCCTTTCTGTCGAAGCTATTGGGTTTTTCAGGTAATCCATTATAGGTTTCCTCCAATCCTTGTCAGTTATACTATCAACTGCCAGAATTGCGAAATTGTATTCGTCAACATATCCAAGCTTAGTTTCTTCCAAATCTGATGGGGCTAATCCTACCGACACCACCCTTCCTCTGACTTTGACTTCGATTGCATCTTGTAATTTGTCTTTCGAAACTTTATACCCTGATGCAATCTGAGCCAAGTCATTAGCTACCTGGTTTTCCAACCTAGGGATGTGTCGAAAACTAACTGCGTCGAAATTTTTCAATAGTCGATTCACAACTACAAAGTACATAATCAAGTTTTCTTTTATGCACTTGTACTCTTTGGTCACTTGTTTTATGACCAGTTCTGAATCTCCAATAATTTCTACACGAGTTGCCCCCAATTCCAACAATACTTCAAGTCCAGCAATTAAAGCTTCATATTCAGCTTCGTTGTTAGAACAACGGTCCTCAATTTTATACTTAAGTGTTGTTGGAATTTTATTAGGAGAAATAACAAGTACTCCTATGTCTGTCTCATCTTTGTGGCTTGACCCGTCGAAATATAACTTCCAAGGTTCCACATCAAGATAGTTCAGGGGGGTCTCATTTGTAGAATGGTCAGCTATGAAGTCTGCCACTATTTGTCCTTTAACAGCTTTTAAAGGCTTATAAGTTAAAGAATATTCAGTTAATGCTAATGCCCATTTTCCAATTCGACTATGCAAAATAGGTTTGGACAACATATGTTTAATAACGTCATAACGAGAAGAAACATACACATCAACTGGTTTTATATAATGCTTCAATTTGGTACAAGAGTAATACAAACATAAACATAGTTTTTCAATCATGCTATATCTAGTTTCTGCATCATTTAAAACTCTACTAAGGTAATAAACGACTCTTTTGACGCCATCATCATCCTCTTGAGCTAACATACTCCCTAAAGTTCTATCTGACGCAGCTATGTATAATCTCATACACTTATTCCCACGAGGTGGTGAGAGAATAGGGGGTGACTCAGGTACTCCTTGATCTTTTCGAAGGCTTCCTACTGATCTTGCCCCCAGTCGAACCCATCCTTGCTAGCTCGAAGCAATGGTGAAAAGGCTTGCGTTTTCCCACCTAAGTTACATGTAAATCTCCTCAAGAAATTTATTTTGCCAAAGAGAGACTGCAATTCCTTCTTTGTTGATGGCGCTTTTGCTTCCATGATGGCTTTGGTTTTATTTTGGTTAATTTCGATCCCCTTCTTGTGGACCACAAAGCCTAAGAAATCCCCTGCATGCACACAAAAAGCACATTTGAGAGGATTCATTTTCAGACCATGCTTTCTCATTCTTTCAAAGGAATGTCGAAGATGGCTTATATGATCTTTTCCTGAAAAGGACTTAACAATAATATCATCAATATATATTTGCATAAAAGTCTCAATAAAATCATGAAAGATCGAATTCATTGCTCTCTGGTAAGTTGGCCCAGCATTTTTTAGACCAAAAGGCATTACTACCCATTCATAAGTTCCTAATGCCCCTGGAAATCGAAAAGCAGTTTTTGGGACATCTTCCTCAGCAATGAATATTTGGTTATAACCAGAATAACCATCCAACATGCTCAAATATTCATGTCCTGCAGCAGAATCAATCAGCATTTTGGCCACAGGCATAGAATATTCGTCTTTAGGGGTTGCAGAATTCAGATCTCTAAAATCTACACAAACCCTTAAAGAACAATTCTTTTTAATGACTGGTACAATATTAGCTAGCCATTCAACATGCCTAGCCGTACGGATGAACTTGCATCTAAGTGGCCTTTCGATTTCCTCTTTGATCTTGGAAAGGATTGTTGGGGCAACAAGCTCTCTCCTCAAACCAGGCATTTCATCATAGTCCCAAGCGAAGTAATCCTTGAATTCCTTCAATAGTTGGACTATTTCGAATTTGAGTAGTGAGTCGAGATTAACGCTAATATAAGTAGGCCTTTTTACTCCCCCTTCACCCAAGTCAATTTCTTCTAAAGGATCTTGCGCCAGCATTTTAATATTATCTGACAGTGGATCCTTTTCAAAACCTAGAGGCTCATTATCATAAACAGCATCCAGCCTTTTATCTTGGTCTTCAATTTGAGGCCCATCAGGTGGCTCAGTTTCAAAGTCCTTACCAGGGCCTACTTCACAAATTTGAGTTTTGGCTTCAACAGCCATGTGGTCGTGTGCAGCCTCTAAAGCCGCTTGTAACTTGGATTCGACCACATAGACCGAAATTCTTTGTAGTGCGTCGAACTCAGTCATTATTACTGAATTCACTTCCCCAGCCTGTGGGGTCAACCTCAGGCAGCCCATAGTAGGGGACATTTCCTTCTTCTCTTACGACCTCTCTGTCCCATCGAAACCCCTCCAGTGGGTGTAAGTGTAATGAGCAGAATGTGTGGTCATCTGGGGAGAGATCGAATTCTGCTGGAGTACAAGGCGCCATATGTGCCAAATTTTTGTCGAACTCAGAACCATCAACATGATTAACAGGTACCTTAAAGTAGCCTTGATCAGCTTCAATGTTTTATACTATTCCATCAGGCCTCCAGATTGTTATTCGTTGGTGCATTGATGAAGGCATTGCCCCAATGCCATGGATCCATTCCCTTCCTAGCAAAAGGTTGTAGTTAGCTTTGCTTTCGACCACCATGAACAAGGCGGGTCTTATCACTGTACCCACAGTCAAGTCAACCTGTAAGACACCTAGAGTGGTCCCAATCTTCCCTTCATAGTTAGAGAGGACCATGTTGTGGGGTTTAAGATCAGTGTCGAATTTACCAATTTTACTTAGCAGAAAATGTGGCATTAAATTGACAGTAGCCCCACAATCTACTAAGATATTGTTAACATCAACGTTATCTACTTTCCCTGTAATATACAGAGGTTTCAAGTGTCCCTTCATGGCATCAGTTGGCCACTCAAAGAAAGCATTATGTTCTTCGACACAGCCATTGTTCATTACATAATAGCACACAGGTTAGTGTGCTGCCATTTCTGCCTCAGCGTTGGCATCCAAATTCTCCACTTCAGTTACTCTGTCATACTCCCTTGGCATTACTGACACTACATTGACAATGATGTTCAAAGAAGCATCAGAGTCTGAATCAAAATTGTGGGTCGACGCTTCATCTTCAACTGTTTCGACCACAAATTTCTCAGGTTCCTTCTTGGAAGTAAACAACTTTTGACCCACCGGCAGCTGGTTTGTTGTTCTCATGCCAACGCCTTTGTTGCTAGCTGGCAGGACATTAGTGTTGGTCTCCGTAGAATCTTTAGCCTAAAATTCTCTTAGAGCTTTTCTCCGCCTCTGTTCTCTCCTCCACTGGGACCTAGACATGGGATTTTTTCCTTTGTAATTCTCAGACACATAAGCAGCTTTGTTGGAGGACTTGAATTCTTTCCTATACTCAATTGAAGAACCTATAGCCACATCAAAACTTTTCCATCCTTGCTTCCCTTTTCCTGCTGCTTCGACGGGTTTAACCCACCTCCCAGTTGGTACTTCACCGTTGGGTTTGAAAATAGCTTGCTTGGCCCTTGGAATTTGTGGCCTTGGGCCATATTGTCTCTGAGTAGCTTTCCTTGGGTCGAACCGCCCTGGATTTTGAGCAGCTCTCCTCTCACATCCAGATTTGGCCTCTTTCCCCGCTTGGAGGTCATGAGCAGCTTCTTTGTCGAAGATAGCACTGCATCGAGGACACAACATGACTTCAGAATTCTTCCCTTGGAACCTATGGAGAAAATCAATGATGGTCTCATCCTCTCTGGGATAAGCCAGTTTGTCGCAGTCCTCTTGTTCATCAATATCCATGGCCTGTCTGTCAGTAACTTCGACCATGTTCACGTTGACTTCATCTTTTAAACGCATCTTAGAAAAGTCAATATCAAGGCCTGCAGCAGCGTCGTCCATATGTCTAAAATGATCAGCAATCTCTCTGGTCACCATCTACAATTTTGGTTCTTCAACTTCAGCATGGGTCTCAACTGTAGTCTCAGTGTCGAACCTTTGAAATTTAGAAGAGGTACTAAAGTAATGTTCAGCAGCCATACATATCAAATGCTCAAGCTGATAGCCATCCATTTCTTCAGCCTCTCTAATTAACACAACTTCATTGGTAAGGTCCTCAGTAACCTCCACCACCGTGGCATTTCCACCCAGAGCTTCGTTGGTACTAACACTATCCGAACTACTGTCAGATAATTCAACCAGTTCGACCATGTTGACCTCCTCAGGCTCTGCATAGTTTGCTTCAGCTACTTCAAGGAGGTTGGTATCAATCTTCATCTGGGTCTTAGTCTTCTCCCCAAATTTGAGCCTTCCCTCATGAATAGCATTCTGCACCAAATCCCTAAAAAGAAAACATTGAGACGTCTTATGACCCAAGTAATTATGGTATTTACAAAAACCTCTCTTTTTTCTTTGCTCTAAAGGTGGTATTTTAGCACCAGGAGGCACTAATATTTGACCATCCTTAACTAACAAATAAAAAATTTCGTCACATTTAGTGATGTCGAAAGTGTATGTTTTCTTTGGGAACCTATCATTCTTTTCGGTTTCGACAGGGTTTTTTCCATTCGAAGGAACTAATAATTTACAAGAATAAGGAGGGCCCTTCTTAAGTTCAACAAGGTCTATCTCATTTTCGTCGAACCTAACGGACTCATCATACAGTTCTTCAATGCCCTCCTGGTATTCGACGTAAGCTATTTTCTTGTTCTTATTCACCCTAGCTTTCTCATCTTTGAGACGCTCTAGCTGTTGAACTCTGTCAGCCAACTAGGACATATCCCTCAGATACTGGGTGTCCAGTTTTTTCCTGATTGAGTAATCAAGGCCACCAACGGCTATTTCGAAAAGCTCATGCTCAGGCACTTGTGTGAAACATATAGCCTTGAGCAGTCGAAACCTATTTAAGTAATCGTCTATTGGCTCATTGAACTTTCATTTTACACTAGCCAATTCTTTCAAACTAATTTTTGTCTGACCCATGTAAAATTGCTCATGGAACAAATGTTCTAACTGGGTCCAATTACAAATCGAACCAGATGGTAACATAGTGAACCACGTGAATGCATTTTTAGTGAGGGAACTAGGGAAATACTTCACCCTTAAACTCTCATCATTTGCAATCTCACCAGCTTCGATCAGGTAGTGCGCCACATGTTCGACGGTAGATTCTGTAGTATCTCCTGAAAACTTAGTAAACTTTGGCACTTTGGTCCTTGGAGGCAATTCAGCTTAAAGTATATAGTCTACTATAGGCGAAGTGAAGTTTGGCCTAGAAAAACCCATATTCAGGCTATTTCGAGCCATTATTCTTTCGACCAAGGCTGCCAAATTGTTCTCTGCTGCTACATTGTTGCGTCGAACCTGATTCACCACACAATCAGCATCTTGATTTCTGTTCACTAGCACCATCCTTGGTTCCTCCTCTTCAAGTATTGGTATTTGATTTCTAGGAGGCTCCTCCCTAGGTGGTTCGACCAACCCTGGATTCACTTGTTAAGCATTCTCCCTTATCTCGACTCCCTGATTTTGGTGTTGAACAGGAGCTGGCACTCCCATGAACTCTGCTATTCGTGCCATCTGGGTTGTCATCATTTGATTGGTTTGAGTAGTATTCTGGATCAATGGCTGAAAAATTTCTCCCATCGTTTGAGACAAAGTATGTACCATTTGCATGTTGCTCTCATCCATCTGTTGCCTTAAATATGCTGCAGACTCATTTGTTAAGTTGGGCCCTTGAGCAGAATATCCCAAACCTATGGACTGGCTGTTTCGACCCATGTTAATTCCAGAACCTGATTCCTGCAAAGGGGAAGATATCACATTTTCTTAATATACTGGGGGTGCAGTACGCAGATTCTGCATCAATGCCGTTGGCATGCCATAGATTGGGTTCCTAGGCAAAGACTGTGAAAATCCTGGGGGAGGAAACTGCCTGTACTTCGAACCTCCTCCCGGCGGAGTCTAAGGATTTGTCACTGATGGGCCAATGTACTCCAAGACTGGCTGAGTTTAAGGCCTCACGTATGTCGCCCCTGGTCCCGCCATCGAAGACGCTGGCTCTGTCACCATGGCTAACACTATCGACCCTCCTGTTGAAGGAACTGGAGTTGGCGCCACAGTACTTCTTGGTAATTCTTGAGGATTGATGGTGCTGTTCTGAACACTTGAACTGTTTGGTTGAGTATTGGTCCCAGCAGAACTGGGATTTGGATTTCCTTGGCCAGATGCCATTCTCCTCACGTTTCTTCTCTTTGGTCTGTATTTGTTTGAGTTGGCTACCTTTCCACTTCTCAAGTGCATACGATAGTTTACCACAATCTCGACCAATGAAACAAAAATACTTAAGAAGGCAGTTATAAAACTTCCTTTTGGCGGTTATTTTAAAAGTTACAAACTTCCAAATCCACGTTTAGCACAGTCCCACTGGGCGTGCCAATTTGTTTACCTTGAAAATTGGTAAACAACCGCTGATCTTCTAAAACTATAAAATTCTAGTAACTTACAGGATCAATCAGATTGATCCTAGGACATGTGTTGTACGTGTATTCGGGATATTTCACAATTTGGTAAAGTATGCCTTTCGGCAATGCTTATAAAAAAAAAAAAAAGGTGTTAGAAATATAAAGGAAAGCGATAAAGATCAAAGAAACAACTGAGTCGAACAATGCATCAAAGAAAAGAAAAGGCTGAAATGTAAAAGGTTTGATAAAGAAAAACTGAAGTTAAATGCTGGAAAGAAATGCATAAAGATCTTAAAATGTAAAAAGGTAAATGCTTGAAAGTAAAGGCTTTTAATAAAAACTGCAGAGTAAAGACTTGGTAATGTAAACGACTTGAAAGGTAAAAGTTCGTGAAAAGAGATTTCAAAGTAAAGAATCTAAAACAGAAACTTCAAGTAAATTGCATTGCAATAAAGGATAATGGTGATTACAATCACGTACATTCTCACTTCACTGGTTTCTCGACACACTAGATACTTTGAGTGAATATAGAGTTACTTGTACAATTTGATTTTTTCACACTATTCTAACTCTAAGACTAACCTATTTATAATACTCTAATGTAACCACCCTTTGACGGTTTTATTCTTAGATTACGCCACTTGGCACTTTGCATGTCTTCACGATCTGGATCTTCGCCACCTGTCCTCTTTTCAAATTCAAATAGTGGAACTTCCCTCCACTATTCAGTTGTAACTGCAGCGCATTATCCATAGCCACTTCACTGTGTCGAATTGACTTCTTGGACTTAGTAACATTTGAAGTCCTAAAATCATTCTCTTCGACTCAGGCATTGTACAAACATGGTCGAAGGCCTTCTAGTCGAAGCCTTCTTTTTTTTTAGCTTTATTATTTTAAAGAATAACGTCTTTTAAAGCCAAATTGTCTGAAATCATGTAGCGTCGAAATTAGGAGCTAACAAATTGCTTTAATTGCTGGACTTGAAGTATTGTTGGAATTGGGGACAACTCATGTTGAAATAATGGGAGATTCAGAACTGGTCATAAAACAAGTGACCAAAGAGTACAAGTGCATAAAAGAAAACTTGATTATGTACTTTGTAGTTGTGAATCGACTGTTGAAAAATTTCGACGCAGTTAGTTTTCGACACATCCCTAGGTTGGAAAACCAGGTAGCTAATGACTTGGCTCAGATTGCATCAGGGTATAAAGTTTCAAAAGACAAATTACAAGATGCAATCGAAGTCGAAGTCAGAGGAAGGGTGGTATCGGTAGGATTAGCCCCATCAAATTTGGAAGAAACTAAGCTTGGATATGTTTACGAAGACAATTTCGCAATTCTGGCAGTTGATAGTATAACTGACAAGGATTTGAGGAAACCTATAATGGATTACCTGAAAAATCCAATAGCTTTGACAGAAAGGAAAATCAAGTATCAAGCTTTAAGTTATGTCTTGTTGGGTAATGAATTATTCAAAAAGACTCTTGAGGGAGTATTGCTTAAATGCCTCAGTGAGGCAGAAGCATACTTAGCCCTTTCAACTGTCCATAGTGGGGTGTGTGGGGCACATCAGGTAGGCCATAAAATGAAATGGTTGTTGTTTCGACAAGGCATGTATTGGCCTACCATGTTAAAAGATTGTATTGAATTTGCTAAGGGTTGTCAGGAATGTCAAGTTCACGCTGGCATTCAACATGTCCCTGCAAGTGAGCTGCACTCTAGAGTGAAGCCTTGGCCTTTCAGAGGATGGGCTTTAGATTTGGTTGGAGAAATTCGACCAGCATCATCTAAAAATCATAAGTACATTTTGGTGGGTATTGATTATTTTACCAAATGGGTCGAAGCTATCCCATTACCAAATGTTGATCAAGAAGATGTGATTGAATTTATCCAGAAGCACATCATCTATAGATTTGGAATCCTAGAGACAATTACAATAGACCAAGGATCAGTTTTCACCGGTCGAAAAATGCAAGAGTTTTCTAAGGAAATGGGATTCAAGCTTGTAACGTCCACACCTTATTATGCTCAAGCTAATGGCCAAGTCGAAGCAGCAAATAAAGTAGTTATTGGGTTGATAAAAAAGCATGTGGGAAAAAAGCCAAGAAATTGGCACAGGACATTGGACCAAATACTTTGGGCATGTCGAACGTCCCCTAAAGAGGCAACTAATACTACCCCATTTCGTCTGACCTTTGGTCATGATGCAGTTCTGCCTGTGGAAATTTATCTTCAATCAATAAGGATTCAAAGGCATCATGAGATTCCATCTGAGTCTTATTGGAATATGATGCTTGATGAATTAGTAGACCTAGATGAAGAGAGGCTCCATGCATTAGAGTTGCTGAAAAGGCAAAAGAAAAGGGTGGAGAAGTCTTATAACAAAAAGGTCAAGATTAAAACCTTTTCAACTGGAGATCTAGTGTGGAAAGTGATCTTACCTATGGATCGAAAGACCAGAACTTTGGGGAAGTGGTCTCCTAAGTGGGAAGGTCCTTTTCAAATTATTAAGGCGTTTAGTAATAATGCTTATGAGATTCAAGAGATGGAGGGTGATTTCAGAGTCTTAAGGGTGAATGGGAAATATTTGAAAAAAATATAAGCCTAGTTTACAAGAAATTCATATTAAGACGTAAATTTTATTCAAATTACAAAGCCAAAATAGGCCATGTAAGGCCAAAATGGCATATAAAGGAAAGAAGGAAAGAACTCAGCCAACTTTTCATCGGTGGGTTTTACATCAGCTAGGGGGCCACCTAAAGCATAGGGTTTATCAGATACAAGGAGAGGGATCATTACCTGAGATTCATAAATGCTCCTTGTTTCTTCAAGAAGAGGTTCCGGCATGAACTGTTGGTTCTTTACCACCTTTGGTCCAGGGATGTTTGAAAATGGCGGGAGAGTTTGCTCAAACGGAGTGGTTTTACCCTTTTGCTTTTTCGTTGCTTGGGGAACAGTTTGAGAAGACGCCATTGTTGGAAGTTGAAGAGAAAACGAGAGTGTGTTCTGAGTTTCTTGAGAGAGTTTAGAGAACAAGGAAAATAAGTTGCAGAAAAGTTTGAGAATGCAAAGAGTTTCAAGTTGGGGAAAAAAGGGTATTTATAGATGCTTGGAAGATGAGGGGACTGTGAATCCACCGTTAAAATGGATACGATAGTGGGACGCGTGTCCTCTTTGGAGATCGTTGGATGGTGGTGGTTGTGGTCAGACTGTAAATGATTAATCCCAAGAAAAGTAATGATGAAAACTGTTCGCAAATACGGCTGAAAAGACGTTTGGAGATTTGCCATCATGACATGACGTCATAAGCATGGTTGAAAGAAACTGAATAGTTTATAAATCGTGGGTTGGTCAGTTATGACCATGTCTCTCATAGTCGAATGATCAGGCGTCGCAACATTATTTTATCAAAAAATGACCTTCCTACCAATACTGGCGAAAGGGCATTTTTGGGGGGTAATTTGTTATCTCCTAATTTCGACGCTACATGATTTCAGACAATTTGGCTTTAAAATACGTTATTCTTTAAAATAATAAAGCCAAAAAAAAAGAAGGCTTCGACTAGAAGGCCTTCGACCATGTTTGTGCAATGCCTGAGTCGAAGAGAATGATTTTAGGACTTCAAATGTTACTAAGTGCAAGAAGTCAATTCGACACAGTGAAGTGGCTATGGATAATGCGCTGCAGTTACAACTAAATAGTGGAGGGAAGTTCCACTATTTGAATTTGAAAAGAGGACAGGTGGCGAAGATCCAGATCGTGAAGACATGCGAAATGCCAAGTGGCGTAATCTAAGAATAAAACCGTCAAAGGGTGGTTACATTAGAGTATTATAAATAGGTTAGTCTTGGAGTTAGAATAGTGTGAAAAAATCAAATTGTACAAGTAACTCTATATTAACTCAAAGTATCCAGTGTGTCGAGAAACCAGTGAAGTGAGAATGTACGTGATTGTAATCACCATTATCCTTTATTGCAATGCAATTTACTTTGAAGTTTCTGTTTTAGATTCTTTACTTTGAAATCTCTTTTCACAAACTTTTACCTTTCAAGTCGTTTACATTACCAAGTCTTTACTCTGCAGTTTTTATTAAAAGCCTTTACTTTCAAGCATTTACCTTTTTGCATTTTAATATCTTTATGCATTTCTTTCCAGCATTTAACTTCAGTTTTTCTTTATCAAACCTTTTACATTTCAGCCTTTTCTTTTCTTTGATGCATTATTCGACTCAGTTGTTTCTTTGATCTTTATCGCTTTCCTTTATATTTCAAACACCTCTTTTTTATTTATAAGCATTGTCGAAAGGCATACTTTACCAAATTGTGAAATATCCCGAATACACGTACAACACATGTCCTAGGATCAATCTGATCGATCCTGTAAGTTACTAGAATTTTATAGTTTTAGAAGATCAGCGGTTGTTTACCAATTTTCAAGGTAAACAACAAGTAAATTCATTTTTGTTTTATTTCAAGAATCGTTAATCATGTTAAAACGTCATTCTGTAAAGCTAAAACAAATGAGAATTACAAACAAAAGCACAAGGGCTCAAATCTTATTGATAGGATTGAAATCAGCCAAACGCGTGATTCCAAAGAGTATATACAAAGTTAGAAAATGGTAATTTACGGGGGAAAGGGCTACGTTGAAACATAACGACCGCTATCCTTCTACCAACTTTGAATTCAGGATATCCTGAGCTTCTGTCGAAGATGACCTTGACTGGAGTTTTACTCGGATGGCGTAACCGCTGCTAAGAGATTTGCCCCTGTTGAACATAGTTACTTGCCATTATCCCTAACTTTTTCCTGGATTGTACTTTTGAGATTTCCAATCCATCGGGATGATTTTTTATTATGTCTCTAATTTTTGCCTGGACCGCCCTTTCGGGTTTTCAATCCACCGAGACGTTTTTTTTTAGTTTAGGCGAAGTATTTCTTGACTACATCAACATTCGTGGGGTAGGCAAATTCTTCTCCATCCATGGTTACAAGTCTTAAGGCATCACCTGAGAAAGCTTTCATGACCACATAGGGACCATCATAATTCGGAGTCCATTTTCCCCGAGAGTCAGTAAGAAAAGATTGTATCTTTTTGAGTACAAGGTCTCCTTTTCTGAAGACGCGAGGTCGGCCTTTTTGTCGAATGCCTTCTTCATTCTCTACTGATACAACTGACCATGGCATAGAGCCGTTATTCGCTTCTCTTCGATCAAATTCAGTTCGTCGTGTCGGCTTTGACACCATTCAGCTTCTGTAAGCTTAGCTTCCATCAATACCCTGATTGATAGGATCTCTACTTCGATGGGAAGGACTGCTTCCATGCCATACACTAGCGAGAAAGGGGTTGCCCCTGTTGAAGTGTGGACAGATGTATGATAACCATGAAGAGCAAAGGGTAGCATCTCGAGCCAATCTTTGTAGGTTACAGCCATCTTCTGAACAATCTTCTTGATGTTCTTGTTAGCCACTTCTACCGTTCCATTCATCTTGGGTCGGTAGGGAGATGAGTTATGGTGTTCGATCTTGAACTCAGCGCACAACTCTTTCATCATCTTATTGTTCAAGTTAGATCCATTATCGGTAATGATCTAGCTAGGAACACCATAACGACAGATGAGATTGTTTTTGATAAATCGGACCACCACTTGTCGGGTTACATTGGCGTATGACGCTGCTTCGACCCAATTGGTGAAATAATCAATGGCTACCAGGATGAACTGATGTCCGTTCAAAGCCTTAGGTTCAATCATGCCAATTATGTCGATTCCCCATATGGAAAAAGGCCATGGGGAAGAAAGAACTTTGAGATGCGATGGCGGTACATGGACTTTGTCGGAGTATATCTGACACTTATGACACCTCCTCATGTACTTGTAGCAGTCGGATTCCATGGTCAACCAATAGTACCCTGCTCTTAGAACTTTTCTCGCCATTGTGTGTCCGTTGGCATGAGTGCCAAAGGATCCTTCGTGAATTTCTTTCATCAACAAGTTTGCTTCTGGTCTATCTACACATCGGAGCAAGACCATGTCAAAATTTCTCTTATAGAGGGTATCGCCACTCAGAAAGAAGCTGCCTGCTAGCCTTCTGAGGGTTTTTATGTCCTTCCTTAGTGCCCCAGGTGGGTACTCTTGTTTCTGAAGGAAGCATTTGATATCGTAATACCAAGGTTTGTCGTCTATGACTGCTTCAATCGCGAAGATGTAAGAGGACCGTTCAAGGCGCATTATGTCAATCTTAGGTAGGTTGTTCCATTGACCCACGCTAATCATGGAAGAGATAGTGGCTAATGCATCAGCCATGTGATTCTCATCACGAGGGATGTGATGAAACTCGATTCTGTTGAAGGTAACAACCTTCTTGCATAATCTTTGTAAGGAATCAGCCCAGACTGGTATGTGTTCCAATCTCCTTTGATATGATTGATAACCAGGGCTGAGTCGCCATATACATTCAAGTTTTTGATCCTCATGTCGATCGCTTCCTCGAGACCCATGATACAAGCTTCATATTCGGCCTCGTTGTTTGTACACTTGAATGTAAGCCTGGCAGTGAAAGGAATGTGGGTACCCTGAGGGGTAACAATGATTGCCCCAATTTCATTCCCATAATGATTAACTGCTCTGTAAAAAATAAGTCCCCATTGGGAACCTGGCTCTGGCCCTTCACTGGGTAGCAGTTCATCGTAATCTTTCATTTTTAGATACATGACATCTTCATCTGGAAAGTCAAACCCGATTGATTCCTGATCGTCAATCGGTTAATGAGCCAAATAATTGGCTAAAATACTCCCCTTAATGGCTTTTTGAGCATGGTACTCTATGTCATATTCTGATAACAACATCTGCCAACGGGCAATCCTTCCCGTGAGAGCAGGTTTTTCGAATACATACTTGATTGGATCCATTTCGGAGACCAACCAAGTAGTGTGACGAATCAGGTATTGGCGAAGACGTTTGGCTTCCCAAGCCATAGCGTAGTAACTTTTCTCAAGCATAGTGTACCGAGTCTCGCAGTCGGTGAATTTCTTGCTCAGATAGTAAACGAAAGACTCTTTCCGTTTGGTTTCGTCTTGTTGGCCAAGTACACAGCCCATGGAGTCTTCCAAGACTGTGAGGTATATGATTAGTGGTCTTCCTTCCACTGGAGGTGATAGAATAGGCAGATTCAACAAGTATTCCTTAATACTGTCGAAGGCGGTTTGGCAGTCCTCTGACCAAACGCAGTCCTGGTTCTTTTTGAGTAATTTGAAGATCGGCGCACACGTCGCGGTCATAAGGAATATGAATCTGGAGATGTAGCTCAAACGTCCCAGGAATCCTCTGACTTGTTTTTCAGTTTTAGGAGAAGGCATTTCTTGAATGGCCTTGACCTTGTCAGGATCAACTTCAATCCCTTTCTGGCTGACAATGAACCCTAAGAGTTTCCCTGAACGGACACCGAAGGTGCATTTGTTGGGATTCAAGCGGAGTTTGTACTTTCTCAAACACTTGAATAGTTTTGACAGTTGGGTCACATGTTCCTCCTCTGTTTTAGATTTGGCAATCATGTCATCGACATATACCTCGATTTACTTGTGTATCATGTCATGAAACAGAGTAGTCACGGCCCTTTGATAGGTTGCCCGGCGTTCTTCAGACCGAACGGCATTACCTTGTAACAAAAGGTACCCCATGGGGTAATGAACGAAGTTTTCTCCATGTCTTTCGGCGCCATTTTGATCTGGTTATAGCCCGAGAATCCATCCATGAAGGAGAAAATTTTGAACTTTGTTGTACTGTCTACCAGCATGTCAATGTGTGGTAAAGGAAAGTCGTCCTTTGGACTAGCCTTATTCAAATCTCTATAGTCTACACACATTCTGACATTTCCATCCTTTTTCGGAACGGGTACGATGTTGGCTAACCACTGAGGATATTCAGACGTGGCGAGGAAACCTGCGTCAATCTGCTTTTGTACTTCCTCTTTGATCTTGATGGCCATGTCCGGATGAGTTCGTCTCAACCTTTGTTTTATTGGCGAACATTCCGATCTTAACAATAAATGATGTTCCACGATGCTGGTGTCCAACCCTGGCAGGTCCTGGTATGACCAAGAGAATACATCGGGGAACTCTCTGAGATGCTTTGTTAAACTCTCTTTGGCAGTTGGACTGAGCAGCGCCCCAACCCTGATTTCTTTTCTCTCTTTTTCGGAACCCACGTTGATCGTTTCCAATGGCTCTTTGTGAGGTTCAATGGACCTTTCCTCTTGTCTGAGTAGTCGGGAGATCTCCTCTGGAATTTCGTTGTCGTCTTCTTCTTCAGCCCCAAATACCGGGAATTCAAAGTTGGGAGAAGGCATCGGATCGTATGTTTCAACGGGGTTTAAAACAAGCAATCTGCATGACGTGATGATTTGTGTTTAGAACAGATAGAGAGAATGCTAGTATGTGCAGTGTATTTCTTTTACTGCTTGTTTTTATTATTGAGTTTTCTAGGATTACCATTTTCTGAAAAAAAAAGCGAAAAGAGAAAACAACAATTAATGCGGAAATTACAGAACGACGTTATTTTATTAATGAACAAGTCGATTCTTGAAACTACAGCCCTATAAAACAAAACTCTGTCGCTTTGGGCGAAGCGAAGAGGGAAATTTATAGAAAGTGAGCCCTATCAAAACATCTGTTTCACCTGGGCAGGGTGAAAGGTTAAAGATGGCAATTACTTTGACTTATGAACAATCTTCGGAACATCGACAGCAACCCATTGGCGGCGAACTCCTCGGTGAATCACAAAGTCTGGTACCTTCCTTGATTTGTCTTCAGAAATAACGCTGATTTCTGGTGGAGCAGGATCATTGGAATCTGTCTCCCAGGCAGAGTTGTCGTAGGAGGATTCCTCTGTTGCATTTTGCAGAGTATTTGTGCTCTCAGGTATATCTCCCCATCCAGTTGGCCGGATGTCTTCGAGCCTGATACGAGAGCTTTCAGGAGCAGTGTACTTAACCATATAGTCGTACTTTCTATTCGGTTGTCCCAAGGTGTCCCACACTTCTTTGGAACCGGAGAAGTCATCCTTCTCGATGACGTTGACCTCAGGAAAAGCATAGTTAATGAATTCTAGTCCTGGAAACGTTGCGAATTCATCGTCATGTTGAGTAGTTTCTGAATGACCTGAGGGTTGATCCCATGACATGGTGGGGACGCAGGTGTTCTGTTCAATGATGCTCAGCTGATTTTCATTATTCGGCTGACTTCCTTGCCCCAAGTCTCCTGGGTAAGGCTGCCACATTGGCAGACCATCCATCGGGCCATAGTAGTTGTGATCAAAGTTGTCCTTTATCAGAGTGTATTCCTCTAATGAGTTTGGCGGAGCGCGGCATCCTTCTGGATCACAATCTCCGTATATCATTTCGACATCTGACCGGGGTATAAATCTCGGGCTCTGTGTAGGAACGCAAAAGGGCGTAGGCACCTCCTCCTGAGACATATAACCGTCCTCATTGAGATAGGACTTCCATTCCTCATCTGTGTCAGAGGGATCCTCCTCATTGATAGTGTTTACTTCTTGAGTCACCGGTTGAAGGAAACCTCCACTGTGAAAGAAGTTTCGAATGGGATGAAGACTTTCATCGTTGGCAGCTGTCTGGGTACAGGTTACAGAAAAACTAAGACCCTTCTTTGTTTTATTGTCGATAGGAATGACAAGCTGTCCCCATCCTGTTGTATTGGCACCTTCGAACGCTTTGATAGCGTCTTTGTATGAGGAAATCAAAGTTCCCCCTTTGGATTGATCGCCACTGTGTAGCGACAGCGTTTGGAACTGGGTTCCGATTATCCCCTCCGGTTCCACATAAGTGGATGACGATAAATTGCTTACGAGTAAGGCCTGTTCCCTATAGACTGTAACGAGTTGACCGTTCTGGACGAACTTTAGCTTTTGGTGAAGGGTCGAGGTGACTGCCCCAGCCTGATGTATCCAAGGTCTTCCTAATAAACAACTGTACGTTGCCCGGATGTCCATGACCTGGAAGTGACTTGGAAAGTGTGAGGACCGATAGTTATGGGAAGGTCGACTTCGCCGATAACCGTTTTTCTGGATCCGTCAAATGCTTTGACGACAACCTCGCTGATTCTCATCGAAGGGCCTTTGAATGATAATTGCATCAAAGTGAATTTCGGCATAACATTCAGGGCTGACCCTGTGTCTACCAGTACGCTGGCCAAAGCATCATCCTGGTAGTTGACTGTAATATTGAGCGCCATGTTATGACGGCGACCTTCTTCGGGTAATTCCTCATCACTAAATCCCAAATTATTGCAGGAAGTGATGTTAGAGACAATGCTATCGAACTGTCTGATTTTTACTTCCTGTTCCACAAAGGCTTGCTCTAAGACTTTCTGTAGAGCCTCCCAGTGCGCTTCTGAACTGAGTAACAGTGATAATACCGAGATCTTTGAAGGAGTCTGTAACAGCTGATCAACAATGTTGTATTCACTCATTTGGATGAGCTTCAGCATCTCATCATTTTTTTTCGAAAGGTCGGAATTACTGGATTGACCGACTGGTGGATCGGGAAGTTCTGTCTGAAGTTCCTTTTCTTTGTTGGATTCTCCAACCCCTCTGTTGAAAATTCTACCACTCCGCGTTACACGACTGATGTCCGCAATATTCACGATGGAGGGTAATGGAATCTCCTTTCCATTTTCAACTATTATCGCACCGTATTTGTAAGGGATAGCCTTAGTTGATTCATACGGTAGTGGTCCCGGCAGATAAATGACTATGGGAACCCTCTGGTTTTTCTGACCATCGTAAGTAATCTCGATCCGTTCTTGGTTAGGAACTCTTGATTCGTCAAGTAGAGGGATGATGGCAAAAACATCTCTGGTCCTCTGATGATCAAAGACTATGACAACGTCCTCGATTTAATCGGCAAGGTAGTACGGCGTCCAGTTGATTGGTCCGAAACCCAGATATGGACGAATCTCTCCATGATCCACCTGACCCTGAAGAGCTGCTCGCACAAGGTAGCATCCTTGGTTACTTTCCGAACAGACTCTACAACGTTCATAGTTGTGTGGTGGCACCTGGCCACGCCCGCTTTGAATACAATGTAACCTCACTAGGTTAGTTTCTACAGATCGGACATCCTGATTTTGATGTCGAGTAGGGTTTCTGTTATTGATACTAATCTGCTGAGTGTCTTCATCCATATAGATGGGAAGCCACCAATGACTTAACAAGTGCTGAAGTGCTTCCTGGACAAAGGCACAACCTTGATCGTTTTTGCAACCCGCTTTACAGCTTTGATAGCCATGTGATATCAGGAACCCGAATCAGACCTGCTCAGCATGTAACTCTACCAGGTTAATATTCATTAAGCGAATGTCAAAGATCTGAACCATGTTGATCTGATAGTGATTCCTATCATGGTAGTCTTGGATCCATCCAAGATCCATCTAACGCTGGAGGGCCTCTTGTATGAAAGAGCATCCCTGTTTGTTTACCGAGCAAGTCAGACAGGAACTGTAATCGTTCCGCGGCAGATTATGATACTGGCTTTTCCTTGAGTGCATTGCCACTAAGTTTACATTCATTGCACGGATGTCGTGGTTTTGAATGACGTTGGAATTTTTATAGACCATGTTAACTCCACAAACTCGGTGCTCTTGGATCCATCCGAGATCCATCTGTTCCTGTAGAGCTGTTTGCACCACAGAACATCCTTGATTTCTTTTAGAGCAGACATCACATTGATGATAATTATGAGGTGGCACATGGCCATATCCACTTTGTCTACAATGCATCTTGACCAAATTGGTCCTTAACAAGAGTACATCGTGAATTTGATAGACATTGTTAGACTCTCCCTCTATCAGGTTGACTACAGCTTTCTCATGTTGAGGCAGTGAGTTCGTGAGAACATTGGGATTCGTATCTTTGAAAGATAAGAGCCCGCTCCTAACAAGCTTTTACACGTCGGATTTGGAATTAAGACAATTCTCTATGTTATGCCCTGGTCCTCCTTGATGATAAGGGAATGTCTGATCCACCTTAAACCAAAAAGGCAGATTTTCTGGTACTGTAAGAGGGGACTTAGTCTGGATGTGCCCCTTGGCTAGTAGTAACGGAAATAGTTCTGCGTACGATATGGGTATAGGATCAAATCCTTGTGGCCGCGTTGTACGGTTGTTGTTGTATTGAGGACGAGCCTGTTGGCTAGGTTGGCTCTATGCAACCTGAGGCTGATACATAGGACTAGGTGCGGGGTTGATAGCAGGAGTTATAGCTGCTACTGGTTGATAACATCGCCTTTGCTTTTCGAGAGAGATATTCCCAATATCTTGCTTTTTTTCTTAGGGAGAGCACTACCGTATCATTTTGTACTACTTGATGATCCAGCGTCTTTTACCAAACGTCCTTCTCGGACGGCTTCCTCAAGACGAACTCCCATGCCGACCCTTTCGGTGAAATCACTGGGCGCACTGGCAACCATTTTTTCATAGTAAAATGAGCTTAAGGTCTTTAAGAAGATCTTTGTCATCTCTTTTTTCTCAAGAGGTGGACAAATTTGGGCGGCGATCTCACGCCATCTCTGAGTGTACTCCTTAAAGGTTTCCTTGTCCTTTTATGACATTGATCTGAGCTGATCTCTGTCCAGTGCCATGTCCAAATTGTATTTGTATTTCTGGACGAAGGCAGTGCCAAGATCTCTGAATGTGCTGATCGTAGCGCGATTTAAGCCCATGTACCATTTTAATGCGGCACCGATTAAACTATCCTGAAAATAGTGAATTAGTAAATCCTGATTCTCTATCTGAACTGACATTTTCCGAGTGTACATCACCAATTTGCTCTGAGGGCAAGAGTTACCCTTGTATTTTTCAAAGTCGGGCACTTGAAACTTGTGCAGAACTTTCACATTGGGGACCAAGCAGAGGTCCGCGGCGTCCTTTCCAAATAAATCCTGACCGCGAATGGCTTGCAGTTCCTTCAGTATTTCTAGGAACTGCTCCTGGAATTCATCCATTCTGTCAAACATAATTTCCTTTCTACCAGAAAGTATCTGTGGAATATGTCCTTCCAGGACAGTGTGCACCACAGGGAGTGGTACCGTGACTACGACACTGAATCTTGGCGTTTCCCAAAGTTTGTAACCTTCAGGATTCCTCAATATGCCTCTGGCATCCTCGCTTTCCTGAAGTTTGTAACCTTCAGGCCTAGCGGCTTCTGTTATGATTCCCTGATCTTCAGTGATCGGCAGAACATATCCTTCCGGGATATAGTTAACAGGCATGCCCCAAGGAAGATCTTTCGGCATTTGATACCTAGGATCATACTTCTCCACTATGGGCGTTGAGGTGATCTCTAAGATCACGGTTCTTTGTTGTTGAGCTTCTGCCATGGCTTGCATGTCGTTACGAAGCTTTCTCATATCCTCTCTTAGAGCGTCGATCTCTTCTTTCAACTCTCTGTTCTCTTCCTCAAGATCATCCATCTTTTTCTGACGATTGGCCCGAGTATTGTATGAATGAGACAGTTTGACTCTAGAACCGAGACACAAACGTGAGATTCGTAGGTAAGAAGAATACGTTACGTGAGAATGATGAATGCAATGATTACATTAGTTGTTTTTGGGTTTAATCAAAATAAACTTCGACAATTAGATTGCAAATATTAAACAGTGGGGAAACCCCGTTTTATTGAATTCAAAGGATTACGGAAACGGAAATACAGTAGATTACAAGGTGCGGAAACAGAAACCTAAGCTAATGGGTCCCGAGTCCTCTCTAAGGAGAACTCGGGTGCTGATTCTGGTACTTTCCTTTTCTTGGACTGGGGCTCTCGAGCCGTTGTCGCGTTGTCATTCCTTTGCCACGTGAAAGAAGCGAGCAAATTCCTTTGGTCATCCTGATTCTCTACAGCATGTTGCTCCAAAATATCAATCAGAGCATCCTTATCTTTCAGTAGTTGCTGTATTGTGATACATTCCACATTGAGAGTGCGGTACTTGTTCTTCCAAGATCTCCTCTCGCATTGAACTTTGCTGAGAGTAACCTGGAGGTTTTCCATTTCAGTCATGACGTACATGACAGATTCCCTTGGTGAAAGAACTCCGTGACGAGGATAAGGCATCTTTAGCTTGAGAGCTCTAGTTTGTACCCAGTGGAGATAAGGCTCCACCGAGACACAGTCCGGTTTTCCTAGAGACTCTCTTCCTTTCCTATGAACGTGTTTCCAGGCATGCACTATTTCTGTCTTTAGTGCCCTGTCATTTTCTCCTTCCTTGAAGAAAAGACCTTCCAGATGAGCATTACGCGAGACATGCCTCATCGGGTATCCAAATTGACGACGAACAAGAACTGGATGGTAATTGATTCCTCCCTTAGTTCCTATGAGGGGTACGTTGGGGAAGTTTCCATAACGGTCAATGATCCTGATTCCCTCATAAATCCTATTGCACCAATCAATGTCAGAGTTGGCAAGAGACGTGACTTTCTGTGACCAGCGTAAGGCACTCTTGTGATCCCAAAAAGCAGCAGACTTAGGCAAATGGGAGATAAACCATTTATATAGCAGGGGTACACAGCATGTGATCTCCCCTCCGCTGTACAAATTCCCTAAGTGTACAGAATGATACGCGTCTGCGAGCAAAGTCGGTACAGGGTTTCCAATGATAGAAACCTTAATGGCGTTGATATCGACGAAGTTATTAATGTTGGGTAACAGAAATAACCCGTAGGTGAGTAAAACAAAGATGCTTTCAAAAGCAGTCACGTTCCTTATACTAGCGAAGTACATGGCCTTCTTTGTCAGAAACTGGGCTGGCAAACCTTGTATGCCACCCTTAGTGGTCAAGTGAGCCCTGACCTCTGACTCGTCCAAATAGATCGCCCTTGCAATGCTTTGGTCTTTTGGAATTTCTTCCAGTCCAGAAAAAGGAGCTCAATCAGTGATGTGTAAATCAATCAAATGAGAATATTCCTCCAGCGTTGGTGCGAGCTGATAATCCAGGAATGTAAAACAGTGATAAACCGGATCGTAAAACTGAATGAGTGCCTCCAGGATTCCCTCAATTACATAGACCCTTAATAGAGGTAGCAGACCTCCGTACTTGGCTCTGAAAGCCTCATGGTTTGTGATCATTCTCGCCAAACCTCTCAAATCCTCTAGTTTTGGAACCTTGAAAGTATACTTATGAGTTCTCCTTCTACCGAAATCCATGAGCGCAATCTTTTTCTCGGACATTTGCAATCATTGTCTTAGTTTAGTTTGAAAAAGAGAGACTAGAAGAGAAAATGTTTCTTTGTTTTTAATGTTTTTTAAATGAATGCATGAATGCAGCACACAAAAACATAGAAAAAACATGCGGTCAAAGGGTCGGTGTCATGGAGTCAAGGCTCTACCCATCCCAAAGGTTTATACTAATGATTTTTGTACCTGTCTCTCAACATCATAAATTCTTGTCGAGAAAACACTAGCGGGCCGGGAACCGTGCTAGGTGGCATTTTTCGAAGAATCCTCAGAAGAGGGTGGTATCGCGTGACAACTATTTCTGATAGCTTCCGCACCACTAAAAGGGGTTTTTCCTAGGTGTATACTCAATATTTCCACATGCGGCATCACACGCATTCCCATTAGCAGAAAAATAAACACATATATCAATTAGGAAAAGCAGTATATATATTTGTCCTAATGTCCTAGACTTTTAAAAGCTATGAGTCATATGTTCCTGACAGGAAATGGCTCCCCGGCGGAGTCGCCATTCTGTGGTGTCTCCCCAATTTAAAGGTTTTTTACCTAAGATCCTAGTGAAGTCAACAAAAGTCTCATACCCAGTGAAGTCCCCAGTGAAGGATTTGTCCAAGGTTTTCGTCTTAAATTTTAAGAAAGTCAGCAGGGCTCCACGGTGGGCGCCACTTTTCTGTAGCGAGCGATTTTGGACGTGGTTCTTAAGCACTGTCGCTCTTTGGGGTTTACTACAGGTCGATTCATTTTTTATCCTATTGAAGCTGATAAAGGAAGGGAAATAGATGTCTCCAATTAACCCTGCTTGCATACTGAGTTTAAATAGTGGTCTGTTAGTTTACGGATGATATATGGAAGTGGGGTCTCTTTCTTCTTATTTGGTTAAGGCTGAAATGACGGGACTATGCTATTGGTAGGATGTTAGGACTGATGATTTTTTATTGATGTATGAAGGTATGGGATTTTGGGTTTTTTTATTAGTGTGCTCGCTAATATTTTTCTTTCAATCTTATGCCTACGTATTCCCATTTTCCGAAACAGGGAAATCAGAGCGATTGTAGTTCCTCCTATTCTATGGGAGGAAATGGTGTTTTGGTGTCTTGTTCAAAGCCTAAGACGTGAAGCTAAAGGTAGTTTGTATCTTGTTCAAAGCCCAAGATATGAAGTTGAAGGTAGTTTGTATCTTGTTCAAAGCCCAAGATGTGAAGCTAAAGCTGGTTGGTATCTTGTTCAAAGCCCAAGATATGAAGCTGAATGGGGTTGAATTTAGAGAGAATTTGTCATCTCTAAAGGGGTCTGTTTGTCACAACTGTTGGGTGACGGATTATAAAGGAGGATTACTTTAACTGGGATATGTGAATCCAGCAATGCCATAATTTCCTTTATAGGGGATTTCCAACCTGAAGGAGAAGACTTTAACTCAGTGTAGAGCAATGTCATCTTTCCTTAGGAATTTCTCATGCTAAAAGGGGGACAGTGGCATGGATGTAAATAATCCATAGGCTTGCCGCTTACAGCGATTAGATGAAGGGAGAGGAGTTGGTGATGTTTGCATACTGTGAACGAGGCACAGCTTTGATGCTAAAAGGTTGATTGGCTCAACCGGGGTTTTCTTATACAAAGCCTAAGAGGAGGCTATTGGCCCAACAAGAGGGTGTTTTTATGTGTCTCGTACGAAGCCTGAGAGAGAGGCTAAAAGGGTTTGACTCAACGAGAGAGTCTTTTTGTGTGTCTTATACGAAGCCCAAGACGGAAGCTAAAAGTTGTTTGACTCAACAAGAGAGTCTTTTTGTATCTCGTACAAAGCCCGAGGTGGAGGCTAAAAGGCTTTGACTCAATAAGAGAGCCTTTTATACTCAACATGAGAGTGATTTCGTGTTTCGTATGAAGCCCGAGACAGAGGCTAAAGGTGATCGACCCAACAAGAGAGTCTTTTTGTATCTCGTATAAAGCCCGAGATGGAGGCTAAAAGGTTTGAATCAACAAGAGAGTATGAAAAGGTTAGCTCCATTGGGGAGGGTCATTGTACAAAGCCCAAGAGGAGGCTAGGGTGCTGTTTCAGTTGAGTGATAGGTCCAGTATGTTGGTTCAAAGAGAAAATCAGTTTTTATATGAGTAATGTTGCACTCATGGATTTGATCTGAGGATTGGGATTATTTCCTGTTCTTTCGGGAAATCCGAAGGGTACTGAGACTGTCCGAGTCTGCGGGTTTTATCTTTTGTACTATACTTAAGAAACAGTAGTAGTAGGATCTAGACTCTGTGAAAGACTGTTCTATTAAGATGACTAATTTCTGTTCCTATACCTCTAGGAGGTCGTCAGGACAATTTGTACGAAGCCCAAGAGGAGGCTGGAAACTTTTAAGAAGCTGAGGGACAATTTGTACGAAGCCCAAGAGGAGGCTATCTTCCCGGAGGAAGAATCATTATACGAAGCCTAAGAGGAGGATGTGAATACTTCTAAGAAGCTGACAGGTCCTTGTACAACACCCAAGAGGAGGCGGAGATGCTTTTAGGAAGCCTTTGGGTCCTTGGACTAAGCCCAAGAGGAGGCTGATGAACAGTTCCAGAAGGGGTTTCACATGGAACAATGGCCTTCTGTATATGAACTGTTCAAAGGGAGAGATTCCTTAGATCTAGTTATCTAATGTTGATGCAAGGTTCTGTCTAGTTTTAGACGTATTTGCCGGGGAAACTCTAAATATCTATACTATTATTACACAATCAATATGAGTTTATGAAAGAAGACTTACAGTGAAACAGCCCCATAGTACAATTATATACATATGAAAGCAGTAAATGAAAGCGGGTAAACACTTACTCGGTTGTAGAGCTTCCATGCTGTTTTGTTAGTTTGTTCAACAAAGAAAACTTTGATAACAATATTATATTCAAAATCAAAGGAGAAAGTGCTTTGAAAAAGAAAGATTGGGGCTTACAGCTCAAGGAGAGGCCTAAGGTTTTGTCAGTGATTGCACTGTTGTTTTGTACAGAGACTTATACAAGTGACTAAGGCCTAAAAGGTTTTCTGTACAAGGGATGGGTCTTACACTCTCTCAAGAGGTCCAAAGATTTATTTTAAAGAATGGGGCTTATAACACGAGGGTAGGCCCAAATGATTTTTTGTTTGAAATGGCGATCGCCCCGAGATTTTGAAAACGCAGTGGGTCTTATACAATGACTGAGGCCCAAAAATAATTTGGTTTTCAAATGGGTTGGGTCTTACACTATAATAGAGGCCCAAAAGTTTTGAATGAGTCTTATACCTCGAGGAGAGGCCCAGATGGTTTGTTTTAAAACGGGCGACGATCGCACCGAACTTTTGAAATACAACGGGACTTATACAATAAGTGAGGCCCAAGATAGGTTTGTATTTACAAAGGAATGGGTCTTACACTCTATTAGAGGCCCAAGAGTGTTTGAAAATGATTTGTGAGGGTCAAAATCAAAGAAACCCTAATTTGTTTTCTTTTAAAAGTAAATATTTAAAGAAAATCAATAAAAAATACCAAATGAATTTGAATAAATCCCTTGTGATTTTTGTTTAAGGTTTGAAAATGAGGGATTAATCACAAGAGATACTAATTATATTAAATAAATAATATAAATCTAATTTTTTTGTGGAATAAAACATTTCAACATTTTTTTGATTTTTTTCAAAAAGAACCAATAAAAAATAATTAAAATTGAAGGAGTTATTAATTTTCCAATTAATTAATAAAACATAAAAATATTGGAAAATAGCAAAAATGTGAAAAAACACAAAATGGCATGGGTGGGGTTTGAACCTACGACCTCAAGGTTATAGGGCGTGCGCCTTACCACTGGGGTGGTGATACATCCATTGTTTGAAGTGAAAACACAAATATACAAGGCTTGCCTTGTTTTCTAGGTTTGGTCAAGGCAAGGCAAGGAAAGTTTTGCCAAGAAACGGGAAGGTCCATAACTTTCTCATTTCTCCATGGTTGGGGATAAAATTTATATGCATCTGGCCTAGAATTTCACAAGGAATCCAATGGTTGTGGTATTTTTTTCAGATCACACTCCTTCTTCAAAATCCGATAGGGGTTTTGAAAAAGGCCTATAATTGCATTTTCTATGCTACACTTTGATACAGGCATGAATTACATGATCAATTGGTTCAAACACAACATATATAACATGTATGAGGTGTGCATAATCAGTGGACTTCAAAGCAATGCATATTTTGGAGGATTCAAGTCATGATGCTTACCTCTCTTTTGAGCTTTTGGAGATTTTGTGCAATCTGCCAAGCCACTTATTCCAGAAATGATTTGATGCTTTAGACACACTCAATTGATCCCTTAGAAGCTTTTAGGATGATTGGAATCAGCTGGAACCTGCAAAAACACAAACTGGCCCTTTCTTGCAAAAGGGGTTAAAATGACCAAAATAGCAACTCTCTCAAATGGTGTTCCAGATGGGGGGAACCATTTGGGACAGTTCAAGGATGATATTTGGAGTGTGTTTGAGGTTTTATCTGGTTTGAAAAGTGACTGATTCAAGACATGGCTTGAAAAATGCAAAAAAGGCCTATTTTGAGGTTTTGAGAGGTGACTTTGTGTTTTAAAGATTACAGGTCACTTGTGAGAGTTTGGATCACCTAAATATGATGTTTATGAGGTGTGTGTGTGTGATTGGTTTGATTGGAATTGCTCTCAAACTCAAAAACTCAGAGTTACCTTGCTAAAGAAGGCATTTTGGCCTAAAGAGAGGGGTTTTGAGGAAAGCATCTGTTTGATGGCTTTGGTGTACTCAAACTGAGCATAAATGAGCTCTATTTATAGTAGAGCAAGTTTGTTTTAGGATCAATAGTGAATGGCAACTGCAGCAGAGGTTTGGCCAATGTTGAGCAATGAGAATCCAAGTCTCCTCTAGCCATTGACTAGAGGTTAGAGCACAGGCCTTTGGTTCCCTAGTTGTTGGATCATTCTTGACTGAATTCAGTTGCAAATGTGTCAGTCCATGCCACCTCTAAGCATCTATTAAATGCTCCAATCCAAAATTGGAGTCTTGTCCCTATTTTAGGCAATTCTTGGTTTGGCATGCTACTTCTTGTTCCAAAGAATTTGGAGGCTTGGCTCAGTGATTGTCCCCTTTAGATTTGATCCTTAGAGGTGTCCAAAGTGATGACAAGGCTTGGAATTATCTGATTTTTCCAAATCGAGCAAAAATGCAAAATTCTGTCTAGCCTTGACAGTTTTCAGCAAGGCATGTTGCCATTGTCATATCTCATGGCTCAAGTTGAGTTTGGTGATGTTCTTGGTCATTTTGGAAAGCCTTCATATGATACAACAACTGTTTGATCATATTTGGTTTTGATACTTTTTGGATCCAAGTGAAAAATGTCCCTACATTTGAAAAAAAGTAAGGCAGATTCTGACTTAGTGAAAATTTCACTAAGTGTTGGAAAAAAGTGACATTTTCACTTTTTGTGATTTTGAACATTCCATAACTCAAAATCCATGAGGAATTTGGAGGGAGGTCAGTTTTAAGCTTTTGTAGAGGGCCATGAGATATACAAATCAAGCTTTGGATGAGGAAAAATGGCTTTGTGGTTTAGGAGTTATGATCCTCCAAAGTTGGTACCCTTGCCACTTTGTTCATAACTTAATTTTCTAAGTTTTTATGGTTACCCCTTTTACAAGTTATCCAACTTTCTTTGATTTTTCTTGATGAATGATGATTCAAATCATACATTAAAATTATTTTAGGGTTAAAAAACCATTTTTGTGAAAAATCTCAAAAAGTCAAAGTTTGACTTTTATGCACAGTTGACTTTTTATCAGATGAATTCCAAACTGTGCAATCCTCTATGAAATCAAGTACTTGACCTAAATCAAACTTGATGGATTGATTTCATAGGTGTTATAGGGTGTATTGAATCATGTCCTAGGGTTTGGGAGCATGCCTTGGTCAAAAGTCAAAGCTACAATTGACTTTTTCCGCGAAACCCAAATTGTGGTTCAGATGAAATCGAAACTTGTTGCTCAAGCTTCTTGGATTAATCCATTATTGCAAATGGATCAATATAGTATATTAGAGACCTTCAAATCATGTCTTGAGGTCTTGGCTCATGATTTGTCCCAAAAGTCAACTTAGGGGTGAATTAGGTCAAGAAACCCTAATTCCTGATTTTTTGTGAATGCATCCCCTGAGGTTAAATTGACTTGATGATTGGCTCTATTAGGTTCCATGGAGCATATTAGGTTATGATTTGAGGCATTGGCTCATGCCCAGAGGAAAATCTCCATCTGGAGGCCCTAGTCGACCAAAACCCTAATTTGGTGACACTGGCGATCTTGAGGCTTGATCCACCTAGAAGGGAGCAGCCTTGTGCTTAATCCTTGAAGTGGGAGTCCTCTTGATCCTTTGTGGATGTTTGAGAGGCTAGACAAGTTGAAGATTATGTCAATTCTTGGTTGATCCTTTGTCTAAGAGCTCTGAGAAGGCTGGAAACACTAAGCTTAATTGTAGTGGATGCTCACCCATCTTTGGGGAGACTAATGAGGTATGATGGATTACCCATATTGTGGTGATGTTTTTCTCAATGATGGGAATCTAGGTGGTCAAAATTTGGGGTATGACAGGTGTCTCAGAAATCTTTTGGCTCTGTTAGGAGAGAGTGAGCTCAAAGAGGCATTATTTAGTGACTTCACACAATTGCCTTATAAGCAAGGTATCTTCAGATTTTTTCAAATAATACAAGAGGCACATGGAATGGATTAAGTGCATAATGACTTGTTGCTTAACCATATGGGAACACCATTTTCAATTCTCATAACTTTATGACCTTTGATCAAATGACAACATTTTGGGCCCAATGGAATTTTGAGGTAAATCACATGTCCATGAAAAAAAGAAAATGCCACGGGAACAAACTTAGGAAATTCCAAGTTACAAAATCAAATCCTCTCATGGCACCAATTTGAGATGTTGCACCTTGGTGAATATTTATCCCAATGAAAAATTCTTGCACTTAAGAGAAAAATCTTTAAGGCCCAAAGGTGGATTCCAAGGATGTTCATTAACACATGGCATAATTTCTCAAGATTTGGGATCACACTTTGCTTAACATGAAAGGCATTTGATTTCTTGTTGAAAAAGACTTCTTGGATGCATATAGATTCCAATGGTTGCATTTAGGGCCAAGAGAGGTCTTAGGGATACCTTGTCCTCTTTATGTGAACCCTATCTTCCACAATAAAAATAAACAACTCAAAAAGAAAAAGTTAGTTAACAATGCACACATGATTGAAGTCTAAATGTAAGTGTGAGGCGATATGACATCTAAGGGGTAAAATTTGGGGTACAACAGGGAGGAATTCGTGTGGTGTATGGATGGTTTCTGGATGAAAGGGATCAATGGAGCTTTGGTCTCAATCCAAGAGTTTGTTAGTTATGGTACAAGGATGCGTTCCTGGTACTCTCACTATATGATCATGAAGTTGTCATGGGATATCATGTGGTGATTTTGAGGTGTTTCTTGCTGAAGAAGCATCAATTGAGAAAGATAGGGGAGAACTTATGTCTGATTAATGTACTGGTGTGGTACATGGTCTGCTTGAGGGTCAAGCATTAGGTGAATGTGTTCAGCAGGTGTGTTGAACAAAGAGTGCGCTCTTGAAGACGTGAAGATGCGTCTTATGTTTTCCATTCATTTAGGGTGTTATCATTGTAAATGATCACTGGTTATCTATGAAAGGGGGGGTTAGACTTCAGTTGTGGATATTTGGCTGTAGTGGTGCAGATTATTTATCAAGATTGTTTGTGGTTTCAAGCAGTTTGTGATAGATTGCCTCTGGTGAGGTTGATATGTCAGACGAGGTGTTGTGACATTGTCTTACAGGTATAAGTTCTGGGTGAACTTATCAGGTTGTTCTGATTCTGTCATTGGTTTCAATGGATTGAATTAGAAGTGGTACAAGTATCTTGGGAATCTTTGCTGATGGAAAGGTCTTTGGAAGAATTCTGTAGTAAACAAGTTAGATAATTCTGGATTAAGGAAGTGATTCAGAATAAACAGAAGATGGGTGTAATCATAGTCCTGTCTGTGGGGACCATAAATCTGACAATATCAAGTTAGGTATCAGGACACTGTTTAAAAGCAGTTTCAAGGATGAGTCAGAACAGGTGGAATCTTTCGAAACTATCTTGACCAGTGGTTATTGCACTCATTGACTAGTCTTTTGTTTCTTTCAATTGGAATAGCTATACCTACATAACTTCTTAATATTTAAGGAAGATCGAGCTAGAACATATTTCGCAAATGAGTTTTGTCTGTGTGTGGGTAAGCATTATTTGGGTTTGGGCTTGCATGGGTCACTTTTGCCATCTTTTGGCTAAAAAGGGGGAGAATGGCTATGTTGTTGCTACGGACTAGTTGCATGCGTTTGAGCTACTGATCATCTAGAAAATGTCTCAAAGGATGTTATGACATTCTGTGTTCTGGGTGCTAACATCTTGGGTAAATTGTGTTTTGTGATCAGAGTTAAGAAGCAAGTATGTATTCGGTGTCATAAGGGAATGAAGAGGTTATCTTCTCTCTTCTTCCACTGCATGCACCATCAAGCTGAAGAATGTTTTAGCCAAAATTTGTCAAAAAGGGGAGATTGAAAGCTCAAATGGTTTGACTAAATTTTGGTAAAACATAATGGTGGAAAAGATGCTCTAACATGAAGATTTATGCCCCAGACCAAAGATGTCGAGTGAAATGTCCCAGCATGATGACTCGACATCATGATCATTACAGCAAGTTTATTCTAAATTTGTTCCAAGATTTAAGGCGCAATTGGCAGTGGATCAAGGATCAAAGATTTGAAGCCTAACTCAGTAGAAGGCTATAAAAGAAGACCAAGACCTAATGCAGAAGAGAGAGAGAGATAGAGAGGACGACGTAGACTTAGGAATCCTATTTTGTAAAGTAGGGTTTAGGTTTTGAGAGTCATAGGTTTCTCTTATAAGTCTCCCTCTGTATTGATTTGATGCAGTGTGGTAGACATAGGTACTTGTATAGATTCAGAAACCCGTAGGTAATGAATCTGGTATTGTTCTTGGATGAAGCTTTGAAGCAAATCCAAGTTAACTTGTTAGTCAAGGATGCTTGACTGAACTTTGTATTAGAAGGGGTTTCTTTCAATAGGGATGATACAGTTATGGGGTATTAACTATTAGAAAATCACAGGTTGTGATTTACGGAGTGAGATGGGGTTCTCTTATCAATTAGATGTGACTTTTAATGATAAAGTCTTTATTGGGAAGTGATAGGTAAGCGTGGGTGTTTACTGTAAACCTGAGGTTGTTTACATAAAACTATACTATAGATAGTGAATTCTTCTTCCTGGATTGGTATCCCCCAGATGTAGGTGAGTTGCATCAAACTGGGTCACCATATTCTATGTTGTTTATCATTCTGCAATTTACAATTCAGTTTTGATTAACATGTTGGATCAGATGTTGTAACATTTGTGTTTCTACAGTTCTGATATTCAAGGTATCAGTCTGTTGTTCTATTCTTTGTTTAAATGTTTATGCAGAACAATGTCTTGACATGTGTTAGGACATCTGATGTCTGCTATGCCAGAATTTCAATCACGTTTACGGTACGTAAAACTTTTTTCCCATGCACTAGAGTAAACTTCAGTTTCCATTATTGTTGTTGTTGTTGTTGTTTTTCTGGTTCTTGTTGAATGTGTGTCATAAAACTTGAGTAGTCTGTTGTTGTTGTTGTTGTTGTTGAATGTGTATGTGATAATAGATGAAAGAGTTAGTTGTTGTTGTTGTTGTAGAATGTGTATGTGATAATCTTTGAAAGAGTTTGTTGTTGTTATTGTTGAATGTGTATATGATAATAGATAAAAGAGTTTGTTGTTGTTGTTGTTGTTGAGGTTATTATTGTTTTTTAAAATAGATGTTGTCTTCATCGTATTAGTCATCTAGTGGCGAGGAAACTATGACAAGTGATACTCAAATCAAAAAGAAAAGATCACAAAGAGGTGCCACTATGCTTACCAAAGTAACAAAAGTCCACAAATCTGGTATCAAATTGTCTATCGTGTTTGATTCGTATAATAGAGTAGTTAATGGTGAATACTCTTCTCTTTTTAAAAGTTATGTTGTGTTCCTTGGACGTAGCAAAGTTAGCATATTGGTAAATGATTGGAAACAAGCGCCAGCTGAAGTCAAAGATGGCATATGAAGAGATGTTAAGGTATTAGTTTTAATTTTCATCATTTCGATATGACTTTCTTTAATTTATAATACATTCTTATTGATTTAAATGTAGTTGACCTTTGAGTTTACGGATGTTGATAAGCACTTAAAAAAAGTGGTTAACTCATGCTGGTACGTGTTGGAGGGGCTTTGAGTCACGGCTCACGTGTGACTACATTAAAAACTCTAAGATTGGTCTGAGCGTCCATGGGTGATGTATAGTTTTCTCTCGAAGAAGGTTTGAAAAAAGTTTGCAAAGGGTCGTCGTTCTGAGAAATTCCTGGTTAGTACTAGTCTTATTTATCTTGATAATTTGATGCTAATGATTTATAGATACTAATCATATTTTCACTATATTTATAACAGACTAAAAGTCAAGCAGGAATACAAAATAAAGCGAAAAACATTTACCCCCATAAATTGTCTCGTGGGGGTTACAGAAAACTGAAGAAAAAATGATGGAGGACAAAAAACAACAAATGGGAGATGAGGACTCCATTAGTCGTGATCGCAACCCATCTCCACCGTCAAGGCATGAGAAGTGGAAGAGGGCTTAACTAAGATCAAATGGAGAGTACACCTCATATGCTTCAAGAGCAGTTTCAAAGAAAATTGTAAGTATCATTTGTTGTGTGATGTTATGTGTTTTTTTAAATGTTGTGGTAATTACAATATTAATATTATCATGCATGTTGTGTAGGATGTTTTGGTTAATGAGGCCCGTGGAGGCTCATTTGTTCCAGAACCACGACATGATATAGTAGTCGAGGTTAATGGAACAGATGAGCATGGTGGGCGCGTTTGTGGTGTTGGAGAAGGTGTTGGCCTTAGATTATTCTTTGGTCCAACCAAAAAAGCGCCGACAATTCCGAATTACAAGAGCAAAGAGAAAAGCTTGCTCTTGTTGAGAAGGAGTTAGAAGGGCATAGGAAGATGTTAAAAGCCGAGTGGAAAAATTGGAAGAAAGACATAAAAAAGTTAGAATAGTTATATGTGGTAAATGTTTTATCTGAAATGCTAGTGTTTTATTTGAAATGTATGATATATTGTGTTTAATCTAAAAAGTTAGAAAGGATAAAAATGTGTTTATTATGTATTGATATATTGTCATAGAGAATAAGTGGATCTTTACCACTGCGTACGGATGAAAATGATGATCATGCCAATGATCAAGTTCCCCAATCACATGTTATACGTCATGCTAGCACCAAAGGAAGCAATTGTTCAGTCGCCCCCGCTAAAGAGGTCAATGAGTTATTGGATCCTACTATAGCTACGGTTTTCGTGACGTGACCACTACCGCATTTAGTTCTACTTTCTGATTTCTAATATTTATCCTATGATGCTTAAAAAGAAGGGGAAGATACCTTAAACTAACCCTGCTCGCAAGTGTTTTTCTTACAAATGCTAAGAGATCTGGAATCGGGGGTTGGTTATACTGACGGAAACTATTACCACCCTAAGTATCTATAGTAATCTATAGGAACCTTTATTATATATATTTCTACTATTGAATTACTTGGTTGCTTAAGTCTGTTTGCTGCTAAATTGGGAAAGTTTCTCCTTTGTGAAAATTGAGAAAAAAATGTTTTTGTTGTTTTTTTTGGGTTTTTCTATTGTTTTTGGGAAGGTACTTGACCTAAGGTTTTTTATTAGTGTACTCGCTAAGATTTCACAATCTTAAGCCTACGTATTCCCATAAAGAGACTTTGGGAAATCAGAGCGTTCGTAGTTCCTCCTAATCTATGGGAGGAAAAGTTTGTTTTGTATATTGTTTAAAGCCCAAGATGATGAAGCAAAAAAAAAGTGTTTGAAAGATTTGACAAACTGTCATCTTTAAGGGAGATATCTCACCTATTCACTACAATCATTTGAGAATGATGTCATAAGGGAAAGAGCTTTTAAACTTATTGTGTTAAGCAATGCCACTTTTTCCTTTATGAATTCTTTACATACTAAAAGAGGGACCTTAACTTGGATATAAAATCGACAAGTGTGCCACTTACATCAGTTAGATGAAAGAAAAGTTTTTGAACCATGATAAAGGAGGGACTCCAACTTAGATTTTGAATCAACAAGAGTGCCACTTACAGCAATTATCTAGCAAAAAGTTTTTGATTGTTTGATTTTGAATTGTAGAGATTAGAAAAGATATCTTTCCTACAGAGATGACTTAAGGTCTTATCTGGGAGGAGATGAGTTTATTTAGGTATTTGATTGAAGCCCAATGTATGAAGCTAAAAAAGATTAACTCAACTGGGGAGTTTTATCTGTCTTGTACAAAGCCCAAGATTGAGACTGATTGACATGAGAAATTATTTGTATAAAAGCCTGAGAGAAGGCTAATGATTGTTGAGGAAGTTTAAAGAGACTGGCTTAATACTGAGGATTTGATTTACTCTTTTTTGGTGATTTTTTGTTTGTATCCTGTACAAAGCCCAGGATGAATGAGGCTAAAAGAATTTATTTATTTCATGTACAAAGCCCAAGATGAATGAGGCTAAAATATTTTATTTGTATAGATGACTAAGGCTTGCCTTATGCTTTTAGGAAGCCTGAGGGTCCTTGTATGAAGCCCAAGAAGAGGCTGGGGGATTAAATGAGACTTCCCAAGTCTCCTTGTATGAAGCCCAATAGGAGGCTATCTTCTGGGGAGATTATTTGTATGATGCCCAAGAGGAGGCAATGATGCTTATATAAGGCCCAAGAGGAGGCCAAGTAACTGGTTGCTTGAACTAAGTTGTGATTGAAGATTTAAACAAGTATAGATATTGATATGACATGTTTGAATTCATGGAAGATTTGGCATCTTTAGGGTTTTTGAATGTGTTATTTGTGTGTTTTATTCTATTCACAAAGGTGTTGGGTCTTACATTCTAAGCAGAGGCCCAAAGAGTTTATTGAAAAGAAAAGGTGGTGGGTCTTACACTCTTGACAGAGGCCCAAGGTTTTGATGACTTGAAAATTAAAAGGGGTTGGGACTTACACTCTAGCAGAGGCCCAAGGTGTTTATTCTTGTTTGAAAACAGAAGATGATTTTGAAAGATAAATATGGGACTTACACTCTGGATAGAGGCCCAAGATTTAAACTATTGATTTTGAAAATGTTAAACGTCATGGGTATTACACTCTAATAGAGGCCCAAGAGTTTAAATTGATGCCACTATGGCTGTGTTTGATGGGAGCTGAAGATTGATGTTTGGATAGATAAAAATATTTTGAGAAATTGGAGAAAGTTTTGAGGAAAAGGGGAGCGACTTACACTCTAATAGAGGCCCTTGGTTTTGAAATCAAAAGATGATTTTGAAAGTTTATTTGAAAGATGGTGTGTATTTTAAAGAGGTGTATTTATCATGGTGAAATTTTATGAAAGAAATACTTGAGCATTAAAGCAAGGATATCAGTTGAACATGTTAAGACAAGTTAATAACAATCAAGCATTCATGTCAGGGTTTAAACATGGGTTAGGATAAAGTGGAAACACCACAAAGTTCATACAAATGAACATGTATATAAAAACATTTTCAAGGAAAAGTTCAAATGTTTTAGGAGCATATAGACATGGTATGATCAACACAAGGGCACATAAACATATTAAAATCATGTAATCATGGAAGAAAATCAACATGTTAAGGCAAAGGATTAAGCAAAAATGCAATGGCATGTTGAAAAGTTCATCATTCATTCACATGTAAACATACACTTAAAAATTGGATTAAAATCAAGTAAGGATAAGGATGTACAAATTCACAATAACATTTAAGGTTCATACAAGATGTATATGGTTCAAACAAGTCATTGTGAGCAAGGAAACACAAGGAATTATTCAAAAGAATCAAGAAGTTCTTTAAGAAACCCTAAAAATATCACACACTTTGAACACAAATATATATGCGAAAAATAATTATTTTTTGTCATTTATTTTTATAATTAGAAAATAGACATTATCATGAACAATTTTCAAAAAGAATGGGTTCAAAATGATAAAAAATAAGAAAGTTATGGACATTTGAATATGTGAAGAAAAGTGAGAAAATAAGTGATAAAAAAAGGAAGATGGCCTCCATGGGTGTTGAACCCAGGCCAATTCGCTTGCCAACCAAAACCTTAACCAGCTCTACCATGCACACATTTTGAACTAAGGATGGAACCAAGTAATAATATATGAAGCTTAGTTGAAAGATCAGAAAAAATAAAAGAACTCGGGCGAGGGGGATTCGAACCCCAATTCTGGCTGTGAGAAGGTATATAGGGCGCACAGGTTAAACCACTGGGGTGGTGATACATCCGTGTATCAAACCTTACCCACTAAAAGATAAGGGTGAAAGTGTCCTAGACCAGGCCAAGCAAAAAGGGCGCCATGGCTGGTTCTTTACCCAAGCAGTCCAGTTTTTTTTCTTCATTTGCAAGAAGGGTATAACTTCTTCATTTCTCCATGAAAATGGATGAAATAAAGATGGATCTTGCCTAGAATTTCATGAGGAATTCAATGCTGGTTTTACATTTTTTTAAAGATGCCTACATTTTAAAACTCGATAGTGGTTTCAAAAAGGATTCAAATTTGCAAGTTCTATGCTACAACTCTATATAATCAATAATAGCATGATAAAACAGTTCAAACACAACAAATAAGACAAATATGACATGATCATGATCAATGTACATCAAACCAAAGCATATTTCTCAAATTTCAAGTTCTTGGGAAGCTTACCCTTTGAAGCTCACTTGTCAATTTGCAAGAAACTTGTTGCAGAAGTAAACTAATGCTTTGGACACCACCAATACACGTTATAGAAGCTCCTTGGATGCCTGGAATCAAAGGGAAACCTCTAGAATAGAATCTGACTCCCTTTTGCAAAAAGTGTCAAAAGTGGTAAAAATGGAAACTCCTTCAAATGGTGTTACAGTCGAGAAACTCTTGTTGGAACAATTTAGGGAAGTTATTTAGAGAGTGTTTGGAGTGTTGTTTGGTTTTGAAATGGACAGGATCAAGACATGGCTTGAAAAATGCAGAAAAGTCAAAATATGAGGTTTTGATGGTTGACTTTCTGATTTTGGTGATTTGAGATGAAGATGAGGGCTTGGACACCTCCAATGGATGATTTGTGATGTGTTTGGATGGTTGTTTGAGTGGTTTAGGCTCTGGTTTTGAAAATTCCAAGTTTGCTCTTTGGAACTTTAAAAACTTGAAGTAAATAGGGAGAATGAGAAAACAAGTCTTTGGTATTGTTTTAGTGTATTTGAATTGATACAAAATGATCTCTATTTATAGGAGAATTGATTTGTTTTGGATGAATAGTGCTGGATGAGGGAGCATGCTATTATCCAATGGATATAGCCATGTAGCTCTTACTTAAAGGCTAAGGTACCAAAGTCTTCCATATCAATTGGCATTTTGCAGGTTTGAATTCTCATTGTTTTTTAACTGATGTGAATTGGTGTGGCTCATTTCATGCCAATTCAATGCTTCACGTAAATGCACAAAAACAAAATTGAATTCATGGCTATGCAATTATGGTTTTTCACATGCCAAGAGATGGGATCCTTGACTTATGGTCCAAAGTTGAAGATATTATGTGATTTCACAAGATTCCTTCTGATCTTGGAGGATGACAAGGCTTGTAAAGTGACAAAATTTGAAGATGAAAAATCGTGTGACACAAGTAATGCACCAATGTTGTCTTGAAAAACAGTTTGATCATGGCATGTTGTGAGTGTCATATCTCCTTGCTCAAATGGAATCAATGGATGTTTTTGGACTTTTTGGAAAGCTGAAATATCATACTTTAACTTTGATGTTTGCATTTGGTCTTGAATCTTCTTGGATCATGTTGAAAATTGTCTTCAAAGTTGTCCAAAACATAAAACAGATTCTGCCTAAAAACCATTCTAAGTGTCAAAGTTCAAAATGTCTTGAAACCCTAACTTCATGGCCTTATATCTCAAAATCTATGCATTTTTTAGGGATGGTTCAGCCCAACAATTTTGTTGTATGGAAGAATATCTATCATTTGAGCTTTAGAGTGGAAAAATGGTTGCTTGAATCACAAGTTATGGTCATGTAAAGTTAGTGAAATTCTGGCCTATGCAGACAGCAGATGTCCTAACACATGTCAAGACATTGTGCTACATAATCATCTAAACTCTGAGGCGCAACAGACTGATACCTTGAATATCAGAACTGCACCATCACAGATGTCACGACATCTGATCCAACATGTCAGTCAAGAACAATAACAAAACTGTAAATTGCAGAATGTTAAATAAGACAGTATGTGTTAACCCAGTTCGGTACAAATCACCTACATCTAGGGGATACCAATCCAGGACAAAGACTTCACTATCTGTAGAACTGTTACAAAGCTAAACTCCCCCGTTTATAACTTTATACCTAACATCTACCCAATGAAAATATTTACCAAGGCTAAACTCAAACGTTTACAACCCTGATATGAGATACCCCACTCACATCCTAATCACAACCTGTGATATCTACATCATCCCTGTCAATACATAAATCTGTCAAGCATACTTGACAAACACGCTAACTCGGATTTTCTTAGAAGCTTTATCCAAGAACAATACACAATCCAATACCTCAAGGCTTATGGATCTGTGCGACACCTATATCTACCACAGTGTATCAATTGATACAAATGGAGACTTACAACCTAGAGAGCCAACGACTCCCAAAACCCAAAACCCTTGTTTCTTATGCAAGAAAGCAAGGTTACAAAAGGCATACAAAGGCGTACAAAAACCTAGGTCTAAGTCTTATGTTTATAGGCTTCTGCTTCCTTGGGCTTCAGTCTTCTGTTTACTAATTCCTTGATCCATGCGCATTATCTCTTGGCTGATTTGTTACAAATTTGACACTTGCTAAATCAGTGTAGTACTTCAGGATGTCATGAAATCTTCTTTGACATCTTTGTTCAGTCCAGATTTATTCATCTTTATCAATAATGTGTTTTACCAAAATTTCATCAAACCAAAGGTGCTTTCAATCTCCCCCTTTTGACAAATTTTGGCTAAAACACTTTTTGGACATCTCTTCACCTTGAGTGGCGGATATGATTGGAATACTGTGCAAACCGAGTCTATGTTGGTGTATATGAGGAAGAAGATAACTCTGACTCCCCCTTAACCAGTGAGACAGTACTGCCACCCTTGAGGAAAGTAGTAAACCAAGATGAGCAAATTTGAAAAGTGTCAAAGCAACAGAAACTTCTAAAGAAGTCAGTAGAAAGATTGACACCAAAGAACAAAGAATATCCTTTTCAAACACACTCCCCCTCCAGAGATCAGTTGTAGTCTTCGTGAATCTGAGTACTTAAGGCATGTAACTCAGGCTACAAGACACAACTTGATTCTTAACTCAAGTCACAAGACACAAAGGAAACTTACACTCAGACAGGATGTTATAACATCTTGTCTATCATCCTTGCAGAGCAACTATAAGAACAACCCATGTATCCCCTGCATCCCCTGACTCAGTGACCTATACTCCCCCTTTTTAGCCAAAAATTGGCAAAAGAAACCAAGACATTCCCATACCCAACCAACATTTATCCAAACTTGAACAAAAGACATTTTGACCATACCACAATAAATGTCTCAATTCTGAAACAAACTGCTCCAAGAACACCCTTAAATAATCAAGAACTTTCCTTCGAGGGTAACGATTTATTGAAACTTTAATGCGGTTATTACTTTAAGGTTGTAACTTCACCAAAACCCAATGCGCACCGGCTTAGAAAGCTTTGACTGTTTCTTCTTCAAGAAAATCGTCCAACAATAATGCAAGTAACGATGACCGTGTTTAGCACGCGTATAATGTAACATTCACCGTCCAAAATACCAATTATTCAAAAAAGCATGTCCTTAACAATGTTCTGACATCATGTCAGACACTTTTCATCAAGAAAACTTCTGTATTGACGAATAATTTCACAATTTTATGATTATAGTCTGCAGAGAAAAATAAATTCCCCCCAGACTCAATCAATGATTATTAAGCATCCAATAAGAACCATTTCAACTGCATTGCCAAGTCTCCCACAACTTGCAACAATACAGCAATGTCAAGACACCCTCCTTAACATCTCAGCTTGCTTGACGCACAAATGCAAACTGGAACTACAACTGCATCCTTGCAGTAATTCATCTTAGATCAAGGGGCATCTCCCCCTATCTAAGGTAACTAGTGCTCCTCCCCAGAACACCCAAGCTAATGAATGGAAAACATAAGACGCGTCTTCATGTCTTCAAGAGCGCACCCTCAGTTCAACTTACCAGCTAAACATAATCATCAACTCTCTTATTGCTTCCTCTGACAAAAAATAATAATCACTCACACATGATCACCATCATGCTACCCGTGAGGAAATGTATACCAACCATAACAAACTCTTGGCTTGAGATCAAAGTCCCATTGATCCCCCCCATCCTGCAACCATCAACACACCACATGAACTCCTCTTGAATTCTCATGTATAGACCTCCAGCTGCTTGAGGCACAAACCAATTGAATCAGAATGCTTCACATTCCTTAAAGAAACGCACATGGCCTTTTAGTTTGTTATAACGATGTCAGCTATCATATGGATGCTCCAGAACTTCATAGCTGATAAACTGATCCACTACTAGCATGACTCGCAGCCAGGGCCAACATCCCCTTCGCAAGATTTTCCACTGACCTTACCCAGCCACCAATAAAGATAGACACCCCACAATCCAAGACAGACATTCCTTATCATTCTCCCATATGATAACCTGGAATACTTCTGATTTTCTGGTGAATATCCACTTCTGAACGCATTAGAAACTAGACCCTCATGCAATCAACACATGATCTACTCCAGTCTTCTCAAACACTTACATCAGACTTCCAAGACAGTTCTTCTACTCCATCATTCTCCCATATGACAGTGTAGATACTTCTTAGACACGATGCAAGTAACAAGTTCCTCACAGAACCTGAAATCCTCCACCAAGGATAACCAACCCAAAGATGTTCTAACATCATTTATGACATCTTCCACATATCACAGACACCACACACCATGGTTCTTGATATTCTCCACCGCTGGACTTACTATCAGCATACTAATCCACACTGAAGATCTTCACACAACACTGCGCCACCAGCTTGAAGAAATAATACTTCAGAAACCCAGAGAGAAATAAACTCTCATCCACCAAAAGAAGGTATGCTTCCATTCTCAACCCAGAACTTCTGCCACAAGCTCCCAGAGAACCAGAACCTCCTTACAATTTCAACTAACTATTCTTCTGTACAAGAGCAATCAGTTTCAAGTGTAACGCCCCAAATTTCGTAGAATAATTATTTAATTTATTTAAATATTATATTCGTGGATTTCTGTGAATTTTGGTGTTTCGTGTCGGTGTCGGTGATTCTGTGAAGTTTTGGTTATTTTAATTAAATAATAGTATATAATATGAATATATTTGTATTATTATTTATTTTAAATAATATTAGAGGAATTAAGGGTAAAGTGGACAATTGAGGAGAATAAGTGAGGGTTTAATGGGAAGAGCACATTTAGGGGTATTTTAAGAGAGAATAATGAAAGGAACTCATTATTCGTATTATTTTAAGGAAAAGGCAAAGGTGCTCTGAAGAACAAGTGAGAAGGAGGCTAGGGCATAGAAGAATTTCGGTGAAACTTCAAGAGAGGTCGAAGGAGACAATATTCTAAGGTATGGGGAGTATCACTTTGCAATATTTTGATATAAAGATTAGGTGTTAGTGGGTAATTGGGGTTTTGGGGGAAAACCTAGAAATTGGAGGTTAGGGATGATGGATTTTGATGATTTGCTATGTGATGGTTGTTGTTATTGATGTATATGTGATAACTATAGGTTATAATAACATAATCTGTGAAAAAACTGAGTTAAAAACTAGTTTAGGAGTGCAGGATCGCAGATGGAGGAGTGCTGTTATCGCAGGGTTTTTCTGCAGAAATCGCAGAGCGGGCTTAGCGCGGCCTAGCGCGGTCTGGAGAAATTTCGCCTCCTCGAGGCAGTGAGTAGCGCGCTTAGCACGGATGGGGCCCGCTTAGCGCGACCTGGAACTAAAAAAAATATTATTTTATTGATTTAAAATTCATGAGAAATATCTGTTTTATATTATATTAATGCGGTGACGTTGCTGTGAATTTCTGCTATGTGTTGACGTGTTATATGATGAATTATTTAGTGATGAAAATGATGTTTTGATGATTAGATGATGATATGATGTTATTGATGATTATTAGATGTTTATATGTGATGTTTGAGGATAGAATGACGATGTGAAGTACCATGAGTATATTGATGATTATGAGATGACGATTCATGATGATTTGATGACTAAATGATGACATGGATTAACATGAGATTTTTATGAATGTTGATGCACGTAATGACTTTTGTTGATGATGATGATATTGACATTGTGCATCATGCATTCATAGCATTTAGACTTCGGTCTATTGATGATGTTAGGACTTCGGTCCAGTGGTGGCTTCTATCCCATTGTGTTGATTGAGGTGTTTGTGACGTGCTCCCTTGTAGAGGGTTGATTTCCTAGTGTCCATTATTATGATGATTTGGTACAACATGCATTTTTATGACGTTGCATTTCATTCTTGGTGGCATCGCATGAGTTCATATGAGTGATATTGGTGATGTGATGTTTTATATGATGTTTCGGGTGTGTCATTGAAGTAATTGATAAAAACAACTGTTGCCCTGTTAATGTCTTTTCTTTATATGATTTATATTGAATTGTGATTACTCACCCTGCCTGTTTGAATGTTGCCTCCATGTGGGTAACGTGCAGGTGACCAGGCTTAGCCGTGGATGCTTTCGAGGACTTGAAGTTATTTGCTTTTGGTCGATTTAGAGGGTCTTGCTCTGATAGTGTAACATCGGGTTGGGGTCCTTTGAGTCGAACTATGTTGTTTCTTTATTTTGTTGTCATGCAATGATGTGGTTTTATTTTTTATTATTACGACGTTTGTGGAAAACCTTTTAATTGGGAATTTTGAGTTCCGTTGCCATGTGAAGGCTTTTTGTGAAACTTTGAGGAAAACCCCTTTTTGTTTATAGGGTAATTGTGTTATTTTGATTTAATGGGAAATGTGCACCCTTCGAGGGAATTTTTATACTTTACTCTGATATTTGAGTTGTTTCTGCTGCAACATTATTTGGGAGTAGAAAAGGGTGTTACATTTTAAGCATCCTGCTTGAATGCACACAATGAAGCCAACCAAATGCCACTTTTTTATTAATCTCAATCTTCTTCAGAACTCCCACAAGATACACTGATCCACTAATGAAATCAGACCTTCAAGTCACATGAACTACTTTCCCCATAGCAGGACATCTTGGATCCACCAAGCCTCTTAGTCATGTAACATCTTCCTATCCAAAGCTCCCATAAACTGCATGAGATAGACCATTTTGAAGCATCCATAACTTCCATTCTCATGTAGATCACCTTATCTTAAGCTGATGTGCCACATCACCAGCTGAGACTTCTGATGTTAAGCTAGATGTCAGAACAATTTGATATGACATCCAACTATTGAATTCAGCTCCTCCTTCTGCCACTTAGAAGAACCTCTTCCCTTTGAAGAACAAGAGTTCCATGCTCTCATAGACTTGATTCAACAACCAAGTTTGAGTAGACAACCTCCACCCTGCTTTAAAACTCCAAAGACTTCAAACCTGCCACGTCTGAATCTTCAAAAAATAAGTAGTCCAAGACTACTCCATAGCCATACTAAAGAATGCCATTTTCCTCAGTAGAGCAGACTATAGAAAGTCAGAGCTAGCTGCCACTTATCCTTGACCTTCACAAACAGAGCAAAATCCATGCTCCAAAGTACCTAGATCAGAAATAAACTAATCTAAGCTGTAACCATCAAGATTATGATGTCTTCATCTTCATCTTCAACAACATCAAAGTCCAGACTAGTTTCTTGCCAGTAAACTCTCCAGAGAACACATGCTTCTGTCACACCCGACTGAAGCCACTTCTTAGGTCACCACCTATGACTAAAACAGATGCTAAAGCGTATGCAGTACCCCTCCCATGATTCTGCACAAACTCTGATGATGAGATGTTCCAACATCTTGTTGAACATCAACAATCTTGACTTTCAAGGATAATTAATTAAATACTTGTGGATTCCACAAATTGCAATTGATCTTAAATCCTTGTCCAATAACCCTTCTTCACTGTTGTAGCTGAGCTCCACCAGATCATGTCCTGAACAATTATAAAGTATTCAATCTTTTTGCAAGTATCTTCTTCAAAGGACAACGTTGAGATACCAAGGTTGCCACCCTTGACTCAAGTAACTAAGACTTTCTCTGAACAAATCTTATTTACCTCAACAATTCTTCAATTAGATTAGATCCACTCTTAGGGTCTAGAGAGTTGAATCCTTCCTTGCTGTTTTTGGATGGTGAAAATAAATCACCTCCACTTTCTTTAGATTGTGTTTCAAAGAAACACCTTCTAGTCAGAAGAGTAACTAGAAGACTCCAGATACACGACATAGATGCCTTTATGAGTGGACTTGAGAGAATTCTCAAGTATGTTTGACAACCTAGCCGACCAATAATTTATCAAACTCCTAGAGCAAGAACCTGATAAACTTAAACTCAACTCCTCTCCTCTTTAACTGACTTCAACTGCACCAAGAAACCAAGCTTCCAAGTACCAAGTCATCATACCAGATATCTAACCACAACTCCTTTCACTCCATCGCTCCTGAATTCGGAATAAAAGAATGCAGATATCTTCAAATATAGAGGCTGACGATTAAGACCTTCCACCAACTGTCTTCAGTAACAACTCCAGAATCCCATAATTCTAGAGCTCTTCCATCAGAAACACATGCAGCGGAACCACCAAGGAACAGATCATGCTTGCCCTAATAAGATGTCACAACATCTTATAAGACACACCAACAAGAGAACTAGCCATTTCTCCTGTAGTTGTTGTAGAATCTCCTCAGCAACATGAACAATCTACGGGTTGCTCCCTTCAATCCAGAACATCCATCTCATCCATTAATACCCTTGAGTATGTCTGAGTTGATTGATCTGATCTTCAAAACTCCTCCTTGTTTAAACGCCAGAAAGTATCTCCCAAAGATCTCATCCAAAACCAGACAGGATGTCTGCTCTGATACCAATTGAAATTCTGGCCTATGCAGACAGCAGATGTCCTAACACATGTCAAGACATTGTGCTACATAATCATCTAAACTCAGAGGCGCAACAGCAGACTGATACCTTGAATATTAGAACTGCACCATCACAGATGTCACGACATCTGATCCAACATGTCAGTCAAGAACAATAACAAAACTGTAAATTGCATAATGTTTAATAAGACAGTATGTGTTAACCCAGTTTGGTGCAAATCACCTACATCTGGGGGATACCAATCCAGGATGATGACTTCACTATCTATAGAACTATTACAAAGCTAAACTCCCCCGTTTACAACTTTATACCTAACATCTACCCAATGAAAATCTTTACCAAGGCTAAACTCAAACGTTTACAACCCTGATATGAGATACCCCACTCACATCCTAATCACAACCTGTGATATCTACATCATCCCTGTCAATACAAAAATCTGTCAAGCATACTTGACAAACACGCTAACTCGAATTTGCTTAGAAGCTTCATCCAAGAACAATACACAATCCAATACCTCAAGGCTTATGGATATGTGCGACACCTATATCTACCACAGTGTATCGATTGATACAAAGGGAGACTTACAACCTAGAGAGCCAACGACTCTTAAAACCCTAAACCCTTGTTTTTTACGCAAGAAAGCAAGGTTACAAAAGGCATAAAAAGGTGTACAAAAACCTAGGTCTAAGTCTTCTCTTTATAGGCTTCTGCTTCCTTGGGCTTCAGTCTTCTGTTTGCTAATTCCTTGATCCATGCGCATTATCTCTTGGCTGATTTGTTACAAATTTGACACTTGCTAAATCAGTGCAAAACTTTAGGATGTCATGACATCTTCTTTGACATCTTTGTTCAGTCCATATTTATTCATCTTTATCAATAATGTGTTTTACCAAAATTTTGTCAAACCAAAGGTGCTTTCAGTTAGGTACTTGAACATGAATTTCCATAACTTAGTGAAATTTTTAATTCTTCCAATTTTGCTTGTTTTGCAAGTAACCTTGATTCCTTGATCAATCCTTGATTAAATGCAACTATGGATCATATTTCCTTCAATAATAGCCTTTGATGATCAATTTTTCTCAAAAAAGTCAAACGTTGACTTTGTGTATCAGATGAATTTTGTACAGAGAAACCCTAATTCTTGATTTCAAAATGAATGAAAATCCCAAGGTGCTTTTAAACTTATGAATGGACTTCAAGGGTATATTTGAGTGTCTTGAATCATATACCAAGGTTGGAGATCATGTCTTGGCCAAAAGTCAAATGCATGGTTGACTTTTCATCAAAACCCTAGTTTGTGGCTCAGATGAGTTTGAATTCTTGCATTGTTTATAAATCAAGTTCTTTGGATCAATCCAATCATATTAATGGACTAATATGATGTATTTGAGGTTCTTGAAACATATATTGAGGTCTTGGATCATGCCTTGATCCACAAGTCATCCCAGGGATTGAATTAGGTCAAAATCCTAATTTTGGTGCACTGAGAGTCTTGAGGCTTGATGAGCTTGTCATGATGCAATTTTGCACTTGATTATTGATGAGTGAAATTTATTTATCTTCAGGGATGATATAGAGACTTGTGGTGTTGAATATGATACTTATCCCTTGATAATTCATCTGCTTGAGCTTTAGGGGGATCACCTAACCTGTGAAGTACGTAAGCACACATATCTTGTACTTGTGATGAGTTAGTGATGCATGAAAGTGTATTCATATGATATGCAAATGATGTGGAATCTTAGGGTCAAAATTTAGGGTATGACACCTTCCACAAATAAAATCGACACGTTATACGTTTTAGTTGCGGAAAGAGATGAACCATATCTTATTCCTCTAGAGCATTGTCCATCGGTAGAGCTCTTCTATGCTTATCCTAATGACGTACGAGATTTTCTCTATGGTGGTAATTGGCTGGACGTAGGGATATTGTAAGTTTGGTGCACATTGTAACACCCTTTTCTACCCCCATAATGTTGCAGCAGAAACAACTCAAATATCAGAGTAAAGCAACAAAATTCCCTCAAAGGGTGCACATTTCTCATTTAAATCAAAATAATACACTTGCTCTATAAACAAAGGGTTCTTCCTCAAAATAAATCAAAAGCCTTCACACGGTAGCGAAACTCAATAATTCAAAATAAAAGGTTTTCAACAAGAGCCATCAAAGTTAGCAACAGAACCACCATAACCACAATAGTCAAAAGGTTTCAAAATAACCCATAGTCATCAAATATCACAAAACAGCAACTCAACAATGGTTCGACTCAACAACCCAGCTCGATGTTACACTATCAGAGCAAGACCCTCTACATCGAAAAAAAGTAAAGTAAAACTCCAAAAGTCCTCGAAGGCATCCACGGCTAAACCTGATCACCTGCACGTTACCCACGTGGAGGTAACATTCAAACAGGCAGGGTGAGTAATCACATTTCATTATAATCAATATAAAAACAGGATATGCAAAATGGCGTCATCATCATATACAACATCATCAGGGTCATCTTAAAGGAAAACATCAAGAATCACTATATCACAAAATCACGTCAATGCCACATAAAATGCAATGCACAACAAGACTCATGCATGTGGTACCAATCGTCACAAAAGATGGACACTAGGCCATCTACCCTCTACAAGGGAGCACGTCATAAACACCTCAATCCACACAATGGGATTAAAGCCACCACTGGACCGAAGTCCTAACATCGTCACTGGACCGAAGTCCTAACATCATAAATAGACCGAAGTCTAAATGCTATGAATGCATGATGCACAACGTCCTAATCATCATCATCAACAAAAGTCATTACGTGCATCATCATCCATCAAACTCACATATTCATCATATCATCAAGTACGTCATCAAAACATCATTAATCAGCATCTCGTGATCATCAATATAACTCATGGTAAATCACATCAAAATAGTCATGTGTCATAATATCATCAACATATCTCATAGTAATTCACATCATCAATTATTCATCAAAACATCACAATATCAGAATCTCATATTCATCAATAACATCATGGTAAATCATCATAAACATCGCAGCATCAGAACATCAAAACAACACAGCAACACAAAACAAATTCGCAAACAGCAGGTGTTCGCTCCAGGATTCGCTAGGCGAACCAGTTCGCTAAAACCTTCACTTGGCGAAGCGGCCAGCGAACCACATCTGTCATACTCGATGGTTTATTCGTTGGGCGAAGCTACTCGCTGATTCATTCGCTTAGCGAGACTTCCAGTGAATCCCCACTTCCACTCCAGAATCATCTCAGTACCCACACTCATGTTACCGCGCATTCGCTGCGCTGCTTGCTTAGCGAGCCTTGGCAAACATTCGCCTTACGAAGCAATGGTTCGCTTAGCGAACCTGCGATTACAGCAAATCACTGCTACGCATCAGTAACTCCACAGCCTCAAAGGTACCTGTGATTATAGCCCCAAATGATCCAAAAACATCCCTACAACAATCCTAATACATCACGGAAAGTCTATTAGGTCGATTCAGGACACTACGGCAAATCTTAAATCCCTTAAACCTTCAAAACTCTCAAGCTCCCCATAAACTCCATAGATCCTTCACCACAAGGTTAAAACTACAACAACGGGGAAATCAGCCCCAAGGTCTACTCTACTGATTATTTCAACTCTTAATAATCGATCCCACAACATGACCTCAAAGTCATCAGTTTACCTCAAAACCTATAAACCCTCAAAAACCCCAAAATCCACTTCAATCAATCGAATCCTATAATAAAAACAATGAAAGGTAATTACTCCACATACCTTAGATTGTTCATCCGAAGTGTTCTCTCTTGAGTCTTTGGAAACCTTCACGAAATCCTCGTCTTTTCCCTTTTTCCTCAGAGCTCTCCTTCTTTCCTTCTTTTCACGTTCTAACCAAAAAGAACCTTATTCTCAAAACCCTCCTTTTATATTCTCACTAACCCTTGGGCCTCAAATTTGGGCTTTCTCCATAATGCCCTCACTAATTCTCCTCAAATGTCCACTTTGCCCTTACTTCCTCTATTATTATTTAAAATAAATAATAATACATTATATTCCATAATATATACTATTATCCAATTAAATAACTAAAATTCCACAAAATACCCAAAATATCCAAATTCACCAAAATTCACAGAAAGCCACGAATATAATATTTAAATAAATTAAATAAATATTCTTACGAAAATCGGGGTGTTACAACTCTCCCCCACTTAAATAATTTTCGCCCTCGAAAATTACCTCAAGGAAATAGAGTCGGATATGACTCCCTCATCTGATCTTCATGTTCCCAAGTCCAACTCTCGCCAGCTGGTCCACCCCACAACACCTTCACCAAAGCTATGTCTTTACCCCGCAACTGCTTCATCTCTCAACCATCAACACGCACAAGCAATGCTTCCACAGTCAAATTATCCCTAACTTATACATCATCCATCTGAATCACATGCGACGGATCTGGAATGTACTTCCTCAACTGAGACACATGGAACACGTCATGCAAATTCGCAAGTGACGGCGGTAAAGCAATTTGATAGGCTACCTTTCCCATCCTCTGCGATATCTGATAAGGACCAACAAAACGTGGAGTGAGCTTCCTAGACTTCAAAGCTCAACCCACACCAGTCACTGGCGTCACTCTAAAAAACATGTGATCTCCCTCTTGGAATTCAAGTGCTTTCCTCCTCTTATCAAGATAACTCTTCTGACGACTCTGCAAAGCTTTCATTCTCTCTCGTATCATCTTAATCTTCTCAGTCGTCTCTTGCACAATCTCAGGTCCGAGTACCGCACTCTCGCCCGATTCATACCAATACAACGGCGTCCTACACCTTCTCCCATACAAAGCTTCATAGGGCGCCATCCCAATACTAGCATGAAAACTATTATTGTACGTGAACTCAATCAACAGCAAATAGCTATCCCACGATCCTCAACGATCCAACACACAAGCCCTTAGCAAATCCTCTAAAGATTGGATCGTCCTTTCTGTCTGACCATCCATCTGCGGATGGTAGGCATAACTCATTCTCAACTTGGTGCCCAACGCATCTTGCAAACTCTTCCAAAACCTCGATGTAAATCTCGGATCTCCATCCGACACAATACTCGAAGGTACCCCATGTAACTTCACAATTTATTCAATATACATCTCGGCTAACTTCTACATAGAATGATTAATCTTCATCGGCAAGAAATGAGCCGACTTAGTTAATCTATCCACGATCACCCAAATTGAATCATTTCCCTTAGCAGTCTTCGGCAATCCCACCACAAAATCCATGGAAATATTATCCCATTTCCATTCTGGAATCCTTAACGGCTGCATCATACCTAAAGACTTCTGATGCTCAACCTTTGACTTCTTACAAGTCAAACACGCATAAATAAACTCCGCAACATCCTTCTTCATACCTGGCCACCAAAATAACTTTTTCAAATCTTGGCACATCTTTGTAGCACCGGGATGAATACTCAACCTACTTCGATGTCCTTCTTCAAGAATGCTCTTCTTAATATCTGGAAAATCTGGGACACACACCATGTCTCTGAACATCATCACACCATTCTCGTCAACCCGGAAGTCACCTCCGTTACCTTGGTTAATGAAAGTTAATTGGTCAACCAACTTTAAATCAGATTGATGTCCCACTCTGATTTCTTCCAGAATACTACTAGTCAACTTCAATATTCCCAACTTCACACTGTCAGAGGTCTTTTCACATACTAGACTCAAATCTCTGAATTGCTCAATTAGTTCCAACTCTTTCACCATAAACATCGACATATGCAATGACTTTCTGCTCAACGCATCGGCCACTACATTTGCTTTGCCTGGATGATAACTCAAATCAAAATCAAAATCCTTCAACAGCTCTAACCACCTTCTCTGCCTCATATTCAATTCCTCTGATTAAATAAGTACTTCAGACTCTTATGATCACTGAACAGTTCAAATTTAGAGCCAAACAAATAATGTCTCCAAATCTTCAACACAAACACTACTGCGGCTAATTCCAAGTCATGTGTAGGATAATTCCTCTCATGAACTCGCAATTGTCTCGAAGCATAAGCAACAACTTGTCCATTTTACATCAATACTCCACCAAGACCCGTCTTCGATGCATCACAATACACCACAAAAGATTTGCTCGGATTAGGCAAAATCAACACTGGAGCAGTCGTCAACTTCTTCTTTAATTCCACAAAACTCTCTTCACAAGCTACATCCCACACAAAAGCTTGACCCTTTCGAGTCAACTGAGTCAAAGGTAACGCCAACTTAGAAAAGCCTTCAATAAACTTGCGGTAATAACCCGCTAATCCCAGAAAACTTTGTATCTCAGTAGCAGACTTCGGAGTCTCCCACTGTAACACAGCATCAGTCTTAGAAGGATCAACAACAATTCCACCACTTGCAATCACATGGCCGAGAAAACTCACTTCCTTCAACCAGAACTCACACTTCGACAGCTTCGCCTACAACTTCTTCTCTTTCAACACCTGCAACACAGTCCTCAAATGGTCAGCATGATCTTCTTTCGATTTAGAGTCTATCAGAAGATCGTCGATAAAACCCACTACAAACTTATCCAAATACCTAAGAAAATTCTGATTCATATACTCCATGAATACCGGGTGTATTAGACACACCAACGACGTCACAGTATACTCATAGTCACCATACCTCATCCTGAAAGCCGTCTTCGGAATATCATCAGGCTTAACACAAATCTGATGATAACCAGACCTCCAATCAATCTTGATAAACACACAGGCATCTCATAACTAATCCATCAATTCCTCAATCCTCGGAAGCAGATACTTATTCTAGATCTTCACTTTATTCACATGTTTATAATCCGCACACAATCTCATAATACCATCTTTCTTCTTCACCGACATCACAGTGGCCCCTCACAGGGAAGCACTCGGTCGAACAACTTCCTCTCAAGCAATTCTTCTAGCTATTCCTTGAATTTACTTATTCAGGAACATACATTCCATATGCAATCACCGACATCGGGCTTGCATCGAGTACCAGGTTGATAGGAATTTCCACCCACACTACAATGGCACATCGCTGCTATTTCATGGGAACACCTCTAGTTAGTCACACACCATAGGTAGGTCACACACCACCGCATCCCTTATGCCTTCCAAAAGTCCAACATCATAGCACATTTGCACCATCTTTCACAGACTCACCCACTTGCTTCACAGAACAAACAACTCTTCATATTCATCAAAATTAGATTCAGGTGATTGTCAGGAATTACACACCACCGGTATATCACTAGTCGTCACATTGTCCTCTATCCCTCAAAAAGCAGACATCAACAATACCTGGTCGTTCTCCTCAAGATATCCCAACTTGACCGACAGGCAAGAAACTATAATTCATCTTCTCTTTAAATCTAATAGTCTGTGTCGACTCATCAAAACAGTCTGCAAGCACTCGGCTTAACCCCGACAATTCACTGCACACACTACTCAAGTTCGCAAGACACGTCTATCCCACCTAACATGATCCGTCTATTATCAACAAGAGATTAAGGGTGATCAGTTCCTCAATTTGTCAATAACAGCCGATATCATGAGGCGGTACAAACTATCTTTACCAACTATCGCAGCGTCCAACACCACCCTTAGCCATCGCTCCACACTCAAAGTACCTTCAAGAAGCACCATCTTCTCCCCCACTTGTTTCATTCCCAACCTGCAAATGGAAAACAAAACAAGTATCGACAGTGTTTTCAAACACATGTCGCACACTAGGGAATAGACAATATTAGACAACCTGGCTGGACAGACCAACCTGCTCTGATACCACTAATGTAACACCCTTTTCTACCCCTATAATGTTGCAGCAGAAACAACTCAAATATCATAGTAAAGCATCAAAATTCCCTCAAAGGGTACACATTTCTCATTTAAATCAAAATAATACACTTGCCCTATAAACAAAGGGATCTTCCTCAAAATAAATCAAAAGCCTTCACACGGCAGCAGAACTCAATAATTCAAAATAAAAGGTTTTCAACAAGAGCCATCAAAGTTAGCAGCAGAACCACCATAACCACAATAGTCAAAAGGTTTCAAAATAACCCATAGTCATCAAATATCACAAAATAGCAACTCAACAATGGTTCGAATCAACAACCTAGCCCGATGTTACACTATCAGAGCAAGACCCTCTACATCGAAAAAAAGTAAAGTAAAACTCCAAAAGTCCTCGAAGGCATCCACGGCTAAACCTGATCACCTGCACGTTACCCACGTGGAGGCAACATTCAAACAGGCAGGGTGAGTAATCACATTTCATTATAATCAATATAAAAACAGGATATGCAAAATGGCGTCATCATCATATACAACATCATCAGGGTCATCTTAAAGGAAAACATCAGGAATCACTATATCACAAAATCACGTCAATGCCACATAAAATGCAATGCACAACAAGACTCATGCATATGGTACCAATCATCACAAAAGATGGACACTAGGCCATCAACCCTCTACAAGGGAGCACGTCATAAACACCTTAATCCACACAATGGGATTAAAGCCACCACTGGACCGAAGTCCTAACATCGTCACTGGACCGAAGTCCTAACATCATCAATAGACCGAAGTCTAAATGCTATGAATGCATGATGCACAACGTCCTAATCATCATCATCAACAAAAGTCATTACGTGCATCATCATCCATCAAACTCACATATTCGTCATATCATCAAGTACGTCATCAAAACATCATTAATCAGCATCTCGTGATCATCAATATAACTCATGGTAATTCACATCAAAATAGTCATGTGTCATAACATCATCAACATATCTCATAGTAATTCACATCATCAATTATTCATCAAAACATCACAATATCAGAATCTCATATTCATCAATAACATCATGGTAAATCATCATAAACATCGCAGCATCAGAACATCAAAACAGCACAGCAACACAAAACAAATTCGTGAACAACAGGTGTTCGCTCCAGGATTCGCTAGGCGAACCTGTTCGCTAAAACCTTCGCTTGGCGAAGCAGCCAGCGAATCCCACAGTCACCACACCAAGACACCAGAAAACCCCATATGTCATACTCGCTGGTTTATTCGCTGGGTGAAGCTACTCGCTAATTCATTCACTTAGCGTGACTTCCAGCGAATCCCACTTCCACTCCAGAATCATCTCAGTACGCACACTCATGTTATCGCGCATTTGCTGCGCTGCTCGCTTAGCGAGCCTTGGCGAACATTCGCCTTGCGAAGCAATGGTTCGCTTAGCAAACCTGCGATTACAGCAAATCGCTGCTACACATCAATAACTCCACAACCTCAAAGGTAGCTGCGATTACAGCCCCAAATGATCCAAAAACATCCCTATAACAGTCCTAATACATCACAAAAAGTCTATTAGGTCAATTCAGGACACTACGGAAAATCTTAAATCCCCTAAACCTTCAAAAGTCTCAAGCTCCCCATAAACTCCATAGATCCTTCACCACAAGGTTAAAACTACAACAACGGGGAAATCAGCCCCAAGGTCTACTCTACTAATTATTTCAACTCTTAATAATCAATCTCACAACATGCCCTCAAAGTCATCAGCTTACCTCAAAACCTATAAACCCTCAAAAACCCCAAAATCCACTTCAATTAATCGAATCCTATAATGAAAACAATGAAAGGTAATTACTCCTCATACCTTAGATTGTCGATCCGAAGTGTTCTCTCTTGAGCCTTTGGAAACCTTCACAAAATCCTCGTCTTTTCCTTTTTTCCTCAGAGCTCTCCTTCTTTCCTTCTTTTCACGTTCTAACAAAAAAGAACCTTATTCTCAAAACCCTCCTTTTATATTCTCACTAACCCTTGGGCCTCAAATTTGGGCTTTCTCCATAATGCCCTCACTAATTCTCCATAAATGTCTACTTCGCCTTTACTTCCTCTATTATTATTTAAAATAAATAATAATACATTATATTCCATAATATATACTATTATCCAATTAAATAACTAAAATTCCACAAAATACCCAAAACATCCAAATTCACCGAAATTCACAGAAAGCCACGAATATAATATTTAAATAAATTAAATAAATATTCTTACGAAAATCAGGGTGTTACACACGTAAGTATATATTTGAACATGCATGCCATTATAGTACATTATCATTTTTGTATTTCTTTACTTATTTTTTGAATTTTGTTTAACCATTTAGGTACATTCATCGTGTATGTATAGAGTTAAATAAATCCAATATTTATGGCATCTTAGTATTCGATGGACAAATAATAAGTCAAAAGATATTGAGACCTACATTTCAGAACGGTTAGGTCAAGGGGGAAAAGAATGTTACTCCGCACCATTTCTTAATGCGTAAGTAATTTTGAAATTATGGTTTATCTTTTATAGTTAGTTTTGTTTTAGAAAATACTAATTATATATATACTTGTGTTTATTCAATGATCATTGGCAATTGATCATCATATCAGTTAAGACGAATACGATAACAACAGTGTGTTCATTACATAAGCCACTCGAACATAAAATGAAGCAAATTATTAATGGGTAAGTTTATCTTTATATGAAACTTTTTAGTAATACATATTTTCTTTGACTTTGTAATTGGTTTAATTGGTTTAGCCCGTAAATATTTTCAATGTACAGTGTTGTGCAGCGACACAATATGTTGAATAATATTAGGGAAAAGCCAGCATTTATCTTGCCTAATGTAAGTGGCTATATTACTTGTGACATTCATTTATATATATTGTTACATGTATGTGTGTTTATAACATTCATAAAATTAATGCTTATTTTTGTAGACGTGGAAACAACCATGTATCAGGCATATATTATATATGTAATGATTTGTTTACAATGCGCTTATGGGTCCTCAATAATGAGCTTAATCTGGTATATTTTATGCAGACTTTTAATGAAGAAACATCATTTCCTTGCGAAGACTTTGTAGAGATTCGTAAATGTTGGGCGTATATGTTTAATGTGCTTTAGGGTCCTCAAACATGATATTCAGCTGTAATATAGATATATGTTTGATGTACCTTTGAGTTTGAGTGTTGTAAATAATATTTTTTATTTGATGAAATAAATAAGTATTTGAGTTTGAGTGTTTTAGTATACATCTTCAATTGTTGTTTTTGTTCTGTTACAGTTTGATGTACATTTGAGTTTGAGTGTTGTATGTAACATTTTTTATTTGATGAAATAAATGAGTATTTGAGCTTGAGTGTTTTAATATGCATCTTCAATTGTTGTTTATGTTCTGTTATAGTTTAAACAATACAGGTTATAAATGAAAAAATTTCAAAATGCAGAAACTTATTTTTTTAAAAAAGCATATAATTTAACGACGGTTATTCATTATGATCGTGGTTGTATAGTTATAATATATAATATAAACACGGTTGTTCTAGAAGACCATGGTTATATACTTAAAATGTGTTGGGAATTGAACATGGGACCGTTTATATATGACAATGGTTTGGTTATTAATTGTGATAATATATCGCGCGTTTTCAGGTTTTCTACAACGGTCATAAGACCGTGATTATAAGTAGTACATATACAACCATACCCTACGTAACAACGACACGTCACGCGTGATGTTATCTCTTTTCCAACTGTTGTTGTATATGTTTTTCGTAATAGTGTTAGATTGAAGACTATCCAAGGATGGTGGAGGCTTCTATCTCTAACTCTTGTTTCTCCTTCAATTTCTTAATAAAATTATTTTTTCTGTAAAAAAAAAAATCAACCTAATAGTTAATCTAGATTCTTCAATCAGAAGGATTTCCATTAACGTAATATCTTCCAAAAACGTACACAAATCAAACTGATGATATTTAATCTTCTCAAAATTATGTCTTAGTACGATCAAAGCTTTGAAAAATGAAATTTCTACTTGACTAAGTTACTATGGGAATAAATTGAAGTTACAAGCTAACTATTTTAGAGGATAATATTTTTAGCACAAACACAAATAAAAATATCTTTTAAAGAAATGATAGGGAGTTTGTATCTAAAATGTTCACTTGAATTCTGAAAATGATATTTTTCAAAGGTCTCTCTTAAATTTTTGTTTCTATATGAATTAGTAATTTAAATAGGTGAAGGCAATCTACTATTTATAATATTCCTTAAGAAACAATGGCATCGTAGATATTGGGCACAAATTTGACTATTGTTGGAGAATTCTCATGATTCATATTGTGAATTGTACAACCTCATATTATTGAGAGTTGAATGAGAAATTCCTCAAAATTGTTGTCTTTTTCTGCATCAAAATATCTCTTATCATCTTTTGTTGTATTGTCTCATTGATAATATTTAATACAACTAAACTATAGTGATTGAGCAGAAACTGGCAAAATGCTGACATGAGGATGATGATACTACAAAGGGAATACCTAGCCAATCATAAACCTGTTAGCGCAATAATTAGGGGTTAAGCGAGGAGCATTATAAACGGCGGAACATCCTTCTTAGAGCAACACACCTTTATGAGAGACACACCACATATTCACTCAAAACCTTAAGGTGATAGATGAAAAAAGAGGAACACAATCACAACATAAGAACATAACGTGCAAACGCCAAAATCAAAGAAAAAACCAGGGTTGTTGTCAATAGACAACCAGAGAATAACACTATGTGAAAATTGTTACAACACATAATATACCCCACACCCTCCAGTATAAGAGAATAAAGAAAGTCAAATAGAAGCTTAAAGTGTTTTTGACTGGTGCATCTTGGAATGAAGAACTTGAATCCTATATATAGCATTGGTCTCCCACTTCCTTTACAAAATTAAGCGATGTGAGATTTCAAATAACTTGTATCATATATATAGCCTTGGACTCTCTCTTCATTCACAAAATTAAGCGATGTGGGACTTCTTCAACATGTATATTTTCAACCAACCCCAACAAAACCTTCTTCCAGTACTCCATGTCTGCTACGGAAACATCTAGACTTGGGCTCTTGTCTTTGGCACTAGCCCACACCACCTCTTTCACTTCTTCCATCGAAAATGGACCTTCTAATAATTATCTTTCCTCCCATGATAATTGATAAAAACCTACTCCCTCTAAACAGGGTCGTCCCTGAGATTTTGAGTGCCCTGTCGAAATTATGAATTTGGTGCCCTTTTTGTTAAATAATATTTTTTTTACCAGATTTATAAGTCATATAATTATAAATATATAATATTTAAAAAAATAAAAAAAAATTACATTAATATTGAAAAGTTTACACCATATCAAAACTACAATAAAATTATGACAAAATTAGTTTAATGTATATATCAATTCGAACATGTATCAATAGCATTCCAAATGTTTGGTGCCCCTAAAAAACTGGTGCTCTGTGCCACCGCTCCTCCCGAACACCCTCCGGGACCCCTGCCTCTAAAATATGTCTTGTAGAAATTGGGTCCTCAAAACAAGTTTTACTTCCTTTCTCAATTCTCCTAATTGCTTGATTGATCTTCCAGTCTGAAAATTAGTGGGTTTTTTTAGAACAATGAAATCGTCGCCAAATTTCATTAAAATAGGGGAAATTTTGGAAGAAAAAAACCCTTACAAGTAAAAATGATCTTCGAAATTAAATTTTAGATTCGGGAGTTGATTATACGGAGATAATATATTAGCATCCTACGATAACCATTAAAAAATATTTATCTCAAATTAATTGTGTATAATTTTTATTAACTTTTAAATATTTATTTTTTTCCTTATTATTAAATGTTATGTAAAATAAAATATTTTTTTTATTTTTTTAGTAAAAAATAAGGAAAAAAATTTTAAAAAAATTATTATTGTGTTTGACCATAATTTTACCTAACTTTTATTTAGAGGTGGCAAAACGGGCCCAGTTCATTGGACATTCTCCGTTTTGGCCGTACTTTAGTGCGGAGCGGATCAAGAGTTTAGACTCGCATCCTCAACTATGTTCGCCCCTCTCCGTCTCTTTTTTTTTTGCAGACTTTTATAGGATGGACCTAAACGGGACGGACATTTTTGTTTACATATCTCTTAGGCTTTATACCCTTTCTACCCTTACCTATACTTCTGGGTCCATTTTGGTCCTCTTTCTTTTAAAACGTCTAATTTGGTCTCTTAAGTTGTCAAACAGAATTAAACAAGTCCTTTCTGTCAAATAATGATGGCTTAATACCCTTTTTAGTCCCTTATATATACCCCTGGGTCCATTTTGGTCCTCTTTCTTTTAAAAGTTCCAATTTGGTCCCTCACGTTATCAAACAGAATCAAACAAGTCCTTTCCGTTAAATATTGATAAACGGAGTTAGAAATAAGGGACAAACAAGTCCTTTCCGTTAAATATTGATAAACAGCGTTAGAAATAAGGGACGTAGCAGCTGAGGTGGCGTAATTATTTTTTTATTATTACAATTAATAATTAAATATTTTATTGATAATTGATTTTCACAAACTTTAATATAAAATATTTGGGCCTAAAGCCCATATTCTTTGTAATAGCAACCCATTAGTCAAGTTTTATTGGTAATGTGTGAACAAGTTGTTTAGAAACACTAATGCTTATTACTGCAATTTCGATGTGGGACTCAAACAAAGCAAATATTAAAGGACTTTCATACTGAGCCTTAAACTTGTAGATTTGTGGGCACGCAGGACATGATACAAACCCTCCAACACCAAAGCATCAAGAACACGGTTATGTCAAAAGTTGAGCTCACAAACCAACATTCTCAATTTAACAAACTTTGAAACAAGCATCAAGATTATCCTAACCCAGAACATGAGCAGCAGAATGAAGAACATGTTCAAGAATCAGGTAGGCAAGAATGTATTTTTTTCAAGAAAGACTTATGAGTGCGAGCATACTCCGTTAACAATGAATGAAGAAAATAGAGAAGATCATGCTGGTGAACATGCAAATAAAGTTGGTAATTTTCCTTTTGAAAGAATTCAGAAACAAGTTCCTATTTCAGCGGTTCACTCATCGTCCTTCAGAGAAAAGGAAAATGTAATTATTGGGTTAGCAAGTAATGTAAGAGAAGAGGGTGACTGTGAAATGCTGAATGCAAAGAGCTTAACTGGTGAAATTGTTGAAGACAGAGAAATGGAAACTGGTCATGTAGGTGGACATGGCAATGAAAATTTTTCATGTAAGAAGTTAAAGATTGTGTGTGCTAATGAAAGTAATGTTGAAGAAGTTCTGCAGAACTGTTCTTCAACAGCATTGTGCTTTTATATTCACAACATGCATAGAGCAAAACATGGAAGTGATTCTGGAGCAAAACATGGAAGTGATGGTAGCTTATTTGAGTACTGTGCTAAAATAAATGCAGCTCTCTATAAAATATTGGGTGGTGTTACTTTGGAACCTCTGAGTAGTTACATCTTTTGTTATTAAGTCATTTCCATGTAGTTTCCATATTCATAAACTTATAGAGTCCGATTCTGGGAACGAAATATACTCAATTTAGTGATGCATGCCTGTAAATATCCATGCCATGCACATTTATATATGCTCACAAACTGAATCTTTATATACTGGCATTCTTTTGTGCCTTAATAACTCGTACAAATGTTATAATTTTGTTAATTGTTATGTATCTGTGTGGTAGGAGAAATTAGGGATCATTGATATTCCTTATGCAATGATTTTATATTATTTATTTCATGTAGATTATTTTGTAACAAGCTATTTGTACTAAGATGTAAGTTTTTATTTTTCCTTTCCACAGTACTAGCTGGCTCAGCTGGAAATGGATGAACTAGTTGCATCTGATGTAAAGAATGAGAAGAAAAAGCTAGTTGTAATACCTGTCTTTATATTAGTCCCACATCGGTTGTTTCAGAATAAAATTTAGTCTTTATATTAACTACTTGTGCATAATCATGCAAATGAAAAACATATGGGCCAAAGAGAATGAAATTGATATTGGGCTTCTAGATGGGTTTGTGTGTGGATTTGATTTGATCCGGCCTAATTAAAATTATTTTTAAAATAACAATTTCTAAAAATAGAATTAAAAAATAATTATTACAAAAAGAAAAAATAATATAAAAAATAAATATATAAAAAAATCTACGTGGAAAATAAAAAATAATATAAAAATCCACGTGGAAATTAAAAGATGTTGACTAAGCCATCCATCATGCCAACTCATACTCCACGTAAGCAAAACTAACACCGTTTACATTTATTTGACGGAAATGACATTTATGCTTCAATTAGACAACGTAAGGAATCTATTTGAAACTTTTAAAAGAAAGATGACTAAATTGGACCCGAGGATATAGTTAGAAAATCAAAAAGGGTATTAAGTCAATAATGATAAATGGCATTAGACATAAATGATGTGGCAACCAAGGTGGCAGAAAAAAACAAAATAATAAACATAGTTTCATTTACCCCAATCAATTGTTGACATGTGGCAGAAAAGAACAAAATGAAAAATTAAACAACTCTATTATCTCTCTCATTCACCGCTTTTGTTTTCCAGAATGAACGAAAAAACATACTCCCTTCGTCTCATAAAAAATGTCATATTTAACTAATGCGCGATTCTAAAGAAAATGATTAGATGTGTTGTTTTGATGATAAAACTAATATCATTGACTAAAATATCCCTATTAATTGTAGTTAAAAAATGGTTGAATAAAGTGTAAGTTAATAAATAAGGGTATGGTATTGGAAAAATAATAATAAATGTTGTATTGGTATTGTAAAAGGACAATTATTTTGAGACACTTTTTATGAGACAGAGGGAGTAATATTCAAAATGAACTCTCTCCATCTCTCTTTTCATTCTTGAACCAAATCCTCATTAGGAAGAAAAATGGTAATACATGGATGAAGCTATTGAAATCCACAACATCAACACAACAATGACAATCCAAAAAAATAGCCGAAATCAAACAGAAAGAGAAGGAAAAAAAAGCACTTAATCATGAAGAACGAAGTTAAATTCTTGAACAACGTAGCTTTCGACAATGACAATTTCACGATGAAGATTTGGTCTTCTTCCTCTGATTGCATCAAAGAGAATATAAGCCCTACGACACTCAATATCAATATCGCCACTTCGAAAAATAATTGAATGTAATCACTGAAGTTGAATTTGAAGTTAAGCACTTAACTTCAAAGCTGGAATCACTTGGTCTTGAAAAAGTTGCGTCTGAAAAACGCGTTAGTGGAATTGGTATCGGAAGGGTTATAGTTGCGAAATTCATGGAACCGAAGAAAAACAGTGTTATTTTCAAAGATGATAATACTATGAAACGAAACGGAAACGACTTCGTTTTCAAAGATGCCACCCCGAAAGTGATAGCACCGGTGAGTACTCTGGCGACGATGAATCGGAGGAAATCTTGTTACGGGAAGCCCAAGAAATTTTGGAAGAATCGCGGTGGAAAACGATGTGTAAAGTGAAGGGGAAAATCAGTGAAGAAAGTGGAGGAGATTGTTCAACTGAGAAGTTGTTTGAAGGGTAAAAATCAGTGATGAAAGTGGTGAAACAAGACATGGTTGTGGCTAGTAGGTATAATTCTGGTGGTGTTGGTGATGCGAAGAAAAGATCGTTTTCTGAGAAAAATAAGGGTTTTGGGAGTGAGATTAGGGTTAAAAAGATGAGGGAGATTCCGATTGAGGAAGTTGATGTGAGTGGTTTTGTTATGTTACCGAAGGTTTCGACGTTGAGGTGTATTGATGAGAGTCCTAGAGATTCTGGTGCTGCTAAAAGAGTTATTGCAATGATTGGGAAAAAGTCTTATTTTTGTGATGATGGAAGAGATAGTCAAATAGTGGTGTAGGTAGATTGTGTAAAGGTCTTATTTCTGCCTGTTGGTGTACAAGGTGAAAATAATGATGAAAAAGGGAATATATTATATTGAGGATGACGGCTACAAAGGATAAAGATACAATGATTGGAATGACATCTACACTACCCTATTTATAAGTTAAACTAGGGCTACAAAAGCAATAATAAAATACTAAAATACCCTCTAACAAACTTGGTCACCAAGTTTGTGAATATTAAATGAAATATAAATTATTATTCTAATACCATCCCTTAATTTATATTTCCTCAAAACTAACAACTCCAATTCCATCCCTTAAGCGAAGGAATTGATCATTCTTGATAGCCTTCGTCAGAACATCTGCCAACTGCTTCTGGGTGCTACAGTGCAGAACTTCTAATACTCCATTCTGAACTTGACTTCTCAGATAGTGATACTTGGTCTCAATATGCTTGCTTCACCCATGCAACACTGGGTTTCTGGCAAGATTGATTGCAGACTTGTTATAAATCATCAGCTTTAGAGGTTTGTCAACTTTGATCTTCAGATCATCCAGCAAGTTCAGAATCCACACAGCTTGGCAAGCAATAACAGTACCTGCAATATATTCAGCTTCACAGGTTGATAGCGCAACAACAGATTGTTTCTTGGAACACCAAGAAATAGGGCCTCCTAGAAACTTAAACAAGTATCCAGAAGTACTTCTTCTATCAACTCTGTCTCCACACCAATCAGAATTTGAGTAACTCAGAAGTTCTGATTCAAACTTTCTTCCAGAAGGGAACAACACTCCATACTTCAGAGTTCCCTTGATATACCTCAGAATCCTGACAGCAGCTTGGCAATGGGGCCACTTAGGTTTACTCATGAATCTGCTAACCATTCTAACTGCATAGCAAATATCAGGTCTGGTATTACACAAATACCTCAGAGAACCAACCAACTGTTTGAAGGTTGTAGCATCCACATCCTCACCATCAGAATCAGAATCTAGTTTCTGATTTGTATCTGCATGTGTGATAGCAGCCTTACAATTCTACAGCTTAAATCTCTTCAGAAGTTCTCGTTCATACTTCAGCTGATGCAAAATGATACCTTTCTCAAAATATCTGAACTCCATCCCTAGAAAGTATGTCATTTTCCCTAGATCAGTCATTTCAAACTCATTCATCAGCACCTTCTTGAACTTAGCTAATTCTTGTTCAGAACTTCCGGTCAGCAATATATCATCAACGTACAAACACACCAGAATCATATTGCCTTCAGAAATATGCTGAACATAAACACCGTATTCCATCTCACATTTCTGAAAACCCTGCTTGAAAAATGAATCAATCTTCTGATTCCAAGCTCTGGGCGCTTGCTTCAATCTATACAAAGCTTTATGTAATATGTACACCATCCCTTCCTGATTCTTTTTCACAAATCCAGGAGGTTGTGACACATAAACTTCTTCTTCTAATGGACCGTTCAGAAATGCAGATTTCACATCTAAATGCATCAGAGGCCAATTCCTGTTAGCAGCTATTGCAATCACCAATCTGATTGTTTCATGTCTTGCTACAGGTGCAAACACTTCAGAATAATCCAGCCCAGGTTTCTGCAGAAATCCTCTTGCTACTAACCTCGCTTTATGTTTGCCAATTGATCCATCTGGCTTTAGCTTCTGCTTGAAAACCCATCTGACGCCGATGGCTTTCTTGTCCTTTGGAAGTTCTGTCAGCTTCCAAGTCTTGTTTCTTTCTATGGCCTCAAGTTCTTCTTTCATGGCCTTTAGCCAGAACTTCTGCTTGAGAGCCTCTTCCGTACTTACAGGTTCAGAGTCTACTAACATGGCACACTAAATAATCTCTCCTTCAGAATCTACTTTAGTGTCTTGCATTATGTCAAACTCTTCGAATCTTCTTGGAATGTTTATGATTCTCTGTGGCCTCTGACCTCGTTCAGAACTTTCTCCGGATGCTTGAACCCCAGAAGTTCTGTCCTCAGAAGTTTCTCCTTCAGAAGCTCTTGCTCCAGAAGGTTGACTTCCTCCAGAACCTTGACCATCTTCAGAGTCTGGCATATTCCCAGAGTCTGAATCACCACCAAAATCTTGATCATCATCAGAATCTGGATCATCAGAATCACCTTCATCTTCTGAGTCTCCTTCAGAGTCAGAATCACCATCAGTTTCAGAAACTCTTATTTCTGACCTTCCTTCAGAAGTTCTCACATCAGAATCAGATTGAGACTTATCCCAATTCCAAACTTCTGATTCCTTCATAATAACGTCTCTGTTGAACTCAACTTTATTAGTTTCTGGACAATAAAGCTTGTACGCTCTTGTACTGTGGTACCCCACCAGTAACATTACTTTGCTTCTATCATCCAACTTCTGTCTTCTAGCTTCTGGAACATGTTTGTAACACACAGAACCAAAAACCTTCAGATGACTAACACTTTGCTTTTCTCCAGTCCACTTCTGAATAGGAACTATTTCCTTCAGCTTCTTCGTTGGACATCTGTTGAGCACATATGCTGCGGTGGCAACAGCTTCTCCCCAGAAGTTTTGAGGAAGCTTCTTCTCCTTCAGCATGCTTCTCACCATATCAAGCAAAGTACGATTTCTTCTTTCAGCAAGACCATTGTGTTGAGGAGTATAAGGAGCAGTAACCTCATGCTCAATTCCATTCTCCTCACAGAACTTTTGAAACTCTTTAGAGTTATACTCACCCCTACCATCGGTTCTGAGAATCTTCAGAGTCTGACCACTCTGATTATGAACCTTCATTCAAAACTTCTTGAATTCATCAAACACCTCGTGTTTGAACTTAATAAGGGATACCCATGTCATTCTAGTGAACTCATCAACAAATGACACAAAGTATTTGTTCCCTCCAATCGATGCTACTGGAAATGGACCACACACATCAGAATGTACTACTCCCAAGGCATGTTTTGCTCTTGGAGCAACTTCTGATGCAAATGGCAATCTTGGTTGCTTTCCTTCCATGCACACTTTGCATGACTTCTCAGGCTTCTTAATTATAGGAATTCCATGTACCAGCTTCTTCGAACTCAGATGTTCTAAGCTTCTGAAATTCAGATGACCAAATCTTCTATGCCACAGCTCACTTTCCTTCACAACACTTGTTGCACTGAGGCATTCAGAGTCAGAAGTTCTGACATTCACCTTGAATGTTCTATTCCTTCCCTGTTCTGACTCCATAATCAGCTTCTGATTACAGTCATACAGCTTCAGAAGATTGTCCTTCATGGTAACTGAAAAACCTTTCTCAATTAATTGTCCCACGCTCATCGGATTGCTTTTTATGCCATGTACATACCACACTTTCTGAATCAATGATGTTTTCCCATTGTTCAGAACAACTCTGACATTTCCCATACCTTCAGCGTTAAGATATTTGTCATCAGCACATCTGATCTTAGTCCTCTTCTCAGAATCAAAATCAACCAGCCATTTCTTATTTCCAGTAAGATGATTTGAGCAGCCAGTGTCCATATACCACCAGTCTGTCAAATTCGTATCATCATATTCAGAAGCCATCAGTAGCACAGATTCATCATCAGAACTTCTGGCTATATTTGCTTCTTCTGACTTCCTTTCTTTGTTTGACCAACAATCTCTAGCAAAGTGACTAAACTTCTTGCAACAGTAACATTGGATCTTCTTCTTGTCATACTTCTTCTTTCCCTTCTGAGCATTCTTTTGCCTATCAGAAGTTGAGGTTTCTGACTTCTGACCACCATCAGATCTTCTCCTGGCTTCTGACTGCTTCTGATGCTTCCTATCAGAAACTGCTTTCAGAGCCTGCTGCTCTACTTCCCTTTCAGAAGTTCTCTCAGTCAGACGCAACTCTTGCGCTTCTAGACTGCTTTGCAGCTCTTTAATTCTCATGATGCTCAGATCTTTAGAATGTTCTATTGCTACCACAATGTAATTAAACTGAGGAGTAAGGGATCTCAATACCTTCTCAATGATTACTTGTTCAGAAAGAGTTTCTCCACACGCCTTCATCTCATTAGTGATCAGAATCACTCTGGAGATGTACTCAGAAACTTTCTCATTGTTCTTCATGTTGAGATTCTCGTACTGCTTACGTAGAGACTGAAGCTTCACCTTCTTCACTGATGCGTCACCACCGTAACATCTGACCAGTGTGTCCCGCGCCGTATTTGCCGTCGTTGAATCTGCAATCTTCTCAAACACATTCGCATCCACACACTGATGGATGTAGAACAATGCTTTTTGATCTTTCTTCCTTGTATCCTTCTGCGCGTTCATCTGCTCCTCCGTCGCATCTGCTGCTACCGGAACATAACCTTCAGTGACAAGATCTAGAACATCTTGAGCACCGAACAGTACACGCATCTGAATCATCCAACGATTCCAGTTTTTGCCATCAAATACTGGAAGCTTGGTGTTCATGCCGCCGTTGCCGTTCATCATCTTCAACCTTGTACAGTACACTCAGAACTTACCACACACAGTGTTTCCCAACCCACAGAATCAAAAATTATGATTCTGATCAGAATTTTGTTCTGGATTCAATACAAATCAAGAACCAAAATTCAATCACACAGAAAATCCTCACGTTTCACTCGTGTTTTCCGTGTTTTCCCGTTGATCCGAATCGGAGCTCTAGATACCAATTGTTGGTGTACAAGGTGAAAATAATGATGAAAAAGGGAATATATTATATTGAGGATGACGGCTACAAAGGATAAAGATACAATGATTGGAATGACATCTACACTACCCTATTTATAAGCTAAAACTAGGGCTACAAAAACAACAATAAAATACTAAAATACCCTCTAACAAACTTGATCACCAAGTTTGTGAATATTAAATAAAATATAAATTATTATTCTAATACTGCCCCATGTCAACAATTGATTGGGGTAAAATGATTTATGTTTATCATTTTGTTTTTTCTGCCATCTCAGCTGCCGCATCATTTATGTCTAACACCGTTTATCATTATTTTATAGAAAAAACTTGTTTAATTTTGTTTGACAAAATAAAGTATTAAATTAGACGTTTTAAAAGAAAGATGATCAAAATAAACCCAAAAGTATAAGTAAGGAACTAAAATGAATATTAAGTAAATCTCTTACTAAGATTGAGAATTCATAGCTATGTAATTTTTAATTAAAAAAATATTTATGTGTTAGTTGATTATAAATAAAAGATTTAATTTTTGTTACGAGTAGATATTGTTGACTTGACAGAAAAAAATGTTTATTGCTGAAAAAAATTACTTAAAAATGTTGATTGTGAAAAAAAAATTAATTAAGATGAATTTGTTTGATTTTGTTTTATTTATTAATTTGAAAAATTGAAAGAGTTTAAGATCGTCAATTTATTGCAACTCAGACGTCTCAAGAGGGATTTCTTCAAAGGCTCCTCCCTTACACTCCATTGGGCAGAGTCTTTGGCGCTCGAAGAGTTCGATCGTCCGAGCAAGAGGATGCTACTGGCCCAGGATACCACTGCCCTAATGAGGGTTTTGGGCATGGCGGTGGTCTATACAGAGGAAGAGGCCCTTCAGGAAGTGGAAATGAAAAAGACTCAGGCTGCCAACGCGGTTCTGGAGGAGAGGATGAAGGTTGCGGAGGAGGCGAAGAAGACATCCAAGGAGGCCAAAAAATGACATATATTTTAAGATGTTCCTATAAAGTACTATAGATACTTAGGGTGCTAGTTCCTTCCCATAGTATAACCAACCCCCGTACCTTCGATCTCTTTATTGCATAGTCTTTAGTCTTGCCTTTAGCTTTGTGAAATTCTGGTATCAGACGTGTGATGTTACGTGCGATGTCACAACAACACACTCTGCACAATGGACAAATAAAACAGCAGAATAACACACCAAATTGTTCACCCAGTTCGGTCTAACTACCTACGTCTAGGGGCTACCAAGCCAGGGATGAAATTCACCACTTGTAGAATTAAATTACAGACTTAACAACCCAGTTGACAATCTCCTAATCTTAATTCCTACTAGTGACTTTCTACCTAAGAAACCACTTAGATATGAGAACACTACTCAATCCCTAAAACCTTCAGTGATATACTTCAAAGATCACACACTTTGAATAACACTACTTGATTCTGCTCCACAGCTTTGATCAAGAACAACTCAAAACAACAATACCAATTCACACTCGACGACCATAAACACTGTTGGTCTGGTAATGGTTCCCACAGTGAGATCCACTTGAATCACTCCTAGAGTGGAACCAACTTTTCCTTCATAGTTCGACAGAACCATGTTGTAGGGTTTGGTATCAGTCTCAAACTTCCCAATCTTGCTCAGGAAAAATCTTGGCATTAAATTAACAGTTGCACCACAATCCACCAAAATTTTGTTGACAGGTTACATGACATAGCATATGCAATAAGTCTAGCAAGGCCACTGAGCAACTTGCTCAACAAAGATCAGGTATTTCTCTTTGACAATGAATGTCTTATTGCTTTCCAAATTTTGAAAGAGAAACTAATTACCGCTCCAATAATCATCGCGCCAAATTGGACTTTAAATTTTGAACTAATGTGCGACGCGAGTGATTACACTGTTGGAGCGGTGTTAGGTCAAAGGAAGGACAAAACTTTTCATGTTATACATTACGCAAGCAAGGTATTAAATGAGGCGCAAGTAAATTATGCCACAACTAAAAAAGAGTTGTTTGCGATTGTATACACACTTGAGAAGTTTCGTTCTTACCTAATAGGGTTAAAAGTGGTAATCTACACTGATCATGCAGCAATCAAATATCTGCTCACTAAACCGGATTCGAAGCAAAGGCTCATCCGTTGGATCCTTTTGCTTCAAGAATTTGATGTGGAAATAAAGGATAAAAAGGGTTCAGAGAATTTGGTGGCGGATCATTTGTCCCGTTTGATTAATGTGGAGGTAACTAAAATAGAAAAGGAAATCCGAGAGGAATTTCTCGATGAAAAATTGTTTAGAGTCTAAGTTAGGCCGTGGTTTGTGGATTTTGCTAACCACAAAGCAACCGGTTGGATACCCGAAGACCTAACTTGTAATCAAAAAAGGAAGTTCTTATCAGATGTGAATTATTATATGTGGGATGAACCTTACTTGTTCAAGTTAGGAGGTGACAACCTTTTGAGAAGGTGTGTCACGAGTGATGAAGCTCAGAGTATTCTTTGGCATTGTCACAACTCGCCTTATGGAGGCCATTTTAATGGTTCGAGAACGGCCACGAAAGTCTTGCAATCAGGCTTTTATTGGCCTACTCTATTTAAAGACGCAAATCTTGGGGTGTTACAACTCTCCTCCACTTAAAGAATTTTCGCCCTCGAAAATTACCTGAAGGGAACAGAGTTGGATATGACTCCTTCATCTGATCTTCACGCTCCCAAGTCCAACTTTCACCAGCTGGTCCACCCCATAACACCTTCACTAAAGCTATGTCTTTACCCCACAGTTGCTTCATCTCACGACCATCAATCCGTACAGGTAATGCTTCCACTGTCAAATTATCCCTGACTTGTACATCATCCATCTGAATCACATGCGACGGATCTGGAATGTACTTCCTCAACTGAGACACATGGAACACGTCATGCAAATTCGCAAGTGACGGCAGTAAAGCAATTCGATAGGCTGCACTTTCATGTTTTTAGTGATTTTGATCATCCCATAACTCAAAATCCATGAGGAATTTGGAGGGAGGCCAGTTTTTAGCTTTTGTAGAGGGCCATGAGATCTACAAATCAAGCTTTGGATGAGGAAAAATGGCTTTGTGGTTTAGGAGTTATGATCCTCCAACTCCCAGGTCGCGCTCAGCGCGCCCTGGTCCGCGCTCAGCGCGTAACTCCCTGCCTTGAGAGGTTCTAAGAATTTGACACCGCGCTCAGCGGGCAACCTGCGCGCTCAGCGCGCAGCGCGATTCTCAGAAAATTCTCCTGCGATAACAGAACTTTATCCACCCTCCAAACCATTTTAGGGCACATTTCTTTCGGAACAAGGATGATGTGTTATATAAGAGGAACTTCGATATGGTCTTGCTACGTTGTGATGATGAACACGAGGCAGGCTCATTGATGGGGGAAGTTCACGAGGGTTCTTTTGGTACTCATTCCAGTGGACACACCATGGCTAGAAAGTTGTTGAGAGCAGGATATTATTGGATGACTATGGAGTCTGATTGTTTCAAGTACGCCCGAAAGTGTCATAAATGCCAGATTTATGCAGAAATTTCAAATTTCTGGTAATATTCACCAGTTATTTCAAAAAAACCAGTAGTTTTGATTTTTTGGTTTTTTTCGGGAATTTCAAATTTTCGGTAGTTATGAAATATTTGTTTTATTTTTTATTTTATTTTTTTATATTTTTTTCCAGTGAAAACTAGAGGCCGTGATGGTAGCATGCAGGGAGGGCGCTTGATTTGGCAGGAAGTGGTAGGGGTAGGGCTACAGCTGTTCTTGATGCTGAGTCTGCACATGTACGGGTTGGACGGGTGGTCCCAACCGGTTCACACCGGAAGCGGATGGCCGAGCAGCGGAGGCGTTTCTAGGCACTTCGTGCCGTTAGGCGGCGTGGAGGTCTTTCTTCAGTGCAGGCCACATATGCGGACGTCCCTGTTATTCAGCTGGAGGAGGCTATTGTTGGAGATGTTCCAGTGGAGACTGCTGTTAGGGATGTGGTAGAGGAGACTGATGTTAGAGTGACAGCTGAGGGTGAGGGTGAGGAGGTGGGTGATGCAGATACAGATTTGTGGAATATCCATTTTTTTTCAGATTTGTTTAACCACAAGACCTAACCCCTATTTATACAAACATGCATCAATTCTGGGTCACACAAACTGTCGGTGCAATCACAACCATACAAAACTGTCGGCAAAATCTCGACCGTTTAAAAAAAACCCTAAAATTATACCTACCGGGAATTTCAATGGATGTGAAATTCCCGGTACCAAACTGCACTTTTCAGCAATAACCGGATTTTTTAATACATACCGGAAATTTGAAATTACCGGTATACCGGTAATTTCAAATGAACTACCGGGAATTTTGATCCATACCGAAATTTTTTTTATAACTTCCGGGAATTTGTTCCGGATATTGCTTGTAAAATAGTAAGGAATATTTTTGCCATTATCAAAATATTGGGGGATGTCAGGTACGATTGGGGGTGATGGCAGGTAGATTCCTCCATTTTTTGCTTTTTTGATAATTTCTGGTTGAAAAAGTCACTACTATTTTTTGGGCCTTGGGCCCTCCATGTATTAAAAAAAAAAGTCACTACTATTTATTTTAACCCTTTTCTCTAATCCCCTAAATCCAAAACATCAAGCAAATTTAGGCCCAATCTTCAATCTTCTTCTCCAATTACTTGCACAAACCATTGTTAAAATTTCAACTTTGAAATTCATTCTTCTTAACACACAAATATGCCTTTTCTTTATCGTCGCCAAATGCGCAAACCAATTCTTAAATGATATTATTAATCTTACCAACCTATTCTTTTAGTAATTGATATACATTTAAAGTCCTCACATTAACTCTATTGCATGAAAATAATAAATTCTTATGAACATTGCTTACACTCCTACTTGTAGTAAATCTTAAAAATTATTTCTTCCTAAGTGTGACTAGAGCATGTGTGTGACCTTCAAAAAAAAATCGCAACTTCAAATCGACCATCTATTGTTCTCTTGAAGTCAATCCTTGCATTACATCTCTTCCTTGCAATTTTTCATTTTCTACTTTTAGGCAAACTATTTTACTAATATTCAATTCACACAAAAAAAATATTTTTTCTATTTTAAAACCCTTTTTGAGTAAAAAATACTTTCATTTCACACTATATTTATCTTTTGTTTCATACGAATTACTCACACTCAAACCAACAACACGTGCATACCTTTTATAAAAAAATGTATCCTTTTGTGATAATGTTGACCTTTAAAATGAGGGTTGAGTTTTTTTTAACTCTTAATGAAGTTCAATGTCGAATGCATGTGTTCCATGGAAAAGGATACAATATGAACTTCACCTATGTGAATTTCGAGATGGTGTCGTCTCAAAGTGAGAGTTGGAGTTTCTCTCATGAAAAATTCACGAAAACAAGAAAAGGACATGTCCATAAATAGTGTTATGCGAGAGATGTAAGCGAAGAACCATTAAAGAGTGTGTGTGAGGTAATGTTGGTATAATCACAAGGGATAACAGTTCAAAGCATAGCTACCAAAGATTCAGATTAGACTTTGCGTTATTCTTGTTAAGGTTGAGTTCAAATAGAAAGATGCTTAACTGTATTAACATTCTTTGTTTCTCTTTTCTAAAATTGGGCTTGTCATTATTAGAACAAGTGGGGGTTATTGTAATTTATGAATAATAAATGTTCATGGGTGTGTTCCAAAATGACAAGAAAAGTGAAAGTGAGTAAATGCCAATAAATGATTAGGAAATAGTCCCACATAGAAAGTTTCATTCACTTTAAAAGCTTTTATAAAGAATTATGAGCATTAACTCAACAAAAGGACAAAAGAGGATAAAGTGTCACATGGAGAAGTGTGGTGGTCCCAAGCATTATGTCATGTGTCTCCTCCATACAACCCATCATCCGTGTCGCCACCGCCGACACCGGCTCTGACTCCTGGACGGGGTTCGAGGGCGTAGGCGAAGAGGCGCTAGTTGCGGCTTGTAGGCGACATTGAGCACTTAGGCACGACGCATTGGAGCAATCAGGCTACTCGCGACGTTATGAGGTGGCACAGGTGGCGCTCGGGCGGGCGGCGGCCGGCCTTCGGCAAAGTTCATTATTGCTCTCGTTTTGGTTGATGCATGCGTTTGAATTTTTGAATATCCGGAATTCAGAAAATCATATCACAATCTGAATATCCTCTTGAACTAATTCCAAAATTTCTTCGTGTTGAAACAGTATTTCGGGGGTGTTTTTATCGTATCCGCAGGGATTGTACGATATTTTGATGCCTGCCGTTCAATAGACGAAAAGTTTTAAGTTAAGGGGTTTCAAATGATTCTTAGTTTTGTTTAACATAAATTTGTAGCAAAGAGTAAATTAGAGCAAAGATGTTGTAAGTTTTAGAAAAGCATGTCAAGATTAGATTTCGCTAATCCTTTTCATACATATCCGATTAATCAAGCATATGAACTTAGTTCCGACCAATACAATCGCGTATTCTCGCGAATAAGTTTATGTCTAAAGCAAATTCGTCAGTGTCGTTGTTTAGACCGTTAAATGATGTCTCACGCTAACTCAAAACAACAACCGTTAAGATCAATACAAAGCGAATAATGAATCCCAAATCTATGTCTAGAGTTTGGTTTTTAAGAGATGAAGATATTAGGGCAAGATTTGAAAAATCTATGTCTAGAGTGATTCAAACCACAAATATATCATTAAGCACAAATAACTTCATCATATATTGATCATCAACCTTGTTCATATACAAAAAAATCAAAAGAAATACATATAATCAAGATCAACTACATCTAACCTTAACACAAGAGGTGCTTAGCTACTCATTTTCATGGTAGCTTGATCAACAAGTAATGTTGCAAAGCTTTTGGAGCATCAATCTTCAAAGATTCAAGGATTGAAGCACCAAAGCTTTGAAACTAAGAAAATAAGTAACAACGGAGTTTTTCTCTTCAAACAAGGTTATAGGTTACAAAAAGAGTGAGATGAAAAGTGATGATATCCCAAAAATATCTACAAAATGCGCCTAAATACATTTTCAACCCAGAAAGGAGCGTCGGGCGGTGGCCAAAACTGAGGCCACGTGACAGCTACAGTATCACGTGGAGCTCAGAAAATATCTGCGAGCGCCAGGCGATGAGATCAGAGCGTCGGGCGATGCGTCCACGGCGGGGCGGTCTTGAAGAGGCGCAATAAGGAACAATTCAGTAACTTGATCAAAGCTGGGGATCCTGCGCCCTAGCAGCGCCGGGAGGTGAGGCCTTCCTGCGCCTTATCAGGGTCGGGCGGTGCAGGGGTCTAACTTGCGACACACAGCTTTTCCAAGTTTAGCGTTTCCGCGCGATTCGAGCTGTGGTCTTTTCACCTAAAATGCAACAAAAACACACAAACATATCAAAATACCTAATATTCACAAAAATGCAAGAATCGCTTAATTAATAAGTGGTTTCCCGATTAAAGCGATTAAAAGAGCTTAAAGGCATCAAAATCAATTATGAAAATAAGCACTTCTTGACACCTAACAACTCTCCCCAACTTGCATCTTTGTTTGCCCTCAAACAAAAGTAAGTGTCAACAACAACAAGCAAGATTTCCAAACACCAAATCAACTGAAAACATTAATGGTTCAAACTCGACAAATACACGCACAAGGTAACTCTAAGCACTCATAGGATCAAAAAAAGAATATGACTCAAATCCTAATCACAAAATTATACAATGCAACACCAAGTACCCTCAAGCTCGAATTGAATCACCTAAATATTTACACGCATTATTTACACGAGACAAAACACACTCATAAGCAATCGTGCCACATCCAAAACAATTTATGCAATCATCTTACTACTCATGAAAACTACGGAAACAAAGATCACAAAAGGTCTTTTATCGGTTGTAACTTGGCTGGGGTTAAAAACAAGGGACATATGTACACGGCCATTGAATCAAGAAATGGTAAATTTCATGAAGAGCATTTTTTTTAAACACAACCATTCTTGCTCAACTTCAAACTCTTATTCTCACAATGCATTCTCTTTTCTTGCTTTGATTCCCATAAAAAAATTTCTTTTGATTTTTACTTTTCTTTCTTTTTCATTCATTTTCATTCTCCTTTTTTCTTTTCTTTTCAGAATGCATTGTATCCACAATTCCTTTTTCTCTTTTCACAATGAACCAATCTCCCCAACTTCAACAATACTGTATACTTAAATCAAAATGATCTTCAAACCAGGTTAAAATTCGGGTTCATGATTCAGACAAAAATTTTCTTTTTGGCTCAAAAGAGGCTTCAAATGCGCACACACTCTCAAGGTGACTTAAAGTTTTTATTGGAATGGTGGTTATACTCAAAGTGCACAAACATTGCCTTGATCATTTCTATGTTTCCACAATTTCAAAACAACAAGCAAGATTAAACATAAACTATTTGAGTAAGCAACAACTACTTGAATCCCTCGAGAATTTGTGAACAATGGAGGCAACTCACATTTGTGGTAATGTCCTAATTGATTCAAAAATGAACAAGAGTTTACAAAACATTGCATTGACCAATTTTACAAAAAGTAAAAATTTCATATTCACATTATGATTCTACAAACTCAATTCCATACCTTGATTGTGCAAACAACCAAGAATTCTATCATCACCATCAATGTTTAAGGTCAACAAAGTACTTTTTTCTCTTCTTGTGCTAACACATAAAATATTCAAAAATTTAAGGACAACCATCATTTTCATTGCGCAACCACAACATAAAATAAAAACAGAATTTAACTAAAACAAAATTTAGCCAAATTGGAAATATTATAAACTATGGTGTACAAACACCAAAATTGTACTCGCCGAAGCGACAAAACACTACAACAGAAATTCTCGCCGAAGCGATCCAAAAGTACTTACTATCATAAAAAAAATACTGAAAATAAACTACATGAAATAAATAGCAAAACAACAAACAAAAAAAAATCCTTCACTTTGTAGCTCCCTTAATTAACCATTTCATTAAGATCATCTTCCATCTCGTCACCATCATCATCACCATCATCATCATCATCATCCACATTAACACCACCGGTGCTTGCCCCCTCCAAATAGAGCGGGCGCTTGTCCCCAGGCCAATTGGCATAAGCATCGAACGACTCCCTTGTAGGAAAAGGAGTGTACTCCACCGGATGCGTCTGAAAATGATAAAGTTGTTGCATACAATCAAAATTAAATTGATTAGATCTGTGCAGTGACTCACCCATATCCCAAGTGTAATTGAATTCCGCTTTCATATCGAAAACGGATGAGTCACTTTCGTCTGCCTGCCCACTTCCTTGACCTCCTAAGCTACTACCTATTTCAGTCGCTTTCTTCTTCTTCCTCTCCTCTTTGGACTTGCAAAAACGATCCAAGTAGTCGTCATTAACCAGATATTTTAGCTTCTCATTAATCACTCCCGGAATGAGAATGTCAGTTTGATAAATCAAAGCTTAAACCAGGCAAGGGAAAATGATTGGAGCATCATCATGAACTCCAGGTCTCCGTGTGTTGTCAACAAAAGTCTTCATCTATTGAGCAATTATTTGGGCGATGTCCACCTCCTTGTCCTCCGTGATACAGTACATGAGAAGTCCTGTATCAAGAGGGATAGAAGAACGGTGAAACCGCGGCCTCACATTATAGCATAGCAAGAGAAGGACGGCTTGAGCCTCCAGAGTCATGTTCTTACGACTGTACTTAATAGGCTCCCTTTTTGCATTCCGATCCACCTTACATCCCGGCTTGAGAATTGTTTTTTAAACCATTTTGTGATCGTGGGCTGCTTTGGATAGCTTCACGAAGTCATCAGTTTGAAGACTTCCTAAATTACTTGGACTGCCCAAGATCCTGTTAATTGCGTCCCGGCTGAAGCTGATTTCTCGACCCCTTACAAAGGTCTTAAATCTGTAGAATTCACCTTCAGGCTGCAGCGCATTTGCATAAAACTCTCTAATCAATTGGTAGCAAACGCTATCAGTCAGGTTCATCAGAATACCCCACTTTTTCTTCTCAAAAATTGCTTGAATCCGTCGGTAGTCACCCTCACGGTCGATAACAAACCTCTTTTCTGAGAAAACCGACCTGCCTTCGAGAGATTTGATTCGAGCTTCATGTGTTGCGGACAAAAAACGGCTACTGTCAAATTCTAGTGGAACATCTGGAGCATTTGATGTAGTAGCAACGTGCTTCTGCTTCTTCTTTGAAGCGTGTTGTGGAGTAAAACGGCCAGACATCTGCACAAAACCAAACAAAACATTACGCCAAAAAAGACCTTTAGCAGCGCTTTTTTTGGCCTTTAGCAGCACTTAAAAGCGCTGCCAAAGGTGGTGTTGCTAAAGGTAAAGACAACGCTTTTTTCCATTAAAAAGCGCCGTCATAGGTCCCCCTATAGGACCCCCTTTGGCAGTGCTTTGAAAAGCGCTTTCGTATGACCCCCATATAGCAGCGCTTTTCCAAAGAAAAGTTCTGCCTAAAGGGGGACCTTTAGCAGCGCTTTTAAAAGCGCTGCTATAGGTCCCCCTTTAGGCAGCGCTTTTTCAAAGAAAAGCGTTTTCGTAGGACCCCTTTTAGCAGCGCTTTGAAAAGTGCTGCTAAAGGTCCCCCTTTAGGCAGCGCTTTTTCAAAGAATAGTGCTTTCATAGGGCCTCCTTTAGCAACGCTTTAAAAAGCGCTGCCTTATGTATACGCCATGACACCCCTTTAGGCAGCGCTTTTTTCAGAAAGCGCTGTTTTTTATAAAAGTGCTTTTTAAAAGCTTTTTTTAAACAATTATTAAACCTGTATAAACCTGTATAATTTATCAGAATTCATAATCATTCATCACATGGCCTTTGATACCATTATATGTCAACACATAGGCCTTATAGCATTATAATTCAGCAATAGGCCTTTATACGATTAAAATTCAACACATAAATGGTAAAAACCTTTGTACAATGCAACACCAAAATAACCATTACATATATATATATATATATATATATATATATATATATATATATATATATATATATATATACAAACTATACAACACGAATTCCATACACCAATTCGAAACCTTATACACCATATATCCATCACCTATATATATATAACACCTTCCATAAACCTAACACAATTTCTAAAACTAACAAATTCTCATTTCAACCATGTATTGACACCAATCCTCCTTTATTTCCTCCAATTTGTCTTTCGTGTAGGTGGCACACTTGAATTCATCAAAATACTACATTTTACATAATATGCATGATTTAGTTAAAAGTAATTAATTAGATGAAATATCCGATAATAAATCTTAAAATAAATCATAACTTATATATAAATTCATACCATGGTTGGAATCTCTATGTGTTCCAAAAGAATAATTTATTTCATGAATCTCAAGACAAAATAACCATAATCGATATCATTACGTTGCCGAGGACACTACACATAGAAAAAAAAGTATTAATAAGTATCATAGATGACTTGTCTTATCAAGTAGCATTACTATTATAATATCAAATCATACCTCCACTCTTATCCATGTAATGTTTGATTTGCTCTTTGGTACCCGGACTTGTCATTGTGATCGGAATATTTGTATGGATCTATCATAATATAAACGAATATTTAGAACAATCTCACATAAATAAAGAAATACACACGCAAATATTTAGAACAATCGCATCACTTATGTATCAATCATTTTCTTCATCACCGGCCATTTTGTTTGATCACCCTCTAGCGAATCCAGATAATAGACTATTTCTTTTATCGGATTAATCGCAAGCAACAACCAGTGTCCACTGTAAAATTAAACAAAAGTATAGATGGAAATGTTATACACAACGTAAAAAAGTGAAAGATTATAATAAAGGAAGTTAGGATGAAAATCTTACCCATGGCCAGTATTATACGGTAAAAGATACAACTTCTCTATATCAATGTTGGTCATAAATTCAACTACTAAGTGATCTTTGACCGCATCTGTAGTTCGATTGATTAAATTTGCATTGACACAGTTGGGAGACAAGAAGGAGTATCTTTCAGTCAACTGACGCGGGAGCATCAATTTTTCATACAAGAACCTGAAATAAAAACGGATTATAATAAATATGTTATTATATTAACATTCTAATATTCATTGAAATGAGTAAATAAATTGATCAATTAAATAAATAAAATCAATGGATTACCTGATGTATGAATTCATTACACCGACACCTAATACAGAATGCGTAAATATCTTATCAAAGTCTTCTTTAGCAATTGTTTTTGAATAGGCAAACCCAAAAATACCTGCTTCCATAGGTATTTCACGGATACCACCTTCCATCAAATCAGTTGTGCCTACAATTGTTTCAAGGCACAACCGAAATCGAGAAATGTATGCTTTTTTTGCCTTGGCTACTACTGGCTTCTTGTTCTTACTCCCTTGTTGCATCTCTTGTGTAGGAATCTGAAAATCATATAAGTCATAAACGTAGTAATCATGAAGCTTTTGAATTCGGATCACAGAATTAACATTTTTGATGCATATATATCATTGTACCTCTTTTTGTGATTCAACTGACTTAGTTTGCACACCAATCCGTTTATCTTTTGATTTGGATTTTGTAGGAGTCTAACAATGTCATGTAAATAAAAAGTTCATAAAAGTAAGCATAACATAACTTATATGCAAGTAAAACATTTGAAAACTAAAAGGTTAATAATGGTTTTCAACATACCGAGTCATCTATGACGATGAGGTTTGACGGCCATGCAACATACGACCCTATTGCGTCCCCCCACCAATGTTGCATCTGAAACTTCGTCAGGTATAGGTAGTAACGCATCCCGCTCTAAAGTAATATCAATCGAAACCTTCAAAAATCCAGCAGGGAACGGTCTAGTGTGAAGGACGTCTCCGTGAGTGTTATGCATTTTTCCCTTGCCAACCATTCGATATGTCGGTGCCGATAAATATAGTTGACAAGGTGAAATGCCCTAAACAAAACAAAAATAATAGGAAATTGTTATTGTGCAATGATGTCAATATAAAAACTGTACTAATTTAATAAATATAATTATTACCTCCAGAATTTTTTGTTGACAATTGATACTGTCCTTGTCACTAGTATCTTTAAATTCTGAACCGCGTCTTTCCGACATATATCTTTCTTTATCCTGTTGCAGTTCACGAACTTGAGCTCTCAATTCTTCCAACGTTTCCATCACCTCTCTATTGCTAGGATTTTTTGTCTTTGAACGCTTATAAAAGGAAGATGGAGTGACTCCAAATCCCTTACCCCTCACGCGACCAGAATACTCAGGGACATTTAATACTCGACTCAGTATGCTCCTGCAATCCTGGTCTTCTGTGGCAGGTAAGGACTGAGATAGAGTCTCCTGAAATTCAATATTAGAGCCATGCATAAATATATTAGATAAACAAGAACTTTATATCTAATTAAACAAATAACGTTATACTTACACATTGTTCAAAAACTTGTTGAACACCTTCAGTAACAACTCCATCCTTTCCCACACGGGCAGCCTTCCACAAAACATGCTCCGGAACAGATGTTTCTTCACTTTTCTCCTCGACAAGCTACACATTAAGTCAAGAATTAGGATGAATAATAATACAAAAAGACCATAGCAATTATATATACTTACGATTTTTTGTTCCAAGCGTGCATATCTCAAACATACTTTCTTGTATGGATACGCGGGTTTCGAGGCTCTTTGACGATTAACGTCACTCACAACCTGCATAAACAATTAAAAGTCATATCAGAACACATGTAATAATTACATGAATATAATACAATGTTCATGATAAATTAAATTAAGATTACGTGGAATTTTTCAGTTCTTCGTTTGGCGACAAAAGTGTCTCATTCTTCGGATGCAATCAAGTCCGCATACTTCTTTGGGCATTCCGCTTCAACAAACTTTCCTTGGGCACCCCTCAGAAACTTGTTGGATAAAAATGCTCGAAACCCTCTAAGTCTTTTTCCGACTAATTGAAGACAATATTTTTGCTTCTCGTCACCAATGTTAAAAGATCTCTACAATAACAAATAAAGTGTGTTAGTATAATTAATTTAAAAATATAATCCTCAAAAATAACAAATAACATCACATATAGTACCTGTATCTCACTCCATATTTTATCTTTGGCGGGTTTCAACTGTGGATTTCGCCAATTGTCACAAGTAATAGGAACTACGTACCTGTATATATAGAAGTCAACAACTTCTGGACTGAACCACAAAGTGTAAGATTCTTGAAAATGATCTGAATTCACTCTTCACAAGTAACCCCTATAGAAAATGAACGTAAGTTAGTAACTGATGGTGTATACCACATATAATAAGACAAATTTAGTATAAATAGAGAAATTATTTAATATATCTCAAATAAACACTTTAACTATTTAAACTTCCAAGAAGCCTTGAGCTTCGATCGGATGGAAAAATTAAATAAAAATAGACATAGGAGTGTAGGACAATGAAGAGTATTTTTTGGAAAAAATGAAAAATACTACTACAAATTAATATCATCATGTCATGCATGTATGCATGTCTTTGATAGCTTTAACAATATCATTTGTCTTTTGTCTGTCATTGCTATCTAGGAATAAATTTCATTGCTATCAAACAAGGCTAGTGAATTTTCTCCAGTTCACTTTTTCAAGATAATAGTTACTGAGAGTCTTGATCAAGGAAAGCTTGTAAGTCTCTTATTTAGATTCTTTCTTCATACTAATCATGTTATGTTGCTTGAAGAAAACCTTAGAACATAATAAAAAGATATATGTAACATAAAACACATTCTAACTAATAACACTCATTTTTCTATAAAACAAAACAAGATTCTAAGTGTCAATATAATTTCCTATACTATAACTTCCTATACTATAACAACAATCACAACAATCAAATCTAAAAGAGCAATAATAAAAACCAACAGATAAAAAATTGATAATCAAAGAAAGAAAAAGGCAAAATGTAAACAAACCTGTTGCCACACGAGAAACAAACTTGCTGCAACACAAGAAGCAAACAAACTTGTTGGCATTTAATAAAAATTGTATTAAAAACAATAACAAACAAAAGAAACTAAACATGCTCAGAATCTAAACATGCTCGGAATTTTAATAAAAGATGCTCAAGAACAAACAAAAGAAACTATATAGCAAATTGTCAACATTATATAATCAACATTATATAATCACTCAAGAACAAACTCAAGAACAAACAAAAGAAACTATTGCATTTTTTATTAAGTTTTGTTAACAGCAACATAAAACAACTCAACAAGTTTCTATTTGATTTGTTTCAACATCAACATAGAACAAATGCTAAACAAAAAATGTAATAAAAAATGAAATGGAAATGGAAATGAAAAAAGAAATGGAAATGAAATGAAATAAAAAATATACCTTGCACACAGTGACGGCCGGGGGAGCAGAGACGGCGAGCCGGAACAGTGACGGTCGGAACAGCGACGGAGGATGATGAGTGAACAGTGAGCGAGAGTGAGACTGAGAGTGAGAGTGAATAGTGATCGAGAGTGAAAACAATGATAGGGTTAAAAATTAGAAATGATTTGTTACTAGTTTCTGCGTTTTAATTTTTACTAAAGCACCTTTAGCAGCGCTTTTAGAAAGCGCTTTTGTAGGCTGGGCTTTAGCAGCGCTTTCAGAGAAAAGCGCTTTTTAAGGTGTGTAGTGAATTTGGCCTTTAGCAGCGCTTTATGAAAGCGCTGCCTAAAGTATGGTATACCTTGGGCCTTTAGCAGCGCTTTTCAAAAGCGCTGCCTTATGGTAACCCTTTAGCAGCGCTTTCATAAAACGCTTTCTAAAGTTCACCTGCCTTAGCGCTTTAGCAGCGCTTTTCAAAAGCGTTGTCTTATGTCCCCCATATACAGCGCTTTTTTCTTTCATTTTTTATTTTTTTTAGCGAAACATATAGCAGCGCTTCTGCCAAAAAGCGTTGTCTTTGTTGTGCTGCGAAAAAACATTTTTGGCGTAGTAAAAACAGCCCTGCACAGACATACACAAATCAACACTGTCAGAATATAAGAAAAATTGAAACAAGCAGTGAAAACCCAAACTGGGCAAAATAGGGTTGCTTCCTTAGCAGCGCCGGGCGAAGCTAGGGCGCTGCTGCGCCCCTCTACCGTCGGGCGGTACATGCGAAATCAGGAAAAAATGCTCACAACAGCATTGTTCTTTTCCAACACCTCCTTCTTCAAACCCATTACCAGCAAACAACAGAGATAGCAACAATAAAGACATGCAAGTTTGAAGAAGAGCATCAAGCTAACAATCATCTATATCAAACAATCACACAAACCTAACCACATTTTTTCTAATGATACATGATAATGAAGAAAAGAAGAACAAACAAAAAATGAAAACATGCAATACCTTGAAGTTTGAAAGTTATGAGATGAGGGAACGTGAGAGAGCAAAGAGGGAGAGGCAAGAGCTAGGGTTTGTAAAATGAAAGAATGAGAGAAAAGTTTCAAAACTTTCTCTCAAGCCTTTTAATAAGACAAGGGCAAATGGGAAAAACACTCATTTGGAGCTACTAAACCACTACTTTCATCAGAAAACGTTCAAATTTCCCACCCTTTCAACTCACTAGCCTGGCCACTCAGAGGCGAGGCCTCTCTTAAATTTTTTCGCACCGTCGGGCGATGAAAACTGTCGTCGGGTGCTCCACACCAGATAGCAGGAATCACCAAAACATAGCAGGAATCACCATTGCAGGAAACTTCCAGAAGCTTGAATTCAAGCCAGATTTTAAAGCTTCATTAGGCCACTCACTCAAAACATGCAGAAACTTCCAAATTTACTCAAAAGGCAATGCACATAATAAAAACACTAAAAAGGCAAGAAATACTTACAATGTTGGGGTGCCTCCCAATAAGTGCTTGTTTAACGTCGGCTAAGCTCGACGGTCCGGAGACTTGACGCCTCGAAACCAAAAGCTAAAGAATTGGCCTCCGAGAAAAACAAACTTTACGAACAATAACTTCAACTGTTATCGTGCCTGGTTTTGGTCTCCCTTTCTTTAGAAATGACCAATCCCAACATGACTTCATCAAAGCCACCTTCGCATCTTTATTCTTTTCCTTCCACAAATCCTTTTTTCCAATTCTTTCTTCTTATGACCGCTTTCATCTACTTGATTTGCATACATAACTCCTTTGAACAATGTAAAACAAGCTTCTTCCTCTTTACCACTATCCTTGATCCGCACCTTCATTATGACTTCATCAACTTCCACTAACATTTTGGCCATTTTCATGAATGGTTTACCCAATATAATCGGTGTATCTTCGTCCTCATCCATCTCAACAGTCACAAAATTAACCGGAAATAGAAGTTTATCCACTTTTATAAGCACATCCTCCAGAACATCATACGGACGAGTTCTTGACTTATCTGCAAGTTGCAATGTCATGGTTGTTGATTTTACATTGATATTTTCAAGTCTTTTCACCACAGACAAAGGAATCAGATTAATACTAGCACCCATGTCAACCAAAGCTTTGTATTGAAAATCATTACCTATAGTAATAGGTAAAGCTACTCTTCTCGGATCTCGCTTTTTTCGAGGAAGCACACTTTGGATGACGACACTACACTCGGCATTAAGGTCAATGATGTCTTTGTCAGTGTACCTCTTTTTTTCATAAGTATGTCTTTCATGAATTTGACATACTTAGGCATTTGTTCAAGGGCTTCAGAAAAAGGGACGGTCACTTGCAACCGACTAAACAATTCTAAGAATCTTGCGTAATGCCTATCGTTCTCTTTTTTCTTTGGAGTAGGGGGATATGGTAATCTTCTTTGTAAAACTTCCTTCTCAAACTCCTTTCTTTCTCTTTCGTTTTTCTTCCTCACATCTTCATCATTCTTTTCAACTACCCCATTTTCATCATTTTTTTCGACTTCCTCCAACACAATAACATTTTCCTTTTCAACTACCACCTCATTTTCAACATCTTCACCAATTGTTCTTCCCCTTCTTGTGAAAATGGCCTTACAATGCTCCTTAGGATTTGGTTGAGTGTTAGCGGAGAAGTATGGATCCGGTTGCTTTTCGGCTAATTGCGTGGCAAGTTGCCCTACTTGAGATTCAAGATTTTTAATCGAAGCTTCCGTACTCTTTTGAGTTGCCATTGATAATTGCATTAATTGGGTGAAAGTCTCCTCCATTCTGGAACTTCCACTTTGATCTTGGGGTGGTTGGTAAGGATATTGTCTCCATCCTTGTTGATTTTGGTAGTTGCTTCTTGGTTGGTAGCCTTGTTGATTTTGGTATGGTTGTTGAGCATTTTGATAAGGAGGTCTTCCTTGATAACCTTGAGTTGGGTTTCCAGCATAATTTACCTCCTCCACAATCGGAGAACAATATCCGGTAAGATGATCTCCTTTACATAATTCACAATAAGATACATGTATACTCTTGCTCAGAGAGTCATGAATCTCTTTGAGTTGTTGAGGAAGTTTGGATATTTGTTTCGTTAACAACTCAACTTTTTAGGACAATAACTTGTTTTGAGCAAGTATAGCATCATTGGTTCCCAATTCCAAAACTCCCATAGTCCTTTGAGAAGGGCTACGGTTATGGTTCCCCTTATGGTTATTTAAAGCCATCTTGTCAATTTTGGCAATGGCTTCTTCGACACTTTTGCTCATTATGGATCCACCCGCGGTGGCATCCAACTGTGTTTTATGCACTAATTGAAGACCATTTCGGAAAATATGAATTTGAGAAAGCTCATCGAAACCATGCCCTTTACACTTTCTCAACATAGATTTGAATCTCTCTGTAGCTTCGTTGAGAGATTCATTTCCACCTTGAGTGAAAACTGCGATTGCTGTTTTAGCCTCCATGAAACGATTGTGTGGAAAAAATCATTCCAAAAACTTTTCCTCAAGTACATTCAGTCCGTCATGATTGTCGTAGATTGATCAAGATACCATTCCTTGGCCTTCCCAATGAGGGAATGCGGGAATAGTCTCTTAAACAGTGGTTCCTCTTCAGCTTCGGGTGCACCAGTTGCTCCCGCAATCTCATAGAACTTTGTCAGGTGTGTATAAAGATCCTCATGATCCATACCAGTGAAAAGACTCTGATATAGAAGCGAGAGAATACCAGTCTTCATTTCTGAATGCCAACCGTTCTGAGCATTGCGCACAAATTGTGCATTATGTCTCAGACTATTAGTACAAGGTCTTGAAGTAGGTGGCGGTGGCGGTGGTGGTGGTGGTGGATCCATGGTTGGTATGGAAGTGGAACTTCCGTCTCGCTCTCGTCTTTCTTTGGCAAGTTTCCTCCTCCGCCTTGTTCTGCTATTGATGTTACGAGCAGTTCTTTCAATCTCGGGATCGAACAGAAGTTGGTCCGCAGGTAACTTCCCTCTCATAAAACGAAGTCTGCACACTAAACCAAACAAACCAACAAGCTCAAGAAAAAGTTAATAAGCTTAAAACAAAACAACTATTGCAATGCTTGCAATATCAAACGACAATCCCCAGCAATGGCGCCATTTTGTTGAAACAGTATTTCGAGAGGTGTTTTTATCGTATCTGCAGGGATTGTGCGATATTTTGATGCCTGCCGTTCAATAGTCAAAAAGTTTTAAGTTAAGGGGTTTCAAATGATTCTTGGTTTTGTTTAACATAAATTTGTAGCAAAGAGTAAATTAGAGCAAAGATATTGTAAGTTTTAGAAAAGCATGTCAAGATTAGATTTCGCTAATCCTTTTCATACATATCCGATTAATCAAGCATATGAACGTAGTTCCGACCAATACAATCGCGTATCCTTGCGAATAAGTTTATGTCTAAAGCAAATTCGTGAGTGCCGTTGTTTAGACCGTTAGATGATGTCTCATGCTAACAATCGAAACAACAACCATTAAGATCAATACAAAGCAAATAATGAATCCCAAATCTATGTCTAGAGTTTGGTTTTTAAGAGATGAAGACATTAGGGCAAGATTTGGAAAATCTATGTCTAGAGTGATTCAAACCACAAATATATCATTAAGCACAAATAACTTCATCATATATTGATCATCAACCTTGTTCATGTACAATAGATCAAAAGAAATACATATAATCAAGATCAACTACATCTAACCTTAACACAAGAGGTGCTTAGCTACTTTTTTTCATGGTAGCTTGATCAAGAACTAATGTTTCAAAGCTTTTGGAGCATGAATCTTCAAAGATTCAAGGATTGAAGCACAAAAGCTTTGAAACTAAGAAAATAAGTAACAATGGAGTTTTTCTCTTCAAACAAGGTTCTAGGTTACAAAAAGAGTGAGATGAAAAGTGATGATATCCCAAAAATATCTACAAAATGTGCCTAAATACATTTTCAACCCAGAAAGGAGCGTCGGGCGGTGCTTTTCACGGTCAGGCGGTGGCCAAAAGTGAGGCCACGTGACAGCTACAGTGTCACGTGGAGCTCAGAAAATATCTGTGAGCGCCGGACAATGAGATCAGAGCGCCGGGCGATGCGTCCACAGCCGGACGGTCTTGAAGAGACGCCTGAAGGAACAATTCTGTAACTTGATCAAAGCTGGGGATCCTGCGCCCTAGCAGCGCTGGGCGGTGAGGCCTTCCTGCGCCTTAGCAGGGCCAGGTGGTGCAGGGGCCTAACTTGCGACACGCAGCTTTTCCAAGTTTAGTGTTTTCGCGTGATTCGAGCTGCGATCTTTTCACCTAAAATGCAACAAAAACACACAAACATATCAAAATACCTAATACTCACAAAAATGCAAGAATCGCTTAATTAATAAGTCATTTCTCGATTAAAGTGATTAAAAGAGCTTAAAGACATCAAAATCAATTATGAAAATAAGCATTTCTTGACACCTAACACTTCGCTGCAAATCGATTTTTCGTCAGTCTTGTGCAAATTTGATATAAAGTTGAATTATCTTAAGTATTCTTGCGTTGTAACTCTAAGACATATTAAGAGTGCTTGAAATACTTTTAAAGAAGTTGATTTCGTTCACGGTTCAGTCCTAGATCCATTCGACTTTACTGATATTTCTAACACGACCACTAAGTGAGATGATTGGCATTGTTGCTCTTGATTTGAAAGAGCAATTTGAAGTTGACAAATATGTAAAAAGTATATAATATATTATAACGAGATGGTAGTTATTATTCCTTTGCAGTGCATGAGATGGTGATGATGATAAAAAAAAATTAAATTTAAGAAAAATAAAATAAAATCCAAGTGGATTTTTATAAAATAATAAAAAATTATATTAAATGATACATAAGCAAACAACGTTAGCAAATAGCGCACCCAGGGACTATAGATAGGGAATCTTCACATTACAAGGCGGGATTCAAAAAAAATCTTTCACAGGATGTAAACCAAATCTCGCTTACATTGCAGGGGATTATCGTATATTTAACCCACGAAAAAATTATCAAAAAGAAAAGTCATGTGATTCATTTAACTTGTGATATAATCCTAACCATTGATTTTAATCCAAAGGTAAAAATTGGATCCTCTCACTCTCATATATATATATATATATATATATATATATATATATATATATATATATATATATATATATATATATATATATATATATATATATATATAATGGTGATGCATTGACGGTGTAAAAAAAGTTGCACTGTCATTCAATAGGAATATATCATTTTATCATGTCATATCAATAGTTTAAAATTTTTAGTCTGACTTGGGAGAATATATGATCGTTATTGATTGACAGTGTAAAATTATCTCAAATATTCCTGAAACCCCCACATAGTTTCATAATATCTCAAATATTCATCTCATTTTTTTTACTATTCACATGTAGCAATATTTTTACTCCGACGTAAAATATCCGGTAGTTCATACAAATATTTGATATGCATTTTTATCGGAATTTTCAAAAAAAAAACTTATGCAAATCAAAAGATTTATATCATATTTTCAAAAAAAAATATTGGTGCGATTTTAAGAAAATTTGTGATTCTATACCGAATTTTTCAAATATATGGCGTAAAATCATAAATTTAGTACATCTTTGATTTTATACCAAGATTTTTAAATACTAGTATAAAATGTAGGGGTGCATCGAATTTTTTGAAAAAATTTATAGGTTATTTTTTAGTAATTATTTAAAAATAAAATAAAGTTAATACTAATGGATTTTTTTTATAAATCCGGTATGTATGGTAGGGTGTTCGCATTTTTAAAAAAATTATATTAAAATCATAATATGTTTTCAAAATCTATCATTTTAAATCGAATATTTAAAATATCATGTATAAAAAATATAACTGTATATTGGTTTTTCAAACTATCAGTATATAATATCATAGATTTTGAAAACAAATAATAATTTTATATTGGTTTTTTCAAAAATTCAGTATAAAATCATAGATTTTATATTGATTTTTTCAAAAGTCCAGTATTAATTGTAAAAATATTAATTTAGAGTATTATAGTAAAATTATTAGTAACATGGGAGTGACAAAAATAAACGGGGTGCCAAATAGATTCCTCCATTGAAATATTGGAAAATAGACGAAAATTTTACTCCATACCCTTACACTTATTTTATACCCCTACATTTTATGGAATATTTCAACTTTGTCTATGTGTGATTTTAACTAATTTACTATTTTACTTTTTCTATTCATTCAAGTTTTTTGAAAATTTGAAGGAGTTTACACCCTCACAAATGTGTACCGAATAACTGTCATAAATGTCATCAGATAATTTTTTTTATTTACTGGATAACTTGCAGTTATGTTATCTAGTTTGTATTTTGGTTTTTACAGGATAACTAATTGAGTCGTTATCCAGTTTGTATTATTATTTTTAATTGTACCAGATAACGTTGTATAATGTTATTTGGTGAAGATAATTTATGTATCGGAAAACTTGTTGTTAAGTTATCCAGTGAACTAAGTTTTGTTTACCAGAAAATTTAATGGTAAGTTATCCGGTAGTCTTTTTTTTTTTAATTTTGTAACATTTTTTGCAGTTATGGCAACTCCTTTGCAAATATGTGATAAAAACCAAGTATGTGTATATAGCTTTGATGTATTGATGACTTCTCGGCAAGTGTACCGATAATGTCGCAGTAATAATTAAGATCGAATCCATAAGGACTGCTTTTTAACAAGACAAAATTGTGCAATGCTTATAAAATAGTAAATTATGGGGGTTCGAGTTTGAATGCGAAAATAAAAGAAGCAATCAGATAATAATAAGAAAGCGTTCAGGTTATGTATAGAATCCTTTATTTCTCTATTGTTGATGTTTGATGTCTTACATAAATAATCTTATCATTATAATCCCACGACAAATTAACCAAACTGCTATAACTAATCCCTTGCGATATATCTCATTAATCATTACTATGAGTTTCCTATCCCTAGTCCACCAGTATAAGCAGGATTAGGCGATGCAACAGAGCGTTAATTCACTAGCCATTATTCAGGGTCTCCTATTCCTATTCAACCAGCGTAAGCACAAAAACTGCCCTAGATAGGTCCAATACATAGACTAATGGTCAATATTCCCTATGTGCCCAAAATCAAATTAAAAGAGTATCTCACATAAAAAGTATTACAAACAAGAAGCAATAGAATTATAAATTAAAGTATTCATGCAAAGTCAAATCAACATATGTCCCAACAATATTGAAACATGTTCATCAAACACAACCTAACCTAGAGAAGTTTAGCTACTCATAATTCAGATTACAATACCAAAATTAATGAATAAGAATTGCATATGAGATCCCTTGAAGGATTAGCCTCCAATGGCTTCAAATGCTCTAAAAAATCACCTATGGTGCTGCAAAACTCGTACTTCATGTGCCAAATTTCGTAACCCTTGAAAAAGTATAAAAAATCCCCTTAAAAGCCTTTAGAATGGATCAGAACGCGTCAGAAAAGGGTCATCGCGACTTACATCATGTGCACGATGCAGCTAATACATTCCTATCGCGTGTGCGATGTTGCACGTAATTTTTCCAGTAGCTGCACGTTTTTGCTCCCTTTTTCACCTGATTTTTCAATAAGTCTAATATCTTCACACTTAGCTATTTTTCCCCATTCTTTGATATTTCTTCTTCGTTTTTGCTCCTCTTAAACTTGTTTAGATTTATTTCTTCGGCTAAATTCATGCAATGACGGACTGTCATCACAACCCCAAGCTTGAATCGTTGCTTGTCCTCAAGTAACTCGCCAACTGCACATTTCAATAGAAAACAAGTCGCACAATAACAATTGAACATTATATAATTTTTCTTTTACCTAACCATCGTTCTAGCTTCCAATTTCCATCCGACAAATTCAAAAAACGTCCTCAAACTCTGAGGAGTACTCAACTTGTCTCTCAGTTCACCTTGACTCACTTAATGGATAAGATTATCTCTCAATCAACATGCAAAATATCTCTTATATATATATATAAGTTGTTGAGTCACTTAATAATTTTGGCGCTAAAACTATGATGACTTTGTAATTTCATATTTATATAATTATAATTATTTATTTATTAATTTATTATTATTCTTTCAATTAACAACCATCTCCCACATCTGCATGACATATGTTGGTTATATGTAATTTCTCGCATTTTGGGTGAAAGTTGAAATCTGACTTCTTTTGTAAGTTCTTCAAGCACTTGTGCATATTTCTATAATTAAAACAAACAGTAGAAGGGATATGGGATCCCCTTGTCTTAATCCCCATTTTCCTTCAAATTTTCACTTTGTTGACCATTGATAGCATACTTGTACGATATTGTGCTGACTTAAATCATGATCCATTTAATGAACTTTGTAGAAAAATTCATTTCTCTTATAATATCTTCCAACATTGTCCATTCCAAAATTTCATATGCTTTCCGCATATCCATTTGTATTGCACATCAAGGAGAAATGTGTTTTCAATTGTATCCTCTTAACAATTTGTGTGCAAAAATGATGTTATCATGGATTAACTTGCCATGTACAAATGCTAATTGGTTATCATCCACAGCCACATTAATCGCCTTGCTCTAGTGGTTAAGATTTTTGAAAAGATTTTATACATCGTAGTACAAAATGCAATTGGCCTAATTTCTTTCATTGTTTTTGCAACGGGAGTTTTAGAATCAGTGTAACTATAGCACAATTGACTGCAATATATAATCTATCATATTCAAAAAAATTGTGCATCGTTGTTATCATGTATATTTTAATCACATTCCATGTAGACTTGAAGAATTTTAAATTAAATCCATAAATCCTATGTGTTTTAGTCCCCCCTATGCCTTTGAGATCTTTCCATATTTCTTGGTCATTAATTGGTTTTATCAAATTGTTCCTATGTGATTCCTATAGATGAGCTCCTTTCTCTAATTGCAACAATATCCATATGTAATAATCTTTAGGAAGTTGTACCAACTAGGTGTCCATAGAACCATAATACTTGGCTTTCAATTTATTTGAATTCAGTGAGTGCTCAACCATTGGGATCCTCTAGTTTATAAATTCCAACTTGTTTGTTTTTCCCTCATATATGGCATGAAAATAAGCATTATTTCCATTCCTAGCTGCAACCATGTTATCTTTGACTTTTTTAGTAGAATTTTCTCTTCTAATTCAATTGCTCGAATTACCTCATCAGACCAATATTTGACAACTTGAATATATTCTTGATTAAACATATCACTTACCAAGAGTTATTGTTATTGTGCCAATTGCATCCTATTGTCTTGAAGTTTTTGAACACCTGTTGTCACTTTTCTATTCAAACCACGCAAAATTGGTTGCATTCTTTTGAGATTTCTTCATACTACAAACATTGGTCTGCCTCTTTCTTCCTTGTTCCAGCTATTGATGACCAATTCCATGAATTCATACCTTTTCACAACATAGTTCAAGAATTTAAATTATGTATGATACCTAGTCATACCATTATATTGTTCTAGAAGTTTCACTTTGAGAGGGGAATGATCAGAGATGTAAGCATTCAGTACTTCAATCTCACAACATGGAAAGTTTAAGAACCACTCTCTATTATAGATTGATCGATCAATTCTAAAGTATTATATATCATTCCATTTGTAAGCTTGTTTGACCATGTAAAGTGATTTCATATGTATCATGTTCATATAGTCCTACTTCATCCATCATGCATTCCAAGTCATAGAACTCTACATTTTGCTGTAGCGCAATTTTTGTGGTCCTGAGTCACGATCGTTTGGGTACTACAGTTCGATTCATTTTTTATCCTATTGAGCTGATTAAGGAAGGGAAATAGATGTCTCCAATTAACCCAGCTTGCATACTGAGTTTGAACAGCGGTCTGTTAGGTTGCAGATGCTATGTGGATGTGGGGCCCAATCTTCGGTTTATTTTTTAAGAACACAGTGTTTGGACTATTTGTGAGGTTTTTGATAATGTGTTTAGATTTGATGCTTTTGGGTTGATTTGGTAGAGATACTGGATTTTAGTGTGCTCGCTAAGATTTTTTCAATCTTATGCCTACGTATTCCCGTTTGATGAAACAGGGAAATCAGAGCGATCGTAGTTCCTCCTATTCTATGGGAGGAAAAAGGTGTTTTGGTGTCTTGTTCAAAGCCTAAGATGTGAAGCTAAAGGTGGTTTGTATCTTGTTCAAAGCCCAAGATGTGAAGCTGAAGGGTTTTGGCTTGAGAGAGAATTTGTCATCTCTAAAGAGGAGTTGTTGATGTTTGTATGCTGTGAGCAAGGCACAGATTTTGATGCTAAAAGGTTGATTGACTCAACTGGGGTTTACTTTATACAAAGTCTAAGAGGAGGCTAGTGACTCAACAAGAGGGTGTTTTTATATGTCTTGTACGAAGCCCAAGACAGAGGCTAAAGGGGAAGTACTAACAAGTGACTGACTCAACAAGAGAGTGCTTTAGTGTCTCGTACGAAGCCCGACTAAAAGGGAAGTGACTCAACAAGAGAGTCTATTTGACAGGTGATTGACTCAACAAGAGAGTCTTTTATACTCAACAAGATAGTGTTTTGTTGTCTCGTACGAAGCCCGAGATAGAGGCTGAAAGGAGCTTGACTCAACAAGAGAGTCTTTTATACTCAACAAGAGAGTGGTTTATATATGTGTCTTGTATGAATCCCAAGACGGAGGCTAAAGGTGTTTGACTCAATAAGAGAGTCTTTTATACTCAACAAGAGAGTGTTTTCTATCTCGTACGAAGCCCGAGATGGAGGCTAAAAGTGGTTGACTCAACAAGAGAGACTTTTACACTCAACAAGAGAGTGATTTCTATCTCGTACGAAGCCCGAGATGGAGGCTAAAGGAGGGGTTTGACTCAACAAGAGAGTCTTTTATACTCAACAAGAGAGTGTGGGGAGAATCATTGTACAAAGCCTAAGAGGAGGCTAGCTGTTGGTGACTGTTTCAGTTTAGTGACAGGTCCAGTATGTTGGATAAAAGAGAAAATCAGTTCTTATAAAGGGAGCGATTAAAGGTAAGGTTGTGCTTTGGTACTGATCAAAAGATCAGGGTTATTTCCTGTTCTTTAAGGAAATGGGAAATCCAAAGGGTATTGAGTCTGTCCAAGTCTACTGGTGTTTTGAGAAATCGATTCTTAGATAGTGAATGATCTTTGTATGATGCCCAAGAGAAGGCTGGTATGTTAAGGGATGAAGGTCAACCCATTAACTGGTCTGACACTTGACTCAGAAAGACAATTCTAGAAAATTGATGACTAGGTTCTGTTCCTATACCTGTAGAGGTCTCTGGGTCCTTGTACTAAGCCCAAGAGAAGGCATGAGAGCTTTTAAGAAGCTGAAGGGTCCTTGTACAACGTCCAAGAGGAGGCGGGGATGCTTTTAAGAAGCCCGTGGGTCCCTAAACCAAGAGAAGTTCAAGACATGCTATTCACCGAGAATAGATCAAGCCAGGAAAGTTCCAGGATTTGGAAGAAACTCAAGAGATGCTATTCACGGAGAATAGATCAAGTCTGGGGAGTAGAGTTTCTTTGATAATTTCTAAGACTGACAGTCTGAGAAAGGGTTCACTGAGAATGCTGCCTTTCACGTCTCCATATTGTTTAACCTCAAGAGGAGGGAAGACTGTATCTGGTAATCCTATGGGGATCTAGTTTTGACTGTATTTAAGAGCGACCAACAGGGCTTTACCTAGTGCTAGACGTAGTTGCCGGGGAAAACTATAAATAACTATACTAGTATTACACAATAGATATTAGACAAGTATATAAAAGTTTGTGAAAGAAGACTTACAGTGAGCAGCCCCACAATACAGTTATATATATATATATATATATATATATGAAAGCGGATAAAGGAAGCGGGTAAACACTTACTCGGTTGTAGAGCTTCCATGCTATTTTGCTAGTTGTTCAACAAAGAAAGCTTTGATAACAATATTATATTCTAAGTCAAAGGAGAAAGTGCTTTGAAAAGATTGTTGGGGGCTTACAGCTCAAGGAGATGCCCAAGGTTTTATTAGTGATTGCAGTGTTGTTTTGAAATTGTACAAGGACTTATACAAGTGACTGAGGCCCAAAAAGATTTTCTGTACAAAGGGATGGGTCTTACACTCTCTCAAGAGGCCCAAAGGTGTTTAAAGAAAAGGGATGGGGCTTATAACACGAGGGTAGGCCCAAAGGGTTTTGTTTGAAAAATAACGATCGCACCGAGATTTCTTTAACGTACTTGGTCTTATACAATGCATTGAGGCCCAAAAAGGTTTTATCTACAAGGGATGGGTCTTACACTCTATTAGAGACCTAATGATTTATTTTTGTACAAGTGGTGGGGCTTACAGCTCAAGGAGAGGCCCAAGGGTTTTTTGTTAAAAAGGCGACGATCGCACCGAACTTTTTGATGGTGTCGGGACTTATACAATACACTGAGGCCCAAATCATTTTGGTTTTCAAAAAGGGTTGGGTCTTACACTCTATTAAAGGCCCAAAGTGATTGAAAAAGAGTTGTGAGGGTGAAAATCAAAGAAACCCTAAAGTTGTTTTCCTTTAAAAGTAAATATTTATAGAAAATCAATACAATGATAAAAATAATACCAAATAAATTTGAATAAACCGCTTGTGATTTTTGTTTAAGGTTTGAAAAATGAGGTTTTAATCACAAGATGAATTAAAACTCATTTGGTTTTGATTTTCAAGGTAAATATTCACTTTTAAATGTTTAAAAATAATTAAAAATGAATTTATTCACAAAAATACTAAATATATTAAATAAATAATATAAATTTGATTTTTTTGTGGAATAAAATATTTCAAAATTTTTGTGATTTTTTACAAAAAGAACCAATAAAAAATAATTAAAATTGAGGTAGTTATTAATTTTTCAAATCATTTAAAATAATATGAAAAATAGTAAAATATGAAAAAATATGAAAAAAAATGGTAAAAAAGAGGATCTGGGGATAGGGGGATTCGAACCCCAGACCTCTTGTGTACAGGGCACGCACCTTACCACAGGGGTGGTGATACATCCGTTGATTGAAACACAACCACAAATATACAAGGCTTGCCTTGTTTTTGGCCTGGCCCAAGGCAAGGCAAGGCAAGATTTTGGTTAAAAACGTGAAGGCCATAACTTTCTCATTTCTCCATGGATTGGGACAAAATTTAGGTCTATCTTGCCTACAATTTCATAAGGAATCCAATGGTGGTGGTGTTTTTTTCAGATCATGCTCCTATTGAAAAACCCGATAGTGGTTTTGAAATAGGCCATGATTTGCAATTTATGTGCCATCTTTTGGTACAGGTATGAATTACATGATAAATTGGTGCAAACACAACACATATAACATGTATAAGAGATGCATGATTAATGGACATTAAAGGAAAGCATGATTCAAAGAATTAAAGTTGTGATGCTTACCTCTCTTTGGAGCTTTTGTGCAATCTGCCAAGTACCTTGTTCCAGAAATGATTTGATGCTTTGGACACCCTCAAATGATCTCTTAGAAGCTTTTAGGATGGTTGGAATCAGCTGGAAACCTCAGTAACAAGTTTGAGCTCTTTCTTGCAAAAGGGGCAAAAGTGGCCAAAATAACAACTCTCTCGAATGATGTTCCAGATGTGTGGAACCATTTGGGACAGTTCAAGGATGATATTTGGAGTGTGCTTGAGGTTTTATCTGGCTTGGAAAGTGACTGAATCAAGCCATGGCTTGAAAAATGCACAAAAGTCCTATTTTGAGATTTTGAGAGGTGACTTTGTTATTTTGATGTTACAGTTCACTTGTGAATGTTTGGATCACCTCTATATGATGTTTATGAGGTGTGTGTATGTGATTGGTTTGTTGGAATAGCTCTCAAACTCAAAACTCGATAGTGACTTGCTTTGGAAGGCAAATTTGGAAGTGAGAAGGAGATTTTGAGGAAAGCATCTGTTTGATGGCTTTGTTATACTCAAACTGAGCACAAATTAGCTCTATTTATAGTAGAGCAAGTTTGTTTTGCAAGCAATAGTGAATGGCAACTGCTGCAGAGGTTTGGCCAATGTTGATCAATGAGAATCCAAGTCTCCTCTAGCCATTGACTAGAGGTTAGGGCACAGGCTGCTGGTTACCTTGGTCTTGGATATGTCTTGACTGAATTCAGTTGGAAATGGCTCAGTCCATGCCACCTTGGTGCATCCATTAAATGCTCCAAACCAAAATTGGAGTCTTGTCCCTCTTTTAGGCATTTCTAGGTTTGGCATGCTAGTTTTGGTTCCAAAGACTTGGAGGCTAATGGATCAGTGTTTGTCCCTCCTTGGTCCCCCCTTGAGGTGTTCAGATAGATAGACTTGCTTTCCCTTTGCAAATTTTGAGCAAATCGAGTAAAAATCCCAAGTCTGCCTTGTTATGACAGTTGCAGCAAGGCATATTGCCACTGTCATAACTTCTTGCTCAGATTGAGTTTGGCGAAGTTCTTGGTCATTTTGGGAAGCCCTCATATGATACAACAACTGTTTGATCATAGTTGGTTTTGATACTTTTTGGATCCAAGTAAAAAATGTCCCTACATTTGAAAAAAAGTGAAGGCAGATTCTGACTTAGTGAAAATTTCACTAAGTGTTGGAAAAAAGTGACATTTTCACTTTTTGTGATTTTGATCATTCCATAACTTAAAATCCATGAGGAATTAGAATGAGTTGTGTTTGAAGCTTTTGTAGAGGGTCATGAGAGCTACAAATCCAGCTTTGAATGGGGAAAAATGGCCTTGTGGTTTAGGAGATATGATCCTCCAAAGTTGGTACCCTAGCCACTTTGTTTCATAACTTAGAAAAATTTCTAAGTTTTTATGGTTACCCCTTTTACAAGTTATCCCACTTTTCATGATTTTTCTTGATGAATGATGATTCCAATCACACATTAACATCATTTTTGGGTCAAAGAACCATAATTGTGAAAAATCTCAAAAAGTCAAAGTTGACTTTTGTGCACAGTTGACTTTTTGTCAGATGAACTCCAAACTGCGCGATCCTCTATGAAATCAACTCCTTGACCTAAATCAAACTTGATGGATTGATTTCATAGGTGTTATAGGGTGTATTGAATCATGTACCAAGGTTTGGGAGCATGCCTGGGTCAAAAGTCAAAGGCACAATTGACTTTCCCCAAGAAACCCTAATTGTGGTTCTGATGAATTTGAAACTTGTTGCTCAAGCTTCTTGGATCAACCCATTGTTACAAATGGATAAATGTAGTTTATTAGAGACCCTCAAATCATGTCTTGAGGTCTTGGCTCATGTTTTGTCCCAAAAGTCAACTTAGGGGTGAATTAGGTCAAGAAACCCTAATTCCTGATCTTTTATGAATGCATCCCCTGAGGCTAAATTGACTTGATGATTGGGTTTATGATGTCCCATGGAGTATCTTAGGTTATGCTTTGAAGCATTGGCTCATGCCCAGAGGAAAATTTCCATCTGGAGGCCCTGGTCGACCAAACCCTAATTTGGTGACACTGGCGATCTTGAGGCTTGATCCACTTAGAATGTTGCAACCTTGTGCTTGATTCTTGCTGTGGGAGTCCTCCTGATCCATTATGGATGTTGGAGAGGTTAGACAAGTTGAAGATCATGTTATTTCTTTATTGATCCTTTGTCTAAAGACTCTGAGAGGGCTAAAAACCCTAATCTTTGATAGTAGTGGATGCTCACCCATCTTTGGGGAGACTAATGAGGTATGATGGTACATCCATATTGTGATGATGATTTTGCACAATGATGGGGAATCTTAGTGGTCAAAATTTGGGGTATGACATTTGCACAGGGCTTTTACCAACTCTATCTTCTACATTAAATACATTATTGAAAACCCTTTTTACCATCCATGCCCTCGTATAAAACTGGCAAAATTATTTATATTGATCTAAAGCTTTTTCCTGTTTATTAGTTGATTTTAGGCACATATCACAGTCAGCCAATAAGACATCTTACCATCTACAACATAAACTTCACAATGAATAAATTGGTCAGATCATTCAATCAATTTCACATCCATGTTACCAGTTTTCCACATCAACCGGATTCTTCCATAAGGATGATGAGCATAGTTATCCATCCAACACCAATCATTTCCAAACATCTTTCTAATTCTGCTTGCATTATTAAATTTCACTCTAGTTTCTAATAAAGCTGCACAAGACACATTGTCATACCCCAAATTGTATCCTTAGATTCTGATTATTTCACATCATTCTAGGTTAACCATTTTGCATTAAAAAAATTCCATTGATCATTAATAATATATTTTTATTTCATGTCATTATTAATTTGATTTATTTTCTTTTTACATTTAGTTAAATAATTATCCTGAAATACTTAGAATTAATTTAGTTAATTTTGCTATTTAATTTAGTTTGTTCTTAATTATAGTTTTAATTTTAATCTAATTTAATTTCAACCATAGATTAGCTTTTATTTTAGTCTAATTTTTTAACTAGATTAATTTTAATTTAAGTCACTTTTAATTTAGTTTAAATTTAATTAATTTTTTTATTTTAGTTTAGTATTAATTTAGTTTTATTCTATTTCCATTTTAATTTTAATTATGGTTTTTATTTTCATTTTTGTCTGATTTAATTTAGTTAATCTTTAAAAAAAGTAAACTTTACAAAAAATGCAAAAAAAAATAACAATCGTTTGTCCAAGTCAGTACATCTCGCTACAAGCCAACAAATCAACAACTTGCTCTGCAGCAAGACTCCTAGCCACCATCTGCTAATCCACCAGATTGAACAAAACCGTACATAAAGTAAGGCTACATTATGCGATTCCAAAACAACCCAGCCACTGCATCAAAGCCTGAAACCAAAAGTCTTTCCAAAGGCCTGTGCTACGTATAAACACAGTCACCACTGAACCATTTTTCCGGATTTACTCAACCTCATTTTTCTTCCTATTTTTCTTGACTTCGTTCTTCAAACGACCCCACTTCAGTAAACCTTCCGCCATCTTCATCATCCTCCAACTTACCTTCAATTCTCAATTCGACCTTCACTTCCAACAAGCAAGAAAAGAGCAGTGACCCCTACGACATCCTTCGTCGCTTTCACCTTTAGAGTAAAAGCTCGAACCTCACATACATTCCATATCAAAACCAGTTCAGAATCCACAACATCACAACTCACCAAGAACTTTCATCACCATTCACAAACCACCCTGTTTCATGAACTGAAACACAACAGCTATTAACTCACCACCTCCAAACAACAATTCAACCCACAATCAGTTACCATTATCATCCTTCATTTTCATTACCATCTGCAAATTTCACCCGGCGCCGGAAGTGCATCGCAAGCGAGACAAAGCGGAAAGGTCAGAGAACGAGAGAGAGAGAGAGAGAGAGAGAGAGAGATCGCGACAGAGGAGTCCGCGAGAGAGAGTGATTCGCAGAAGAGAAAGAAAGCCAGACGGAGGGCGAGAACGTCAAGGAGAGATCGAGAGAGACACGGGAAGCGATTGGGATGGAAGTGCGAAGGGGAGATTTGTTTTTCTCGTTAGCTTCTCTACTTTCATCAGTCGTTTCTTTATGTTTATCATTTAGGTTTTATTTTTTTATTCAGCTTATGATAACCCGGGTCAAAATGACCCTCTCCATAGCCATATTCCATACCCAGCGCCCCATATAACTGTTGGGCTTAACCCCTTAATTTCCGACCCAGAAAGTTTCCTTCAGCCCGTTTCCATTTTAGTGTCACTCACACACCCTCAATTTCCATTCATGTTAAAACACCACCCTTTCTTGTTTAGATTTTAGTAAATAGATTAGATTTTCTATGTTTTAAAATTTTTATTATTATCCTAATTTTTAATAATTATTTAAAGGCTTTAATTATTTGCATCATTAGTTTAGTTATTAAAAAAAATCCAATACAAAAACATTTTTCTAATTGATTTAATTTATTAAGTTTTTTTTACTAGATTTTTATCATTTCTATTATTAGTTTAATTTAGTTCTAGTTTAAGTAGTTACTTTATTTTTATATTAAAATTTATTTTTATTTATTTAGAATTAGTTTTAATTAGTAATTAGTAATTAGGCTTAGTTATTTTTGTTAGAATTAGTTAACTAGTTAATTAATTTAGGATTTAGTTAATTAGCTCTAATTAGATTTTTATTTATTAGATTTTTAATTCTTAATTTTATATTTTTATTATAGTCAGTTCCCGAGATTCATTTTCAATTTAATTCTTATTGTATTCACTGTATATATGTTGCTGATCATTTTATTCTCGATACCCGAGGTTTTTCTTCCTTGTCTCTCTGTACCTTATACTTCATTCCGAAGGAAAAGATCTACCTAGTTGACTGCCATGTCATAGTCTTGTCCATCATTCCCTTATCTCACACCGCCGTGCGATCGAGACTTGCATTCCCTATTTTAACTTGGCCTTAGGTTTAGAGTCGCCGCACTCCACGTAGGTGTCTTGCAGTCAGACCCTACTCTCCCGTGTACACTTCTTCTCCGTTTTACCTAGCCTTAGGTTTGGACTCGCCGCACTCCACGTAGGTGTCTTGCCGTCAGCCGCTACTTTCCATTTGAACCTTGACCACAGTCAAGAGTTCTTTCACCCCCATTGAGGGGAACTACGGGCGCTCTGATTTCTCAAGTTCATCTTGAGAATACATAGGCATAGGATTGCGAGATCCGAGTGAGCCACCTTTTTGTTTTTCTACCTTTTTCTTTTTTCTACCTTTTTCCTTTACATCCAATACCTACTCGGATTCCACCTTTTTGTTTTTTCCACCTTTTTCCTTACATCCAATGCCTTCTTGGATTGCACCTTTTTTATTTTTTTTTCCACCTTTCTATTTCTCACCTTTTTACCCCGTATTGAGGGGAACTACGAATGCTCTGATTCCATTCCCGTCAGGATACGTAAGCACGAGATGCGATGTCTTGGCGAGCAAACTTAGTGTATATACCCTTAGGTCTTTACCTCTACCCTTAGCACAGATTTCTTTAGCATACAAACATAACATAACACAAACACAAACAAGAGGTTCCTGTAGAGTACTACAGATACATAGGATGCTAATACCTTCCCTTAGTATAACCAACCCCCGATCTCTTAGTTGTGTCTTCACATGGCGCAAAAGGTTTTTCTTTCGATCTTTACCCTTTCCTTTGGATAAATCAAAGCTCGGTGGTGAATTTCAATGTTTTGTGATGCAAGTTAATTAATAGCATGTTATCCGATTCTCACCGCAACAGAAAATGGCGACTTCACTGGGGACATCTCCTCTAAGAGGGTTAAGCCCACCTTGTTTGTATTTGTGTTATTTACATGTTTGCTTGCTTGTATATTTGTACATATTTATATATCTGTATATATCTGCTTGTGCTTGGGTTTTTCTGTGTGCAGGGTTGTTACCTTGAGTGGTGAGGATAAGTCCTAACCCGGACTTGAGCATACATTTATGATAGGATAGTGGATATAGTCAAGGAGACTTCTAGGGAGTAATCCCAAAGGAGTTGACTTGAGATTCCATACTCAGTTGAGGCCCTCTTGAGGGTGGTATATGTTGAACGAGCAATCGTGAATGCGTTGCCACTTTCGACCTAGGAGCTCGTGATTCTGATGACCTTTAGTTACCCTTTATCCCCACTTGGCCTCTTAGGATGTAGTGTGATGGCTATGAGGGAGTAATCCCAAAATGGTTGATACGCGATACTGCACTCAGACGAGACTCTCTTGAGAATATTATTGACTACCAAGTAATTAGGAAATCGATAATATCCGAAAGACGGGTTGTCGACTCTGAGAACTTTTAGAACCCTGTTTTACGAATACAAGAACCCTAGTACACACCCTGTTGTTGGTTCCTTACCCAGACTCCATATTGTGATCTCGAACCTTTGATCCTGTTGCATGCGTTTTGCATCCTGTTTGCATTGCATTGCATATCATTTGCATCTTTGCATGATTCATTGCATGCGTCTGTTTGTCCAGTTAATCATTTTCAGCTGTCTCCATCTTCCAGTTTGCCTGTGAGTCGTCAAGTTGATTCCTCGACACTGATACCGGACTAGAGCTAACTACCGACGCAAGATGTCAGAACAAGAGGTACACAATGCTGAGATCTGAATGGAGATCGACGACCTTAAATCAAGCATGACTAAACTCACTGAGATGCTTCAAGTTTTGATTGCTAGAGGAGAGCCTCCCCAAAGAACTGTCATCCAGGAAGTTTCAAGTGTTGAACCTCCACCGGTTCAAATGCCACCTTCAACTTGGCCTGAGTTTGGTTCGCCACACAACTATTCTCCACCGATTGTATCTAGTGCTATGGTTGGTCAGACTGCCAGACCAGTGTTTCAAGCTCTAGTTTTTGCCGAGCCTAGACCTGTGGTTCATGCTGTTGCCTAGATTACTCGAACTTCTTTTGAGGATCCTCTCAGTGATCACAATGCTGTCAGATCACACCAAGTGAAGCTTCAGTCGACTTCAGTAGACTATCTTCCTAAAAGCCAGTGTTTCGGACAGGACAACTCTTCTTTGTTTTTTATTAGTCACTAGACCATGTTTCTTATTTGCATTTTCCTTATTTTGTACTAGCTGTTTGCTTTCAAATGTGTTTGTACTTTCGTGATTAATGAAATGAGCATTGCAATTTTTTATTCAATTCATTTTGTCCACTATTTACATCTTTATGCTTTCTTTTGCAAAATATTTTATCTTTTTTCCACTTTCTTTTTTATTGTGCAAAGATTGGAGGGAGGATGATGAAAATAATATACTCATAATTGCTAGTATGCTTTCAAATAAACTTTGTTGACGATGTAAGGCATTGTTTCAATCCCCTAACACTGAAGAAATAAGGAAGATAACCCCTCGTCAACCCCTTTGAGCCTTGAAGTAGGAGTTTCTTTTCTTTACAAATAAAATCCCGCAATCATTAACCTGGGGTGGGGTAGTTAGTTAACTTGATTGTGCATTCAAATACAAGAGTTTCATGCAAGACGCCTTTCAACAAAAGGTTACATTCACAAATTTTCCTTTGCGCACATCAATCAAGTGTCGAAGATGTTTTTCAAGTCAAACGCCAATGATGGTTCGCTATAATCATTAAGCCAGGCGTTCACAACCTTTCAACTCTTCCAAATTAAATGAATAAATGTAGTACAAGTTATTCCCAAAGTGATAAATAAAGAAGGGTCGTCAAGGAATCCTTACTCAAAGAATGAGTCAAGTCCCTTTTCGAGGCAAAAGCTAAGAAAGATAGGAAGCTCATGACCTTACCTCATGCAAAGAACAAGCTTGTATAAGAACCAAAAGTTGTAAGGAAGCAGTGACCGCCATCTCAAGGGTCCTTTGACTTCTGAACCATCATCGCTATCATCAGTGCAATTCCTAACCTATGGGAACCTGAGTGCATAGTTTGAGTTAACTGAGCATAGGACTGGAGATCATCACGAAGATTGGGTGGGCACAAATAAACTTTGAGCTTTTATCCTTTGTTTCATAAACCGTTAACCAGGCCACGTTACAACCCTTAAAAGACCTAACTAAAGTAATGTTATTTTGAAAGCATACTACATCAAGGTTGCGTAAACTGACTCCCAAAGATCTTTGCAGATCATTTGTTTTGGCATCATACCTTTCACTTTTAAATGTCTTGAACCGCCATGTTCAGACCAGTGACTCATTTTGTTTTGCATCTTCCAAAAAAAAAGATTTTGGTTTCAAAAGTTGCATGAACTTTGCATTTACCATGTTTGTACAAATACTTTTGTTTGCAAACTGGCTTTCCTCTCAAGGAATTTTCAAACAATTAAGAAACTTGGTCGGTGATCCTATCAGGGGCAAGTTCTTTCCAAATCCTATTGAAGAATCAGTTCAAGAGTTGTTGTTCAGGGGCAAGTCCTTCTCGAAATTGGTTTATCCAGAAGATTTTTCAAGACTCAGACTGGGGCAAGCTTTTTCAAAAGAGCACAGCAAAGCAGTCATGTCAAGACTCAGACAAATTGAAGCAATGATTAGTTTATCTACAACAGTCAGCTAATATGGGGCAATTAATTTGAAGAATCCCCATGCAACTTTCTATCCTTCCTACAAAGAGCGTCACTTCAGTTTACCAGTGTGGCAGAGATGTGTCCAGCAGTAGCATCTCTAGTCCCTAACCAGAATGGCAGTGATCTCCGTGTTGAGGAATCAGTATACCAGTCTTGTCTTTTCCCAGAAAGAGTCGAACTGTGTCGTCAGCATCTGCATTTGATCATATATCATCTGCATAATTCATATAGCCATATACATATCATGAGTGTTTCATCCTCATTTGTATTTCTCCTAAGGTCGTGTCGTTATCCATGTCTTACCTTGTGGTCAAAGTACAATTTACTTGATGCCTACCAAAACATTATTCGTCCTTTCATTCAGTGACATTCCTGAATGTTGTCGTTTCCTTGAGCATATAGTCTTGTTGTTGGATGTTTGTCTTCTCTCATTCCAGTTTTATTCCGGGATCTTTATATTCTCTCACTCCAGTGCCATTCCTGGATGTCCGTCTCTTTTGATCTCCAGTGCCATTATTGGATATCTTACTCCTCTTGTTTCTCCCAGTGCTATTCCTGGAAGTTTTGCTTACCTTCTATAATCCCCATCAAATCTGCTTGGATATCTTTTGGTGTTATTCCTGAAAGTCTTATCTGTTCATTCAGTGCCATTCCTGGATGAGTTTACCTTTCATTCAGTGTCATTCCTGGATGAATTTTCTCCTTTGCATTCAGTGCCACTCCTGGATGTCTTTCTCCTATCATTCGATGCCATTCCTGAATATAGTGATTTTCCTTTACTTTCAGTGCCATTCCTAAAAGGTCACAGTCATTCAATGTTGTCTTGGATACTGTGATTCCTTTTATCCAATGCTTTTTTGGATCTCTATTTTGTTCACTTTCATCTGATGCCTTCTCAGATATTGTGATTATACCTTTCGTTCAATGCTTTCTTGGACGTTGTGGTTTCCTTTTTTATCCAGTGATTTCTTGGATTCCTACCTTTGTTCACATTCATCTAAAGCCATTATTAGATATTGTGATTATACCTTTCGTTTAATGCTTTCTTGGACGTTGTGGTTTCCTTTTTTATCCAATGCTTTCTTGGATTCCTACCTTTGTTCACATTCATCTAAAGCCATTATTAGATATTGTGATTGTACCTTTCATTCAAAACCATTATTGGATGACTGGTTTCTTGACGTCCAATGCTTTCTTGGATCCCTACTTTATTCACATTCATCCAATGCTTTCTTGGATACTTTGATTTTTTTATCCAATACTTTCTTGGGTATCTCTTTGCTCACATTCATCCAATGCTTTCTTGGATTTTGTGATTCTTTTCATCCAATGCTTTCTTGGATCTCTACCTTTCTCATGTTTATCTGATGCTTTCTCAGATATTGTGATTTTTTACCTTTCATTCAAAGCCATTATTTGATGACTGGTTTCTTTTACATCCAATGCCTTCTTGGATTTCACCTTTTTATCTCATTCTCATCTGATACCTTCTCAGATATTATGAGTTTACCTTTCATTCAAAGCCATTATTGGATGACTGGTTTCTTTGCATCCAATGCTTTCTTGGATTACCCTTGTTTGCTCACTTTTATCTAAATCCATTATTAGATATTGTGATTATACCTTTCATTCAAAGCCATTATTGGATGTCTAGTTTCTTTTACCATCTGATGCTCTTCCAGATGTGCCTTTCTCTTTCTGATGTTCTTCCAGATTGATTCTTTGTTATTTGATTTCCCACTGGAGACCGTCTTTCTGGTGCTGCTTCTATTGAGGGTCTTGTGTTATCTTTTTTTTCTAAAGTATCAACCGGTCATGCTTAAACCAGTTGCTTCACCACTTTAGATTTCCCCAGTTTGTTTCAGCTTCCCCAGTGTTGTTGTCATCCCCAGTGATTGATTACTCATTATGTGGACTTTGTCCTTATTTGCTTTCAATTTTGTCTGTATTTTGCATTTTTTATCCCATCATTTTCATCATGCTAGAGTTCATTGCATGTCAGCATTGCATAATTTTCTTTTGTCCATAGCATAGCATGTCATTGCATCTAAGGGCAAAATTTTCAGTTATCTATATTTAAATACCTTTCACCATGACTTCACGAGAACTATCATCACTCATGTCATCCGGTGAAGATATTTAAATAGGGGCAACTGTCATACCCCAAATTTTATCCTTAGATTCTGATCATTTCACATCATTCTAGGTTAACCATTTGCATTGCACATCAAGGAGAAATGTGTTTTCAATTGTATCCTCTTAACAATTTGTGTGAAAAAATGATGTTATCATGGATTAACTTGCCATGTACAAATTCTAATTGGTTATCATCCACGGCCACATTAATCGCCTTGCTCTAGTGGTTAAGATTTTTGAAAAGATTTTATACATCGTAGTACAAAATGCAATAGGCCTCATTTCTTTCATTTTTTTTGCAACGGGAGTTTTAGAATCAGTGTAACTATAGCACAGTTGACTGTAATATATAATCTATCATATTCAAAAAAATCGTGCATCATTGCTATCATGTATATTTTAATCACATTCCATGTAGACTTGAAGAATTTTAAATTAAATCAATCAATCCTCTGTGCTTTAGTCCCCCCTATGCCTTTGAGATCTTTCCATATTTCTTGGTCATTAATTGGTTTTATCAAATTGTTCCTATGTGATTCCTATAGATGAGCTCCTTTCTCTAATTGTAACAATATCCACATGTAATAATCTTTGAGAAGTTGTACCAACTAGGTGTCCATAGAACCGTAATACTTGGCTTTCAATTTATTTGAATTCAGTGAGTGCGCAACCATTGGGATCCTCTAGTTTATAAATTCCAACTTGTTTGTTTTTCCCTCATATAGTGGCAAGAAAATAAGCATTATTTCCATTCCAAGCTGTAACCATGTTATCTTCGACTTTTGTAGTAGAATTTTCTCTTCTAATTCAATTGCTCGAATTACCTCATCAGACCAATATTTGGCAACTTGAATATATTCTTGATTAAACATATCACTTACCAAGAGCTATTGTTCTTGTGCCAATTGCATCCTATTTTCTTGAAGTTTTTGAACACCTGTTGTCACTTTTCTATTCAAACCACGCAAAATTGGTTGCATTCTTTTGAGATTTCTTTATACTACAAACATTGTTCTGCCTATTTCTTCCTTGTTCCAGCTATTGGTGACCAATTCCATGAATTCATACCTTTTCACAACATAGTTCAGGAATTTAAATTGTGTATGATACCTAGTCATACCATTATATTGTTCTAGAAGTTTCACTTTGAGAGGCGAATGATCAGAGATATAAGCATTCAGTACTTCAAGCTCACAACATGGAAAGTTTAAGAACCACTCTCTATTACAGATTGATCGATCAATTCTAGAGTATTATATATCATTCCATTTGTAAGCTTGTTTGACCATGTAAAGTGATTTCATATGTATCATGTTCATATAGTCCTACTTCATCCATCATGCATTCCAAGTCATAGAACTCTACATTTTGCACAGGGCTTTTACCAGCTCTATCTTCTACATTAAATACATTATTGAAAACCCTTTTTACCATCCATAGCCTCGTATAAAACTGGCAAAACTATTTATATTGATCTAAAGCTTTTTCCTGTTTATTAGTTGATTTTAGGCATATATCACAGTCAGCCAATAAGACATCTTACCATCTACAACATAAACTTCACAATGAATAAATTGGTCAAATCATTCAATTAATTTCACATCCATGTTACCAGTTTTCCACATCAACCGGATTCTTCCATAAGGATGATGAGCATAGTTATCCATCCAACACCAATCATTTCCAAACATCTTTCTAATTCTGCTTGCATTATTAAGTTTCATTCTAGTTTCTAATAAAGCTGCACAAGACACATTGTCATACCCCAAATTTTATCCTTAGATTCTGATCATTTCACATCATTCTAGGTTAACCATTTTGCATAAAAAAAATTTTCATTGATCATTAATAATATATTTTTATTTCATGTCATTATTAATTTGATTTATTTTCTTTTTACATTTAGTTAAATAATTATCCTGAAATACTTAGAATTAATTTAGTTAATTTTGCTATTTAATTTAGTTTATTCTTAATTATAGTTTTAATTTTAATATAATTTAATTTCAACCATAGATTAGCTTTTATTTTAGTCTAATTTTTTAACTAGATTAATTTTAATTTAAGTCACTTTTAATTTAGTTTAAATTTAATTAATTTTTGGCTAAAATACAGTTTTGGTCCCCCTGTTTGTCAAAACTCACGGTTTTGGTCCCCCCATTTTCTTTTTTAACAGTTTTGGTCCCCCACCCCTCACTATTCATGTACTGTTCATGTACGGACATGTACTGTTCATGTACGGACCAGGTATTGTTCATCATTTTTTTGGGCCAAAATTGGGGTGGGGGACCAAAACTGTTAAAAAAGAAAATGGGGGGACCAAAACCGTGAATTTTAACAAATAGGGGGACCAAAACTGTATTTTAGCCTTAATTTTTTTATTTTAGTTTAGTATTAATTTAGTTTTATTAATTTAGTTTAATTCTATTTCCATTTTAATTTTAATTATGGTTTTTATTTTCATTTTTGTCTGATTTAATTTAGTTAATCTTTAAAAAAAGTAAACTTTACAAAAAAATGCAAAAAAAATAACAATCGTTTGTCCAAGTCAGTACATCTCGCTACAAGCCAACAAAACAACAACTTGCTCTGCAGCAAGACTCCTAGCCACCATCTGCTAATCCACCAGATTGAACAAAACCGCATATAAAGTAAGGCTACATTCTGCGATTCCAAAACAACTCAGCCACTGCATCAAAGCCTGAAACCAAAAGTCTTTCCAAAGGCCTGCGCTACGTACGAACACAGTCACCACTGAACCATTTTTTCGGATTTACTCAACCTCATTTTTCTTCCTATTTTTCTTGACTTCATTCTTCAAACGACCCCACTTCAGTAAACCTTCACCTCTCTTCACCATCCTCCAACTTACCTTCAATTCTCAATTTGACCTTCACTTCCAACAAGCAAGAAAAGAGCAGTGACCCCTACGACCTCAATTAGACAAAAGATCAATCAAGGAATGACATGATCTTCAACTTGTATAACCTCTCAAACATCCACAAAGGATCAAGAGGACTCCCACTTCAAGGATTAAGCACAAGGCTGCTCCCTTCTAGGTGGATTAAGCTATAAGATCGCCAGTGTCACCAAATTAGGGTTTTGGTCGACCAGGACCTCCAGATGGGAATTTTCCTCTGGGCATGAGCCAATGCTTCAAATCATATCCTAAAATACTCCATGGAACCTCATGGACCCAATCATCAAGTCAATTTTGCTTCAGGGGATGCACTCATAAAAAAATCAGGAATTAGGGTTTCTCGACCTAATTTACCCCTAAGTTGACTTTTAGGACAAATCATGAGCCAAGACCTCAATAGAGGATTTGAGGGTCTCTAATACACTATATTGATCCATTTGCAACAATGGATTGATCCAAGAAGCTTGATCAACAAGTCTCAATTTCATCTGAACCACAATTAGGGTTACGCAGGAAAAGTCAACTGTGCCTTTGACTTTTGACCAGGACATGCTCCCAAATCCTAGGACATGATTCAATACACCCTATAATACCTATGAAATTAGTCCATCAAGTTTGATTTAGGTCAAGGACTTAATTTCATAGAGGACCGCACAGTTTGGAATTCATCTGCTAAAATGTCAACTGTGCACAAAAGTCAAACTTTGACTTTTTGAGATTTTTCATAAAAATGGATTTTTAACCCTAAAATGATGTTAATGTATGATTTGAATCATCATTCATCAAGAAAAATCAAAGGAAGTGGGATAACTTGTAAAAGGGGTAACCATAAAAACTTAGAAAATTTTCTAAGTTAGGAACAAAGTGGCAAGGGTACCAACTTTGGAGGATCATAACACCTAAACCACAAAGCCATTTTTCCCCATCCAAAGCTGGATTTGTAGCCCTCATGGCCCTCTACAAAAGCTTCAAACTGACCTCCTTCCAATTCATTATGGATTTTGAGTTATGGAATTATCAAAATCACAAAAAGTGAAAATGTCACTTTTTTCCAACACTTAGTGAAATTTTCATTAAGTCAGAATCTGCCTTCACTTTTTTCCAAATGTTGGGGGATTTTTAACTTGGATTAAAAAGGTATCAAAACCAATTATGATCAAACAGTTGTTGTATCATATGAGGGCTTTCCAAAATGACCAAGAACATCACCAAATTCCACTTGAGCCATGAGATATGACAATGACAACATGCCTTGCTGAAAACTGCCAAATCAAGGCAGATTTTGGAATTTTGCTCGATTTGCCCAAATTTTACAAAGGGCAAGCAACTCTATCCATCTGAACACCTCAGGGAGGGACCAAGGAGGAACCAACTCTGATCCCAAGCCTCCAAAGTCCTTGGAATAAAAAGTAGCATGCCAAACCTAGAATTGCCTAAAAGAGGGACAAGACTCCAATTTTGGATTGGAGCATTCATTGCATACACCAAGGTGGCATGGACTGAGCCATTCTCAACTGAATTCAGTCAAGACTTATCCAAGACCAAGGGGACCAGCAGCCTGTGCCCTAACCTCTAGACAATGGCTAGAGGAGACTTGGATTCTCATTGAACAACATTGGCCAAACCTATGCAGCAATTGCCATTCACTATTCCTTGCAAAACAAACTTGCTCTACTATAAATAGAGCTCAATTGTGTTCAGTTTGGGTACACCAAAGCCATCAAATAGATGCTTTCCCCAAAATCTCTCTCTTTAGGCCAAAATGCCTTCTTTAACAAGGTAACTCTGAGTTTTTGAGTTTGAGAGCATTTCCAATTAAACCAATCACACACACACACCTCATAAACATCATATATAGGTGATCCAAACTCTCACAAGTGACCTGTAACACCAAAATCACAAAGTCACCTCTCAAAACCTCAAAATAGTACTTTTGTGCATTTTTCAAGCCATGTCTTGATTAAGTCACTTTCCAAACCAGATAAAACCTCAAACACACTCCAAATAACATCCTTGAACTGTCCCAAATGGTTCCCCCCATCTGGAACACCATTTGAGAGAGTTGTTATTTTGGTCATTTTAACCCCTTTTGCAAGAAAGGGCCAGTTTGTGTTTTTGCAGGTTCCAGCTGATTCCAGTCATCCTAAAAGCTTCTAAGAGATCATTTGAGAGTGTCCAAAGCATCAAACCTTTTCTGGAACAAAGAACTTGACATATTGGACAAAAACTCCAAAAGCTCAAAAGAGAGGTAAGCATCATGACTTGAACTTTCCAAAATATGCATTGCTTTGAAGTCCACTGATCATGCACACCTCATACATGTTATATATGTTGTGTTTGAACCAATTCATCATGTAATTCATGCTTGTATCAAAGAGTAGCATAGAAAATGCAATTATAGGCCTTTTTCAAAACCCCTATCAGATTTTGAGGAGGGAGTGCGATCTGAAAAAAATACCACCACCATTGGATTCCTTGTGAAATTCTAGGCCAGATGCATATAAATTTTGTCTCAAACCATGGAGAAATGAGAAAGTTATGACCTTCACGTTTTTGACCCAAAACTTGCCTTGCCTTGCCTTGGGCCAGACCAAGAACAAGGCAAACCTTGTATATTTGTGGTTTCACTTCAAGTAATGGATGTATCACCACCCCAGTGGTAAGGCGCACGCCCTATAACCTTGAGGTCGTGGGTTCAAACCCCACCAATGCCATTTTGTTTTTTTTCACATTTTTGCTATTTTTCCAATATTTTCATGTTTTGTTAATTAATTGGAAAATTAATAACTCCTTCAATTTTAATTATTTTTTATTGGTTCTTTTTGTAAAAAATCAAAAAAAATGTTGAAATATTTTATTCCACAAAAAAAATTAAATTTATATTGCTTATTTAATATAATTAGTATTTTTGTGAATAAATTCCTTTTTAATTGTTTTAAACATTTTAAAAATGAATATTTACTTTGAAAATCAAAACCAAATGAGTTTTAATATCTCTTGTGATTAAAACCTCATTTTCCAAACCTTAAACAAAAATCACAAGTGGTTTATTCAAACCCATTTGGTATTTTTATCATCTTTATTTGATTTTCTTTAAATATTTACTTTTAAAAGAAAACAAATTAGGGTTTTGTTGATTTTCACCCTCATCAAACTTTTTCAAACACTCATGGGCCTCTATTAGAGTTTAAGACCCAATACTTTGAAAACCAAAACCTTTTTGGGCCTCAGTCAGTGTATAAGACCCACTGCGTTTTCAAAAATCTCGGCACGATCGTCATTTCAAACAAAAATCATTTGGGCCTACCCTCGAGTAGTAAGACTCATTTCTTTTCTTAAAACGTACTTGGGCCTCTATTAGAGTGTAAGACCCAATCCCCTTTTAACCTAAACAATTTTGGGCCTCAGATATTGTATAAGTCCCTCTGCGTTAAAAGAAACCTCGGCGCGATCGCCAGTTCAAAAATCAAATCATTTGGGCCTACCCTCGTGTTATAAGCCCCATTATTTTTCTTTAAAAACTCCTTGGGCCTCTCCTTGAGATGTAAGCCCCAATCTTTCTTTTCAAAGCACTTTCTCCTTTGATTTTGAATATAATATTATTATCAAAGCTTTCTTTGTTGAACAAACTAACAAAATAGCATGGAAGCTCTACAAGCGAGTAAGTGTTTACCCGCTTTCATATGTATATAATTGTACTGTGGGGCTGTTTCACTATAAGTCTTCTTTCATAAACTCATATCTACTGTGTAATAATAGTATAGACATTTAGAGTTTCCCCGACAAATACGTCTAGAACTAGACAGAACCTCACATCAATTCTAGATAACTAGATCTAAGAAATCTCCCCTTTTGAACATTTCATATGCAGAAGGCCATTGTTCCATGTGAAACCCCTTCTGGAACTGTTCATTAGCCTCCTCTTGGGCTTAGTACAAATTGTCCCTCGGCTTCTTAAAAGTTTCCAGCCTCCTCTTGGGCTTCGTACAAATTGTCCCGACGACCTCCTAGAGGTATAGGAACAGAAATTAGTCATCTTAATAGAACAGTCTTTCAAAGAGTCTAGATCCTACTATTGTTTCTCAAAGCGTAGTACAAAAGATAAAACTCTAGACTAGGACAGTCTAATCTCCTTGAGTTTTGAAGGCATTCTCAAGTTCCTTTCAAAACTAGGAAAAGACACCCGCAGACTCAGACAGTCTCAATACCCTTTGGATTTCCCGTCTCCTTAGAGAACAGGAAATGACCTTGATCCTCTGATCAATCCCAAAGCACAGCCTTACCCTTAATCAGTCTCTTTATAAGAACTGATTTTCTCTTTTAACCCATATACTGGACCTGTCACTCAACTGAAACAGTAACAATAGCCTCCATCTCGGGCTTCGTACGAGATACAAAATCACTCTCTTGTTGAGTATAAAAGATCCTCTTGGTGGGTCACAACCTCTTTTAGCCTCCATCTCGGGCTTTGTACGAGATACAAAAGGACTCTCTTGTTAGGGTCAATCACCTTTAGCCTCCATCTCGGGCTTCGTACGAGATACAAAAAGACTTTCTTGTTAAAGTCAAACACCTTTTAGTCTCTCTCCCGGGCTTCGTACGAGACACACATAAAAACACCCTCTTGTTGGGTCGATAGCCTCCTCTTAGGCTTTGTATAAGGAAACCCCGGTTGAGCTAATCAACCTTTTAGCATCAAATATGTGCCTCGTTCACAGTAGACAAACATCAACAACTCCTTCATCTAATTGCTGTAAGCGGCAAGCCTCTGGATTATTTACATCCACGCCACTGTCCCTCTTTTAGCATGAGAAATTCCTAAGGAAAGATGGCATTGCTATACACTGAGTTAAAGTCTTCTCCTTCAGGTTAAAATCCCCTATAAAGGAAATTATGGCATTGCTGGATTCATATATCCCAGTTAAAGTAATCCTCCTTTATAACCAGTCACCCAACAGTTGTGACAGACAAACCCCTTTAGAGATGACAAATTCTCTCTAAAGTCAACACCTTTTAGCTTCACATCTTGGGCTTTGAACAAGATATAAACCCCCTTTAGCTTCACATCATGGGCTTTGAACAAGACACCAAAACACCATTTCCTCCCATAGAATAGGAGGAACTACGATCGCTCTGATTTCTATGTTTCGGAAAACGGGAATACGTAGGCATAAGATTGAAAGAAAAATCTTAGCGAGCATACTAATCAAAAAAACCTAAAGTCCCCTACCTTCACCCAATCTGGTGCAGTGTCCTAACAAATTCCCCATGAATAATCCCGTTATTTCAACCTTAAACAAAGAAAGAGGCCCAGTTACCATATAGCATCTGTAACCTAACAGACCGCTGTTTAAACTCAGCATGCAAGCAGGGTTAGTTGGAGACATCTATTTCCCTTCCTTCATCAGCTTCAATAGGATAAAAAATGAATCGACATGTAGTAACCCCCAAAGAGCGACAGCGCCTAAGAACCGCATCCCAAATTCGCTCGCTATAACCATTCACAAACCACCTTGTTTCATGAACTGAAACACAACAGCTATTGACTCACCACCTCCAAACAACAACTCAACCCACAATCAGTTACCATTATCATCCTTCGTTTTCATTACCATCTGCAAATTTCACCCACCGCCAGAAGTGCATCGCAAGCAAGATAGAGCGGAAAGGTCAGAGAACAAGAGAGAGATCACGACAGAGGAGTCCGCGAGAGAGAGTGATTCGCAGAAGAGAAAGAAAGCCAAACGGAGGGCGAGAACGACATGGAGAGATCGAGAGAGACACGGGAAACGATTGGGACGGAAGTGCGAAGGGGAGATTTGTTTTTCTCGTTAGCTTCTCTACTTTCATCAACCGTTTCTTTATGTTTATCGTTTAGGTTTTACTTTTGTATTCAGCTTATGATAACCCGGGTCAAACTGTAATACCCGGTAAATTATTTCACTCTGGATAATATTATTATGATCAACTGGGTTTCGATTTACTCTGAGAATTATTGGATAAAATAATTAGAGTAAACTGATGAGCTTAGAGCAGATCAAATTAATATTATCTGACTCTGAGATTTTAACTTTTGGCGTTATAGAGACTTTTTGGACATTTAGTAGTGTTACAAACTAATGACATTTCTCTATATTATCTCATTTTCCTTTTTCTCTTCATTGGGAAACAAAGCTAGAAAATAGAAAGAAAGAGAAAGTAGAGAGAAGGAAGAGGAAAGGAAAGAAAAGAAGAAAAGTTCAAGAGCTCAAGATCAACAACCATCATCAACTCTTCATCAATTCATCTCAGCTTCTTCATCATCATCTTCTAATCCAGGTGGGTTCTAGATAGAGACTTTAAAGTATAATTTCTTGAGGTTTTAGAGTTAGGTGGGATTTTGGGAAAAATGGATTTTTTTGCAAAATCAAAGAATCTAACGGTTGAAGTGTGTTATAAATTGAGTAGCATGATCAAAATATGTGTAGAATCATCTATTGATAATTGTTATGAAGTTTGGATTGGTTTGATTCGGTTGAAAATCTTAGGGTTTTGTGTAGAAACAATGTATTAATGTTGAAAATCATGTTTATTGAAGTTTGTTGGAAAAACCATGATAGTATGCCTCTATTGGTTGTTGAGTATGATGTTGATGATGAATTTGTAGGTTGGAAGTTACTGTCAAAGGGTTTATTTTTCTGCATAACGCAGAGCAGGCTTAGCGCGGGTATGCCCGCTTAGCACGGTCTGGAGAATTTGCACCCCTTCCAAGCAGCGGGGAGCGCGCTTAGCGCGGGTGGGGCCCGCTTAGCGCGACCTGGAACAAAAATAATAATATTTTTGTAAAATTCATATCGTTTGACTCGGTTATCCGTTTTAGACGTTCTTTATATCGATGTGAAGCTATGATTGTGTTCTAGGCTATGGAAAATGAAATATTGATTATGAGCGGAATTGTTTTCGATTATGTTAAAATATCGGGATTTTTGTGATCTATGTAAAACGGAATTTTCGGAAATCTAAAAGCTTCAAGATGCGAATTTGTGAGGAAACCTTAGTACACTAGAATGACTTAGAGATTAGTGCAGTAATGCTTACTTCGATACTTGAAGAGTATCTTGGTTAAGTAGTTGTTAGTGGGGGACCGTATTTTCCTCCGGTTTGTGGTTTGTTCCTTAATAAATACCGTGACCCGTGTTGAAGAGCCCTTGTGCGGGATGGCCGGGGAGAAGTATTTATTAAGTAAGTAACCGTGACCCGTGTTGAAGAGCTCCTTGTGTGGGCTGGCCGGGGAGAAGTTACTTAGTGGATGGTACCGTGACCCGTGTTGTAGTGCTCCTTGTGTGGGCTGGCCGGGGAGAAGTACCATTTGTGGATAACCGTGACCCGTGTTGTAGTGCCCCGTGTGTGGGCTGGTCGGGGAGAAGTTATCTACGTTAAGGATCTGTGACCCGCATTGTAGTGCTTTGTATAGGCTGGCCGAGGAGAAGATTCCTTAACTAGTTGTCGTTGTGAATTGTACGATTGGTTCTCTAGTGGGAGATTTTGTGAACTCGAAGTCCTTTCCTTTCCCTTGGGCTTGAGTTAGGATTTGGTTAGAACCTCGTAGAGCTGAGAGAATCCATAAGATAGAGAACTCACTGAGATTTGATGTATCTCACCCCACTATTGTTGAATATTTTTAGGTACTTCAGGTTCCGCAAAGGGTAAGGATAAGGCCGTGTGATTATCCTTACTTGTCTGATGGCATAGCTTCCGTTGGGGAGTTTTTTTGAGATCATTGTCGATCTATTTCTTAGTATTTATCTTTGGAACATCTTGTATATAAATTATGCCATAGTTTTTTTGTATTAGGTATTTTCGGAATGTATATGTATAATGTGTTTACTAGGGACTTATTGGTATTTCAGTACCAAACGTGGAATTCATGTATAATATATGCTTTGCTGTATGTATTTATATATGGGTGTTACAGTTGGTATCATAGCAGGTCGTATCCTCGACCTAGCCATGAAATAGGATAAGTTTTCTTTCCGTTTCATATGCGTTGTGTCGCCATTGGTCTTAAGTGTTATATTTATGGTATTGAGCCTGATCAACTTAATCCTATCTGTATGACCTTTACGAACATGGCTGACAGACGCAGAAGCAATCGTGGTAGACCCCGAACTACTCCAACTGGGACGAATTTGCCAGGTGGCGATGGGAATGCTCTTTTGTATCAGTTTATGCAACAGATGCAGCAGCAACAGAATCAGTTTATGCAGCAAATGGTACAACAAATGAATGGAGGTCTGCATCCTCAGGTGGTTGTTCCAGAAGTTGTAGGTGGGACTTTTCGAGATTTCTTCCGCATGAATCCCCCAGAATTTCATGGCGGATTAGATCCTGTAAAGGCTCACGAGTGGATAGTCGGTATGGAAAGGATTTTCTTGATAGTGCACTGTAGTGAAGAGAATAAGGTGGTTTTTGCTTCGCATTCGTTGAAGGGCCATGCCATGAGGTGGTGGGAGAGTGTGTCGGCTCTTATGACTATTCAGGGTGTGCCCAAGGTCTGGGAGCAATTCAAGGCAATTTTCATGGAGAAATATTTTCCTAGCTCCTTGAGGACTCGGAAAGAGTTTGAATTTCAACAGTTAAGACAGGGTAGTATGACTGTGGCCAGTTATGCCGAAAAGTTTGAGGACATGGCTGCTTATTCTAGGCAGGCTATGTATGCTCCGGATGAACAGTGGAAAATAGATCAGTTTCTATTCGGACTAAAAGCTGAAATTTCTCATAGTGTATCCCAGAGGGAGTTTACTACTTACGCAGAAGTTCTAAGGCAATGCTATGTGGCGGAGCATAGTTTGAAGAAAATCCAAGCTGAAGGTGTTGCAAGTAGGGTGAAGCAAGATGATCCTGGGATACCAAGTCAGCAATTTGGGCCTAGATCACAAGCTTTCAAAGGGAAGCAGGTGCAAGCTTCTAGACCTAACGTTGCTCCTTTATGTAGGGTGTGCAACAAACGTCATTTTGGGAAGTGTGTCGATGGGAGTTTTAGGTGTTATAATTGTAATGGATTGGGTCATGTGGCTAGAGATTGTACTCAGAATAGAAACCAAGTGCAAGGGAGAAATACCGGACGAGTTTATACTTTGGATGCAAGGAAGACAAAAAGTGACAACTCTTTGATTGCGGGTACGTGTTTCGTAAACGGGCATCCTTGTTTTGTTTTATTTGATTGTGGGGTAACACACTCTTTTGTATCTATACGATGTGTGAAGCGACTTGGGTTGCAAGCTATTCCTTTGTCTCCTTCTATGGTGGTCACTACCGCCATAGATGAAATGGTTGAGACACCGTTGATGTGTGAAAACTGTGTTTTGTCTGTGAATGGTAGAGTTTTTCATATTGACCTTATTTGTTTACCGCATAAGAAAATTGATGTCGTTTTGGGGATGGATTGGCTTTCTGCTAATTTGGTGTTTATTGGGTGTGAGGAAAAGCTAATCATCATTCCATCTGCCGAGGCTACCCCGAAGGATGTGTTAACAACTATTTTAGAAGGTACGGTGGGAATGATAAATTTCTTGTTTGAGAAGGAGAAATCTGTTTTATTGGTTCTTACTAAGGAATAGAGTAGTGAGCAGCAAGTGCTGAGTATTCAAATAGTTTGTGAGTTTCCCGAAGTTTTTCCTGAGGACGTTACTTCTCTTCCTCCGGAGAGAGAAGTTGAGTTCTCTATTGACCTGGTATCGGGAACGGCTCTTATATCCGTTTCTCCTTATCGGATGGCACCACTTGAATTAAGAGAATTAAAGGACCAATTAGAGGACTTGATGGCTAAGCATTTTGTTAGACCTAGCGTTTCACCGTAGGGAGCTCCAGTTTTGTTGGTAAAGAAGAAAGATGGTGGAATGCGGTTGTGTATTGATTATCGTAAGTTGAACAAAGTCACCATTAGGAACAAGTACCCATTACTCAGGATAGACGACCTGTTGGATCAATTGAAGGGAGCCTGTGTGTTCTCGAAGATTGATTTACAGTCGGGTTATCATCAGATCCAAGTGAAGAGTTCCGATGTGCCTAAGACTGCATTTAGAACCCGTTACGACCATTACGAATTCTTTGTAATGCCTTTCGGTGTGACTAATGCTCCAGCTGTTTTTATGGATTACATGAACCGTATATTTCAAGCTTACTTGGACCAATTTATTGTGATCTTTATTGACAACATTCTTATTTATTCTCGTACTCCACAAGAGCACGAGGAACATCTGAGAATTGTACTATCGGTGTTGCAAGAGAAGCAACTTTTTGCAAAGTTAAGCAAGTGTGAATTTTGGATGTCGGAAGTTAATTTTCTTGGACATGTTATATCTCAGGTTGGTGTGGCAGTGGATCCGTCGAAGGTAGAAGCAGTGATTAATTGGGAGAGACCGAGGAATGCTTCAGAAGTTAGAAGTTTCTTGGGATTGGCAGGTTACTATAGAAGGTTCATCAAAGGTTTTTCTCAATTGGCTTTACCAATGACAAAGCTTACTCGGAAAGATTGTGCTTATGAGTGGAATTCGGGTTGTGAGTAAAGCTTCATGAAATTGAAGGAAAGTTTGACGACGGCTCCTGTGTTAGTCATTCCTGATCCTAACAACTCTTACGAAGTATTTTGCGATGCTTCTAAGATGGGATTAGGAGGTGTTCTGATGCAAGGCGGTCAAGTTGTAGCTTATGCTTCTCGCTAATTGAAAGTTCATGAGAAGAATTATCCAACTTATGATTTGGAACTAGCGGCAGTTGTGTTTGCACTGAAGGTGTGGCATCATTATTTGTATGGTGTACGTTTTGAAATGTTCAGTGACCATAAGAGTTTGAAGTATTTATTTGATCAAAAGGAGTTGAATATGCGACAAAGAAGGTGGATGGAGTACTTAAAGGATTATGACTTAAAATTAAAGTATCATCCGGGAAAAGCAAATAAAGTAGCCGATGCTTTGAGTCAGAAGATGGTTTATGGGGCATAATTGATGATATTGGAGTATGCCTTGTTGGAGAAGTTTAGAGATCTTAATCTTCAGTTTGTGTGGACTCCAAATGGTGTAATTATGGGAAACTTGAATGTCAATTTTACCCTAAGAGTTGAGATTCAACAAGAACAAATTTTAGAGGAGAAGTTTCAAGAGATGTTACTTCAACCGGGTTTTACACAAGCAGCGGATGGGATTGTTCTGTTTAACCGAAGGATTTGTGTTCCGAATGATATGGTATTAAAAAGAAATATTTTAGATGAAGCTCATAAAGGTACTTTTACGATACATCCTGGTTCTTCGAAGATGTATCGGGACTTAAAGAAGGATTATTGGTGGCCAGGAATGAAAAAGGATATTGTGGTGTATATGTTAGAATGTGCAATGTGCCAACAGGTGAAGATTGAACACCAAAGACTGGGCGGTCTGTTACAACCATTAGAGATTCCAGTTAGGAAGTGGGATAGTATTTCTATGGACTTTGCAGTAGGGTTGCCCCGTACGCAAGGTGGTTACGATTCTATTTGGGTGATTGTGGATCAACTAACGAAATCTGCGCATTTCTTAGCCGTGAAGACTACTTACAAGGCAAGTCACCTTGCAAGGTTGTTTATTTCTGAAATTGTGAGATTGCATGGTGTTCAAGGTTTAATTCAAGGTTTTGGAAGGTTTTTCAACAAGCTATGGGTACGAAGTTGCGTTTGAGCACGTCGAATCATCCTGAGACGGATGGTCAGACTGAGCGAACAATACAAATGATGGAGGACATGTTGAGAGCTTATCTGCTAGAAAGTAGAGGAAATTGGAAGGAACTTTTACCGTTGATTGAGTTTTTGTATAACAATAGTTACCATGCGAGCATCGGTATGGCTCCTTACGAAGCATTGTATGGGAGAAAGTGTAGAACACCTTTGTGTTGGGCGGAGGTTGGTGAAGATAGAATTTTGGGAATCGAAATTATTCAAGAGACTACAGAAAAGATTCGAATGATCCGTGAGAAGGTTAAACAAGCACAAAATCATCAGAAAAGTTATGCGGATAACCATAGGAGACCTTTAGAGTTTGAGGAAGGTGACCATGTGTTTTTGAAAGTTACTCCGAGATTGAGATTGAAAGGACCTTTTAAGTCAAGCAAGTTAAGTCCGAGATACGTGGGACCGTATCAGATCTTAGAAAGGATCGGAGAAGTAGCATACAGATTGGCCTTACCACCCTCTCTGTCAGAAATGCATGATGTTTTTCATGTGTCTCAGCTCCGGAAGTTTATTCCTGATCCTCTTCAGCCAGTTTTACCGGAATCAGTGGAAATAGAAGCAGATTTAACGTTTGAACTCCAAACTAGCCGTATTGTGGGAAGAGAAACAAAGGTATTAAGGAACAAAGACATTCCTCTTGTTAAGGTGCAATGGGATGTGACGCATCCGGGTGATGCTACTTGGGAACTAGAATTGGAGATGAAAGATGCTTACCCTCAATTGTTCAGGTAATCTTTTAAATTCGAGGTCGAATTTCTATTTAAAGGGGGGAGGATGTAATACCCCGTAAATTATTTCACTCTAGATAATATTATTATGATCAACTGGGTTCCGGTTTACTCTGAGAATTTATTGGATAAAATAATTAGAGTAAATTGATGAGCTCAGAGCAGACCAAATTAATATTATCTGACTCTGGGATTTTAACTTTTGGCGTTATAGAAACTTTTTGGACCTTTAGTAGTGTTACTAACTAATGACATTTCTCTATATCATCTCATTTTCCTTTTTCTCTTCATTGGGAAACAAAAGCTAGAAAATAGAAAGAAAGAGAAAGTAGAGAAAAGGAAGTGGAAAGGAAAGAAAAGAAAAAAAGTTCAAGAGCTCAAGATCAACAACCATCATCAACTCTTCATCAATTCATCTCAGCTTCTTCATCATCATCTTTTAATCCATGTGGGTTCTAGATAGAGACTTTAGAGTATAATTTCTTGAGATTTTAGAGTTAGGTGGGATTTTGGGAAAAATGGGTTTTTTTTTGCAAAATCAAAGAATCTAACGGTTAAAGTGTGTTATAAATTAAGTAGCATGATCAAAATAGGTGTAGAATCATCTATTGATAATTGTTATAAAGTTTAGATTTGTTTGATTTGGTTGAAAATCTTAGGGTTTTGTGTAGAAACTATGTATTAATGTTGAAAATCATGTTTATTGAAGTTTGTTGGATAAACCATGATATTATGCCTCTATTGGTTGTTGAGTATGGTGTTGAGGCTGAATTTGTAGGTTGGAAGTTGCTGTCAAAGGGTTTATTTTTCTGCATAACACAGAGCGCACTTAGCGCGGGTATGCCCGCTTAGCGCGGTCTGGAGAATTTGCACCCCTTCTAGGCAGCGAGGAGCGTGCTTAGCGCGGGTGGGGCCCGCTTAGCGCGACCTGGAACAAAAATAATAATATTTTTGTAAAATTCATATCTTTTGACTCGGTTATCCGTTTTAGACGTTCTTTATATCGATGTGAAGCTATGACTGTGTTCTAGGCTATGGAAAATGAAAATATTGATTATGAGCGGAATTGTTTTCGATTACGTGAAAATATCAGGATTTTTGTGATCTATGTAAAATGGAATTTTCGAAAATCTAAAAGCTTCAAGATGCGAAATTGTGAGGAAACCTTAGTACACTAGAATGACTTAGAGATTTGTGCGGCATGCTTACTTCGATACTTGAAGAGTATCTTGGTTAAGTAGTTGTTAGTGGGGGACCGTATTTTCCTCTGGTTTGTGGTTTGTTCCTTAATAAATACCGTGACCCGTGTTGAAGAACCCTTGTGCGGGATGGCCGGGGAGAAGTATTTATTAAGTAAGTAACCGTGACCCGTGTTGAAGAGCTCCTTGTGTGGGCTGGCCAGGGAGAAGTTACTTAGTGGATGGTACCGTGACCCGTGTTGTAGTGCTCCTTGTGTGGGCTGGCTGGGGAGAAGTACCATTTGTGGATAACCGTGACCCGTGTTGTAGTGCCCCGTGTGTGGGCTGGCCGGGGAGAAGTTATCTACGTTAAGGATCCGTGACCCGCGTTGCAGTGCTTTGTATAGGCTAGTCGGGGAGAAGATTCCTTAACTAGTTGTCGTTGTGAATTGTACGATTGGTTCTCTAGTGGGAGATTTTGTGAACTCGAAGTCCTTTCCTTTCCCTTGGGCTTGAGTTAGAATTTGGTTAGAACCTCGTAGAGCCGAGAGAATCCATAAGATAGAGAACTCACTGAGATTTGATGTATCTCACCTCACTATTGTTGAATATTTTCAGGTACTTCAGGTTTCGCAAAGGGTAAGGATAAGGTTGTGTGATTATCCTTACTTGTCTGATGGCGTAGCTTCCGTTGGGGAGTTTTTTTGAGATCGTTGTTGATCTAGTTCTTAGTATTTATCTTTGGAACATCTTGTATATATAATTATGCCATAGTTTTTTTGTATTAGGTATTTTGGGCATGTATATGTATAATGTGTTTACTAGGGACTTATTGGTATTTCAGTACCAAACGTGGAATTCATGTATAATATATACTTTGTTGTATGTATTTATATATGGGTGTTACACAAAATGACCCGCTCCATAGCCATATTCCATACCCAGCGCCCCATATAACTGTTGGGCTTAACCCCTCAATTTCCGACCCAGAAAGTTTTCTTCAGCCCGTTTCCATTTTAGTGTCACTCACACACCCTCAACTTCCATTCATATTAAAACACCACCCTTTCTTGTTTAGATTTTAGTAAATAGATTAGATTTTCTATGTTTTAAATTTTTTATTATTATCCTAATTTTTAATAATTATTTAAAGGCTTTAATTATTTGTATCATTAGTTTAGTTATTAAAAAAAATCCAATACAAAAACATTTTTCTAATTGATTTAATTTATTAAGTTTTTTTTACTAGATTTTTATTATTTCTATTATTAGTTTAATTTAGTTCTAGTTTAAGTAGTTACTTTATTTTTCTATTAGGACTTATTTTTATTTATTTAGAATTAGTTTTAATTAGTAATTAGTAATTAGGCTTAGTTATTTTTTTAGAATTAGTTAACTAGTTAATTAATTTAAGATTTAGTTAATTAGCTCTAATTAGATTTTCATTTATTAGATTTTTAATTCTTAATTTTATATTTTCATTATAGTCAGTTCCCGAGATTCATTTTCAATTTAATTCTTATTGTATTCACTATATATATGTTGCTGATCATTTTATTCTCGATACCCGAGGTTTTTCTTCCTTGTCTCTCTGTACCTTATACTTCATTCCGAAGGAAAAGATCTACCCAGTTGACTACCATATCATAGTCTTGTCCATCATTCCCTTATCTCACGCCGCCGTGCAATCGAGACTTGCTTTCCCTGTTTTAACTTGGCCTTAGGTTTGGAGTCGCCGCACTCCACGTAGGTGTCTTGCTGTCAGACCCTACTCTCCCGTATACACTTCTTCTCCGTTTTACCTAGCCTTAGGTTTGGAGTCGCCGCACTCCACGTAGGTGTCTTGCCGTCAGCCCCTACTTTCCATTTGAACCTTGACCACAGTCAAGAGTTCTTTCATCCCCATTGAGGGGAACTACGGACGCTCTGATTTCTCAAGTTCATCTGTAGAATACGTAGGCATAGGATTGCGAGATCCCAGCGAGCCACCTTTTTGTTTTTCTACCTTTGTCTTTTTTCTACCTTTTTCCTTTACATCCAATGCCTTCTTGGATTCTACCTTTTTATTTTTTCCACCTTTTTCCTTTACATCCAATGCCTTCTTGGATTTCACCTTTTTTCTTTTTTTCCACTTTTCTATTTCTCACCCTTTTACCCCGTATTGAGGGGAACTACGAATGCTCTGATTCCATTCCCGTCAGGATACGTAGGCACAAGATGCGATGTCTTGGCGAGCAAACTTAGTGTATATACCCTTAGGTCTTTACCTCTACCCTTAGCACAGATTTCTTTAGCAAGCAAACATAACATAACACAAACACAAACAAGAGGTTCCTGTAGAGTACTACAGATACTTAGGGTGATAATACCTTCCCTTAGTATAACTAACCCCCGATCTCTTAGCTGTGACTTCACATGGCGCAAAAGGTTTTTCTTTCGATCTTTACCCTTTCCTTTGGATAAATCAAAGCTCGGTGGTGAATTTCAATGTTTTGTGATGCAAGTTAATTAATAGCTTGTTATCCAATTCTCACCAGAACACACATATAGTTTCTTGAGATAGGATCCTATCTCAATATGCCTTCCTCATTTATTCAAGCTCCTCACATTCCATGATAAAAGCATGACACCTTGTCATCACAGGTTAATGGACTTTCTCCAATCCTAAGAACCTTAAAACCATTTTTACAACTAAATATAATGTTCTTGATAGTTTTAGTTGTTCACACTTGTTTAACTTTTTTCCCCTTCTTTGGTTGTTTCTTATTCACATTACATTCATGTCCAATTGTCGCTCCCGGGATTTTCATCCAAGTACAAACGCGAAAGTGGCGCCGAAACAGAGTCGCCAGCAATGTGTATTTATCCCAAGAGAGGGAAAGGAAACACTGCATAAACCTAAAGGGAAAGAAAAAGCATGGTCTTGCGACCAAGAGAAATGGGTAAGGAAGTCGGTTACGCGAGGGGAAGGTATTAGCACCCCCACGCGTCCATCGTACTCGATGGGATCCACGCTTGCTGTCTCGATCAAAGGGTGTCGTCGTCTGGAGCTCCACTGCTGCGAGAAAGGAGAAGGAACCGGTACGAGAAAAAACGAAGAAATGAAGAAGAAAAGAAAAAGAAGTGACTCGGTAGGACATCCTCGGAGTCCTAGGCCTACGTATCTCATCGGGAATGAGAATCAGAGTCAACGTAGTTCGGACTATGAATTGGGGGGAGGTTGCTTTGTTTGTGTCTTTTAACGGAAAACGTCAAGGTTCGCGTTCCAGCAGTTAGGTGTCGCAGCTCGTTGTACGGAGTCTTAGGCATTTACCTGTTTGCGGTAGAACGGAAGTAACGCATCCTTAAGAATGGAGTGAAGGAGATGGGAAGAGAATTGTTTGTTTGTCTTTTAAGAAGAAGTGTTTTGATTATTTTGTGTTTATAACAAGTATTGCACAAAAGTCTATGATATAGGAACGAATGCGTCGCATGGTCGTCCTAACAGGACGTATGCTAAACACTCTAGAAAGACGAAGGGAAACCCTCCTTCTTCCATTTCCCACATGCAAGGCTCATGTGCAATACACGTTAATCCTTTATTAGATGTTTTTGCTTTTTGTTTTGAGATAAGAAAGAGACTCAAGGGAAGGAAGGACAAAGTCTAAGTGGGGGTCTAATTATCCTAAAGTTATCATGCATGGAGATCCTATGGTTGTGTGAGGTATAAGGACTACCTAGGCCTAAAGAAAGAGAGGGATAACACTACCTAATGCTTATCCTACCTCACCTTAATCAAAAATTAAGGACGAGCTAGGATCCCTAAGAGTTGTGAGAAAGTTCTACACAAACAAGCATTATATCGTGCTATTCACAAACGAGAAAGAGAATTGAAAAGAATAAGAGATGGAAGAAGAGATGAGTATGGATTAACATCCACTTACTTAAGTGACTTACCTCTGCCCCTACACAAAAGGTTAGTGCATAATCATCACAAGTAATGAGAAGGGGTGAAAAAAAACAAACTAAAACAAGACTAGTTGATTTAATAAGACTAGGCAAGAAGGAAGTGTAATTCAAACCAAAAGAGAAGTGTCTTAATGGCTAAGAAACATGCAAGGTCAGTATACATAAGCTAAGGTACAATTCTAATGTAAACAAGTCATATGAAATCAAATGAAACCAAACTATGTGTCAAACAAGTATGCAAAGGTAAGTTGAACATTAACTACACAAGGTATATGCAAATAGAAAGCAAACATGAATAAATGGATATGTAAGTATCAAATTCAGAACACAATGGCATTTAGGAATGTATATGAATGTCATTAAAGGAACATACAAGTCATGAAAGTATGCACTCAAAGAAATAGAACAAGAAGAAGTGAGCAAGCAACTATTGGAGTTTAAAAAAAGAAGATGTAAACTTGTAATGCAAGTAAAGGATGAACATGCAATGGAATCAAACATGTAACATGATTACAAACCAGTAGCTAATGATAAATGAAATGACCTTTAGAAGTTATGGATACAAGCACCAAGTTCATATCATTATCATGTTGAAGTACTTTGAGATTTAAAACAAACAAACTCACATTAAGTCAAACAAATTCACTTGTATCCATGAAGTTCCAAACTTGCAATATGATGTGGATGAAGGGTGTTTTGATTTAGTTATGATGTTTTGAGTCTACCAAAAGAACAAGCAGGTTGGTTGTTGTTAGAGTGATGATTTTGTGCAGGGTTTTCTTTAGAATTTGATATGTACAGGTTTCACATGAAAGTGGTTTTTGGGTAGAAGCTGTTGATGAATATGATTATGTACGGGTGAGGGTATAAGGATTGGTTGTATTTTCGGCCCCCCTCTCACTAAATTTTTATCTCTATTTATAACCTAAAAAATAGGTTAGGAGAAATAAATTAGAATTATTTGGAATTTATGAGGATTTGATTTATTATTGATTTGAGATTTAATTTTTTATTGTGATTGATATTTGGCTCAAATTTATTTGTGATTCACGGCTAATTTTAGCAAGTGTGGATGGGATTGAAGTTAAGAAACTCGATTGCTACGGAAAGTTTATTATTTAAGAATTCTTAATAATTTCCAATGCTAAAACGAGTTTATTAGAAATAAAATATTTTCAACCTAGAATGCACCATGGATATATAATTAACTTTGGATGGATTTAGTGAATATTTTCTGTGATATTTCCTATAACTCACGTCCATTCTAGAATGAAGTTATAAGGGAGTTAAATTTTTTAATAATTACTTTTTAATAATTAAATCCTAATAATTAAAACTTAATACTTTAAATAAAAACCTTAAATAACAATTATACACTAATAATAATAATAATAATATTACTAATTTAAAATAAAGGTCACTCTAAAAATGAACAAAACTCACCCCTAATATACTTAAACTCTTATTTAAATTAGATAAGTTAAATCTATTAACAATAAACCTCATTTAAAAAATGTAAAATATTCTAAATGACTTGATTCTCCAATAATCCTAATGCACTAATATAACTCAACTAAAAAAGTGGATTAGAACTCAATCTCCCCAAAAAATACTACTAAAATGATAGAATTATTAATTAGGTTAAATAAATAAAACCAGCTAAGTACATTAATCCTGAAAATACACCCCCTCGTGCATTCTAAAATTAATCTAGAAGTACCAATGTCCTAAAAGCCCATAATGATATGTGTTATAGAAACCCAAAAATTCAAGCAATACCCCTAATAGCATGAAATCCTAAAATAGTAATAGTTTTAAACCCTGTAAACTGCTGGTCAAAATTTAGGGTACTACAAAAGTCATGCAAGAGTTGGCATACACAAGTCATCCAAGAAAGGCAAGTTAAGATGTATTAGTTCACACAACATTCTATGATCAAACAAGTATACATCAATCATGCAAGTATGAAACAAGATGGGCCTATAATGCAACATGAAGGGCCTCTAATATGTATGTCTCATGATGTTAAAACATCTCACCACACATCACAAAGGAACTTGTTCAAAGCAAACAAAAATTCTAATAGAAGTCATCTAACAAACACATGTTCACTAGAATGAAACAAAAGCATAGTAAAAGGCTCAAATAAATTGTGAAATTCAAGACATATGATGAGCACCTAGTAGGTAATCATGTCACAAAAGAGTGGCTCAAAAATCATTTAGAAACATACTCAAAGATTTTTCATAATGTCACACAAAGCATGCACACACATTGCTCAAAACAACACTCAAAAGTCATCAAGAAATGATTTAGGAAAATCCACAAAAAATTACCTAACATGCTCCAACATATCACCAATGCACATACCAATTATCATACAAAAATTCAAAGCAACACTATGTCAAATAGAATCACCAAGTGGCATAGATCATGATGAAATGCACAAACAAAAGAAAATAAATGGGAATTCAAAAAAGCATGTCACAATATTATAAAATCAGAAAATAAAATGACAAAAAATTATTTAAATGTTTTATTATGCTCTAGGAATTTTTTTAGAATTTTCTGATGCCTAAAAACATTTTTAAAAATTAAAAACCAAACACGTATGCAAAAGAAAAGTAAAAACAAGAAAAAAAAAACCCAAGGGGGTGCCACGAAAGCAAAAAAACTCAGTTCAAAAGCAATTGGGCTCAAAAGTGAGGGGTGCACATAGCAAAGCAATCCAGTCCAAGTTATTTTTGAAAATAAAACTATACTATGCGCGTGATCTACAATAGCCAATCAATCCAAGCCCTTAGATGCAGTCAAACAAAGTTGACCAGATAAGTACACGTAATGTATGGATGAGATGCGCAGTCCACAAGATACTATCATGAAGCTACCACATGCAATCATCAGAGTCAAAGTATATTCAAATTCAGTCACGTGTGAAGCGCATGACCTCATTAATGTGTTGGCTTCATGAGACGCGTTGGATTGGAACAAATCGGACAACCATGTTATAAAGTCCCTAAACCCTAACTGAAATAACAGTCACCGGACCACCACCTGCCGGAGAAGATTCCGGTCATCTTCTCTGGCCTAGCTCCACCGTCTGCAAATTTCAACCTCCTCAGAAATACACAAGCCACCTATCAAAACGAAGCTCTCTCCATATAGGTCTCAGATCTGGCCTCTAAACAGTCAAACACTCATTATCTCAAGAGGTATGCTCACTTACATTTTGCCCTAGCAAACTAAAATCCTCACTCCAACGCTTCTAAAACCTAGAATCTACTCCTACTACTTCTAAAAGGTTAAAAACACCTCAAAACATACAAAAATATCATGCAACCGAAGCAAATCAATAAAGATAATAAAACCTGAGGTGTAGCTTCTTGAAGTTTGTTGAGAAAACCAGAGGATTATGCTTGCTTATCCTTGGAAAACTGACCAAATAAAGGTGTATAGAGATTGTTCTGGCAGAGAAATAAGATGATGAAGAAGTTGCAGTGAAGTGGAGGAAGAGCTCAAGCTTTAATGCCTTGTGCTTCTTGAAGGTGATGATGCATATTATGGAGAATGATAAGCTTCAATGAAGAGAAAGAGAGAGAGAGCTCGAGAGAAGAAAGAGAGTGTGATTTGAAAACTGAGAAAAATGGAAGAGTCTTGTGCAATTCAGTTGAGGGACTCCATTTATATCTATGGTTAAGGCTTAACCATACTATGGTTGACAGTTAGAAAGAGGGTTAAGTGAGTGAGGCCTGAGTTAAGTTTGTTAGAGCACGAGTTGAATCAAAAATGCAGCATTGTTTAAATGGCTCGAGCTTACTTTGGTTATGCATTGTGATCATGTAAGGAGAGAGTATGGAGTATTATTGTGTAGCTGCAAGTGAATGATGATGATTGAGTGGAGTATTGATGATTCATAGGGTGCATGGTAAGCAAAGCAGCATCACCAGCATGTTATCTCTCTCTTGTTGCTTGGTTACTTCGAGTAATAAACACACAAAGGTGTATGAAGGGTAGTACAATTGTTTAGCTGAATAAAGCAAAGCATATTAGTGGAGATGCGTGCATGTATGTGACTGAAAGCAACAATGACAATGCCACAACTTCTATTTCTAGCAGCTAGCAAATAAACTCAACCATGTGACTTTAATAAATCATAGCCATTGATTCCATGGACCAATTGGTGAGATTTTAAGCCTTATCAAGAGATCTTGCATGATAGAACAAGAAACATGTTGAAACTAAGTCCAACCAAAGCCCATATAGTGTCCAAAAGAGAACCAAAAATCATGTCATTAGGCTGCAAAAAATGTTTTGAACTTAGCCTACGTGACTTGGCCAAGGGCAAGGAAACATTCAAGTTGAACCTCATACTTTGATGACCCATATCTTCCAATCCGCTGGTCAAACCAAAAATTGTTAAACACCACTTTTGTAGAGGACACAAAGGAGAAGAAAAGTCATGTTGACACTTTTTACAATGGAGGTCTCTATGGTAGAGATAATTGCCTTTGAAGTTGAGACATGAATGCATGCTACATGTTTGTTGAAATGACTCTGAGGCCTGAGCGCGTATGACCTGCCTGCCTTGACCAAAATATCTTACAAGCCTCCCACTTTGAACCATCATAACTCCCCCAATTTTAATCAAATGGAGGAGTTCTTGGTATGGTTTTGAAGCTCTTGAGATGAAATTTCAATAGGCCTCCATAACCTTTCAGTTTGAAGCTTGGAATATGGATAAAGAGAGCTCCTAAGATGGATGTTCACCTTGCCAAAACTTACTAAATTTAGAAACCCTAGTTTCTATTTTTAGCAACTTTCCACATCTCTTGATTTTTGGTGAATCTCTTGATATTTATTGCTCCAACCTCCATCATTGATCATATTTGACATGAGGAACATGAAATTGACCTCAAAAAGTCAAGGGTTGACTTTTTCCTCTGCACAATTGACTTTTCCCCAATTCTCTTGATCCTCAATCAATTGGTCAATTAAATCCCTTCCACATCAAATTGATGGGCAATTCTTCATTCCTAGACCCTTGAGGACATGTAGAATACAATAGAATCAAGTCTTGCCCAAAAAATCAGAAATAAACTAATTTTATGGCAAACCCTAATTTTGACCCCTCAGTCTAGGAGAAATCAGCACATCCTCCAAATCCAAATTCCTCTGAATATGATGTGTATCCTCTCCAACAAAGATGAGATATGCCATTTGGAGATGATAAAAGCTCAAAGATCTTACCCATTGGGGTATTATGCTTCAGAATACCAAAACCCTAGTTTGCACTGGTTAGGAGAATGTAACTTCCTTCAATCTTCTGTTGAATTCCCATCTTGTGATGCCTTGAGGGCTCAAATGAGATGAATTGAGATATAAAAACCCTTGTGCCTTGTTCAGAAAAGCTTTTCTCTTGTCCTTTGACCTTGAGTTGTTTATACCTTGAAACACCTGATCTCATGCCTTGCAACCAATGATATGTATGATTTAATATGACCTATTATGAAATGCAAATGAGTAAAACATAAGCCAACTATTGAGAAAAATAAGAGGGCAAATTTTGGGGTATTACAGCTGCCCCTATTCAATCAACTGTGGACCTGAAGGGATGAGAGCAACGGTTGTTAGAAATTCAGGGTACACAGGGATTGAATACCAAAATAACCAGAAAATTTGCACACTGTGGATAAAAAGGATGGATATACGACAACATATCAGTTGTGATAAAATATTTGTGAGAAAGAGTTCAGAACAAGTGAAGTTCAAAGGTCGCCTGTCGGGAACGGCTAAGGTTAAAGCTTAAGGTTGCCTATCGGGAATGGTAAATGGGTCTGTCGGGAATGACTAAGTCTAAAACTTAAAAGGGCACCTATCGGGAATGGCTAAAGTTTATAACCTATGGCTTACCTATCAGGAATGGTAAATGGGTCTGTCGGGAACGACTAGGTCTAAAACTTAAAAGGGCGCCTATCGGGAATGGCTAAAGTTTATAACCTATGGCTTACCTATCAGGAATGGTAAATAGGTCTGTCGGGAACGACTAGGTCTAAAACTTAAAAGGGTGCCTATCGGGAATGGCTAAAGTTTATAACCTATGGCTTACCTATCAGGAATGGTAAATGGGTCTGTCGGGAACGACTAGGTCTAAAACTTAAAAGGGCGCCTATCGGGAATGGCTAAAGTTTATAACCTATGGCTTACCTATCAGGAATGGTAAATGGGTCTGTCGGGAATGACTAGGTCTAAAACTTAAAAGGGCGCCTATCGGGAATGGCTAAAGTTTATAACCTATGGCTTACCTATCAGGAATGGTAAATGGGTCTGTCGGGAACGACTAGGTCTAAAACTTAAAAGGGCGCCTATCGGGAAATGCTAAAGTTTATAACCTATGGCTTACCTATCAGGAATGGTAAATGGGTCTGTCGGGAACGACTAGGTCTAAAACTTAAAAGGGCGCCTATCGGGAATGGCTAAAGTTTATAACCTATGGCTTACCTATCAGGAATGGTAAATGGGTCTGTCGGGAACGACTAGGTCTAAAACTTAAAAGGGCGCCTATCGGGAATAGCTACGGGAATCCTATCCGGAATGGTTCCTGAGGAGTAAGGTTGACCTATGCGTCTATCGGGAATAACTAAGGTTCAAAAGTTAGAAGGTGCCTATCGGGAATGGCTAAGGGAATCCTATCCAGAATGGTTCCTGAAAACTAAGGTTGGCCTATGCGTCTATCGGGAATAACTAAGGTTCAAAACTTATAAGGTGCCTATCGGGAATGGCTAAGGGAATCCTATCCGGGATGGTTCCGGTTGACACGGTTAAAATGTAAGATTAAAAGATTTACAAACCGATGAATAGGACTCTGTGGGGAGAACAGTGATGAAGCCCTTGTATTGCTTTTGAGATATCTGGTTGGGAATGAGTGAGGCATTCTTTTCGATTTTGTCAATCTGATCAAGGAACAACGGTTTTGGACTCTCGCACGAGGTATCAAAACTGGCCAATGCTCCACATGCGTAAGTTTGAATTTTTCCATGGCGTAATGCTCCATCTCAAATGGAAATGCTACGCATTTTTGAGGATGCAATGATTACTACATGCAAGATGCAAAGAGGTTCCTCAGCAAAATAAATGCTGAGGAAAAGAAGGCAACTCCGCTGGGGATAACAAGTTGGATTGACTTCGTGGTCGTAAACCGTACCGGGGAAGACAAATTGACCTGATCTCATGATCTGGGCTCTGACCTGACAAACCTGTTGAGGTTGTTGTAGGAAATGATAACTTTACTGGGGAGGCATCATTTGAACCAGTCTGCTTAGGAAATAACTATAACCCTAGAACTCCGCTGGGGGAATGACAACTTTCTGACCTGGCTGCTGGGGAATTGAGATCAAACGAACTCTTACGGAGGAAGGAAATACCTGTTGAGGGACTGAGATCAACCATATTTCTTGCTAGGGGAAGAAACACTTGCTAGGGGACTGAAATCAACCAACACTCCTGCTGGGGATACCCTTTGAACAACCGATGGGTCTGAACTTGTCAATAACCCTTGGACTTTAATTGCAGGCAACATCATAGATCTGATATGCCAGAGGAGGAGAATACTCTGACTTTCCACCACTTTCAAATTGCTTGGGAATATTCCATCATTTCACATTGCATATGAGTGAGGAATTCTTCTATACTGCTGGGGATGACAACCTCAAGGAAGAACTTTCTTGTTGAGGAACCTACTTCTGCTTGGGGAGAGCCATGACCACGGACTCCACTGGGGAAATCAAATTTCCTAATGTCTTGCTAGGGGAGACATTCTGATACTCTGTTGGGAAGATAAACTCCATTGCATTCTGCTGGGGAAAAGAGATCAAGAACACCTCATGTTGGAAATGACCTCTGTTTCAAGCTTCTGAGTTGATCAACTGCCCATTGATCATCATGAGTGAATAATGATTCATTCAATTCTCCATTTGCCCCAGACTGCAAGGTCTATGAAAGAATTTCTCCTCGAGAGGATTTTACAGAAGACGTAACATTCAAAATGCCTCAGCGTCTTCAAACTCTTTGAGCGGTGCTTCTGACTAGTCATCTTTTGGAAAGGGCAACTTCCCGTACTCTTGAGGTGGCCTGCCTCGAGTCTTGAAGAAACTTGGCCCTTGACTAATCTTAGAGAGATTTGTCAAATCGACCTGACTGCCCCATATTACCCGCTTGTGGAGAGATTTATCGGATCTCGACATAATTGCCCCAGTTTGAACGCTTTTGGAGAGAATTATCGGATCTCAACGTGGTTGCCCCCAGTTTGGCTGAACCTCAAAAACGTTTCTCGATGTGATTGCCGCAGATTGGTTACATCTCAACACAACTGGCTGGGAACGCCTTTGCCCCACATAGTCTTTCAGTAACATGTCCTCTGGAGTCTCAGGCATTTCAACTTGGCAGGATCAAGCTTCTCGACTGACTTTCGTCATGTAAGCTTCTTTGATGTTAAACAAGTGTATGCACGCAGAAAATATTTATTCTGAAAATGATTATTCAAATTCAACACACATGTTAATCTTGAATTCTTTATTGAAAAGTTGTCGCAAAGCCATGTGAATGAATCACTACTTAGGATACGACATTGATTTTTGAATGAAAGAAAACTTGCACATGCAATACCAACAAACGTCTTTCAGCACACCTCATAGGAGTCAGGAACGCTATCTCATCGGAGTACGCTCTCGAAATAAACCATGTTTGAATTAGGAATTTTGAGGGTTGTATCGGGGCCTGGTTCACGGTTTTGAGAAAAAGGTTTATGGCTCAAAGTTTATTGGTGCCCACCCACTCTTCGTGATGTTCTGCAGTCCTACATTCAGCTAATTTGCACAAGCGTTCGCCTCTCAAATAGATTTTGTGATCCTTAAGGAACCCATGCATCTGATGGTTTGACACCTAATGAGGTTTTGGAGTGACAGTCACCCCTTTGTCTTTTGTTCGTAGTCACACGACTTTGTTCTTGCTCGAGGATTTTCTTGTATAATCCCTTTGTTTTTCGCTTTCGCATTCTTTTGTCCTTTTTTTATCCCTAATTTTTGCCTGGACTGATTCTTTTGAATCTTTAGATTTTGAAGTCCAGCAGGATGCCCCGACTTTTGCCTAAGTCGCTTGTTTTCAAGTTTTTACTTAACGGGATTTTTCTTTTTTTTTTAATTCTTTTTTTTCGGAACAAATCGTATGACACTGGCTTGTCTTGACCTTGTTGAAAGGGTTGTGACTGCCTCACTCCTTGATTGTTGATGGATAACCATTGTGGTTTCACATCTCTTGACCTCTTGACGGTGGAATAGAAGGTAATGGATCCTCAGATGCACACTCCATTTGAAATTTGAATGCTCGGCCAAATTAACTAACGCCTACCCTGTCCCTGGGTTAAATGTGAGGGTTTTTTCATACGAAAAGAAACTTCTACTTCAAGGCTCAAAGGGGTTAACGAGGGTCTATCTCCCTTATATCTCCAGTGTTTGGGGGTTCGAAATAATGCCTGTACATCCTCAACAGAGTTCTTATTCAAAAGCACACCCTTAGAGATTTTTGCATTTTCAAATCATCATCCTCCCTCAGAGAGTTTAAGCAAGAAAATTGGTATTGCAGTGCACATTAACATTAAATGAGTGAACACAAATGAAATTCTTCAAGAAAAACATATTCATTGCATTAAAATCATCATACCAAATACCAACAAGTTTTAACATGCAAACAATGTCTGAACAAACAAATGAAAGCTACATATGAAAATGCAGTAAAGAAACGAAGATTGCCATTGTTGAGGAGGCTTGACTCCGTCTGGACTGATTGCTTCAGGAGCTATTTTTTTTTTTGCAGTCTCAAGTGCTCGCTTGGGAAGCTTTAGTTAACGTACAGACCATCTGCAGGGAAAATAATGATCCCAACGTCAATCAGATCTTGCACTTTATGTTTGAACACCTTACAATCTTCAATGGCATGCCCTTGTGTCCCTGGGTGGTACTCGCACCTAGAATTCTTGTCATAACCTGGCGGAAGGGGATACGGAACAGGAGCGACTTCCCTTAACTGAATTAAAGAGTCCTGAAGTAAACGGGCGAGCAGCTGACTGTGAGAAACAGTAATGGGATCAAATTTTCTCTCGGGCTTTCTAGGTCTTTGATATCTCCTCTGGGAGCTAGTCTGCTGCTGATATCGATTCGGGTACTCCTCTCTTCCTAGCATTTTCCTTTTCAAACTTGGCCTAAGATCGGGAACAAGTTGCTGATATGGGGATTCTGAGACCAAAGACTGCAAGATATGCCCTTGACTTGATGCCGCTTCAAGAGGGAACACCAGGAAATTTATATTTTTTGCAGCAGTAGGAGTAGAACTACTCTGTATGTGTGAAATCTATTGCCTTCGAATCAATCTGATCTTGGACCACATGATGAAAGGCTTTACATTTTTCCACATTATGCCCCGGCGCACCAGAGTGAAAATCGCAATGGGCACTTGCATCAAATCGAATGGGAGCTTTCCACCAGGTAGATTTATGGTCCGAAGTTCAACCAATTGGAGTTGAAGTAGGTACCTCAACAGCTGAGCATAAGGCATAGGAAGCGGATCAAAGATTCTGTCGGTTTTCTTCGACTTTGGTGGGTACTTCTTAGCCTTGGGGTTGTCTTGGGTGACCAGAAGAGGCTGCTGACGAGTAAGTTCCAGAACTCCAGGTTGTGCAAAAATCCGTGAGGCGTATCTATCTTTGGGATAGATTCCACCGGCAATGGTGGAACGACAACTTCTGTTATAGGCTCAGGTGTGGGATTATCCTCCTTTCTGAGCACATTTCTCACGACTTCCATAACCAGACTCATCTGGATCTTCACTTGATTGACCTCTTCCTTCAGCATTTTTTGGTCCTGAATTAAAGCTTGTATGTCCCTCATAAACTGCCTCATTTGGCTTCACATCTCCCTCAATTCTGCTTGCACTTGATCCATGGTTCTGGCTTGATTTTGTCGAGTTACGTAGCGATAAATGTTGAGATCAACTATTATGCTTGCAACCAAATAAAGGTCAGAAATTCCCTGGGATGGGTACCTGTTATGCAAAATGATATGTTATGAAATACATGCAAATGTCATGTTTAACCACTTCCAGGGCATTTCACACCCTGATTCTAGTCTTAATCACAAGAAGCTGCGCAATATACAGATATCATCGAGAGAAACTGTGCTGTGACACCGTGCTGTGATAAAGTGCTTGTGAATAGAGCGCTGCCAAATGACTATTTCTGAATAAACCAATCACTTGAATTTAACAGCAAAACAATACACATTGAAGCGTTCTACAATGAATTCAAAAAGAAGGAAATACATCAAGATAGTGGATCCATCAACAAGCCTGATGGTAACCACGGTACATCAACAAAACTACGCTAGGAAACTAAAGAGGAGACTATCAATCATTCAGTTCCAAATCTTTCAACTTCTTGCTATAGTACTTAATCTCTTCAAAGAGTATTCTGGTGCGCTGATGATTTGGCCTCTCAATCATCTCTTTGATCAAAATGTCCCTCTTCTTCAGAGCTTCGACTAATGAATCTGCGTGCATCAAGAGAGCTTCATCTTCACTCACCTGCCTAGGCTTTTTCACGCCAGCTTGTATCTTGAGTCTTCCCATCTCCACCATGGCATCTTCAAGCTTTTTCTTGGAAATTTTCAGCTCATCCCTGACATTCTTCATCTGCTCCTGGCTTTTCCCAAAGTTTTCCCGATGTTTTCTCCGTTGTTCATATGCTCTCTGGAGTTCATCGTCTCGGGCCTTTGATTGCTCTCGCAGTTCTGCATTCTCCATTCTAACTTCATCCCAAGCTTGCTAAAATTGAGTGAACTTGGCTTTTGTTTAGGCCAAAGACTGTTTAGTCTGCCTGTAAGTTCGAGCCGAAGTTTTAACAGCCATATTAACCTTTTGGAAATGTCGGGCCCTTTCCAAAAAATCCTCTTCTCTCGCTGCTAAGGTTTTTTCTGCATCTTGGGCTTTCTTTTCCAACCTCTTGTTGGTATGTAGAGCTTCTTGAAGACGGCTGCTCAGCTCAGAATTCTCTCCTCGAAGCTTTTTCACCAAGGCTTGCAACTTGTCGAATTCTTCCATAGTGGCAGTATTTCCTTCTTTCTCTTTCTCAGGATACAAAAGGGGTGCCCTATCAAAAGGCAAGTGGAAATCTTCAACTCTCTTCTTCACCCACTCTTCATATGCTGGATAAGCCCGATTGTTGGGTTTGCCTAGAGCGACTTTTCCTTTCTTTAGCACACTGTCCCAGGCCCTAGAAGCTTTTTGTGCCATTTCCAAACCATCTGATGCGTGGAAATACAAGGACTCCTCTACATCTCTCTTAATGGGCGGACCCATCAGAGCGTACCTAAATTTCCTAATGGCCAAAGAAGGATTGTAGTTGATTCCCCCCTTTCTTCCTATCAGTGGAACATTGGGGAACTCACCACAGCTATGGATAATGTTCTTGCCGATTATCCCATGATTTATCCATACGATGTCCTTGACAACTAGTCTCATTAAGCGCTGACTCAATTCTAGAGAACCTTTAGAATCCACGAAAGCACCTGACTGCGGTAAGCGCCTTGCGAACCACTGATAGAACAAAGGTGCACAGTAACGAACTACCCCTCCTCTTTTCTTTTCGTTTCTATTGTATAAGGCGTAATGAAGATCTCCCAACAGTGTTGGTACTGGATTTTTCATCATGAATATCCTAATGGCATCCACATCAACAAAATCAGGCTCGTTGGGGAATAATACAATACCATATACACAAAGGGCTAGCAATGCATTGAAAACGACCCATCTCTCGCCTTTCGCTGCCTCCTGAACCTTCTTTATCAGATACCCCAGCTTATAACCATGAAGCTTTCCTTTGTTAGAGATATTGGCTTTTAACTCTGACTTGCTCAAATAAAGAGCACCAGCCACTTTCCCAAAGTCCAGATCGCCCCCAAGACCCAAAGAATGGAGGCTCCTCCTTGATAGCAATTCCTAGCATGTTGGAATACTCCTCTAAGGTAGGTACCAACAGATAATCTGGAAATACAAAGCACCTCAAAGGAGGGTCGTAGAACTGCATCAAAGTATGAAGACCTCGGTATTCGTAATCACTAACATTGTAAACAAAAGATAAAATCCACCCATACTTTTCTTTGAAAGCTTCCAACACCTCAGGGCTTGCCATTCCTTTCAGGACAATAATAGGGCCTAGAGTAGGTGTGAGGAATTTGTAATTGATGATGTTCTTCTTCTCTTTAGTATTCATCCTTGTGGGAACCTGGTGACTGGAATCAAGGGTAGAATATGAACCTGGAAATGAGTAAACATGTATGTTAGGATATGTAAATGCAATGCAAAAGGCATGGTATCAATGTACCAAGTGTATGTGCTGGACTGTGAACGGTGTCAGTGTAGCTCTGAGAACATTATAGACCATGGATAAGAACCATCTGAATACAATAGGATGATTCTTCTTTTTGTGTAATGATGTCAGAAAAACCGGGTATGTAGGAGGTTATGGTTACCTGCAAACCTGTAAATAACCCGCCCCTCTCACATGTGGGTACTTAGAAAACCTAGGATCCTCAGTATCCCGGGCTCTCAGGTCGAGAAATGATGATACGTTCACTATTTTTGGTTTGGCATCATCATCAATCGAGGAGGCCTCAACTGGTCCCCTCAAAACGAAAGGTCCTTGGCTTCTGGCACTGAGGTCGAGAAGCAATAGTACATTTATCCCTCGGGGCACAGTACTATCGCCAATCGAGGAGTGCCTCCACTGATTCTCTTTCAAAAAAGGATATCCTATAGCAAGTTCCCAGCATTGGGTCCTCGGATCAAGAATGTGTAATGGGTTTGCCATTTCTGGTCTGCCATTATCACATCTTGGGAGGAGTGCCGCAACTGAGTCCTCGGGAATGGTCACCAGAGTCGACAGTTCCTCAAGAGAATAACTATTGGCCTGTATAAACATACAATAGAAGATAATGTCATACCCCAAATTTTGACCACTTAGATTCCCCATCATTATGAAAATCATCATCACAATGTGGATGAACCATCATGCCTCATCAAATGCCTCAAGAGTTGTTGAGCATTTACTACAATCAAAATTAGGGTTTTAAGCCCTCTCAGAGCCTTAGACAAAGGATCAATCAAGGAATGACATGATCTTTAACTTGTCTAACCTCTCAAACATCCACAATGGATCAAAAAGGACTCCCACTTCAAGGATTAAGCACAAGGTTGCTCCCTTCTAGGTGGATCAAGTCTCAAGATCGCCAGTATCACCAAATTAGGGTTTTGGTCGACCAGGGCCTCTAGATGGAAAGTTTCATCTGGGCATAAGCCAAAGATCCAAAACACAACCTAATGTACTCCGTGGAACCTCATGGACCCAATCATCAAGCCAATTTGGCCTCAGGGGATGCATTCATCAAAAATCAGGAATTAGGGTTTCTTGACCTAATTCACCCCTAAGTTGACTTTTGGGACAAATCATGAACCAAGACCTCAAGAGAGAGTTTGAGGGTCTCTAATGAACTATATTGATCCATTTGGAACAATGGATTAATCCAAGAAGCTTGAGCAACAAGTCTCAATTTCATCTGCACCACAATTAGGGTTTTAAGGGAAAAGTCAAACTGTAACTTTGACTTTTGACCAGGACATGCTCCCAAACCCTAGGACATACATCAATATACCCTATGACACCCATGGAGCATGTCCATAAAGTTTGATTTAGGTCAAGGACATGATTTCCTGAAGAATTGCACAATTTGGAATTCATCTGATAAAAAGTCAACTGTGAACAAAAGTCAACTTTGACTTTTTGAGATTTTTCACCAAAATGGATTTTTAACCCTAAAATGATGTTTATGCATGATTTGAATCATCATTCATCAAGAAAAATCAAGAAAAGTTGGATAACTTGTAAAAGGGGTAACCATAAAAACTTAGAAAATTTTCTAAGTTAAAAATAAAGTGACAAAGGTACCAACTTTGAAGGACCATAACTCCTAAACCACAAGGCCATTTTTTTCCATCCAAAGCTTGATTTGTAGGTATCATTACCCTCTACAAAAACTTCAACTAGGCCTAACTCCAATTCATTATGGATTTTGAGCTATGAGTGGGCCAAAGTGGCTGAAAACATGAAAATATACCATTTTCCAACACTTAGAAAAATTTTGTCCAAGACAGATTTTGTTGAAACACCAAAACTTGTGAGATCTTTTCACATAGATGCAAGCTGAATCAAGTCCAAAGTTAAACATCAATGTTGTTGCATATGTTACTAAGAATTCAAAGAGCTCAACAGCATGAATTGATTCAACTTAAGCCATGAGAAATCCATGCCCAAAGTCATGCTGCTGCAAGCTGTTTTGGAAAAATCAGTTTGCATGTTTGCTTACCACACATGATTTTGAGCCAAAGACTAAGGATCACTATGTCACCTGTGTTCAAACCAATCACATTGCATCTGATCCAACTGATAAATCTGAGTCAAAAGACCAAGGAATCTTCCAACTTGAAATTCATCCACTTTGGCACATTTTGCCTTGAATTCAAAGTGCATTAATGTGGAATAGTGCATTGTCAAGGTAGCTACCCTACTCAGTCTAGTTCTCTGATTAAACAACATTAAAAACATCTGAGGAATGTGGTTTTGGTCAAGGCATAGCCCTGCTCTTGGGAATGGCTAGCTTGCCTTGCTTAAGAAGAAATCCTCCAAGCCAATCCATGCAAATGTGATCTGATCCAGCAGCCATTCACTATTCCTCCAAAACAAAAGTTGATCACCTATAAATAGAGGTCCCAATGGATCATTCAACTCACACCAAAGCCAGTTAGAACACTGCTTTCTCTCATTCTTTCTTAAACCTCAAGTTTTCTTGTTTTTGAGTAACCACTATCGGGTTTTGAGTTGCAGCCACAATCAATCCATTCCAATTGCTCAAACACATCACATATGATGTATTTGAGGTGTCCAAACACTTAAACACCAACTGTAACACCCCAGGCTCAAAATCACTTTTCAACCAAGCCATTATGCTTCAATTTTACAGGTGGAGGTCTCCAGCTTGATCCAGAGAATTTTAAAGTGTTCCAAAGCTTGCAACACACTCCATAACATCCATTGAAGCTGTAGGGATCACCAATTCACGACTGGAACACCATCTGGGCAAAGTTCCATTTCAGCTTGCTTCAAGGTGAGCTTCAAACTCAAACTTCATGATCCATGCATATTTCCTCGCATGATATTTTTGCCATTTGGTTGCCATCATGTGTTGATTGTTTTGCCTCAAGAAATTGGATCATAGACCTTATAACCATGCCTGCACGATTGCTTTTGCAAATTAGGGTTCATCTGTGTTCATCATGATTATTTTACTCCACATTGAAAATGAATAAAATTGGGTATTGCCATCTTATTCCTTGTGAAAAAACGCACGGGTTTGGTGTTTGAATCATGTCCAATGGTTGAGAGATGAGTAAGATATGGTGCTTCACGCACGAGCTCGAGGAAGAAGATGGCCATGGCGCCATTCTTCAGGTTTTCCAACTAAGTTTGATATATATTTTTCACTTGCCATGTTATTAATGAATTGGTATTGCGCCCCAGCGGTTCATCAGCTGGTTTTGTGAGTATTGGCAAGCGAGAGGTCTGGGGTTCGAATCCCCCTCGCCCCAGACTTCTTTTTATGACTTTTTTATTTTGTTATTTTTCATATTATTATTTTTAATGATTTGAAAAATTAATAACTCCTTCAATTTTTATCATTTTTGATTGGTTCTTTTTGCAATAATTCACAAAAATGTTTAAATATTTGATTTTACCAAAAAATCCCAAAAATATTATTTATTTCATATATTTGATATTTTTGCAAAGAATTAATGTTTTATGTGTTTTTAGCATTTAAAATATTTTTTCTCCCTTTGTTTTCTAATCCTAATTTGATTTCAATCATTTCGTAGGAAGAAACATGATTTTTTGGAACATTGATCCAAGATCATAATTTGTTTTCACATATTTAACAAACATTGATCCTTTTAATTGAATTTTTATTCAATTAAAAATACATTTTGAAAACAAATTAGGGTTTTGAATCAATTCAACCCTCATCAAACTTTTTTCAAACACAAATGGGCCTCTAATAGAGTGTAAGACCCAATCCTTTTTTTTACCAAATCATTTTTGGGCCTCAGTGTATTGTATAAGTCCCGACATCGTCAAAAACGAACGGCGCGACCGTCGCCTTTTCAAAATAACCTTGGGCCTCTCCTCGAGCTATAAGACCCATTCAAAATACTTTTGGGCCTCTAATAGAGTGTAAGACCCAACCCCCTTTTAACCAAAACATTTTTGGGCCTCACTTATTGTATAAGTCCCTCTGCTTTAAAAGAAAATCTCGGCGCGATCGCCATTTCAAACGAAAAGTCAACTGGGCCTACCCTCGAGTAGTAAGACCTATCTCTTTTTCTTTAAACTTTTTTGGGCCTCTTGAAAGAGTGTAAGACTCATCCCTTTGTACAGAAAACCTTTTTGGGCCTCAGTCACTTGTATAAGTCCCTCTGTATAAAAACAACAGTGCGCTCACTGATAAAACCCTAGGCCTCTCCTTGAGTTGTAAGCCCCAAATCTTTCTTTTTCAAAGCACTTTCTCCTTTGATTTTGAATATACTGTTGTTTTCAATCTTTCTTTGTTGAACAACTAACCAAACAGCATGGAAGCTCTACAACCGAGTAAGTGGTTATTGCTTTCATTTACTGCTTTCATATACATATAACTGTATTGTGGGGCTGTTTCACTGTAAGTCTTCTTTCATAAACTCATATCAACTGTGTAATAATAGTATAGATATTTCGAGTTTCCCCGGCAACTACGTCTAGAACTAGGTGACGCCGTTTCATTTATTCGTAGAAATAGACAACTAGATCCCCAATAGGATCACCAGATACAGTCTTCTCTTCGACTGTCCTCATTAGGAATTGTCAAGAAACTCTACTCCTCAAGATGAATGTATTCTCCGTGAAATGGCATCTTTGAGTTTCTTCCAAATTCTCGAACTTTCCTGACTTTGATCTATTCTCGGTGAATAGCATTGCCTTGAACTTCTCGGAGTTTGGGGACCCACGGGCTTCTTAAAAGCATCGGCCTCCTCTTGGGTATCGTACAAGGACCCACAGGCTTCCTAAAAGCAACCCAGCCTCCTCTTGGGCTTAATACAAGGACCCTACGGCTTCTTAGAAGTATTCACAGCCTCCTCTTAGGCTTCGTATAATGATCTCTTCCTCCGGGAATGATAGCCTCCTCTTGGGCTTCGTACAAGGACCCATCGGCTTCTTAAAAGTTTCTAGCCTCCTCTTGGGCTTCATACAAATTGTCCGGACGACCTCCTAGAGGTATAGGAACAGAACCTAGTCATCTTCATAGAACAATCCTTTCATAGAGTCTACTACTGTTTCTCAAAACATAGTACAAAGGTTAAAACTATAGACTTGGACAGTCTAACTTCCTTGAGTCTCAAAGACATTCTCAAGTGACCTCTTTGTTAAATAGGAAGGAAACCCGTAGACTCGGACAGTCTCAATACCCTTCGGATTTCCCGCTTCCTTAAAGAACAGGAATAACCCGGACCCTTGAATCAAATCCTTGAGTACAGTATTGCACATATAAGAACTGATTTTCTCTTTAAAATCAGTATATTGGACCTGTCACTTAACTGAAACAGTTACCATAGCCTCCACTTAGGCTTTGTATAATGATCCTTCTCCAGTGAAGTTAGCCTCCTCTTAGGCTTTGTACAATGATCCTCCCCAGCGGAGTCAAACAACGTTTAGCCTCTCTCTCGGGCTTTGTACGAGACACATAAAAGACTCCCTCGTTGGGTCAATCACCCCTTTGGCCTCCATCTCGGGCTTTATACGAGATACAAAAAGGTTCTTATTGAGCCAAACAAATTTTTGCCTCCATCTCGGGCTTTGTACGAGATACAAAAGGGTTCTTATTGAGCCAAACAAACAATAGCCTCCATCTCGGGCTTTATACGAGATACCAAAAGACTCCATCGTCGGGTCAAAAACCCTTTCGCCTCTCTCTCGGGCTTTGTACGAGACACATATTAGCCTCCTCTTAGGCTTTATATAAGAAAACCACTGGTTGATCCAATCAACCTTTTAGCATCAAAGATGTGCCTCGTTCACAGTACACAAACATCAACAACTCATTTCCCTTCATCTAATCGCTGTAAGCGGCAAGCCTCTGGATCATCTATATCCACGCCACTGTCCCTCGTTTAGCATGAGAAATTCCTAAGGAAAGATAGCATTGCTCTACACTGAGTTAAAGTCTTCTCCTTCAGGTTAAAATCCCCTATAAAGGAAATTATGGCATTGCTAGGATCCGCGTATCCCGGTTAAAGTAATCCCCCTTTATAAACCAGTCACCCAACAGTTGTGACAAATAGACCTCTTTAGAGATGATAAATTCTCTCTAAAGTCAAACTTTCCAGCTTCATATCTTGGGCTTTGAACAAGATACAAACTACCTTCAGCTTCACATCTTGGGCTTTGAACAAGATACAAATCACCTTTCGCTTCACGTCTTGGGCTTTAAACAAGACACCAAAAACCAATTTCCTCCCATAGAATAGGAGGAACTACGAACGCTCTGATTTCCCAGTTTCGGTAAATGGGAATACGTAGGCATAAGATTGAAAGAAAAATCTTAGCGAGCACAATCAACAAAAAACCCAAATCCCACATCTCCATCAATCATAAACATCAGTCCTAACATCCTAATCCTTGTTCCCCGCCCGAAAACTTCTGCCTAGATAAACAAACCAGTATTGGCAAAAATATAAATAACCAGTACAAAGGCCCCCCACATTGATAGCATTCGTAACGTAACAGACCGCTGTTTAAACTCAGTATGCAAGCAGGGTTAATTGGAGACATCTATTTCCCTTCCTTATTCAGCTCACAATAGGATAAAAAATGAATCGACCTGTAGTTTAAAGCACAAACGCTTAAGAACCGCGTCCAAAATCGCTCGCTACAGAAAAATGGCGCCCACCGTGGGGCCCTATCAAAGATAAATCTAGGCACGGTCTTCTTTTTCACCTCTTGTGAATACCACAGATTGGGGCTTCCGCCGGGGAACCCATTTCTGTTAAGAACTTAGGATCCTTAGCTTCAAAGGTCTAGGATGTTTAAGACAAATATATATACTGCTTTTCCTAATTGCTATACATGTTTATTTTTCTGCTAATGGGAATGCGGGTGATGTCATATGTGGAAAGAATGAGTATGCACCTAAGATAAGTGATGGCGACGGGGTCGACCATCAACCTCAGTGGAGGCTGACCAACGCAGCCCATTCTCTCACCTAGACAATGGGCCGGTTGTTAAGTCTGAGAAGCTGAGGAGCCAAACCCTTTCGTAGTGCGGAAACTATCGGAAATGGTTGTTACGCGATACTACCCTCATTTGAGGCTGGTGATCTATTCTCGGTGAATGGCACTTACTCTAAGATTGCTTTACAACTCGCTGGCGATCTGCTTGTTGTTTTGCTTTCCTGGGAGGAGCTAATGATAATGAGTACAGGTACAAAAATCACCCTAGTATAAACCTTTGGGGATGGGTAGAGCCTTGACTTTATGACAACGACCCTTTGACCCCATGTTTTTTCTATGTTTTTGTGTGCTGCATTCATGCATTCATCTAAAAAACATTAAAACATTCAAAAAATCTTCTCTTCTAGTCTCTCTGTTTTTCAAAATAAACTAAGACTGTGATTACAAATATCAGAGAAAAGGATTGCACTGATGGATTTCGGTAAAAGGATAACTCATAAGTACACCTTCAAGGTTCCAAAACTAGAGGATTTGAGAAGATTAGCAAGGATGATCACTAACCCTGAGGCTTTCAGAGCCAAGCACGGAGGTTTGTTACCACTGTTAAGAGTCCATGTGATTGAGGGAATCATGGATGCGCTCATTCAGTTTTACGATCCGGTTTATCACTGTTTCACATTCCCAGATTACCAGCTAGCACCAACACTGGAGGAGTACTCTCACTTGATCGATCTACACATTACAGATCGAGCTCCATTTTCTGGACTGGAAGAAATTCCAAAGAATCAGACTATTGCAAGAGCAATTCATTTGGACGAGTCTGAAGTTGGGACTCACCTAACCACTAAGGGTGGCATCCAAGGTTTGCCAGCCCAGTTCTTGACAAAGAAAGCCATGTATTTTGCCAGTATAGGAAACGTGATTGCTTTTGAAAGCATCTTTGTCTTGCTCACCTACGGGTTATTTTTGTTTCCCAACATTAATAACTTCGTCGATATCAACTCCATTAAGGTTTTTCTCATTGGAAACCCTGTGCCGACTTTGCTCGCAGATGCGTATCATTCTGTACACTTGGGAAATTGTACAGCGGATGGGAGATCACATGCTGTGTACCTTTGCTTTACAAATGGTTTATCTCTCACTTGCCCAAGTCTGCTGCTTTTTGGGGTTGTAAGAGTGCCTTACGTTGGTCACAGAAGATCATGTCTCTTACCAACTCTGATATAGATTGGTGTAATAGGATTTATGAGGGAATCAAGATCATTGACCGTTGTGGAAACTTCCCCAATGTACCCCTCATAGGAACTAAATGAGGAATCAACTACCATCCGGTATTGGTTCACCGTCAATTTGGATACCCGATGAGACACGTCCCACTGGGTGTTCATCTGGAAGGTCTTTTCTTCAAAGAAGGAGAAAACGACAGAGCACTGAAGATGGAAATAGTGCACGCTTGGAAGCATGTTCATAAGAAAGGACGAGAGTCTCTAGGAAAACCGGATTGTGTCTCGGTGGAGCCTTATCTCCATTGGGTACAAACTAGAGCTCTCAAGCTAAAGATGCCTTATCCTCGTTACGGAATTCTTCCGCCAAGGGAATCTGTCATGTACTTCATGACGGAAACTGAAAAGCTTCAGGTTACTCTCAACAAAGTTCAACGGGAGAGAAGGTCTTGGAAGAACAAGTACCGCACTCTCGACATAGAGTGCATCAAAATACAGCAATTACTGAAAGAGAAAGATGCTCTGATTGAAATTTTGGAGCAACATGCTGTAGAGAACCAAGATGACCAAAAGAATTTGCTCACTCCTTTCACCTGGCAAAGGAATGACAACCCGACAACGGCCCAAGAGCCCCGGTCAAAGAAAAGGAAAGTCCCAGAATCAGCACCCGATTTCTTTTCAGAGAGGACTCGAGACCCATTAGCTTAGGTTTCTGTTTCTGCATTTTGTAATCTACCGTATTTCCGTTTCTGTAATCCTTGGAATTTCAATAAAAAGGGGTTTCCCCACTATTGGATATTTGCAATTTAATTGTCGAAGTTTATTTTGATTAAACCAAGAAAAACAATTAATATAGTCATTGCATTCATCATTCTCACATCACGTTTTATTTTTCCCTACGAATCTCACGTTTGTGTCTCGGTTCTAGAGTCAAACTGTCTCATTCGTATAATACTCAGGCCAATCTTCAGAAAAAGATAGATGATCTTGAGGAAGAAAACAGAGAGTTGAAAGAAGAGATCGACGCTTTGAGAGAAGATATGAGAAAGCTTCGTAACGACATGCAAGCCATGGCAGAAGCTCGGCTACAAAGAACTGTGATCTCAGAGATTACCTCAACGCCCATAGTGGAGAAGTATGATCCTAGGTATCAAATGCCGAAAGATCGTCCTTGGGGCATGCCTATTAACTATATCCCGGAAGGATATGTTTCGCCGATCACTTAAGATCAGGGAATCACAACAGAAGCCGCTGGGCCTGAAGGTTACAAACTTCGGGAAAGCGAAGATGCCAGGGGCATACTAAAGACTCCTGAAGGTTACAAACTTCGGGAAACGCCAAGACTCACTGCCGTAGTCACGGTACCACCCCCTGTGGTGCACACTGTCCTGGAAGGACAGATTCCACAGACACCTTCTGGTAAGAAGGAAACTATGTTTGACAGAATGGAGGAATTCCAGGAGCAGTTCTTGGAAATGCAGAAGGAACTGCAAGCCATTCGTGGTCAGGATCTATTTGGAAAGGACGCCGCAGATCTCTGCTTAGTCCCAAATGTGAAAGTCCCGCATAAGTTCCAAGTGCCCGACTTTGAAAAGTACAAGGGTAACTCTTGCCCTCAAAGCCATCTGGTGATGTACGCTCGGCGAATGTCAGCTCAGACGGAGAATCAGGACCTGCTGATTCACTACTTTCAGGATAGTTTAACCGGTGCCGCACTCAAATGGTACATGGGTTTAAACCATACTACGATCAGCACTTTCAGAGATCTTGGTACTGCCTTCGTCCAACAATACAAATACAATTTGGACATGGCACCCGACAGAGATCAACTCAGATCGATGTCGCAAAAGGACAAGGAAACCTTTAAGGAGTATGCTCAAAGGTGGCGTGAAATTGCCGCTCAAATTTGTCCACCTCTTGAGGAAAAAGAGATGACAAAGATCTTCTTAAAGACCTTAAGCTCGTTTTACTATGACCGAATGGTTGCCAGTGCGCCCAGTGATTTCACCGAAATGGTGGGCATGGGCGTACGTCTTGAGGAAGCCGTCCGAGAAGGACGTTTGGTAAAAGACACTGGATCATCGAGCGGTACTAAAAAATACGGTAGTGCTCTCCCTAAGAAGAAAGAGCAAGATATTGGGAATATCTCTCTCGGAAAGCAAAGGCGACGTTATCAGCCAGTAGCATCTGTGACTCCTGCTATTAGCCTTGCGCCTATTCCTACGTATCAACCTCAGGTTGTGCAGAGCTAACCTGATCAACAAAGGACGCAACAGCCTCTTCAGCAGGCTCGTCCCCAATACAACAACAACCGTACAACACGGCCACCAGGATTTGATCCTATACCCGTAACGTACGCAGAGCTGTTTCCCTTACTGCTAGCCAAGGGGCACATTCAGACTAAGTCCCCTCCTACAGTTCCGAAAAATCTGCCTTTTTGGTTTAAGGTGGATCAAACTTGCCCTTATCATCAAGGAGGTTCAGGGCATAACATTGAAACTTGTCTTAATTTCAAGTCTGACGTGCAAAAGCTTGTTAGGAGCGGGCTCCTATCTTTCAAAGATACGAATCCTAATGTTTTTACGAACCCGCTGCCTCAACATGAGAAGGCTGCAGTCAATTTAATTGAGAAAGAGACTAACAACGTCTATCAAATTCACAATGTACTCTTGTTAAAGACCACTCTGGTCAAGATGCATTGTAGACAGAGTGGATATGGCCATGTGCCACCTCATAATTATCACCAGTGTGACATCTGCTCTAAAAACAATCAAGGATGTTCGGTAGTGCAAGCATCTCTACAGGAACAGATGGATCTCGGATGGATCCAAGAGCACCGGGTTCGTGGAGTTAACATGGTCTATACGAATTCCAATGTCATTCAGAACCACGACATCTGTGCGATGAATGTCAACTTGGTGGCAATACACTCAAGGCAAAGCCAGTATCATAATCTGCCGCGGCACGATTACAGTTCTTGTCTGATTTGCTCGGTAAACAAACAGGGATGCTCTTTCATACAAGAGGCCCTCCATCGTCAGATGAATCTTGGATGGATCCAAGACTATCATGATAGGAACTCCTATCAAATCAACATGGTTCAGATCTTCGATATTCGCGTAATGAATACCAACCTGGTAGAGTTACATGCTGAGCAGGTCCGACTTGGATTCTTAATATCACATGACTATCAAAGCTGTAAAGCGGGTTGCGAAAACGATCGAGGTTGTACCCTTGTCCAGGAGGCGCTTCAGCACTTGTTAAATCATTGGTGGATGCCAATCTACATGGATGAAGATACTCAGCAGATTAGTATCAGTAATAGAAACCCCACTCGGTGTCAGAGTCAGGATGTCCGATCAGTGGAAGCTAACCTAGTAAGGTTACATTGTATTCAAAGTGGGCGTGGCCAGGTGCCACCACACAGCTATGACAGTTGTAACGTCTGTTCGAAAAGTAACCAAGGGTGTTACCTTGTGAGAGCAGCTCTTCAGGGTCAGGTCGATCGTGGAGAAATTCGTCCATATCCGGGTTCTGGACCCACCAACTGGTCGCCGAACTACCTTGTCGAGCAAGTTGAGGATGTTGTCACGATCTCTGGTCATCACAGGACCAGGGATGTTTTTGCCATTATCCCTCTACTAGACGAATCTAAAGTTCCCAACTAGGGACGGATCGAGATTACTTATGATGGTCAGAAAAATCAGAAGGTTCCCATAGTCATCTATCTGTCGGGACCATTACCGTATAAATCAGCTAAGGCTATCCCTTACAAATACGGTGCAACAATAATTGAAAATGGAAAGGAAATTCCATTACCCTCCGTTGTGAACATTGCAGACACCAGTCGAGTAACACGGAGTGGTAGAATCTTCAACCGAGGGGTTGGGGAACTTAACAAGGAAAAGGAACTTCAGACGGAAACTCCTGATCCACCAGTCGGTCAATCCAGTAATCCCGACCTTTCAAGAAACAATGATGAGATGCTGAAGCTCATCCAAAGGAGTGAATACAACATTGTTGATCAACTGTTACAGACTCCTTCAAAGATCTTGGTATTATCACTGTTACTCAGCTCAGAAGCCCACAGGGAGGCTCTACAGAAAGTCTTGGAACAAGCCTTTGTGGAACAGGATGTAACAATCAGACAGTTCGATAGTATTGTCTCTAACATCACTTCCTGCAATAATTTGGGATTTAGTGATGAGGAATTACCCGAAGAGGGTCGCCGTCATAACATGGCGCTCAATATCACAGTTAACTGCCAGGACGATGCTTTAGCTAGCGTACTGGTAGACATAGGGTCAGCCCTGAATGTTATGCCGAAGTCCACTTTAATGCAATTATCATTAAAGGGCTCTCCGATGAGAGTCAGTGAGGTTGTCGTCAAAGCATTCGACGGATCCAGAAAAATAGTTATCGGCGAAGTTGATCTTCCCATAACTATTGGTCCTCACACTTTCCAAGTCACTTTCCAGGTCATGGATATCCGGGCAACGTATAGTTGTTTATTAGGAAGACCTTGGATACATCAGGCTGGAGCGGTTACTTCAACCCTCCACCAAAAGCTAAAGTTCGTTCAAAACTATCAACTTGTCACGGTTTGTGGGGAACAAGCCTTGCTTGTAAGTAACTTGTCATCATCTACTGGTGTAGAACCCGAGGAGGTTATTGGAACTCAGTTCCAAGCACTGTCGGTAAGCAAAGACAATCAGTTCAAAGGAGGAACCTCGATTTCCTCATACAAAGATGCTATCAAAGTGGTCGAGAGTACCGATACGACAAGATGGGGACAGCTTGTCATTCCCATTGACAATAAAATAAAGAAGGGTCTTGGTTTTTCTGCAACCTGTACCCGGACAGCTGCCAACGATGAAAGTCTTCATCCCCTTCAAAAATTCTTCCACAGTGGAGGTTTCCTTCACCCAGTGTCTCAGACAGTTCATGCTATCAATGAGGAAGATCCCTCTGACACAGATGAAGAGTGGAAGTCCTATCTTAATGAGGACGGTTATATGTCTCAGGAAGAGGTGCCTATGCCTTTTTGCTTTCCTACAGAAAGTCCAAGATTTATACCAAGGTCAGATGTCGAAATGATATATGGAGATTGTGATCCAGAAGGATGTCGTGCTCCGCCCAATTCGTTAGAGGAGGACACTCTGATGAAAGATAACTTTGACCACAACTACTATGGCCCAATGGATGGTCTGCCAATGTGGCAACCTTACCCAGGAAACTTAGGGCAAGAAAGTCAGCCGAACAATGAAAATCAGCTGAGTCTCATTGAACAGAATACCTGTGTCCCCACCATGTCATGGGATCAACACTCAGGTCATTCAGACACTACTCAACAGGAAGATGAATTCGCAACGTTTGCAGGACTTGAATTCATCAACTATGCTTTTCTCGAGGTCAACGTCATTGAGAGAGATGACTCCTCCAGTTCCAAAGAAGTTTGGGACACTCTGGGAGAACCAAGTGTAAAATTCGACTATATGGTCAAGTACACCGCTCTCGAAAGCTCTCGTATCAAGCTCGAAGATATCCAGCCAACTGGATGGGGAGATACAGCTAAGAGCACAAACGCTATGCAAAATCAAACAGAGGAATTCTCCTACGACAATTCTGCCTGGGAAACAGATTCCAACGATCCTGCTCCCCCAGAAATCAGCGTTATTTCTGAAGACAAATCAAGGAAGGTGCCAGACTTTGTGATTCACCGAGGAGTTCGCCGCCATTGGGTTACTGTCGATGTTCCGAAGGTCGTTCACCAGTCAAAGTAATTGCCATCTTTAACCTTTCACCCTGCCCAGGTGAAACGGGTGTTTTGATAGGGCTCGCTTTCTGTAAATTTTCCTCTTCGCTTTGCCCAAAGCGACAGAGTTTTGTTTTATAGGGATGTAGTTTCAAGGATCGACTTGTTCATTAATAAAATAACGTCGTTCTATAATTTCCGCATTAATTGCTATTTTTTTCTTTTTGCTTTTTCAAAAAATGGTAATCCTAAAAGACAATTCAATAATAAAAACAAGCAGTAATAAAATAAAAACACTGCACACACATGCATTTTCTCTATCTCTTCTAAACACGAATCATCACGTCATGCAGATTGCTTGTTTTAAACCCAGTTGAAACATACGATCCGATGCCTTCTCCCAACTTTGAGGTCCCGATATTCGAGGCTGAAGAAGAAAATGATGACAAAATTCCAGAAGAGATCTCCCGACTACTCAGACAAGAGGAAAGGTCCATTGAACCTCACAAAGAGCCGTTGGAAACGGTAAACTTGGGTTCAGAGCAAGAGAGAAAAGAAATCAGGATCGGGGCACTGCTCAGTCCAACTGCCAGAGAGGGTTTGATAAAGCTTCTCAAAGAATTCCCCAATGTGTTCGCTTGGTCTTATCAGGATATGCCAGGGTTGGATACCAGCATCGTGGAACATCACTTACCATTAAGATCAGAATGTCCGCCAGTAAAATAAAGGTTGAGACGCACTCACCCGGACATGGCCATCAAAATCAAAGAGGAGGTACAGAAACAGATTGACGCGGGTTTCCTCGCCACATCAGAATATCCTCAATGGTTAGCCAACATCGTACCCGTTCCCAAAAAGGACGGAATGGTCAGAATGTGTGTTGATTACAGAGATTTGAACAAGGTAAGTCCAAAGTACGACTTTCCTTTACCACACATCGACATGCTGGTAGACAGCATAGCGAAGTTCAAAGTTTTCTCCTTCATGGATGGATTCTCGGGCTATAACCAAATCAAAATGGCGCCGAAGGACATGGAGAAAACTTCGTTCATTACCCCATGGGGTACCTTTTGTTACAAGGTAATGTCGTTCGGTTTGAAAAATGTCGGGGTAACCTATCAAAGGGCCATGACTACTCTGTTTCATGACATGATACATAAGGAAATCGAGGTATATGTCGATGATATGATTGCAAAATCAAAAACAGAGAGTGAGCACGTTGAACATCTGTCAAAATTGTTCGAACGTCTAAGAAAATTCAAGCTCCGCTTGAATCCCAACAAGTGCACCTTCGGTGTCCGTTCAGGGAAACTACTAGGGTTCATCGTCAGCCAGAAAGGAATTGAAGTTGATCCTGACAAGGTCAAGGCCATTCAAGAAATGCCTTCTCCGAAAACTAAAAAACAAGTCAGAGGATTCTTGGGACGTTTGAACTACATCTCCAGATTCATATTCCTTATGACCGCCACATGTGCGCCGATTTTCAAGTTACTCAAAAAGAACCAAGATTGCGTTTGGTCAGAAGACTGCCAAACTGCCTTCGGCAGTATCAAGGAATATCTGTTGAATCCTCCAATTCTATCACCTCTAGTGGAAGGAAGACCACTAATCATCTACCTAACAGTCTTGGAAGACTCAATGGGTTGTGTACTGGGCCAACAAGATGAAACCAAAAGGAAAGAGTCTGCCATCTACTATTTGAGCAAGAAATTCACAGACTGTGAAACTCGGTACACTATGCTTGAGAAAACTTGTTGTGCTTTGGCTTGGGCAGCCAAACATCTTCGCCAGTACATGATTCGTCATACTACTTGGTTGGTCTCCGAAATGGATCCAATCAAGTACGTTTTCGAGAAACCTACTCTCACGGGAAGAATTGGCCGTTGGCAGATGTTGTTATCAGAGTACGACATCGAGTACCACGCTCAGAAAGCCGTTAAGGGAAGTATTTTAGCCGATCATTTGGCTCATCAACCGATTAACGATCAAGAATCAATCGGGTTTGACTTCCCAGACGAAGATGTCATGTATTTAAAAATGAAAGACTGCGATGAACCACTACCCAGTGAAGGGCCAAAACCAGGTTCCCAATGGGGACTTATCTTTGACGGAGTAGTTAATCATTATGGAAACAGAATTGGGGCAATCATTGTTACCCCTCAGGGTACCCACATTCCTTTCACTGCTAGAATTACGTTCAAATGTACAAATAACGAGGCCAAATACGAAGCTTGTATTATGGGTCTCGAAGAAGCGATTGATTTAAGGATCAAAAACTTGGACGTATACGGCGACTCAACCTTGGTTATCAATCAGATAAAAGGAGATTGGAACACATACCAATCAGGATTGATTCCTTACAAAGACTATGCAAGAAGGTTGTTACCCTTCTTCAACAGAGTTGAGTTTCATCACATCCCTCGTGAGGAGAATCACATGGCTGATGCATTAGCCACTATCTCTTCCATGATTAGTGTAGGTCGATGGAACGACTTACCTAAGATCGACATAATGCGCCTCGAACGGCCCGCTTACATCTTCACGATCGAAGCAGTCATAGACGACAAACCTTGGTATCACGATATCAAATGCTTCCTTCAAAAACAAGAGTACCCATCTGGGGCACTCAGAAAAGACAGAAAGACCCTCAGAAGACTAGCAGGAAGTTTCTTCCTGAGCGGCGACACTCTTTATAAGAGGAATTTTGACATGGTTTTGCTCCGATGCGTCAACAGGCCAGAAGCAGACACACTTATGAAAGAAATTCATGAAGGATCCTTTGGCACTCATACCAACGGACATGCAATGGCGAGAAAAATTCTCAGAGCAGGGTACTATTGGTTGATAATGGAATCTGATTGCTACAAGTACATGAGGAGGTGTCACAAGTGTCAAATATACTCCGAAAAAATTCATGTACCGCCATCACATCTCAAAGTTCTTTCTTCCCCATGGCCATTCTCGATATGGGGAATCGACATGATTGGCTTGATTGAGCCTAAGGCTTCAAACGGACATCGGTTCATCCTTGTATCCATTGACTACTTCACCAAATGGGTCGAAGCAGCGTCATTCGCTAATGTAACCCGACAAGTGGTGGTCCGATTTATCAAAAACAATATCATCTGCCTTTATGGTGTTCCGAGCCAGATCATTACTAATAATGGATCTAACTTGAACAATAAGATGATGAAGGAGTTGTGTGCAGAGTTCAAGATTGAACACCATAACTTATCTCCCTACCGATCTAAAATGAACGGAGCGGTAGAAGCGGCTAATAAGAACATCAAGAAGATCGTTCAAAAGATGGTTGTAACCTACAAAGACTGGCACGAGATGCTACCCTTTGCTCTTCATGGTTATCGCACATCTGTCCGTACTTCAACAGGGGCAACCCCTTTCTCTCTAGTATATGGCATGGAGGAAGTTCTCCCCATAGAAGTAGAGATCATGTCAATCAGGGTATTGATGGAATCTAAGCTCACCGAAGCTGAATGGTGTCAAAGTCGACATGACGAACTGAATCTGATCGAAGAAAAGAGAATAACGACACTATGCCATGGTCAGTTGTATCAACAGAGAATGAAGAGGGCGTTTGAAAAAAAGGTCCGACCTCGTGTTTTCAGAAAAGGAGACCTCGTGTTCAAGAAGATTCAATCATTTCTCACTAACTCTCGGGGCAAGTGGACTCCAAATTATGACGGCCCCTATGTGGTCACGAAAGCTTTCTCAGGCGGCGCCTTGAGACTTGCAACCATGGACGGAGAGGAATTTGCCTACCCCACGAATGTTGATGTAGTCAAGAAATACTTCGCCTAAACTATAAAAAAAAAAGAAAAAACGTCTCGATGGATTGAAAACCCGAAAGGGCGGTCCAGGCAAAAGTTAGAGACAAAATAAAAAAAAATCATCCCGGTAGATTGGAAACATCATAGTACAATCCAGGCAAAAATTAGGGATAATGGCAAGTAACTACTTTCGACGAAGGGGCAAGTCCCTCAGCAGCAGCAGTTACATCATCGGAAGAAAACTCCAGTTAAGGTCATCTTCGACAGAAGCTCAGGATGCCCTGAATTCAAAGTTGGTAGAAGGATAGTGGTCGTTATGTTTCAACGTAGCCCTTTTCCCTGTAAATTACCATTTTCAAACTTTGTATATACTCTTTGGAATCACGCGTTTGTCTGATCTCCATCTTATCAATAAAATTTGAGCCTTGTGCTTTTGTTTGTAATTCTTGCTTGTTTTAGCTTTACAGAACGACGTTGTTAACATGATTAACGATTCTTGAAATAAAACAAAAATGAATTTACTTGTTAAAACTTTTTCTGCTTTTAAAATAAAGTTGGCAATTTCTTTTGACTGTTGAACATCAAAGGAACATCAACCGCTTCTTCAGAAGCAAGCGAACTTCAAAATACAGAATCAAAGTACTCCTTCTAAGCCAGTGCGCCTGAATGAAGGATCAACTGTATCAGATGTGGCTTTCCCATCTGATACCCACGGCAGAGTTCTTACCTCCTAAGCCCGATCAACGGTATTCCCCGCAGGGATTATCTCTCCTAAGCAAGGTGGAATTGCTATCTTGAACCAGCGATATCTCTATACGCCCTGCGATGGCCGAGTATCCAGTCATGTTCATCTTTTAGTTTGTGTGTTGTGTCAGTTTCGTCAGCATATACATACATACATCATGCATTATTGATTTGCATTTACATTTCATATTGCATCGCTATCACTCTAGTTGGTCTTATCCCCTAGTGATAAAAGTCCTCTCAATCGAGTTGTCGAACCTTTCCTCGTTGGAAAGAGAATCATCTAAGCAATCTCTCTCCCGTTTATCTCTAGATCAGAGTCGGCATTCGACCACTTTGATAACTTGAACCTCTGAAAGGCCAGAGAACCTTCAACAGATGTCAATCTTCGCCATTGAAGATGATATCCTGGCTTTCCCGGATTAAGGAAAATCCACAGAGAAAGCCCCTTAATTAGAGATACGGCAGCATGCCAGTTTCGCTCGAAAATATCACTGATGAAAAGGTCATCGGCACCTCAAAATTGGACCCCATCATATGGCATTTCTCCGGGAAGATCCCGAGAAAATTATGATGTAAGATCCCAAGCAGAAGCAGCCTCTCAGGAGACTCGTTTTCCCCAGTAGAATCAACAAATGGCATCTCTAACAGAGAAGTTTGTACACCTCTACAACTCAGACGACTGGGTTCCCCAGCAAGTCTGACATCGAAACTTTTTCCACTCAAATGGCATCTCGCCAGGAAAATTCGGCGAGAAGTTTGAAGGAAAGCCGCTACGAATAGCGTCCCTTGTCAGTAAAGTTTATTGACAAAAGAAACTAAGACCAGTTCCTTGGTAGGAAACCAGGATCGAGGGGAAGTTTAAATCAGAAACTAAGACCAGTTCCTTGGTACAAAACCAGGATCGAGGGGAAGTTTAAATCAGAAACTAAGACCAGTTCCTCGGTAGGAAACCAGGATCGAGGGGAAGTTTGTTTCCGAAACTGAGACCAGCTCCTTGGCTGAAGACCAGGATCGAGGGGAAGTTTACCTTTTCTAAGCATCATTGCTTAGCAAAAGAAGATGAATGTGTAAGCTACCATTCATAACCACCATCAAAATTTCGGGTATTCCGATATTTAATCCTCTTACACCCCGAATGCCCGAATACCTTCGTCATTCACACCTTCGGGTCCAAGAAGATTAAATAGGGGCATCTGTCATACCCCAAATTTTGACCACTTAGATTCCCCATCATTGTGAAAATCATCATCACAATGTGGATGAACCATCATGCCTCATCAAATGCCTCAAGAGTTGTTGAGCATTTACTACAATCAAAATTAGGGTTTTAAGCCCTCTCAGAGCCTTAGACAAAGGATCAATCAAGGAATGACATGATCTTCAACTTGTCTAACCTCTCAAACATCCACAATGGATCAAAAAGGACTCCCAATTCAAGGATTAAGCACAAGGTTGCTCCCTTCTAGGTGGATCAAGTCTCAAGATCGCCAGTATCACCAAATTAGGGTTTTATTCGACCAGGGCCTCTAGATGGAAAGTTTCATCTGGGCATAAGCCAAAGATCCAAAACACAACCTAATGTACTCCATGGAACCTCATGGACCCAATCATCAAGCCAATTTGGCCTCAGGGGATGCATTCATCAAAAATCTGGAATAAGGGTTTCTTGACCTAATTCACCCCTAAGTTAACTTTTGGGATAAATCATGAACCAAGACCTCAAGAGAGAGTTTGAGGGTCTCTAATGAACTATATTGATCCATTTGGAACAATGGATTAATCCAAGAAGCTTGAGCAACAAGTCTCAATTTCATCTGCACCACAATTAGGGTTTTAAGGGAAAAATCAAACTGTAACTTTGACTTTTGACCAGGACATGCTCCCAAACCCTAGGACATACATCAATATACCCTATGACACCCATGGAACATGTCCATCAAGTTTGATTTAGGTCAAGTACATGATTTCCTGAAGAATTGCACAATTTGGAATTCATCTGATAAAAAGTCAACTGTGCACAAAAGTCAACTTTGACTTTTTGAGATTTTTCACCAAAATGGATTTTTAACCCTAAAATGATGTTTATGCATGATTTGAATCATCATTCATCAAGAAAAATCAAGAAAAGTTGGATAACGTGTAAAAGGGGTAACCATAAAAACTTAGAAAATTTTCTAAGTTAAAAATAAAGTGACAAAGGTACCAACTTTGAAGGACCATAACTCCTAAACCACAAGGCTATTTTTTTCCATCCAAAGCTTGATTTGTAGGTCTCATTACCCTATACAAAAACTTCAACTACGCCTAACTCCAATTCATTATGGATTTTGAGCTATGAGTGAGCCAAAGTGGCTGAAAACATGAAAATATACCATTTTCCAACACTTAGAAAAATTCTGTCCAAGACAGATTTTGTTGAAACACCAAAACTTGTGATATCTTTTCACATAGATGCAAGCTGAATCAAGTCCAAAGTTAAACATCAATGTTGTTGCATATGTTACTAAGAATTCAAAGAGCTCAACAGCATGAATTGATTCAACTTAAGCCATGAGAAATCCATGCCCAAAGTCATGCTGCTGCAAGCTGTTTTGGAAAAATCAGTTTGCATGTTTGCTTACCACACACGATTTTGAGCCAAAGACTAAGGATCACTATGCCACCTGTGTTCAAACCAATCACATTGCATCTGATCCAACTGATAAATCTGAGTCAAAAGACCAAGGAATCCTCCAACTTGAAATTCATCCACTTTGGCACATTTTGCCTTGAATTCAAAGTGCATTAATGTGGAATAGTGCATTGTCAAGGTAGCTACCCTACTCAGTCAAGTTCTCTGATTAAACAACATTAAAAACATCTGAGGAATGTGGTTTTGGTCAAGGCATAGCCCTGCTCTTGGGAATGGCTAGCTTGCCTTGCTTGAGAAGAAATCCTCCAAGCCAATCCATGCAAATGTGATCTGATCTAGCAGCCATTCACTATTCCTCCAAAACAAAAGTTGATCACCTATAAATAAAGGTCCCAATGGATCATTTAACTCACACCAAAGCCAGTTACAGCACTGCTTTCTCTCATTCTTTCTTAAACCTCAAGTTTTCTTGTTTTTGAGTAACCACTATCGGGTTTTGAGTTGCAGCCACAATCAATCCATTCCAATTGCTCAAACACATCACATATGATGTATTTGAGGTGTCCAAACACTTAAACACCAACTGTAACACCCCAGGCTCAAAATCACTCTTCAACCAAGCCATTATGCTTAAATTTTACAGGTGGAGGTCTCCAGCTTGATCCAGAGAATTTTAAAGTGTTCCAAAGCTTGCAACACACTCCATAACATCCATTGAAGCTGTAGGGATCACCAATTCACGACTGGAACACCATCTGGGCAAAGTTCCATTTCAGCTTGCTTCAAGGTGAGCTTCAAACTCAAGCTTCATGATCCATGCATATTTCCTCGCATGATATTTTTTCCATTTGGTTGCCATCATGTGTTGATTGTTTTGCCTCAAGAAATTGGATCATAGACCTTATAACCATGCCTGCACGATTACTTTTGCAAATTAGGGTTCATCTGTGTTCATCATGATTATTTTACTCCACACTGAAAATGAATAAAATTGGGTATTGCCATCTTATTCCTTGTGAAAAAACGCACGGGTTTGGTGTTTGAATCATGTCCAATGGTTGAGAGATGAGTGAGATATGGTGCTTCACGCATGAGCTCGAGGAAGAAGATGGCCATGGCGCCATTCTTCAGGTTTTCCAACTAAGTTTGATATATATTTTTCACTTGCCATGTTATTAATGAATTGGCATTGCGCCCCAGTGGTTCATCAGCTGGTTTTGTGAGTATTGGCAAGCGAGAGGTCTGGGGTTCGAATCCCCCTCGCCCCAGACTTCTTTTTATCACTTTTTTATTTTGTTATTTTTCATATTATTATTTTTAATGATTTGAAAAATTAATAACTCCTTCAATTTTTATCATTTTTTATTGGTTCTTTTTGCAATAATTCACAAAAATGTTTAAATATTTGATTTTACCAAAAAATCCCAAAAATATTATTTATTTCATATATTTGATATTTTTGCAAAGAATTAATGTTTTATGTGTTTTTAGCATTTAAAATATTGTTTCTCCCTTTGTTTTCTAACCCTAATTTGATTTCAATCATTTCGTAGGAAGAAACATGATTTTTTGGAACATTGATCCAAGATCATAATTTGTTCTCACATATTTAACAAACATTGATCCTTTTAATTGAATTTTTATTAAATTAAAAATACATTTTGAAAACAAATTAGGGTTTTGAATCAATTCAACCCTCATCAAACTTTTTTCAAACACAAATGGGCCTCTAATAGAGTGTAAGACCCAATCCTTTTTTTTTACCAAATCATTTTTGGGCCTCAGTGTATTGTATAAGTCCCGACATCGTCAAAAACGAACGGCGCGACCGTCGCCTTTTCAAAATAACCTTGGGCCTCTCCTCGAGCTATAAGACCCATTCAAAATACTTTTGGGCCTCTAATAGAGTGTAAGACCCAACCCCCTTTTAACCAAAACATTTTTGGGCCTCACTTATTGTATAAGTCCCTCTGCTTTAAAAGAAAATCTCGACGCGATCGCCATTTCAAACGAAAAGTCAACTGGGCCTACCCTCGAGTAGTAAGACCTATCTCTTTTTCTTTAAACTTTTTTGGGCCTCTTGAAAGAGTGTAAGACCCATCCCTTTGTACAGAAAACCTTTTTGGGCCTCAGTCACTTGTATAAGTCCCTCTGTATAAAAACAACAGTGCGCTCACTGATAAAACCCTGGGCCTCTCCTTTAGCTGTAAGCCCCAAATCTTTCTTTTTCAGAGCACTTTCTCCTTTGATTTTGAATATACTGTTGTTTTCAATCTTTCTTTGTTGAACAACTAACCAAACATCATGGAAGCTCTACAACCGAGTAAGTGGTTATTGCTTTCATTTACTGCTTTCATATACATATAACTGTATTGTGGGGCTGTTTCACTGTAAGTCTTCTTTCATAAACTCATATCAACTGTGTAATAATAGTATAGATATTTCGAGTTTCCCCGGCAACTACGTCTAGAACTAGGTGATGCCGTTTCATTTATTCGTAGAAATAGACAACTAGATCCCCAATAGGATCACCAGATACAGTCTTCTCTTTGACTGTCCTCATTAGGAATTATCAAGAAACTCTACTCCCCAAGATGAATGTATTCTCCGTGAAATGGCATCTTTGAGTTTCTTCCAAATTCTCGAACTTTCCTGGCTTTGATCTATTCTCGGTGAATAGCATTGCCTTGAACTTCTCGGAGTTTGGGGACCCACGGGCTTCTTAAAAGCATCGGCCTCCTCTTGGGCATCGTACAAGGACCCACAGGCTTCCTAAAAGCAACCCAGCCTCCTCTTGGGCTTAGTACAAGGACCCTACGGCTTCTTAGAAGTATTCACAGCCTCCTCTTAGGCTTCGTATAATGATCTCTTCCTCCGGGAATGATAGCCTCCTCTTGGGCTTCGTACAAGGACCCATCGGCTTCTTAAAAGTTTCTAGCCTCCTCTTGGGCTTCATACAAATTGTCCTGACGACCACCTAGAGGTATAGGAACAGAACCTAGTCATCTTCATAGAACAGTCATTTCATAGAGTCTACTACTATTTCTCAAAACATAGTACAAAGGTTAAAACTCTAGACTTGGACAGTCTAACTTCCTTGAGTCTCAAAGACATTCTCAAGTGACCCCTTCGTTAAATAGGAAGGAAACCCGTAGACTCGGACAGTCTCAATACCCTTCGTATTTCCCGCTTCCTTAAAGAACAGGAATAACCCGGACCCTTGAATCAAATCCTTGAGTACAGTATTGCTCATATAAGAACTGATTTTCTCTTTAAAATCAGTATACTGGACCTGTCACTTAACTGAAACAGTTACCATAGCCTCCTCTTAGGCTTTGTATAATGATCCTTCTCCAGTGAAGTTAGCCTCTTCTTGGGCTTTGTACAATGATCCTCCCCAGCGGAGTCAAACAACGTTTAGCCTCTCTCTCGGGCTTTGTACGAGACACATAAAAGACTCCCTCGTTGGGTCAATCACCCCTTTCGCCTCCATCTCGGGCTTTATACGAGATACAAAAAGGTTCTTATTGAGCCAAACAAATTTTTGCCTCCATCTCAGGCTTTGTACGAGATACAAAAGGGTTCTTATTGAGCCAAACAAACAATAGCCTTCATCTCGGGCTTTATACGAGATACCAAAAGACTCCATCGTCGGGTCAAAAACCCTTTCGCCTCTCTCTCGGGCTTTGTACGAGACACATATTAGCCTCCTCTTAGGCTTTATATAAGAAAGCCACTGGTTGATCCAATCAACCTTTTAGCATCAAAGTTGTGCCTCGTTCACAGTACACAAACATCAACAACTCCTTTCCCTTCATCTAATCACTGTAAGCGGCAAGCCTCTGGATCATCTATATCCACGCCACTGTCCCTTGTTTAGCATGAGAAATTCCTAAGGAAAGATAGCATTGCTCTACACTGAGTTAAAGTCTTCTCCTTCAGGTTAAAATCCCCTTTAAAGGAAATTATGGCATTGCTAGGATCCGCGTATCCCGGTTAAAGTAACCCCCCTTTATAAACCAGTCACCCAACAGTTGTGACAAACAGACCTCTTTAGAGATGACAAATTCTCTCTAAAGTCAGACTTTCCAGCTTCATATCTTGCGCTTTGAACAAGATACAAACTACCTTCAACTTCACATCTTGGGCTTTGAACAAGATATAAATCACCTTTCGCTTCACGTCTTGGGCTTTAAACAAGACACCAAAAACCAATTTCCTCCCATAGAATAGGAGGAACTACGAACGCTCTGATTTCCCTGTTTCGGTAAACGGGAATACGTAGGCATAAGATTGAAAGAAAAATCTTAGCGAGCACAATCAACAAAAAACCCAAATCCCACATCTCCATCAATCATAAACATCAGTCCTAACATCCTAATCCTTGTTCCCCGCCCGAAAACTTCTGCCTAGATAAACAAACCAGTATTGGCGAAAATACAAATAACCAGTACAAAGGCCCCCCACATTGATAGCATTCGTAACGTAACAGACCGCTGTTTAAACTCAGTATACAAGCAGGGTTAATTGGAGACATCTATTTCCCTTCCTTATTCAGCTCACAATAGGATAAAAAATGAATCGACCTGTAGTTTAAAGCTCAAACCGCAGAGAGCGACCAGCGCTTAAGAATCGCGTCCAAAATCGCTCGCTACAGATAGCTCCTGATAGAACCTCGTTTGGATGTGGGTCTCATGAACAACAATACGTGGTCACCACCATGCAAGCGTCATGACTATCCACTCTAATATCTATGTGTATGCTCAAGCCTGGGTAGTGGGCTTATCTCTCAGAACACCCTGCCCACCAAACAAAAAAATCCAGCACATCACAGTATAATAATGATATGTAATGCAGTAAATGCAGTAAAAATAGTAATACAGCAATATACAGTAAAGCAGTAATACCGTAAACAATAATACAGTAAAACAGTAAAAGAGCAAAACACAACCCCACAACAAACACCCAATGAAAGAAAAACAGACAAGCGCTAGGATTGACTCGCTTAGGGAACCAGAGATTCTGGTCTCTTAAGTCCCCAGCAGAGTCGCCAGCTGTCGCTCCCGGGATTTTCATCCAAGTACAAACGCGAAAGTAGCGCCGAAACAGAGTCGACAGCAATGTGTATTTATCCCAATAGAGGGAAAGGAAACACTGTGTAAACTTGAAGGGAAGGAAAAAGCATGGTCTTGCGACCAAGAGAAATGGGTAAGGGAGTCGGTTACGCGAGGGGAAGGTATTAGCACCCCCACGCGTCCATCGTACTTGATGGGATCCACACTTGTTGTCTCGAACAAAGGGTGTCGTCGTCTGGAGCTCCATTGCTGCGGGAAAGGAGAAGGAACCGGTACGAGAAAGAACGAAGAAATGAAGAAGAAAAGAAAAAGAAGTGACTCGGTAGGACATCATCGGAGTCCTAGGCCTACGTATCTCATTGGGAATGAGAATCAGAGTCAACGTAGTTCAGACTACGAATTGGGGGGAGGTTGCTTTGTTTGTGTCTTTTAACAGAAAACGTCAAGGTTCGCGTTCCAGCAGTTAGGTGTCGCAGCTCGTTGTACGGAGTCTTAGGCATTTACCTGTTTGCGGTAGAACGAAAGTGACGCATCCTTAAGAATGGAGTGAAGGAGATGGGAAGAGAATTGTTTGTTTGTCTTTTAAGAAGAAGTGTTTTGATTATTTTGTGTTTATAACAAGTATTGCACAAAAGTCTATGATATAGGAACGAATGCGTCGCATGGTCGTCCTAACAGGACGTATGCTAAACACTCTAGAAAGACGAAGGGAAACCCTCCTTCTTCAATTTCCCACATGCAAGGCTCATGTGCAATACACGTTAATCCTTTATTAGATGTTTTTGCTTTTTGTTTTGAGATAAGAAAGAGACTCAAGGGAAGGAAGGACAAAGTCTAAGTGAGGGACTAGTTATCCTAAAGTTATCAGGCATGGAGATCCTATGGTTGTGTGAGGTATAAGGACTACCTAGGCCTAAAGAAAGAGAGGGATAGCACTACCTAATGCTTATCCTACCTCACCTTAATCAAAAATTAAGGACGAGCTAGGATCCCTAAGGGTTGTGAGAAAGTTCTACACAAACAAGCATTATATTGTGCTATTCACAAACGAGAAAGAGAATTGAAAAGAATAAGAGATGGAAGAAGAGATGAGTATGGATTAACATCCAGTTACTCAAGTGACTTACCTCTGCCCCTACACAAAAGGTTAGTGCATAATTATCACAAGTAATGAGAAGGGGTGAAAGAAAACAAACTAAAACAAGACTAGTTGATTTAATAAGACTAGGCAAGAAGAAAGTGCAATTCAAACCAAAAGAGAAGTGTCTTAATGGCTAAGAAACATGCAAGGTCAGTATACACAAGCTAAGGTACAATTCTAATGTAAACAAGTCATATGAAATCAAATGACACTAAACTATGTGTCAAACAAGTATGCAAAGGTAAGTTGAACATTAACTACTCAAGGTATATGCAAATAGAAAGCAAACATGAATAAATGGATATGTAAGTATCAAAGTCAGAACACAATGGCATTTTAGGAATGTATATGAATGTCATTAAAGGAACATACAAGTCATGAAAGTATGCATTCAAAGAAATAGAACAAGAAGAAGTGAGCAAGCAACTATTGGAGTTTAAAAAAAGAAGATGTAAACTTGTAATGCAAGTAAAGGATGAACATGCAATGGAATCAAACATGTAACATGATTACAAACTAGTAGCTAATGATAAATGAAATGACCTTTAAAAGTTATGGATGCAAGCACCAAGTTCATATCATTATCATGTTGAAGTACTTTGAGAGTTAAAACAAACAAACTCACATTAAGTCAAACAAATTCACTTGTATCCATGAAGTTCCAAACTTGCAATATGAAGTTAAAATTCATGTTATGAGGTCAAGAGTGATGGCAAACAGAAGTGTAATCAATTTGAAGTGGCATATGAAAGTCATGCAAGAGTTGGCATACATAAGTCATCCAAGAAAGGCAAGTTAAGATGTATTAGTTCACACAACATTCTATGATCAAACAAGTATACACCAATCATGCAAGTATGAAACAAGATGGACCTATAATGCAACATGAAGGGCCTCTAATATGTATATCTCATGATGTTAAAACATCTCACCACACATCACAAAGGAACTTGTTCAAAGCAAACAAAAATCCTAATAGAAGTCGTCTAACAAACACATGTTCACTAGAATGAATCAAAAGCATAGTTAAAGGCTCAAATAAATTGTGAAATTCAAGACATATGATGAGCACCCAGTAGGTAATCATGTCACAAAAAAGTGGCTCAAAAATCATTAAGAAACATACTCAAAGATTTTTCATAATGTCACACAAAGCATGCACACACATGGCTCAAAACAACACTCAAAAGTCATCAAGAAATGATTTAGGAAAATCCATAAAAAATTACCTAACATGCTTCAACATATCACCAATGCACATACCAATTATCATACAAAAATTCAAAGCAACACTATGTCAAATAGAATCACCAAGTGGCATAGATCATGATGAAATGCACAAACAAAAGAAAATAAATGGGAATTCAAAAAAGCATGTCACAATATAATAAAATCATAAAATAAAATGACCAAAAATTATATAAATGTTTTATTATGCTCTAGGAATTTTTGTAGAATTTTCTGATGCCTAAAAACAATTTTAAAAATTAAAAACCAAACACGTATGCAAAAGAAAAGTAAAAACAAGAAAAAAAACCCAGGGGGGTGCCACGAAAGCAAAAAAACTCAGTTCAAAAGCAATTGGGCTCAAAAGTGAGGGGTGCACATAGCAAAGCAATCCAGTCCAAGTTATTTTTGAAAATAAAACTATACTATGCGCGTGATCTACAATAGCCAATCAATCCAAGCCCTTAGATGCAGTCAAACAAAGTTGACCAGATAAGTACACGTAATGTATGGATAAGATGCGTAGTCCACAAGATACTATCATGAAGCTACCACATGCAATCATCAGAGTCAAAGTATATTCAAATTCAGTCACGTGTGAAGCGCATGACCTTATTAATGTGTTGGCTTCATGAGACGCGTTGGATTGGAACAAATCGGACGGCCATGTTATAAAGTCCCTAAACCCTAACTGAAATAACAGTCACCGGACCACCACCTGCCGGAGAAGATTTCGGTCATCTTCTCTGGCCTAGCTCCACCGTATGCAAATTTCAACCTCCTCAGAAATACACAAGCCACCTATCAAAACGAAGCTCTCTCCATGTAGGTCTCAGATCTAGCCTCTAAACAGTCAAACACTCATTATCTCAAGAGATATGCTCACTTACATTTTGCCCTAGCAAACTAAAATCCTCACTCTAACGCTTCTAAAACCTAGCATCTACTCCTACTACTTCTAAAAGGTCAAAAACACCTCAAAACAAACAAAAATATCATGCAATCGAAGTAAATCAAGAAAGATAATAAAACCTGAGGTGTAGCTTCTTGAAGTTTGTTGAGAAAACCAGAGGATTATCCTTGCTTATCCTTGGAAAACTGACCAAATAAAGGTGTATAGAGATTGTTCTGGCAGAGAAATAAGATGATGAAGAAGTTGCAGTGAAGTGGAGGAAGAGCTTAAGCTTCAATGCCTTGTGCTTCTTAAAGGTGATGATGCAGATTGTGGAGAATGATAAGCTTCAATGAAGAGAAAGAGAGAGAGCTCGAGAGAAGAAATAGAGTGTGATTTGAAAACTAAGAAAAATGGAAGAGTCTTGTGCAATTCAGTTGAGGGACTCCATTTATATCTATGGTTAAGGCTTAACCATACTATGGTTGACAGTTAGAAAGAGGGTTAAGTGAGTGAGGCCTGAGTTAAGTTTGTTAGAGCCCGAGTTGAATAAAAAACGCAGTATTATTTAAATGGCTCGAGCTTACTTTGGTTATGCATTGTGATCATGTAAGGAGAGAGTATGGAGTATTATTGTGTAGCTGCAAGTGAATGATGATGATTGAGTTGAGTATTGATGATTCATAGGGTGCATGGTAAGCAAAGCAGCATCACCAGCATGTTATCTCTCTCTTGTTGCTTGGTTACTTCGAGTAATAAACACACAAAGGTGTATGAAGGGTAGTACAATTGTTTAGCTGAATAAAGCAAAGCATATTAGTGGAGATGTGTGCATGTATGTGACTGAAAGCAACAATGACAATGCCACAACTTCTATTTCTAGCAGCTAGCAAATAAACTCAACCATGTGACTTTAATAAATCATAGCCATTGATTCCATGGACCAATTGGTGAGATTTTAAGCCTTATGAAGAGATCTTGCATGATAGAACAAGAAACATATTAAAACTAAGTCCAACCAAAGCCCCTATAGTGTCCAAAAGAGAATCAAACATCATGTCATTAGGCTGCAAAAAATGTTTTGAACTTAGCCTGCGTGACTTGGCCAAGGGCAAGGAAACATTCAAGTTGAACCTCATACTTTGATGACCCATATCTTCCAATCTGCTGGTCAAACCAAAAAATGTTGAACACCACTTTTGTAGAGGACACAAAGGAGAAGAAAAGTCATGTTGACACTTTTTACAACGGAGGTCTCTATGGTAGAGATAATTGCCTTTGAAGTTGAGACATGAATGCATGCTACATGTTTGTTTAAATGACTCCGAGGCCTGAGCGTGTATGACCTGCCTGCCTTGCCCAAAATGTCTTACAAGCCTCCCACTTTGAACCATCATAACTCCCCCAATTTTAATCCAATGGAGGAGTTCTTGGTATGGTTTTGAAGCTCTTGAGATGAACTTTCAATAGGCCTCCATAACCTTTCAGTTTGAAGCTTGGAATATGGAGAAAGAGAGCTCCCAAGATGGATGTTCACCTTGCCAAAACTTACTAAATTTAGAAACCCTAGTTTCTATTTTTAGCAACTTTCCACATCTCTTGATTTTTGGTGAATCTCTTGATATTTCTTGCTCCAATCTCCATCATTGATCATATTTGACATGAGGAACATGAACTTGACCTCAAAAAGTCAAGGGTTGACTTTTTCCTCTGCACAATTGACTTTTCCCCAATTCTCTTGATCCTCAATCAATTGGTCAATTGAATCCCTTCCACATCAAATTGATGGGCAATTCTTCATTCCTAGACCCTTGAGGACATGTAGAATACCATAGAATCAAGTCTTGCCTAAAAAATCAGAAATAAACTGATTTTATGGCAAGCCCTAATTTTGACCCCTCAGTCTAGGAGAAATCAGCACATCCTCCAAATCCAAATTCCTCTGAATATGATGTGTATCCTCTCCAACAAAGATGAGATATGCCATTTGGAGATGATAAAAGCTCAAAGATCTTACCCATTGGGGTATTATGCTTCAGAATACCAAAACCCTAGTTTGCACTGGTTAGGAGAATGTAACTTCCTTCAATCTTCTGTTGAATTCCCATCTTGTGATGCCTTAAGGGCTCAAATGAGATGAATTGAGATATAAAAACCCTTGTGCCTTGTTTGGAAAAGCTTTTCTCTTGTCCTTTGACCTTGAGCTGGTTATACCTTGAAACACCTGATCCCATGCCTTGCAACCAATGATATGTATGATTTAATATGACCTATTATGAAATGCAAATGAGTAAAACATAAGCCAATTATTGAGAAAAATAAGAGGGTAAATTTTGGGGTATTACACCAATCTTATTGCAAATTGTGTATAAAGGTGGTTTGCACTCGTATTCCACTTGCTCCATAATTTTGTTCCCTTTTGGATCCCTTATGGTGGTGTGGTTTTTCAACTCAGTGGTTACATCTACCTCAATCAGAACGAACAGGGGGAACTCTCATTTTTTTAGTTGTGCATTCATCTCTCATAATCGGTCTCCCAATAGCACTAGCAATTTTGCCAATGCTTTTTTCTCCCCAAAAGATTAGGGAAAGTTGAGGGAGAATAACCCGGATTGGTAGAAGTCGTAGTAAGTAATCTTTGAGAGTGAAATCTAGAGTCCATTCGTGTAAAAAAAATGGTTTTAGATAAATGGTATGAGGTACTCGCATAAGAACTACATCCCAATCAATTTTTAACCTAAACCGAATTATGAAATACCCTTCCTCGTTATAGAACAATTTTGGGAGGGATACAAAATTTTACATATTAATCATGAATCTCTTTACCGCATTCATCAATAGTTTTTCCCCTAGTGCATACATAATAAGAGCATTCTCCCAAAATTTCATTTGAGATTCAATGTCTTGTTCTTCTATAATCACCTCAATTTCTCCATTCACATTCATTTCTTCTTCTATAATCAACGCCTTGTTCTTCTATAATCACCTTGATGTTGTATAATCAATTTCAATGCCATTACAAGGTACATCAATTACCTTGGATAATATCCACTTATGGTATTTGTTATGTTTGTTTTGCATTTGTAGTATCTTGATTCACTTCCTCTTTATTATCTTCAATAATCGACTTCAACATCTTCTTAGGGTAAGCTATTGATATCTGGGCAATTTTTGGAGTCATTTCATTTTCAGTTGTTTCTTGTCTTTGTGTACCATTATATATCCTAGATCCGTTTATTCGAACATTAAATCCATTCAACGGGGTGCTAAATCCATCCAAACGAACATTAAATGGTGGTGAAAACGCTCTCACCATCGTCTGAGGTGTCGTCGCCACCTGCTTCTTCGGACGGCCATAACCACGACTCATTCTCCCTTTATCCAAAAATATTTTATTTTTATTTTTACGCAGTCATATTATATTTAAATTTAATAACAAAAAATTTATTTAAAGAAAATAGAACACAACTCCACCAGTAAAATTAAAATGAGTTTAGATTAACAATTTAATAAGTTTTTAAAAATATAAACGACAAAAAAGAAAATACAATTAACTATTTTATTTAGTTGTCTTTTTTAGTAAGGAAAAAAAATGCTTTTCCTTTAATATTAAACAAATTATATAATTTCGTATAAAATAATAAAATAATGAGATTAATTGTTATATATTGTTAGTGTAAAAAAATTTACACTATCAATACATCACAACCATCCATTTGTATAATTTTATAAGTGATTAAAATAAAAGTCAAAACATTTAAATAAATCAGTAGTTGTGGTTAACAAAAAGAGTAAAAAATCTTTATATCAATTAAATTCTAAAATAATTTATGTATACAAAAAAATATAAAATAATTTATTTATATTTTCATAAAAATTCCATAAATTTACTACCATCCAATTAATTCATCTTTTAAAACCGAGCAAATAATTAAATGGTAACAGCTATAAATTAAAAATCCCAAAAAAATTACATAAATTGTCCCTTCATTGTCTCCAACATTCCTTGTGTTTTTTTTCAGTTAAAAAACACTTTAACAGTACATTTTTTTTGTTACTATCATTTGTCGTTTTATTGTTCCAACCCTTCAAATATTTGACCGTTACTTTATTTCAACGTCTCTCTACATTTTCTTCTCTCTGATCAAACCTTCATCAATTTCACACTCGCTTTCTTCAGGTACAGTTCTAATCTTCACTTCACTGTTCATCTCAATCAATCAAACCCTAGTACCTTTTCTCTTCCAATTCTCTACAATGTGACTCTTGATTATCTTTCTTTTCATTGTTTTTGCTTTTAATTATTCTTTTTTCGACAATTCTTACTTGAACATAAAGAAAAGAATTTAACTTTATTCACTTTGGGTTTAGGGTTAGCGTTCGATTTTTATTTTCATTAGTTTTCCCCAATTTGATATTTATATGGAGATTTCCTGTTTTTCTGCAGATAACTGATTTGTGGAGATTTGTAAAAGTAATTCCTTTTATTTTCATTTCAAATGCAAACGTGAGATTAGGGTTTGAGTTTGAATTTGAAGTGAAGTGAGAAATGGGATGTTCTCAATCAAAGCTAGACGACGAAGAAGCGGTTCAGATTTGTAAAGATAGAAAGGGATTCATAAAAGAGGCTGTTGAGTATAGAACTCAATTTGCGAATGCACATGGTGCGTATATTCGGTCTCTCCAAAGGGTATCTGCTGCTTTGCTTGAGTATTTCGAAGGAGATGAAGCACTTAAGTTTGAATTGGATTCGATTGTAACTCCGCCTGTGAAGAACAAAGCTACTTCGGAAACAATTGAGCTTGGATCGAATAGTACAGCTTTGAAAGTGAGTTACTCAAGGTCGAGTGGTAATCCAGCGATTTTGGTTGAAGAAAAGCCTATGTCGCCGGAAATGGGTCGAGTTGAGGCATATTCACCTCCGAGATACCAATATGGTAATGATGGTTTTTTTGGTATGCAATCCTTGCCGATGAATGGGTCGATTTTCGCTTATTCTCCGAATAACAGACCTGTTGTTATCCCTCCTACTTCACCACCACGTTCTTCTTCTCAGTGGGATTCCTTTTGGAATCCGTTTACTTCGTTGGACTATTACGGTTACCCTAATGGATGTAGCCTTGACGAGATTGTTATGGATGCTGAGAAACGAGAACTGACAAAAGTTCGGGAAGAAGAAGGAATACCGGACCTTGAACCGGAAGAAGAGGATACCAAACAAGAGGGTTTTGTTGTTAAGGGAAATGTGGCTGAAGAAAAAATCGAAATCTGTGTGAATTCCTCAAAAGAAGTCGCGGTTGAAGATGTTGATCAACTTAAGGAAGAGAAAAAGGAGGGAACAGATGCTGAAACTGAAACGGTGCAAGTCGATGGTGGCGAGTGTTTTCAAGTATCAAAAGCTCAAACTTCGGGTCATATGGAATCTAACCATCAAGAAATGGTAATTGATAATCAAGAAGCTAAGGAAGAAACACCTGGTTTTACCGTTTATGTAAACCGAAGACCGGCGAATATGGCAGAAGTGATCAACGATCTTGAAGCTCAATTCAGGGTTGTATGTAATGCAGCCAATGATGTCTCGGTACTGTTAGAGGCTAAGAAAGTTCAACACTTATCCACTTCTAATGAACTGTCATCAGGTTTGGTGAAAGTGTATAATTCATATTTTCGATTTGTTGAAACTTTTCTTCATTCGGAAAATGCTAATGCATGAAGGAAAGCATGACCTTTGAATCGTATACCGAAATAATCTTTTGTAGATCATTTTTGTTTCACTCTATATCTATTTGTAAGTTTTCAGGAACACAAATTTAAACTATATTTCATTTGCAGCGTCAAAATTGTTGAATCCAGTAGCTCTTTTTCGCTCAGCTTCTTCTAGCTCGTCCCCGTCAAAAAGTATAATGAAATTTTCAAACTCTAGGGATGAAGTTTATGAAAGCACCGATGATCCTCCGTCAGGAGAAGGTTCTATGTTGTCTGCCAGTCACCAATCAACGTTAGACCGGTTATATACATGGGAGAAGAAGCTTTACCAGGAAGTTAGGGTATAAGATTAAAATCACAATAGTATTTTTCGGTTTGTGCTATTGGTTTATACAACATTAATAATCGGAACCTTATTGCTATGCCTACGTTCTTCTTTAACAGTCTGGAACGCGCTTTCGACTTGCATACGAGAAGAAATGTCTGCAACTCAAGAACCATGATATAAAAGGAGAGGAACCTTCTTCTGTGGATAAAACAAGAGTAGCTATTAGAGATCTACGCACTCAGATAACAGTTTCAATACACTCAGTTGAAGCTATTTCCCGGAGAATTGAAACCTTAAGGGATGAAGAGTTGCATCCCCAGCTTCTTGAAATGTTGCAAGGGTATGTAAATTACACATTCGTTTTGTTTGTTTCGTAGTTATGCTTCATCTTACTATTCACATGCATCTGTTTTGGACGATGAATGCTAATGAATCATTCCTTTTTTTGTCATTTGACGATGATTTTATACAAACTACAGGCTAGCAAAGATGTGGAAAGTGATGGCAGAATGTCATCAGACACAGAAGCAAACCTTGGAAGAAGTCAATATTATTCTAGACGGCATTGCTGCCAGAAAACATTCCTCTGTGTCAATAACCAATCCACTGAGACTTGCACTCTCAGCCTCCATTCTTGAAACCGAGTTGAGGAACTGGCGAAACACTTTTGAGTCATGGATCACCTCTCAGAGATCATACATTCATGCACTAACCAGCTGGCTTCTCCGATGCATGAGATGCGAACCCGAGGCAGCGAAACTAGTATGCTCTCCTCGAAGGTCTAGCTGCAGTCATCCTTTGTTTGGACTTTGTGTTCAGTGGTCAAGACGTCTAGACGCGATAGAAGAAACAGCGGTGCTAGAGGGTCTAGACTTCTTCGCAGCCGGCTTAGGTTCCTTCCATGCTCAACAACTAAAAGAAGATTCCACACAAAATGCGATAGTAGGATTCAACGGAAATATGGAAATGGTGGAAGTTGGTAAGGTGAAAAAAGAAGAAGTGGTGGAGGTTGCGGTTAAGGTACTTTGCGGTGGAATGTCGAGTGCGATGAGGTCAATGGCAGAGTTTGCTATTGATTATGCTAAGGGATATAATGATCTTGTTAAACAATGGGAGAATGGAAAGTTGCAGGAAAATTGTGAGGCTGCAAAATGAATTTTTTTTACTATTTTTCAAGTTAGTTTAGCAATGGTGGTAGTGAATGTAATTTATTTAAGGGTAGGTTTAGATGGAGGAAAATGAACAGGAGGGGAAAGGTTTTGTGCTAATCTCTTTTTCTTGGTAGGGTTTTAATTTTAATTATTTTTTCATTTTTTATAATAAGGAGAAGGAAACAAGGAATTTTCATTTATTCTCAAGATAAGGAAGTTCTATTGAATTTTACTTTTTATGAATTTTGTTATATTACCTTCTTAAACTACCTAGTAGAGACATACATGACAACTTCTAAACTTATATCACCTTTTAGAATAATGATATTTACAAAACTATCATTACAAAAATTCATAAATTTTACTCTGCTAATGTGAGCATTTTTCTTAAGAGGAAAAAGTAAAAGCCATTGATAAAAACTTGGTTAATATTACTTTCAGATTATGAATTGTTGAGCATGGTTAATACTAGTATTACGTTCAGATTATGATTTGTTGAGCATAGCTTTTATCAGCGTAATCATTCAAATGGTATAAGCAAAAGTCTTGTGTACCTTCCCTCATTATTATAAGCAAAAGACATTAAAAACTTCTTCCCTAAACTTGTTTAAGCCACCAAAACCAAAGGTTCACTCAATACATGGTTCCTTTCTTACAACTGAGAATAAAGCACCATACTATTCAAAAATGAATCTGTTTGACCATACAAAAAATTGGACCATATGTATAATGAATGCTAATTTTTCTCATTTTCTAAATTTCACAGTAAAAAACAGTGTATGAAACATTTGTTTTAATCAGACTTGGCTTTGTAATTGAGAAGATAAACAAATCAGTGGATCTTTCTTTATTCACCCTGAAATCCTTGATCATCAACATTTTCTACCTCCACTTCAGCAAAATCAAATGATATCATAAGTGTGAGAAAAACAGCAACTGCAACCAACTGTGCTGCAACAAAATATCTCCCCTTCCTTTTAAACCTTTTCTCCTCATCTGTCTTCTCCCTTTTCGGTGCGCTCTTAAATTTATGTCCTTCACCAACAAAATACATATTTAAATTAAAAAGAATTTCGAAAAAGATTTATCATACGAAAACATGGACGTATCTTACTCTGAGTTGAAGGAATTCTGAAACCCGACGATGGTGCATCAGTATGAAGTTGTGGACCGGCTTCTATAATTTCTGTCTTACATTTTCGGACATATCTAACTAAATTATCATGTTCCAAAAATTTGATCCGCAGTGTAGAAGATTCCTAATGGCACATAAATGAAGCATCAAGAGTTAGAATTTTATCTTAAAACAAACATCAGAAACACCGTAGATATTAATATTTGACAGCAACACTTACCGGTAAAGCTTGAAGAGCAACGAGTCCATGTGCGAGAAAAATAGCATCCAAGCTTGATGGTCTGCATAAACCAAATAAAAGAATGCGAATACATCACCAAGATGACACCAAAGTATTGCCGCTATAGCAAAATTCTTGTTCAGAAGATTCACCTGTTCCCAAACAGGTAGTTCTTTTCACCTAACAATTTTGATAGAGCGTCATACGCAGAGTTTGCCCTCTCATAAATCTGTCCATCACTAAAAGCCATATATGAATACCATTTCAAATAGAAAATCACATGAAAGACAATCCAAAATTGGTCCATAATCAACGAGAAAATTACATCAATTATATATAGTTAAATACTATTTACAAATCTGTTTGGCACATTTACAATTATCTTTGATGGGAAACTAAGCATCAAAGGTTTCTAAACTATTATCAACAAGGAGAAAATAATGAAACTAGTGCTATCAAGCTCAGATACTCCAAAATTGAGGAAGAACCAGTATCGGATACCATATTATTTTACATATCCTAGAAGCATCAGAATTATATTTTAAAAACTGTTTTATCAGATAGAAACGACAAATATCACGGATACACACAAGTATGTATGCTAAAAACAATGAATGCTTGGTTGTTAATCTTGGTAGCAGCACGTAGCGCCGAATCCCCAAAATACTATAGCGGTATAGCGGATAGCGGATAGCAGGATGACTGCTCTTGTGAAGACTAAAAAACAATGTACTTAGTAAACATAAATTCCAACAACATACATAAATACTTAAAAATAGAAGAACACTCAACTCAGATTTAAAGGAACAACTAATAATTATATCCATCAAAATGAGTTCCCGTCAAAATCAAATAATGAAAGTATTCAAAATGAATAAACCAAGTTCTAAAAGTAAACAAAAATGAAATTTCTAAATCACATGTTTCTGCCTCATCTTCACTTCTAAGTTCCACCACATTAGTATTATCTTGTTCATCACTTGATTCAAAATCTTGTTCTTCCATCTCAAACTCCTCAACTTAATTAGGCACGGCTGTAGCAAGTTTAGATTTGTGTTTAGTAACTCTAGTTAGTTCATTATCCCCAGTTGTATTACCAACAACTTCCCAAGTCAAGCCTTCTTCTCCCAAAACTAAATCTTCTTTCAATATTCCATTTTCATCGTAAGAGTAAAAAAGTTCAATATTAACCTTTGAAGAGAAACAGAAAGGAGAAGAGGGGAATGGAAAAGAAGAGGAGAACATCGAACAAGCAAGAGGAGAACGGTGAACGGCGAAGAAGCAGAGCAGAACAACAAAGAACGTAGTAGAGAAAGGCAATGGCAGAGGAGTACAGCGAAGGCAGATGAGAACAGCAAATAAAAATGTAAAAAACGGTGAAATGAAAGAAACATAACACGTGGTGTTATATATTAGGCCACTAAAAGGGTGGAAAAGAACAATATACTCTTAAAGAAGATTAAAAATTACGTTTTAAATATTAGGGTTTATGTTTTCCCCCAAATTGAGAATAGCGGTCTAGAAAATGCCATTGCGCTGCTACCAAACCGCTATTCGCAACCGCTATGACCGCTACCTTCGATAGCGCTTCGCAGACCAATAGCGTAGCAGTGCGGGGTCGCACCGCTATAGCACGTTATTGACAACCTAGGATGAAGGATATAAAAATGGTGAGACAAGGTTGTACATGTCCATGATCTACTTGTAGAATGAAGATAATGTTGAACTTCTTGAATTGGCATATTTGTCTTTTGATGAACAGACTTCGAAGCCATGCTTTTTATGGATGATGGTGATGAGGAAAAGAGACTGAATCATAATAACATGAAACAATAGTTTATTAAAAATGCTTTAGAATTGTTGGCTATTATTCATAGAGCCATGCCTTGTTTGAGTTCTTTTATAACTTGGATGAAAACTCTACAATTTGTGTTTCAATCTACAACAACAACCAAGTTTTATCTCACTAAATGGGGACGGCTACTTGGATCAACTTCCATCATAATGTTCTATTCAGGACCATGCTTCTATCCAAATAGTTAATCTCGAGATCTTTCTTAATAACTTCTCTTGCAGTTTTTCTAGGTCTTCCTCTACCTCTAGATGTTAGACTCCTCTCCATCTGGTCTACTCTCCTTACCACAAAGTCTACAGGTCTTCTCTCTTCATGCCCAAACTACCTAAGCCTATTTTCCACCATCTTTTCTACTATAGGTCCTACCCCCAACACTCTCTAATATTGTCATTTCTAATCTTATCATGTCTAGTCTTACCACACATCCAACGCAACATCCTCATATCTGCTATACTTACTTTATTCTCATGTTGATTCTTAACCGTCCAACATTATGGTTATATATTAGTGAAGAACAATCAACCTCTTTTTCTTTACGAGTATATAACTTTTTTTCATCAAAACTTTGTTTACTTACCTAAAAAGCATCATATCAAGAATCTAAAAATTCACATTTCACATACCCATATCACACTTGCATTGAAACAGCTATCCATCCAGGTTTCATAAAACTAGTACAATTGTGGTAGTGATGAGAAACAAACTGACCTCTTCTTTCTTGGCTTCAGCATTGTCATCAGTTATCCCATGTTTGAGTTTCACCAAACGAACTTTCTTGGAAGAAAGAACCTTCCCAATGGGCCAAGGAAGATCAGAATAATAGATACTATAAGCAGGGGAACCTTTAGATCCCACCCAAAGTTCATAGACAAGTGCATCATGAAGCCAAGTTGTGATAACCGCTTTAATTGTAATCCATTCAGGGAGAGAAGAAACCTCACTGTCCAAATCAACTACACCGTCACTTTTCCTCAAACACTGAATGATTCCTTCATTCTCATTATCATACAACACATAATCATCACCAATCTCAAAATAAGGAATTTTATCTAAACAAAACAAAACCAACATTAGTATTGAAGATAAATCTAGACCCATGAATGAAGAACGATAAAAATATTATCTTTGAATTACAGAAAAGGGGAAAAAGGGAAATGGGGTGTTAGTTACCGGAATGTGGATCGTTTAGATGGAAGTTCAATTGGAAGGGGATTTTGGCGAAATTGAGATAAATGTATGCAGAGAGGCATTGAGGGCAACCGGTTGGAAGATCAAAACAAGGTTTTCGAACTACTAGAGTGGGAATTTCTGCCATGAATGCATCAACGAAGATTATTGTTGTGATTAAAATTTTCTCGTAAAATTAGGGTTCATGCTACTGTGTGGGTTTTTGCAATGTGATTTTTGCTATTATCTGAATGGGCCTGTTCCATTTAAGCCCAAATGAATTATCAAGTGAAAATTCTCTCCCCACTACTACCGGGGAAATTTACCTGCCACCCCCACAATTAAACCTGACATTCTCCATTACTTGTGAAAAGACATATTAGTCCCTCTCAAAAAAACATTTTTCTATTTCCAAATATCCGGTAGAGGCACGGATTTTTCAAATTCTCAGAAGATACCGGGAATTTCAAGCACCTACCGGGAATTTCGAATTAACAAGTAAGAATTTCTGGATTTTTTGAAATAACCGGTGAATGTTACCGGTAATTTCAAAAATCCCGGTAACATCCTACCGGGAATTTTGAAATAACCGGTAATCGCCACCGCGGATTTCAAAATATCAGGTAGTTATAAATTTTTCGTTTTTCCGGGAATTTCAAAAATCCGGTAGTTGTAAATTTTTCCTTTTCCGGAAATTTCAAAAAATCCGGTATTTTATCAATATTTGTTATTTTTTTTTTTATCTTTTTTTTTTTTTAGTGAAAACTAAAGGCTGTGATGGTAGCATTGCTGGGAGGGCACTTGATTTGGCAGGAGGTGGTAGGGGTAGAGGTACAGTAGATTCTGATGCTGAGTCTGGGTGGTCCCAACCGGTTCATACCAGAGGCGGATGGCCGAGCAGCGGGGGCGTTTCCAGGAACCTCGGTCTGTTAGGCGACGTGGAGGTCTTTCCTCAGTGCAGGCCACAGATGGGGACGTCCCTGTTCTTCAGCCGAAGGAGGCTATTATTCGAGATGTTTCGGAGGAGACTGCAGTTAGGGATGTGGTAGAGGAGATTGATTTTACAGTGGCAGTTGAGGTTGAGGCGGCTGGTACAGGAGAGGCGACTGGTACAGCAGAGGCAGCTGGTACAGCAGAGGTTGCTGGCACAGCAGGGTTGCTGGCACAGTAGGGGTCGAGGAGACCATTGAGACCGATGTCACGGTCCCATCGACCGAGCCATCGGTGCACACTGAGCCAGGATTCCCTGGCGGGGCGATAGATACGTCTGTGCTTACAGAGTACAGTGAGCATGTGGCGTTGCGATTATGGCTGGGCCAAGTATATGTTTTTTGCGTTTCATTTTTCCTTTTGTTAGGTTATACATAAATTGTTTTTGTACTAACAAAGTTGTTTAATGGTTCATGTCACAGGTACGACCTGTACTGAGGGTCCAGTCTCACGGGGCGAAGATGAAGAACTTCCCGCATATTCCCTTCCCCGTTGCGGTGACGAGGATCGTGGAGGAGTTTGACCTCCTGCATTTTGGGAACTGCTCTTTCACCATGCTCGATGCAGATCTGCTGAGTGCCTTCGTCGAGAGGTGGCACAAGGAGACATCATCATTTCATCTCCCATTCAGAGAGATGATTGTGACCTTAGATGATGTTGCCTCCTTGTTTCACCTCCCTATAGGCGGTAGATTTTGGACGGCCCCGATCATGAGTGTGTCCCAGGCACATGCGTTGGTGGTTTGTGATCTGGAGCTGCCTGAGGCAGTGGTGTATCAAGAGTTCACCGATACACGAGGCGCTCACCTACGCATGCGGCGGCTCCGTGATAGGTACGACGAGCTTGTTGCTGCTGGGAGGTTCCAGGCTGCCGCTAGGGCGTACATGCTGCATGTAGTAGCATGTACTCTCTTTGCGGACAAGTATGATACATATGTTGATGCTCGCTACCTATGCCTCTTCAGCGATCTGCAGACGCACAACTGGGCCTAGGGTTGTGCAGCCCTGACTTAGTTGTATCATGCGCTCGGGGAGGCGACCCGATTTGAGACGAAGCAGCTTGTTGGGTACCTTAGTTTGTTGCAGGTATATCTTAATTCATGTTCTTACTTGTCCTTATATTTTTATTTAAATCATTCTATTTCTAATTTATTGTTTATTGCAATCTCAGTGCTAGATCTATGAGCATTTCCCTATGATATGCGATAGGAGGTTCCAGCCATATACCCAGGGCGAGCCACGGGCGAAGAGGTGGAGGGCGAGGCAGAAACACCCGGGGGGCATACTTGAGTACAGGAGGAGACTGAATGAGTTGACCGTAGAGGATGTCATATGGACACCCTACGAAGAGCACAGAGCCGTCCGTGAGTTCGAGGAGTCGTCATTATACTCCGGATATATGAGATGGGAGACTCTGGTTGCCAGGCACCTTCCAGAGAGATGCTTGCGCCAGTATGGCTACATCTAGAGGAGACCACCACCAATTCCAGATACACCTTCTGAAGGTATTGATCAGTGGTTTCAAACGCACTTCCTCAGCTCCGGTCATGCCATTGTAGCCTGATCTGCACCAGTTCAGTATCCCTCGCAGTGTGAGGATGGCTACTTGGAGTGGTTTCTCAGCGTATCACATCCACGCATTACTCCACCGCAGGCTGAGGAAGCACCTTCTGAGGATGCACCTTCTGGGGGTGTACCTTCTCATGACGCAGCTCCTCCTCCTCCTCCAGCACATCACCATGATGACACACAGCACTTTCAGATGATAGCGGTCATGGCGAATGAGCTCATGGGCTTGGTAGACCCTGATGGCAGTGTTTCTGCTGGATTAGCTAGGATTGCACACCTAGCCTGTGGGGGTCCTATTTAGTATTGTATATGTATTTTTGTATTATATGTATATTTTGTCAGAATAATATATTGTATCATATGTATATTATTGTGTTGTATGTATATTATGTCAGAATAATATATTATTATTATACCTTCGATTAAACTCTTACATCGCAGTGATATGAAAAAACAACTTAAACAAATCAACACTTAACATTACATAAACAACTTAATTAATCAACATTAAAAACCTAAACACTACAAGATGCTTTAGGGCGTTTTAGTATCTCCATTATTTCATCAACTGATCTTGAAAGCTGCACATCAAACTCCATCGGACCCCTTGTTAGCCTACGGCGAAATGATCTCCACATTTTGATGACATCTTCATCGTCCTTCAGCTCAATTAGGTTGTATTTCAGACTACCATCCACCCAATCCTCCCGAAACTCGATCTTCGACACCTTTCTATTGTCACCGTCAGGCAACAATCCCTTCAAATTCGAAGTTAGGCCGGCAAAGGAGGTTGTGTCATCGGGAAGCATGAATTCGACAGGACGAGAACCTCTCTGGAAGTAAACTTCTGACTTAATCAAAAATGCGGGAGAAGCCATTTTTTTCAGATATGTTTTACCACAAGACCTAACCCCTATTTATACAAACGTTCATCCATTCTGGACCGCACAAAGTGTCGGTGCAATCACAACCATACAAAACTGTCGACAAAATCTCGACCGTTTAAAAAAACCCTAAAATTATAACTACCGGGAATTTCAATTGGGGTGAAATTCCCGGTATCAAACTGTACTTTTCAGGGCATTACCGGATTTTTACCACTTACCGGGGAATTTGAAATTACCAGTATACCGGGAATTTCAAATACACTACCAGGAATTTTGAACAATACCGAAATTTTTTTTAACATTACCTGGAATTTCGTCCGGAGATTGTTTGAAAAAATTTAAGGGACATTTTCGCCATTTAAAAAATATGGGGGGTGCCAGGTTTAATTGGGGGGGTGTCAGGTTAAATTCTCCTACTACAGTTGCGTTAATGATATGAATGATATCTATCCGATTTTGAAAAAAGATTAATCACTATGTATTGTATAATTAAAAAGTTTTACATTATCAATTCATCGCGGTCATTTATTTGTATTATTTTATAAGTGGTTAAAATAAAAGTTAAATTTCTTTCAATATCTAACGTTTATGATTGACTGACTGTGTGAAATTTTCACACTGTCAATTCATTTCAATTAAATTCTTTGAGAAATTCATGAATAATTATTGGATTTTTAGAAGAAAAAAATTGGTTTAACCCAACTATTTTGGCTAATTTATTCTGAATTTTAGAAAAATTCATAAATATTTAGCGGATTTTTTTGGTAAAATCTGATTTAAACCAATTGTATTGGAAAAATTATTCCGAAGTTTTGAGAAGTTTTGTTAAAAGAAATATTAGATATTTAAAAAAAAATCGGTAACAAATATGGGATATTAGATATATTAAAAATTTGGTATTTGCTAATTATTTTTGGACTTCTTTTTTTACTCTTCTTAACTATCCTTTTTTGGCTTGTACTTCATTAGTGGTGGACACATGGAAATTGTGCATGGATATGTTAGTTCCCTGACTTTTTTCTTCATTGTCCAAATCCCAACGATATCCAAGATACTATAATATCTCTTCAACTCTTCACATTCTTCTTCTAAGTCCATTATGTCTCACTCGCTTCTTCAGTGACTTGATGTTCTTCAACGTGTAATTTCGTCCAAAACAAATGAATGGATTCTAATGGAACTGGGTAGCCTTATATTTAAAGACCTGCAAGTTCACATCACAAGGTAACTCGTGTGTTGTCCTAATGAAGCAACCACATGCAACTTTGTCAGAACCAACGAATTTTATCCTTTCCCACTTATTTGCAATAAGTCGTATACACTATCTTGATATGAAGTCGTGCAATCTCGAGTAAAATAGTGTGTTATACTGATGCTTAATGTTGGAAACACTTTTTTGAAATGATACTCGAATTGCACATAATTGTAGCTTCAACATGGTGTTCACAACATCTCAACTTCTGCACAAATCTCCACGACTAGTATTCAAAATGTTTTTGAGTCTCCAATGAGTATAGTCAACCCTATAAACAATAATAGATAAAGATGTAATAAATAAATTGATAAATATTTCTGTAATAAAATCACTCACATTGATGTACATGTTTGTCGTCGTGTTTCCTAAATGTGTGACTCAATTAGTCCATATAACAACAAACTTTTCTTTATGAAGTGGCAACCATGTTTGGTGCACATACTTAACAAATAAAGGGATATCAAAACATACTACTTGAAAATGTTTCAATTGTTGCTCAAACTCAAACTCGTTATTTAAATACATGACTTTGTTTCATAGATGCATTACATGTTTTTTCCTATAGATTTAACACACTCTTTGCGCTCCATACTAACATTTTTTAAAATATGGAACACACACAATAAACGAATTGAGGATGGGAACACAACTTACATGGCATTCATCAGGGAAAGTTCTCGGTTTGTCACCATGACCTTGGGAAGCATTTTCTAAGATGTGAACAACTTATTCCACTTCTCCGGTGCCCATGTAAAGTTTTCGTCCCTTTCACGTTCCAAATAGGCAAATTCAATAGAAAACGTAACGATCTCTAGTAGTGGGAGTTGATGCCTGTTTGTTTTGTACATATAGTCAAAGAATCAGATTGTGTCACAACATATATCAACAATAATACTAGTGGAGATAAAGGACCTAATATATTATGACTCATTAAATCCTTAGCTAGTTCATGATTGTGAACACCACATCTAAATGTTACCTTCCAACCACTACAGTTATAAGTCTCAACATAAATAGACATTTAAATTTTTTACTAAAAGTGTCTTGAGACGATTTCTAGTTCTTATAGTTTTCTCCTCTCTCTCATAATCCATAATTAATTTATCTTTCCTCCCTTTTAGCCCATTTGATGTATCAGAACAAATAGTAACAACATAGCTTTAGTGATTCTAGCTTGTTTTACCTAATTTATGCCTTCATGAGCAACTTGCAATGGGTCTCACATAGCTTTAGTGGTTGTACAATGGGAAATATGATAATATTCATCAACTCCTAAAGAGGATATGACAATATTCCTTGCTTTCCAATCATATGACCACTTTTTCTCATCATCTGCAATCCATTGTGCTTCCGATTTAGGTATAACAACATCATCCACATTGGTCATAGTAATTTAAAAATGACCATTTTGAATGGCGTTTCATACTTCCATATCAATATAATTAATGTGGACACGCATACAATCCATCCAATAACCATAGTTTTCGCCATTGAAAACAGGCGCTCTATTATACGCCCCTTTAGTTTCGGGATCCATAATCTAATAAGCGATTTTGAAGCACAAGATAAATCGATGCTCTTGATACCACTTGTTAGACAAGGGCAACGATCTAGATGGGGGTGAATAGATCGCAAATAAATTTTTCTTTATTTAAAAATTTGTTTTTAAAATAATTTATAAGGTAAGTGAAAGCAGTTCCGGATAAACACTCGTCTATCCTAAATTGTTATAGGAAGACCCGAATATGTGTATTAAACTGTATGAAATGAAATTAATGTACCACAATTATGAGAAAACAAATCAATAAGTTTTTCAAAATTACGTTTGAACAATTTTACACTTCGATAATCAATTTCTTATGAAATTAAGAAATAAAAATTGACTATGACGATTTGTCAAACACTTGGTGTGCAATAAACAACAAGCTAATTTTTTTCTTTGTGTTGTTGATATGAAAATCCAATTGCAATTTTATAAATTACAATTATCTTAATAAAAACAGTTTGAAATATTTCAACACTAAAGGAATTACCAATATATGAAATTTACACACTAAATGGGTTAACAAATTGTAAAGAAAGTGTGGAAAAATTTATTCTTTAATGTAGAATATTTTTTCACTTTAGAAATTCAAACACCCAAATCCCAAATTTGATGTTGATTCCATCATCTCCTCTTCCCTTGATCTTAAGCAAGATCAAGTGTCCCAAGATTTCAAATTTGATCCTCTGGTTACGCTACTTCTTTGACAAAAATCCCTTTCTGCAAAGTTTTCACTCGACTGAATCCTAATTGCAAAATTTTGTGCCAAAAACCCCTAAATCACACTTGATCTAAGAGGGAAAACCATAATTTATTTTATCAATGAAACCCCAAAGTAATCTCAACCTAATTGATTTTAAAAATCCTAAATTGGACCTTATCAAACTTGAATATAGATGGAACCCAACAAAAGTTATTATATGTAATTGTTGTGTGTATGCATAGAGAAAGGTTGAAGATGATAAAGATTTCTTTGTATATTCTTTGGTTTCATGCGTGTGTACGTATGTGCGTGTGTGTGCATGCATAGGTGTGTGTGGGTGAGTGTGGGCGTGGGTGTGGGCGTGGGGATGTGTGTGTATGTCTGCGCGTGCATGTGTGCGTGCGTGTGTATGTGTGGTGAGTGTGTGTGTGTGTATGTGTGTGTGTGTGTGTGAGAGAGAGAGAGAGAGAGAGAGAGTGAGGGAGAGAATAACAGAAAAATAGTACTTAGAAAATTTTATAAGTTTTTGAATTTTTAAACAACATGAGTCGATCTCTAGGAAGTATGTGTCAACCTATATAAGCATTTTTGCTTCTATGCATCAACCTGAAGACTCAATGCGTCGACCTGAAATGGATAGAGACTTTGCTTGTGCCAAAAACTCAGTATGCGTCGACCTATATGACGTATGTGTCGACCTGAAAGACCTATGTGTCGACCGGTGAAAACAAAAGGTGCTTCGAAGAAACTCAAGCCGAATGAGAATTTGACGACATGGCCTCCTTCATATTTTGAACACGATGACAAAGTTTTTCCGGACTCAATAACTCCAAAATCTCAAAAAAGTGTTGTTAAAAGAGCTCGCATTAGCAAACCACATCCTTTGTCGCCTCCGCCAAAGATTACATTCATTGACAATGTGTCAGTTTTTATCCACAAATACATCGAGCAGATCGTTAATAGACATGGAAACATAACCCATACCCGCGGGTACCCACCCGAACTCGTCCCGAATTTGACGGAGAAAATCCGCTTTGACTGGGTTTGAGTTTCGATTTTGGTTTTCCCCGATTATAAAATATGGAGACGGGGTCAGGTAATTGGGACACTTGTATCCACCCCAAACCCATCCCCGAACCCGCCCCGTTTATTTTATTATGTGCTTTATTAATTTAGTTTTGATAATTTAGAATATTAAATATGCGGTTAATGTTTTGATATTTTGATTTATATTTATTATTTAAAATATTTGAACTATATGCACGAAATTTTATGAGATATTTTTATTTTATTATTTGTAATGTAATTTTATTTTGGAAAAATTAATATTTTTATTAAAAAAAAATGATTTCATTAAATAGATGGTGGCGGGGCGAGGATACCCGAACCCGTTTGGGACGAGTTTGGGTTGTAATTCTCAATTATCGATGGGGTTTGGGGCGGGGAACGGAGATTGTTTTGAAATTTGGGTTTGGGTTTAGGGGAGATAAAAACCGTCCCCGACCCGCCTCGTTGTCATGCATAATCGTTAATGTTTAAGGGACGGTAATTGCGATTATCGAGTTGTTTCAGCTTTACTCGATAAAGGAGGAGATAATCATACACTTGTCCGCCAACAACTTATCCAAGAGTTAAGGACTCAATAAGAATCATACACACAGTTGTACGGAAAGAAAGAACGCTTTGATGAAGTTTTTGAGTTTCTTGTTCCTTGCCTTAGTGGACCGGCACCAGAGACAAAATGGAAGTGCTTCCCTGAAATGCGTCACCTCATAGCATGTGCGTTTGATAGGGCGTGTGTTAATCTTACATGATATGGTTTTTCAGAAACCTTTTCCCCACTGCGTACCGCCCCACCTCAAAATCCAAATGATTGTGTGATGTGTATTGGGTGGCTTTCAAAATTATGGCATTTTGTTCAAGTTTACTTGAAACCGGGATGCCCTATACCACATACATCACTGATGTGGACGACTCATTCAACAACAAAAGTCGAGACTTGGCCGGACCATTTTTTGGAAAGGATGCAAGAGTTCGAGAAATTGAGCAACATTGAAAGAGAATTAAATGTTTGAAAGTCAAAGGGGTGCCACCCATAGATTTAGTCGGCGACAGATATTTTGATTCGTTTTAATTTTCTATTTAGCCGTACTAATAAGTGTATGTAATTGTGTTTAAATATTAATGAAGTGTAATATATTCAATTTTTTAATATTTTAATAAATTTTTTAACTTTCCAATAACATTTGTTTATTTGTTAAACAAAGTCTTCAAATAAGTTCTGTTTTTAAAGGTTTTGTTTTCTGTAGATATATCTCCAAAACAAGATAATGGGGTGCGGAACTGGAGATATATCTTCGGAGTCAGGATGCTAGATTTTGAATGGTTCACATTTGTCTACTACTTCTATAAATTTAGGAGCCCTGGTTTTTTATTTCACACAAACACAAAATGTCTCAAATGTCATAAATAAACATCATCTGGTATGTCGCAAATGTTTCCTTCTCCAACGCGACACCTGGGTGAAAGTTTAATCTCACTAAGTATACCTCTCTCATAGATCTGAAATATGAAGTCCATAATCTCTTACCTTATAGAGACAATCGAAAAATTGTGAATCTCGAGTACTGTTCACTGTCGATTGACAACAAAGAGAAAATTGAATTCAACAACTTTGAGCTCAAGACAGATGAAGATGTAAGGACTATGTGGAATACATATTTCGATTTTGAGACAAAAGCTCCGCTCGAGTTAATGCTACACATTTGAGGATGCAATGTAATGATGATTATAACATGCATGCGAAGCATAAGCCAGATTTGGTACCTTGCGCAGAAGCCTGAATCACCTTTCAGTCAAGACAGTGACATATCCTCAGAGAGAATGTCGAGCCATTCCCTAGCAGAGTCGCCAGCTGTCGCAACTTCAAAAATCCACTGGCAGAAAAGACAGAAGAGTCGCCACCGAACGTTATTTATCCCAACACAGGGAAAGGAAACGATCAAAGAAAACCTAAAAGAGGGAAAGACATGGTCATCGCAACCATAGTCTGGGTTCGGGAGTCGGTTACACGAGAATAGATTAACTCTAGGGAGTAGAATTTCTTTGACAATTTCTAATAGAGACAGCCTGATAAAAGGTTCACGAAGAATACCGCCTTTCTCTTTGTTCCATATTGTTTAAGCCCAAGAGAAGGCAAGATTGTATCTGGAAATTCTATGGGGATCTAGTTTTGACTGTATTTAAGAGTGACCAACATGGCTTTACCTAGTTCTAGACCTAATTGTCGGGGAAAACTCTAAATAACTATACTAGTATATATACAGTTGATATATGATAAGTATTTAAAAGGATATGAAAGAAGACTTACAGTGCGCAGCTTCCTACAATACAGTTATATATATATATATATATATATATATATATATATATATATATAAGCGAGTAAATGAAAGCTGTTAAAACTTACAGGCGAGCAAGCTTCCATGCTGTATTGTTAGTTGTTCAAAGAAATTAAAGAAAGTTTTGATAACAACATATTTATATATATATATATATATATGGGAAGTTGTTTCTGAAAAGATTATTGGGGCTTATACTCAAGGAGAGGCTCAAAGTTTAACAGTGATCACACCGTTGCTTTGAGTATCGCATCGGGACTTATACAACGACTAAGGCCCAAAGAGGTTTATTTACAAAAGGATGGGTCTTACAACTCAAGGAAAGGCCCAGCTGATTTTGTTAAAAAGACGACGATCGCGCCGAATTTTTGAAAATATACAGAGGGACTTATACAATGTGTGAGGCCCAAAATTGTCTATTTACAAAGGGGTTGGGTCTTACACTCTATTAGAGGCCCAAATGTATTTTGAAAAAGAAAGATGGGACTTACAACACGAGGGGAGGCCCAGATGATTTTTGTTTTGAAATGGCGATCGCGCCGAGATTCTTTTAATGCAGAGGGACTTATACAATATCTGAAGCCCAACAATGGTTTTGGTTAAAAGGGTATTGGGTCTTACACTCTATTAGAGGCCCATGAGTGTTTGAAAATTAAATATCGGGAAGAAACCCTAATTTTTGAATAAAAATGGCATTTTTCAAAGGTAATTTAAATAATAAATGATAAAACATCAATTATATTTAAAAACAAGTTGTACACTTTGGAAAATATTTTTAAAAATCAAGTTTAATCATATGAAATCTTAAAATTCAATTAGTCTTGAAAGATCAAAGTGGGAATTCCATTTAAAAATGTTGAAAAACAATTAAAATGAAATTAATTACAAAAATTCTAGCTATATTAAATAAATAATATAAATTGGATTTTTTTGTAAAATAAAATATTTAAATATTTTAGTGAATTTTGAGAAAAAGAATCAATTCAAAATCATAAATATTTAGAGAGAAATTAATTTTTGAATCAATTAACCAAAAATAACTAAAATTCAAAAATTTGAATTATGGCGCCAAGAACACTTGGTTCTTGCCCGCGCCCTCTGTTCTTCCATATTTGCATTTTCTCACTTTTCTTCATGATTTCTCAATGGTTTTGCACGATTCAAACACCAATCTTGTTCATTTTTTAACAAGGATCACAACCATGTAGATTAATTGCATTTATTTTAAGTATTGAGTGAGAAATCAGAAGAAAACCTCAAGAACCCTAAATTCAGCATGAACACAATGAAATTCCATACACGGTTGATTCATGGCAATTGATTGAGGGTTATCACTCCATACATGATTAGGAACATATGGCAAAACTATTGTGCAGTAAAATATGCATGCATCATGGAGTTTGAAGAGTTCATGCTTACCTCTTGCAGCTGGTGATTAGGTTTGGTGATGGAGGTGTTACAGCTAGGTTCCAATGATTTGGACAGCCTCCTTAGGTGCCATGGAGTGTTTCTGAATGCTTGGAGTGGATTGAATTGAGCTGGAACTTGATTTGGTACCTCAACTGCAAATCTGTCAAAAGCTTGTGCAGATGGCTGGTGATTTTGAAAATCTGATGTTCCATATGTGATTTTGTGTTATGGACCACTTCTATATGTTATATGTGAGGTGTGTGAACCATTGGTTTGGTTGGAATTGCTCTCAAACTAAAAACCCGATGGTGAATTGAGTTAGAAGGAAAAATTGGAGTGAAAGTGAGATTTTGAGGAAAGCGTCAGTTTGGGTGCTTTGGTGTACTCAAACTGATCACAAATGAGGTCTATTTATAGTGTGCCAAGTTTGTTTTGGTACCAATAGTGTATGGCAACTGGTACAGATCTGTGGCCAATTGTGATCAAATGAAATCTCAAGTCTCCTCTAGCCATTAACTTGAGGTTAGAGCACAGGCCTAAGGTTTCTTGGTTCAAGGATAAGTCTTGACTGAACTTGGATAACATTGTCTTGATGAATGCACATCTATGCATCAGTTAAATGCTTTGAGACAAAATTGAATATTTGAAGCATCTTGAATTTTAGGGATGACATGCCTAAATATAGATCCATGGACTTGGGAGGCTGGTAGATCAGTGTTTATCCCTTGGTTGTTCCCCATTGAGGTGTGCAGATGGATGACCATGCTTGAACTTGCCCAAATTGATCAATTCGAGCACTAAGGCACAAATCTGTCTTGCCAAAACAGTTTGCAGCAAGGCATGTTGCAGCTGTCATATCTTCTAGCTCAGGTGAAGTTTGATGGAGTTATTGGACATTTTGGAAAGCTGATATATCCTATTTCAACATGATGTCCAACTTTGGCTTTGAACCAACTTGAATTACAATGAAAAATGCCTCTACATTTTGGAAAAAATAAGGCAGATTCTGACTTTGTGAAAATTTCACTAAGTGTTGGAAAAATGCCATTTTCATGTTTTCAGCCATTTTGATCACTCTATAGCTAAAAATCCATGAGGAATTGGAATGAGATGTAGTTGAAACTTTTAAAGTATGTAATGAGAGCTACAAATCCAGCATTGGACCATCCAAAATGGTTGCTTGGATCTCAAGTTATGGTCCTTGGAAGTTGGTACCCTAGCCACTTTGTTCCATAACTTAGAAAAATTCTAAGTTTTTTATGGTTACCTCTTTTACAAGTTAACTCACTTTCTTTGATTTTTCTTGATGAATGATGATTCAAATCACATATTAACATTGTATTAGGGTTGAGGAACCATAATTGTGAAAAAACCCAAAAAGTCAAACTTGATTTTATGCACAGTTGACTTTTTATCGGATGAAATCCAAATTGTGCGATCCTTTGTGAAATCAAGTCCTTGACCTAAATCAAACCTAATGGATATATTCCATAGGTGTTATAGGGTGTATTGAATCATGTCCCAAGGTTTAGGAGCATGTCCTGGTCAAAAGTCAAAGGTACAGTTGACTTTTTGCCTCGAAACCCTAATTGTGGTCCTGATAAAATTGAAACTTGTGAACCAAGATTCTTGGATCAATCCATTTTGCAAATGGATCAATGTAGTGTATTAGAGATCCTCAAATTATGTCTTGAGGTCTTGGCTCATGTTTTGTCCCAAAAGTCAACTTAGGGGTGAATTAGGTCAAGAAACCCTAAAAGCTGATTTTTGGGTAAATGCAGCCCCTGAGATTAAATTGACTTGATGATTAGGTCCATGAAGTCCCTTGGAGTATCTTGGATTTTTCTTTGAAGCATTGGCTCATGCCCAGTTGAAAATTTTCATTTGGAGGCCTTAGTCGACCAAAACCCTAATTTGCTGACACTGGCAATCTTGAGGCTTGCTCCACCTGGAATGTTGCACCTTTGTTCTTGATCCTTGATGCGGGAGTCCTCTTGATCCTTTATGGATGTTTTGAGAGGTTAGACAAGTTGAAGATCATGCCATTTCTTGATTGATCCTTTGTCTAAGTGCTCTGAGAGGGCTCAAAACCCTAATCTTTGATTGTAGAGAATGCCTAACAATTCCTGAGGAGATTGATGAGACATGAAAGTGCATCCATATTGTGATGATGATTGGCACAATGATGGGAAATCTTAGTGGTCAAAATTTGGGGTATGACAGATGCACCTATTTAATATTCTTGGACCCGAAGGTGTGAATGGTGAAGGTATTCGGGCATTCGTGGTGCAAGAGGATTAAATATCAGAATACCCAAAATTTTGATGGTGGTTATGAACGGCATCTGGCTCATCCATCTTCTTTTGCTAAGCAATGATGCTTAAAATAGGTAAAAACTTCCCCTCGATCCTGGTCTTCAGCCATGGAACTGGTCTCAGTTTCTGATATAAACTTCCCCTCGATCCGGGTCTTCATCCACGGAACTGGTCTCAGTTTCTTTTGTCCATAAACTTCCCCTCAATCCTGGTCTTCAGCCAAGGAACTGGTCCCAGTTTCTGAAATAAACTTTCCCTCAATCCTGGTCTTTAGCCAAGGAACTGGTCTCAGTTTCTTTTGTCAATAAACTTTCTTGACAAGGGACGCTATTCGTAGCGGTTTTCCTCAAACTTCTCACCGAATTTTCCTGGGGAGATGCCATTTGACGGAAAAAAGTTTTGATGTCAGACTTGCTGGGGAAACCCATTCGTCTGAGTTGTAGAGGTGTTCAAACTTCTCTGTTTAGAGACGTCATTTACTGACTCTACTGGGGAAAATGAGTCACTTGAGAGACTGCTTTCTACTTGGGGATACTACATCATACTTTTCCTCGAGATCTTCTCGGAGAACTGCCATGTGATGTAATCCAATTTTGAGGTGCTGGTGACCTTTTTGTTAGGGAATTCTCCGAAAAAAACTGCTGTATTGTCGAATCTTTGATTAAGAGGCTTTCTCTGAGGTTTTTCCTTAATCCGGGAAAGTGAAGGTATCATCTTCAATGGAGAAGAGTGACGTTCGTCGAAAGTTTTCTTGCTTTTCAGAGGTTCAAGTTATCAAAGTGGTCGAGGATTGTCTCCAATCCAGAAATAAACTAGAGGAGAGATGGTTCGGACCAAACATTTCCTGACGAGGAAAGAACTGACAACTCGATTGAGAGGACTTTTATCACATGGGGATAAGACTGACCAGAGTGATAGTGATGCAATATGAATATGAATGTAAATCAATAATGCATGATGTATGTATGTTTATGCTGACAAAACTGACGCGACATATAGACTAATAGATGAACACGAAGGGATACTCGACCACTGCAGGGGACGAAGAAATATCATTTGGTCCAAAATAGCAATTCTGCCTTGCTTAGGAGAGATAGTTCTTGTGGTGAAAACCGTTGGTCGGGCTTAGGAGATAAGAACTTTGTCGGGGATGTCGGACAGAATATTCGCATCTGACACAGCTGATCCTTCATTCAGGCGCACTGGCTTAGAAGGAGTACTTTGATTCTGCACTTTGAAGCTTAATCACCTTTGGAGAGGTGGTCGATGTTCTTTCGATGTTCAACAGTCAAAAGAAATTGCCATTTTTATTTTAAAAGCAGAAAAATTTTGACAAGTAAATTCTTTTTTGTTTTATTTCAAGAATCGTTGATCATATTAAAAACATCATTCTGTAAAGCAAACACAAATAAGAATTGCAAACAAAAGCACTAGGGCTCAAATTTTATTGATAGGGTGGAAATCAGCCAAACGCGTGATTCCATGGAGTATTTACAAAGTTATAAAACGGTAATTTAAGGGAAAAGGGCTACATTGAAACATAACGACCACTATCCTTCTACCAACTTTGAATTCTGGACATCCTGAGCTTCCATCGAAGATGACCTTGACTGGAGTTTTCCTGACGGATGGCATTACTGCTGCTGCGGGATTTGCCCCTTTGTTGGACGTAGTTACTTGCCATGGATCCCTAACTTTTGCCTAGATTGTACTTTGAGATTTCCAATCCATCGGGATGATTTTTGATTATGTCTCTAATTTTTTCCTGGACCGCCCTTTTGGGTTTTCAATCCACCGAGACGTTTTTTTTATTATTTAGGCGAAGTATTTCTTGACTACATCAACATTCGTGGGGTAGGTAAATTCCTTTCCATCCATAGTCGCGAGTCTCAAGGCACCGCCTGAGAAAGCTTTCTTGACCACATAGGGGCCGTCATAATTTGGAGTTTATTTGCCCCGGGAATCAGTGAGAAATGATTGTATCTTCTTGAGCACAAGGTCTCATTTCCTGAAGACGCGAGATCGGACCTTTTTGTCAAACGCCTTCTTCATTCTTTGCTGATATAACTGACCGTGGCATAGAGCCGTTATTCGCTTTTCTTCGATCAGATTCAGCTCTTCGTGCCGACTTAGGCACCATTCAGCCTCCGTTAGCTTAGCCTTCATGTCGCACCTCGAAAAAAAATCGCTTAATCGAAGACACGATCGCGCGAAAGGCACGGAACGGTTCGACTGAGTCGCCACCGAACTTTATTTATCCCAAAATAGGGAAAGGAAAATATCGAGAAAACCTTTAAGGGAGGAGATAAGAGCATGGTCGTCGCAACCACATTCTGGGTTCGGGAGCGGTTACGTGAGGGGAAGGTACGCGCACCCCCTCACGTTCGTTGTACTCAACGGGAACCTCTTGATTCGAATCGCGATTCTCGTTAGCTAAGCTTGTTTGTTTTCTTCTCTATGGTAAACGCAAAAATGGTAAGATAAAAGGGAAGAGAGGGAGAAATGGGTGGTTTAAGAATAGAGTGCTCGGCAAGATCATCGCAATCTTGTGCCTACGTATGCTCATTCGGACGAGAATGAGTAATCAGAGCAATCGTAGTTCGACTACAGGGAAAAGGTGGAAAAAGAAAAAGTGTGGAAACAGGGAAAAAATAAAAAGTGTGGAAACGGGGGAAAAAGAAAAAGTATGCTCGCCAAGATCATCGCAATCTTGTGCCTACGTATCTTTATTCGGACGAGAATAAAGAATCAGAGCAGTCGTAGTTCGTGGTACGCCCACGAAAAGAGGAGAATTGGTTTGTTTTAAAGGCGTCAATTGCTCACACACGAGTAAGAGAACCCGCACCTAAATAATCGAAGAGAGATCAAAGACTTGAACCCCTATTTTTCACCTTGAAAAGAGTTTTGGTAGTTTGTTAGTTGTTTTGAAGTTTATTTGTGAAAATCCGTTTGACGTTGGATCAAGGGTTTATTTGTATGCTCTTAGTTAGTTTGAAAAAAAGTTTGGTTAGAGGTTGATTTGAAAATGGCTCGACGACGAGTCGAGGGTTTGGTTGAAAATGGGTTTGTTTGAAAATGGCTCGACGACAAATCGAGAATTAGTTTGAAAATGGGTTGTCTATGCTAGTCCTTAGGGGTGCTCCTAGTAAACAAACCACAATCAAAATAAAACACGAATGCGTACATCAGAATGGGAACGGGGTACATGTAAAGTACAGGGATGACATGAAATAAAAGGTCTCATTGTAAGGTAGCCCAAGAGGAAGCCCTGTGTGTACGAGGTGTCCTAAACTAACCCTTGAGCAAGAGTCGGACAAAAGCTCCAAGCAAAGGATAGTAACCAACAGTCCACCAATTGAGTTTTTTTATTATTTCGATAATTGTTAGTGTGTTTTGATTAAAGTATGAACAAAGAAACAAGAAGAGGGTTAGATGAACAAGTATGAATATGATATGAACAATATGAATAATAATCAAGATAATATTGACAAGAAAGTAAAGCAAGATAATATTTGACGGAAAGTAAAGTTAATTGTTAGTTGATTAGTTGTTGGGAGCAAATGATACGGGACATGTAGCGCTAAACCATTATAGCACGATCTATGACGAAGATCACACTATAGGAGGATGCACAATTTGATCTTTGTGCTAAAACACGATGGAGAAATGATATTTAGGATCATTCTCCAATGAAATCGTGCCACACAAAACGAAAAGGTGAAGATCTCGTCTTAATCACAAACTTTCGTCGATTAATCGAAGGTAACCTATCACGATCCCAAAGTATAGAAAGAGATCTCGATGATCACTCACTACAGATTTGAAATAATGAAGGTTAATCGCTTCAACTATCAACATTCGTGAATAGAAAGACTTCATCGATCGAAAATGAAAAAAAGAAAATAGAAGAAGATGCAAAATGAAGTGAAAATCGAAATGAAATCGAAATGGTCTCGTCTTAATCAAGATTTAATCGAGAAGTCGGCAATCTTTAATATTTGACTTTCATTGACCAATAGCTAAAAGAAAAAGAAAAAGGTGGTCTCATATTGATCTAGGTTTTCCGATTTATTCAAATCAATAAATCCAAGACCTTTTGTTATATCATTGACCAATAAAATGAAATCGAAAATGAAAAGGAAGTGAAATGAAAGTGAGAAGTAAAATCGAAATGCGATAGAAAAGAAGAAAGGTCCCATCTTTACCAAGATTCTAAATCAATAAATCGACGATCTATGGTTTTAGATTTTCATTGACCGATAAAAAAGAAAAATAAATAGAATATGAAATGAAAAGGAAATCGAAATTAAAATAAAATCGGTCTCGTCTTAATCAAGATCTTAAATCAATAATCGATAAGCTATGATTTTTGACTTTCATCGACCGATAAAAAGAGAAATAAATAAATAGAATATGAAATGAAAAGGAAATCAAAATTAAAATAAAATCGGTCTCGTCTTAATCAAGATCTTAAATCAATAATCGATAAGCTATGATTTTTTACTTTCATCGACCGATAAAAAAGAAAAATAAATAGGCCTCATATTAATCAAGATTTTGAATCAATTTTGAGAAAATCAACTAAATCATGAGTGTTGTTATATCATTGGCCCACAACAACATCGAAAAAAAAAAAAACAAAACAAAATAGGAAGTGAGATTTAATTGAAAAAAAAACTTTAGTAATAAATAGAAGAAACCATACTAAGAATTAAAATTTAAAAAAAAAAGAATGTAAATTAATTAAGAAAAATTTAAAAGGAGAGGAGAGGTGCGTATTATAGAAAAATGAATCATCTAAGCCTTCCAAAAAAAAACCCATCATCAACAAAGAAACAGGGTGCAAAAAAAATTAAGGAAGGGTGCAGAGAGCGGATCGTTTGGGTTTAACAACCCAACTACCTCATAATGAAGCCTATGGACCCATTTCCTTAGAGCAACAATAACAACTCACGGTTAAAATATTAAGGAAAAAAGAAAAATGAAAACAGTACACTTCTCTCAAAGGAAACAGGGCACGGCCATGGAAAACCACAACATCAGAAAAAGCAAGGTCAAACAACACTCTTCAATATTTTTCTTTAAAAACAAATTAAACAAAGATCCAACATTATGGAAACGCAAAAGAATGGTATCGCGAGTGGATCAAAGCAAATTGTCCCAACCTTCCTCTGCGAAGAGTGCTCTGTCTCCGAATGCTTTCGTTCGATTCCCAGATTCAGGTTTGAATCTCTCTTTCTCGTTCTGACGCAGTTCTGTTCTCACTCTCTTTCTTCTCTTTTTCTATTTCATTCTGGGTTTGTTCGAATCAGGTGTGGGTTTTGGTTTTCTGGTTTGGAATGATTTCTGGTTTAGATTCAAAGAATATTGAAGGTTATTTGTTCGAAATGAGAAGCTTGTGAGATTTTTAGGTTTAGGTTTGAGGAAGAGATTTTGCATGGTTTTTGGAGGCTTTTAGAGCTTTTTACATGGAGGAAGAGATGCAGGGTTTTGTGGCGGCTCCCTCCCCAAACTTTGTGAGAAAGGCGTAGTTTTTATAGGAGAAGTGAGAGTGATTTGTTATGATATTTTGATGATGCTGCTGCGTTTTAAGTGTGCTGCAAAACCGTTTTTGTAGGCTATGGTTTATGGTTTGATGAAGGCGTTTTTTGTCGTTTGCATAGGTTTTGAATTGGTTTTGTGTAGGGTCGTTGTGTAAAGCTGTGAGGAAGTTTATGTGGGGCCGGTTTCATTGGGAAATTGTTGGCTTAATTATTCTACTGCTGATGTTGTTGCGGTTCATGCATCTTGGCTAGCATTTGGTGTGTAAGACGTGATTTGTTGCTTATGATTTAGCAAGGTTGTTGCTTGATTCTAGGTGTGTGTCATGGTTGTGTACGGAATCACGTAGTGGCAGTGTGTTTTGGGGTTGGGTCGTGGATGGACGTACCGTTGTATTAGACTCTGGCTCATATAGACTTTTCATGGCTAGGAATATTATGTGGACCAAATTAAACACCTAATTGGATGACAAATACTCTTTTTGATTAATGACTTTTTTTGCAATATTTTTATGAGCAAGATTTTTTGTAAAATCAATATTTTTGTTGTTGGTAATTTTGGATCAAAGAACTTTAAATGGACTTTGGAAAACGGTTTGGATAGTTTTTGTGAATTGGATAATATGGAAAATGGATAATTAAAAAAAGTGGACATTGAGAAATAGACTAAAAAAAGAATATAGAATATGGATATGAACAAATGGATATAACAAAGAAAATGGATATTAAAATGGATTTTAATTTATGAATGTGGATAAGGAGGAAATTTGGATATGAAATGGATAAAAATGTGGATAATCGGAAAATGGTAATTTGGACATGGTAACTGATGAATGGATATGGAATTGCCCCTTGAGAACTATCAACCTTAGCCTCAAAACTTGGAATCACAAATCATTCTTGATGAACTTCACTACAGGAAAACCCTGATTGAGAATGAGCCAGTCCTTGATGAAGCATTTGACCTATCATGACCTGATAACCTGAACCATACACCAACTGACTTGCACTAGCACAAAACCCTAGTTGAGGCTTCAAACACACCTTACTTGAATCACACACCCTGGCCTGATCATGAAACATTATCTTGCCTGAAATACAATTCAGCTCAATAACACCTCAAGTAGAAACAACACTTTTTTGGGATTTTTCTGAATAATGGTTAGTGGACGGATGTACAGATGAAAATTATACACAGGTAGGACAAATTTGGGGTATGACACTCCATCAATACCCAGATCAATGGGATTTCTACTTCTATGGGGAGCACTGCCTCCATGCCATATTCTAGAGAGAAAGGGGTTTCCCTTGTTGAAGTGCGGACAGATGTGCGATAACCGTGAAGAGCAAAGGGTGGCATCTCATTCCAGTCTTTATAAGTTACAACCATCTTCTGAACAATCTTCTTGATGTTCTTGCTAGCTGCTTATACCGCTCCGTTCATCTTAGGTCGGTAGGGAGATGAGTTATGGTGTTCGATCTTAAACTGAGCGCACAACTCTTTCATCATCTTGTTGTTCAAGTTGGATCCATTATCCGTAATGATCTGGCTTGGAACACCATAACGGCAGATGAGATTGTTTTTTATAAAACGGACCACCACTTGTCGGGTTACATTGGCATATGATGCTACTTTGACCCACTTGGTGAAGTAGTCAGTGGCTACCAGAATGAACCGATGTCCGTTCGAAGCTTTGGGTTCGATCATGCCAATCATGTCGATTCCCCATATGGAAAAAGGCCAAGGAGAAGAAAGAACTTTGAGATGTGTTGGGGTACATGGATTTTATCTGAGTATATCTGACACTTGTGACATCTCCTCATGTACTTGTAGCAATCGGATTCCATTGTCAACTAATAGTACCCTGCTCTTAGAATTTTTCTCGCCATTGTGTGTCCTTGGCATGAGTGCCAAAGGATCCTTCGTGAATCTCTTTGATCAGCATGTTTGCTTCTGGTCTGTCTACACATCGAAGCAAGACCATGTCAAAATTTCTCTTATAGAGTGTATCACCGCTCAGGAAGAAACTGCCTGCCAATCTTCTGAGGGTATTTCTGTCTTTTTGGATGCCCCAGGTGGGTATTCTTGTTTCTGAAGGAAGCATTTGATATCGTGATACCAAGGCTTGTCGTCTATGACTGCTTCAATCGCGAAGATGTAAGCGGGCCGTTCAAGGCGCATTATGTCAATCTTAGGTATGTCATTCCATTGACCTACACTAATCATGGAAGAGAGAGTGGCTAATGCATCAGCCATGTGATTCTCTTCACGAGGGATATGGTGAAACTTGACTCTGTTGAAGAATGGTAACAACCTTCTCGCGTAGTCTTTGTATGGAATCAGTCCTGATTGGTATGTGTTCCAATCTCATTTGATCTGATTAATAACCATGGTTGAGTCACCATATACATCCAAGTTCTTGATCCTTAAGTCGATCGCTTCTTCGAGACCCATGATATAAGCTTCGTATTCGACCTCGTTGTTTTTACACTTGAATGTCTGTCGGGCGGTGAAAGGAATGTGGGTACCCTGAGGTGTTATGATGATTGAATTAATTTTGTTCCCATAATGATTGACAGCTCCGTCAAAGATTAGTCCCCATTAGGAACCTGGTTCTGGCCCTTCACTGGGTAGCGGTTCATCGCAATCTTTCATTTTCAAGTACATGACATCTTTGTCTGGGAAGTTAAACACGACTGATTCTTGATCGTCAATCGATTGATGAGCCAAATAATCGACTAAAACACTCCCTTTTTCAAAGACATACTTGATTGGATCCATTTCGGAGATTAACCAAGTAGTGTGACGAATCATATACTGGCGAAGACGTTTGGCTGCCCAAGCCAGAGCACAACAAGTTTTCTCAAGCATAGTGTACCGAGTCTCGCAGTCGGTGAATTTCTTGCTCAAATAGTAAATGGCAGACTCTTTCCTTTTGGTTTCATCTTGTTGGCCAAGTACACAACCCATTGAGTCTTCCAAGACTGTTAAATAGATAATCAGTGGTCTTCCTTCCACTGGAGGTGATAAAATCGGTAGGTTTAACAGGTATTCCTTGATACTGACGAAAGCAGTTTGGCAGTCTTCTGTCCAAACGCAGTCCTGATTCTTTTTGAGTAATTTGAAGATTGGCGCGCATGTCGCGGTCATGAAGAATATGAATCTTGAGGTGTAATTCAAACGTCCCAGGAATCCTCTGACTTATTTTTCAGTCTTTGGAGAAGGCATTTCTTGAATGGCCTTGACTTTGTCAGGATCAACCTCAATTCCTTTCTGGCTGACGATGAACCCTAAAAGTTTCCCTGAACGGACACCGAATGTGCACTTGTTGGGATTCAAGCGGAGTTTGTACTTTCTCAGACGCTCGAATAGCTTTGACAGATGGGTCACATGCTCCTCCTCTGTTTTGGATTTGGTAATCATATCATCGACATATACTTCAATTTATTTGTGTATCATGTCGTAAAACATAGTAGTCATGGCCCTTTGATAGGTTGCCCCGATGTTCCTCAAACCGAACGGCATTACCTTGTAACAAAAGGTGCCCCGTGGGGTGATGAACGAAGTTTTCACCATGTCTTTCGGGGCCATTTTGATTTGATTATAGCCCGAGAATGCATCCATGAAGGAGAAAACTTTAAACTTTGTTGTACTGTCTACCAGCATGTCTATGTGCGGTAAGGTAGAGTCATCCTTTGGACTTGCTTTGTTTAGATCCCTGTAATCCACACACATTCTGACATTTCCGTCCTTTTCGGAACAGGTACTATGTTGGCTAACCATTGAGGATATTCTAATGTGGCGAGAAAACCTGCGTCAATCTGTTTTTGTACTTCCTCTTTGATTTTGATGGCCATGTCTGGATGAGTCCGTCTTAGTCTTTGTTTTACCGGCGGACATTCTGATCTCAACGGTAGGTGATGTTCCACAATGCTGGTATCCAACCCTGGCATGTCCTGGTAGGACCAAGCGAATACATCGGGAAATTCTTTGAGAAGCTTTATCAAACCTTCTTTGACAGTTGGATTGAGCAGTGCCCCAATCTTAACTTCTTTTCTCTCTTCTTCTGAACCCAAGTTGACTATTTTTAACGGCTCTTTGTAAGGTTCAATGGACCTTTCCTCTTGTCTGAATAGTCGAGAGATCTCTTCTGGAATTTCGACATCATTTTCTTCTTCAGCCTCAAATAACGGGAATTCAAAGTTGGGAGAAGGCATTGGATCGTATGTTTCAATGGGGTTTAAAACAAGCAATCTGCATGACGTGATGATTTGTTTTTAGAAAAGATAGAGAGAATGCAAAAGTGTGTGCAGTGTGATTTCTAAAAAATGCTTGTTTTTATTATTTGAGTTGTTTTTAGGATTACCATTTTCTGAAAAAGCGAAAAGAGAAAACAACAATAAATGCGGAAATTACAGAACAACGTTATTTTATTTATGATCTTGTCGATTCTTGAAACTACAGCCCTATAAAACAAAACTTTGTCGCTTCGGGCAAAGCGAAGAGGTATATTTACAGAAAGTGAACCCTATCAACACATCCACTTCACCTGGGCAGGGTGAAAGGTTAAGACAAAGACGGAAATTACTTAGACTTATGAACGACTTTCGGAACGTTGACAGCGACCCATTGGCAGCGAAATCCTCGGTGAATCACAAAGTCTGGTACTTTCCTTCTTGATTTGCCTTCAGAAATAATGTTGATTTCTGGTGGAGTAGGATCGTTGAAATCTGTCTCCCAGGCAGAGTTGTCGTAGGAGGATTCTTCTGTTGTATCTTGCACAGTGTTTGTACTTCAGGTGTATCTCCCCATCCAGTTGGCTGGATGTCTTCGAGCCTGATACGAGAGCTTTCCGGAGCGGTGTACTTAACCAGGAAGTCGTACTTGCCACTCGGTTGTCCTAAGGTGTCCCACACCTCTTTGGAACTGGAGGAGTCGTCCCTTTCGATGACGTTGACCTCGGGAAAAGCATAGTTAAGGAACTCTTGTCCTGCAATCCTCGCAAATTCATCGTTGTACTGAATATTTTCTGAATGCCCTGAGTGATGATCCCATGATTCGGTGGGGACGCAGGTATTCCTTCCAATGATGCTCAGTTGATATGCATCGTTCGACTGACTCTTTTTCCCTGAGTCCCCTGGGTACGGCTGCCAGATAGGCAGGCCATCCATTGGGCCATAATAGTCATGGTCAAAGTTGTCTTTCATCAGAGTGTTTTTCTCTAATGAATTTGGTGGAGCACGACATCCTTCCGGATCACAATCTCCGTATATCATCTTGACGTCTGGCCTCGGTATATATCTCGGACTCTGTGCGGGATAGCAAAATGGCGTAGGCACCTTTTCCAGAGACATATAACCATCTTCGTTAAGGTAGGACTTCCACTCTTTATCTGTATCGGAGGAATCACCCTTGTTGATGTTATGTACTTCTTGAGACACTGTGTGAAGGAAGCCTCCACTGTGGAAGAAGTCCTGAATGGGATGAAGACTTTCATTGTTAGTAGCATTCTGGGTACAGTTTGAAGAAAAACCAAGACCTTTCTTCGTCTTGTTATTCGTAGGAATGACAAGCTGTCCCCATCCTTTCGCATTGTTACTTTTGATCACTTCGAGAGCATCTTTGTACGAGGATATTGACATTCCTCTTTCTGATTGGTTATCATTGCTCACAGAAAGTGCTTTAAACTGGGTTCCTACAACCTCCTCTGGTTCTACACAAGTGGATGACGATAAGTTACTTACGATCAAGGCTTGTTTTCCGTAGACTGTGACCAGTTGGTCATTCTTGACGAACTTCAGCTTCTGATGAAGTGTCAAAGTGACTGCCCCAGCCTCGTGTATCCAATGTCTTCCTAACAAACAGTTGTATGCTGCCCGGATGTCCATGACCTGGAAAGTGACTTGGAAAGTGTGAGGACCGGTAGTTATGGGAAGGTTGACTTCGCCAATAACTGTTTTTCAGGATCCGTCAAATGCTTTGACGATGACCTCACTGCCTCTCATCGGAGATCCTTGGTATGATAATCGCATCAGAGTAGACTTTGGCATAACATTTAGAGGTGACCCGGTGTCTACCAGTACGCTGGCTAAAGCATCGTCCTGGCAGTTGACTGTAATGTTGAGTGCCATGTTATGATTTTGGCCTTCTTCCGGTAGTTCTTCATCACTAAATCCCAAGTTATTGCAGGAAGTGATGTTGGAGATGATGTCGTCAAATTATCTTATTGTTACATCTTGTTCCACAAAGGCTTGCTCTAAGACTTCCTGTAGAGCTTCCCTGTGAGCTTCGGAACTGAGTAAAAGAGATAGCACTGAGATTTTTGAAGGAGTTTGCAACAGTTGATCAACAATGTTGTATTCACTCTTCTGGATGAGCTTCAGCATCTCATTTATGTTCTTTGAAAGGTCGGGATCACCGGATTGACCGACTGGTTGATTAGGAACTTATGTTTGAGGTTCCTTTTCTTTGTTGGGTTCTCCAACTCCTCGGTTGAAGATTCGACCGCTCTATGTTACTTGATTGATGTCTGTAATATTCACGACGGAGGGTAATGGAGTTTCCTTTCCATTCTCAATTGTTGTTGCACCGTATTTGTAAGGGATAGCCTTATCGGATTTGTACGGTACTAGTCCCGACAGATAGATAACTACAGGAGCCTTTTGATTTTTCTGACCATCGTAGTCGGCCTCAATTGGTTCGAGCTTGAGAATTCTTCCACCATCAAGAGGAACTCTTGATTCATGGAGTAGAGGGATTATGGCGCACACATCTTTGGCCATTTCTCGCTTAGGGATCAAGACAACATCTTTGCCTTGATTGGGAAGATAGTCAGACATTGAACCAGAGCTTGACCATGGTTGAATCTCCTTATGGTCCAACTGACTTTGAAGGGTTGTTCGCACGAGGTAGCATCCTTGATTATCATATGAGCAAACTCTACAGCACTCATAGTTGTGTGGTGGCACCCGGCCACGTCCGCTTTGTATACAGTGTAACCTCACTAAGTCTGTTTACATTGATCGAACGTCCTGACTTTGATGCCTAGTAGGGTTCTCGTTAATCATACTGACTTGCTGTGTGTCTTCATCTAGATAGATCGGAAGCCACCAGTGGTTCAACAAGTGTTGAAGCGTTCTTTGAACGAGAGCACATCCTTGGTCACTCCCACGACACACTTTACAGTTCTGATATTCATGCGAAGTCAGAAAACCGAGCCGGACTTGTGTAGCGTGTAATTCCACCAAGCTGGTATTCATCAAGCAAATATCAAAGATTTGAATCATATTAACTTGATACTGACTTCTATCGCGGTAATCTTGAATCCATCCAAGATCCATCTGACGCTGGAGGGCCTCTTGTACAAAAGAGCATCCCTGATTGTTTACCGAGCATGTCAGACAGGAATCGTAATCATGCAGTGGCAGATCATGATGTTGGCTTTGCCTTGAGTGCATTGCCACCAAGTTGACATTCATCACCAGGATGTTGTGGTTCTGAATGATGTTGGAATTTGTATAAGTCATGTTGACTTCACGAATTTGGTGATCTTGGATCCATCCGAGATCCATATGTTCCTGTAGAGATGATTGCACCACAGAACATCCTTGATTGTTTTTCGAGCAGATATCACACTGGTGATAGTTATGAGACAGTACATGACCGTATCCGCTTTGTCTGCAATGTATCTTGACTAGGTTAGTTCCCAATAAGAGTACATTGTGAATTTGATAGTTGTGTTTAGACTCTTCCTCTATCAAATTTACCGCAGCTTTCTCGTGTTGAGGCAACGGGTTCGTCTAAACGTTTGGATTCGTATCCTTGAAGGATAGGACCCTGCTCCTAACAAGCTTCTGTACATTGGATTTGAAGCTGAGACAGTTTTCTATGTTATGCCCTGGTCCTCCTTGACAGTAAGGGCAAGTCTGATCCGCTTTGAACCAAAAAGGCGGATTCTCTGGTATTGCAAGAGGAGCCCTGGTTTGGACGTGCCCTTGACCAGTAGTATTGGAAACAGTTCTGCGTACAACATTGGTATAGGGTCGAATCCTGGTGGTCGCGTTGTACGGTTGTTATTGTATTGAGGACGAGCCTGTTGAAGAGGTTGTTGTGTCCTTTGCTGATATTGTTGTTGATTCGGTTGGCTCTGAGCAACCTGGGGTTGATACGTAGGAACAGGCGCAGGGTTGATAGCAGGAGTTACTGCTGCTACTGGTTGGTATCGTCGCCTTTACTTTCCGAGAGAGATATTGCCAATATCTTGCTCATTTTTCTTAGGGAGAGCACTACCGTATCTTTTAGTACTGCTTGATGGTCCGGCATATTTAACTAAACGTCCTTCTCGAACTGCTTCTTCAAGACAAACTCCCATGCCTACCATCTCAGTGAAGTCGTTGGGCGCACTGGCGACCATTCTGTCGTAGTAAAATGAGCTCAAGGTTTTCAAGAAGATCTTTATCATCTCTTTTTCCTCAAGAGGTGGACAAATCTGGGAGGCAATTTCACGCCATCTTTGAGCATATTCCTTAAAGGTTTCCTTGTCCTTCTGTGACATGGCTCTGAGTTGATCTCTGTCTGGTGCCATGTCTAGGTTATACTTATATTATTGAATAAAGGCAGCGCCAAGATCTCTGAAAGTGACGATCTTGGTGCGGTTTAAACCCATGTACCATTTGAGTGCGGCACCGGTTAAACTATCTTGGAAATAGTGGATCAGCAGTTGTTGGTTCTCTCTCTGAGTTGACATTCTCCAAGCGTACATCACCAAATGACTTTGAGGGCAAGAGTTACCCCTGTACTTTTCAAATTCGGGCACCTTGAATTTGTGTGGAATTTTCACATTGGGGACCAAACAAAGGTCTGCGGCGTCTTTTCCGAATAGATCCTGACCGCGAATGGCATGCAGTTCCTTTTGCATCTCTAGGAACTATTCCTAGAACTTCTTCATTTTGTCATCCATACTTTCGTTTCCACCAGAAGGTATTTGTGGAATCTGTCCTTTCGGGACAGTGTGTACCACGGGTGGTGGTATAGTCATTACGACAGTGACTCTTGGTGCTTCTCTCTCCCAAAGTTTGTAACCTTCAGGAGTTGCTGTCATGCCCCTTGCATCTTCGCTTTCCTGAAGTTTCTCACTTTCAAGCCCAGCGGTTCCTGTTGCAGTTTTCAGATCTTCCGTGATCGGCGTAATATATCCTTCCGGGATATAGTTAATAGGCATGCCCCAGGGACTATCTTTAGGCATGTTATACCGAGGATCATACTTTTCCACTATGGACGTTGAGGTGATCTCTGAGATCACAGTCCTTTGTATCTGAGCTGCTGCCAGAGCTTGCATGTCATTGTGAAGTTTCCTCAGATCTTCTTTCAAAGCGTCGAGTTATTCTCTCAACTCTCTGTTCTCTTCCTCGAGATTATTCATCTTCTTTTGTCGATTGGCCCGAGTATTGTACGAATGAGACAGTTTGACTCTAGAATTGAGACACAAACGTGAGATTCGTAGGTAAGAAGAATGTGTTATGTGAGAATGATGAATGATATGCAATGATTATATTAATAATTTTTTTGTTTAATCAAAATAAACTTCAAAAATTGGATTGCAAACATCATACAGTGTGAAAACCTCGTTTTATTGAATTCAAAGATTGCGGAAATAGAAATACAGTAATTTACAAAGTGCTGTAAAAGGAAATGTCTAAACTTATGGATCCTGAGTCCTCTCTGAGGAGGGCTCAGGTGCTGGTTCTGGTATTTTCCTTTTCTTTGACCGGGGCTCTAGAGCCGTTGTCGGGTTGTCATTCCTTTGCCAAGTGAAAGGAGCGAGCAAATTCCTTTGGTCTTCTTGATTCTCTACAACATGTTGCTCTAAAATCTCGATCAGAGCATCTTTTTCTTTTAACAGTTGCTGTATTTTGTTACACTCCACATTGAGAATGCGGTACTTGTTCTTCTAAGACTTCTTCTCTTGTTGAACTTTGTTGAGCGTAACCTGGAGTTTTTCCGTATCAAACATAAAATAAATGACAGATTCCTTTAATGGGAGAACTTCTTGACGAGGGTAAGGCATCCTTAGCTTGAGAGCTCTAGTTTGTACCCAGTGGAGATAAGGTTCAACAGAGGCACAGTCCGGTTTTCCTAGAGACTCTCTTCCTTTCTTGTGAACATGTTTCCAGGCATGCACTATTTCTGTATTTAGTGCCCTGTCATTTTCTCCTTCCTTGAAGAAAATACCTTCCAGAGCGGGACATGTCTCATTGGGTATCCGAGTTGACGACGAACTAAACCTGGATGATAATTGATTCCTCCTTTAGTTCCTATGAGGGGTACACTAGGGAAGTTTCCACAACGGTCAATGATTCGTATCCTGTCATAGATTTGATTGTACCAATCTATGTCAGAGTTGGTGTGAGACATGATTCTCTGTGACCAACACAGAGTACTCTTATGATCCCAAAAAGCAACAGACTTAGGTAAATGGGAAGTGAACCATTTGTATAGCAGGGGTACACAACATGTGATCATTCCTCTGCTGTACAAATTCCTTAAGTGTACAGAATGATAAGCATGTGCGAGCAAGGTCGGTACAAGGTTTCCAATTAGAAAAATCTTAATGGCATTGATATCAACAAAGTTATCAATGTTAGGAAACAGAAATAACCCGTAGGTAAGCAAAACAAAGACGCTCTCGAAAGCAGTCACGTTCCCTATACTAGCAAAGTACAGAGCTTTCTTTACCAAAAACTTGGCTGGCAAACCTTGGATTCCACCCTTAGTGGTCATGTGAGTCCTGACTTCTGACTCATCTAAATAGATAGCTCTTGCAATGGTTTGATCCTTTGGAATTTCTTCTAGTCCATAAAAGGGAGCTTTGTCGGTGATGGGTAAATTAGTCAGGTGAGAGTACTCCTCCAGTGTTGGTGCTAGTTAATAATCTGGGAATGTGAAACAGTGATAGACCGGATTGTAGAACTGAATTAGCGTAGTCGGGACTCCTTCAATTACATGGACCCTTAACAGGGACAGCAGCCCTCCGTACTTAGCTCTGAAATCATCAGGGTTGGTGATCATCCTTGCCAACCCTCTCAAATCCTCTAACTTTGGAACCTTGAAGGTGTACTTGTGAGTCTTCCTTCTACCGAAATCCATAACGCGATCTTTCTCTCTGATATTTGCAATCATTATCTTAGTTTAATTTGAAAAGGAGAGACTAGAAGAGAAAATTTTTCTTTGTTTAAAGTTTTTTTAATGAAATGAATGCATGAATGAAGCACACAAAAACATAGAAAAAACATGGGGTCAAAGGTTCGGTGTCATGAAGTCATGGCTCTACCCATCCCCAAAGGCTGTACTGGTGATTTTTTGTATCTGTCCTCAAAATCATTGACCCCTATTGGGATAACAACAGCAGGCTGGTTCACCCGAGCGAGCTGCAGTATCTTAGAGTAATCTCAAATGAGGGTAGTATCACGTGACAACTATTTCCAATAGCTTCCACACTACAAAATAGTAACAAGGTCTCGGCTTACTAAATCCTCAGTTTCATGGACACCACAATCGAACAATCTGCTTTCAACAACCGAAGTCGCTTAGACATTGAATCCGCAAAGGGTATCTCCACTGATTCGATGGTCTACCGGGGTCTCTTATTTGGGAGTCACTCCCTGTAAGATTACCCGTCTAATGTCACCACTTATCTTAGGTGTCACTCAAACTTTCCAGATGCAGCATCACCCGCAATCCCATTAGTAGAAAAATAAACACAGATATCAAATAGGAAAAGCGATATATATATTCATTCCTAAAACTAACATCCTAGACCTCTTAAGAGCTATAATCATAGTCCTATACAGACAATGACTCCCCAGCAGAGTTGCCATTTTACTGTTGGAAAATGGGGACGATGCCCCAAGGATCTTTCTAAGGACTCCCCAGCAGAGTCGCCATTTTGCTGTAGCGAGCGATTTTTGTCGGTGACGCGACCACCTTATCGCTGGGTTTTCCTCACCGCAATGGTAGGAGGGGGTGCTACTTTCTGATTTCTTATTTATCCCATAAAGCTGGAAGGGAAAGGGAAGCTATCTAAAACTAACCTTGCACGCAGATGTTTAACTGAACAAACGCTTAAAAGAGATTGGGGGGGCCGGGGTCAGGTTATACAATGGGAAGTTGTCAATTACCCATCCTATATGTGGTTATCCACAGGATATTAGCTTTAGGTTTCGCTTTGTACTTGATGGTGTTTATCCGTTAATGGGTTGGGAAAGTTTCTTGGGAAATATGAGTGAGTGAGTGAGTGAGTTTTTGTTTTCTGTGGAAAATGAGGATGAATGATGACTAAGGTATGAAACCTAAAGTCTTTGACTGATGTATGAAGGTACTGGACCTAAAGTTTTTGATTGGTATGCTCGCTAAGATTTCGCATTCTTATGCCTACGTATTCCCGTTTAAATGAAACAGGGAAATCAGAGCAATCGTAGTTCCTCCTATTCTATGGGAGGAAAAGATGTTTGGTGTCTTGTTCAAAGCCTAAGATTGAAGCTAAAAGGTTTTGACTGAGAGAGAATTTGTCATCTCTAAAGAGGGATTGGACTTCCTCTGAGGGGATTGTTGATTTTTGTGTGCCTTGATCAAAGCCCAAGGTTGAAGCTAAAAGGTTGATTGACCCCACTGGGGAAGTCCTTATACAAAGCCTAAGAGGAGGCTGGATAAGACCGACTCAACAAGAGAGTGTATATATTGGTGTCTTGTACAAAGCCCAAGATTGAGGCAAAAAAGAGACTGACTCTTTGGGGATATCATTATACAAAGCCTAAGAGGAGGCTGGAAGCTTGACTTTTCCGGGGAAAATGTACTATCTGTCTTGTACAAAGCCCAAGATTGAGGCTAAAAAGGGATTCTGACTCCGTCGGGGAGGTTTGTATGTGTCTTGTACGAAACCCAAGATTGAGGCTGAAATGGGAAATTCAACTGACTCTGGTGAGGATATTTTTATGTGTCTTGTACAAAGCCCAAGATTGAGGCTAAAATGAGTTTGACTCTACTGGAGAGTATTATCTGTCTTGTACAAAGCCCAAGATTGAGGCTGAAAAGAGAATTGAATCTGCTTAGGAATTTTATATGATGTCTTGTACAAAGCCCAAGATTGAGGCTGAAATGAGTTTTGACTCTGCTGGAGAGTATTTCTCAAAGCTTAAAAGAAGGCTGGGAGGAATTAACTCCGTTGGGGAAGATATTTATCCCGAGCTTAAGAGAAGGTTATGAAGATTTATGTCTTGTACAAAGCCCAAGATTGAGGCTAAAAAGGTTTGACTCAACAAGAGAGTGTTTTTATCTGTCTTGTACAAGGCCCAAGATTGAGGCTAAAAGGTTGACTCAATAAGAGAGTATTTTTATCTGTCTTGTACAAAGTCCAAGATTGAGGCTAAAAAAGGTTGACTCAACAAGAGAGTCTGAAAAGTTGATTGACTCAACGAGAGAGTCTGAAAGTTGATTGACTCAACAAGAGAGTCTGAAAAGTGTTTGACTCAACAAGAGAGTCTAAAAAGGCGATTGACTCAACAAGAGAGTCTGAAAGGTTAACTCCGTTGGGGAGAATCATGGTACAAAGCCCAAGAGGAGGCTAACTTTCTGCTGAGGAAAGGTCCTTATACAAAGCCTAAGAGGAGGCTATCTTTTACCGGGGATTGTTGAGATCCCGAGGCAGGTCCAAATGGGGAATCAACTTTTGCTGAGGATTACAGAAGAACTGAGGTATCAGATGCCTTGAGGTTCTGATACTGGTGATAAACTGTCCCTGGTTGGGAATCTTTTAGGAGAGAAACTGGGTTTTAGAACCCATGGGATTAACTCTACTAGAGATCGATCCAGAATGACCGGGGTTTCTTCCTATGTTTATATGGAACTTGAGAATGTCTTTGAGACTCAAGGGGATTAAACTGTCCAAGTCTACTGGTGTGGAAGAGTTTTATCTTTTGTATGATGCCCAAGAGGAGGCGGGTGTTTTAAGGGATGAGAATCAACCCTAAAATTGGTCAGAGGCTTGACACTGGAAAGACCGCTCTAGCAAAGGATGACTAAGTTCTGTCTTATACCGTTAAGAGGTCTTCAGGGTCCTTGTATTAAGCCCAAGAGAAGGCATGAGAACTTCTAAGAAGCCGGAGGGTCCTTGTACAAAGCCCAAGAGGAGGCGGGGATGCTTTTAGGAAGCCCGTGGGTCTCAAACCAAGAAAAGTTCAAGAAATGCTATTCACCTAGAATAGATCATTTAGTGAAAGTTCTGAGGTTTAAAGAAACTCAAGAGATGCTATTCACCGAGAATAGATCAACTCTGGGGAGTAGAATTTCTTTGACAATTTCTAATAGTGACAACCTGAGAAAAGGTTCACGAAGAATATTGCCTTTCTCTTTGTTCCATATTGTTTAAGCCCAAGAGAAGGCAAGACTGTATCTGGAAATCCTATGGGGATCTAGTTTTGACTGTATTTAAGAGTGACCAACATGGCTTTACCTAGTTCTAGACCTAATTGCCAGGGAAAACTCTAAATAACTATACTAGTATATATACAGTTGATATATGACAAGTATTTAAAAGGATATGAAAGAAGACTTACAGTGCGCAGCTTCCCACAATACAATTATATATATATATATATATATATATATATATATGAAAGCGAGTAAATGAAAGTTGTTAAAACTTACAGGCGAACAAGCTTCCATGCTGTATTGTTAGTTGTTCAAAGAAATTAAAGAAAGTTTTGATAACAACTTATATATATTTGAACCTAAATCAAAGGGGAAGTTGTTTCTGAAAAGATTGTTGGGGCTTATACTCAAGGAGAGGCCCAAAGTTTAACAGTGATCACACTGTTGCTTTGAGTATCGCATCGGGACTTATACAACGGTTGAGGCCCAAAGAGGTTTATTTACAAAAGGATGGGTCTTACAACTCAAGGAGAGGACCAGTTGATTTTGTTAAAAAGGCGACGATCGCGCCAAATTTTTGAAAATATACAGAGGGACTTATACAATGTGTGAGGCCCAAAATTGTCTATTTACAAAGGGGTTGGGTCTTACACTCTATTAGAGGCCCAAAAGTATTTTGAAAAAGAAAGATGGGACTTACAACACGAGGGGAGGCCCAGATGATTTTTGTTTTGAAATGGCGATCGCGCCGAGATTCTTTTAACGCAGAGGGACTTATACAATATCTGAGGCCCAAAAACGGTTTTGGTTAAAAGGGGATTGGTTCTTACACTCTATTAGAGGCCCATGAGTGTTTGAAAATTAAAAATCGGGAAGAAACCCTAATTTTTGAATAAAAATGGCATTTTTCAAAGGTAATTTAAATAATAAATGATAAAACATCAATTATATTTAAAAACAAGTTGTACACTTTGGAAAATATTTTGAAAAATCAAGTTTAATCATAAGAAAGCTTAAAATTCAATTAGTCTTGAAAGATCAAAGTGGGAATTCCATTTAAAAATGTTGAAAAACAATTAAAATGAAATTAATTACAAAAATTCTAGCTATATTAAATAAATAATATAAATTGGATTTTTTTGTAAAATAAAATATTTAAATATTTTAGTGAATTTCGAGAAAAATAATCAATTCAAAAACATAAATATTCAGAGAGAAATTAATTTTTGAATCAATTAACCAAAAATAACTAAAATTCAAAATTTTGAATTATGGCGCCAAGAACACTTGGTTCTTGCCCGCGCCCTCTGTTTTCCCATATTTGCGTTTTCTCACTTTTCTCCATGATTTCTCAATGGTTTTGCACTATTCAAACACCAATCTTGTTCGTTTTTTAGCAAGGATCACAACCATGTAGATTAATTGCATTTATTTTAAGTATTGAGTGAGAAATCAGAAGAAAATCTCAAGAACCCTAAATTTAGCATGAACACAATGAAATTCCATACACGGTTGATTCATGGCAATTGATTGAGGGTTATCACTCCATACATGATTAGGAACATATGGAAAAATTATTGTGCAGTAAAATATGCATGCATCATGGAGTTTGAAGAGTTCATGCTTACCTCTTGCAGCTGGTGATCGGGTTTGGTGATGGAGGTGTTTCAGCTAGGTTCCAATGATTTGGACAGCCTCCTTAGATGCCATGGAGTGTGTCTGAATGCTTGGAGTGGATTGAATTGAGCTGGAACTTGATTTGGTACCTCAACTGCAAATTTGTCAAAAGCTTGTGCAGATGGCTGGTGATTTTGAAAATCTGATGTTCCAGATGTGATTTTGCGTTATGGATCACTTCTATATGTTATATGTGAGGTGTGTGAACCATTGGTTTGGTTGGAATTTCTCTCAAACTAAAAACCCGATGGTGACTTGAGTTAGAAGGCAAAATTGGAGTGAAAGTGAGATTTTGAGGAAAGCATCAATTTGGGTGCTTTGGTGTACTCAAACTGATCACAAATGAGGTCTATTTATAGTGTGTCAAGTTTGTTTTGGTAGCAATAGTGTATGGCAACTGATACAGGTCTGTGGCCAATTGTGATCAAATGGAATCTCAAGTCTCCTCTAGCCATTGACTTGAGGTTAGAGCACAAGCCTAAGGTTCCTTGGTTCAAGGATAAGTCTTGACAGAACTTGGATAACATTGTCTTGATGAATGCCACCTCTGTGCATCAGTTAAATGCTTTGAGACTAAATTGAATATTTGAAGCATCTTGAATTTTAGGGATGACATGCCTAAATATAGATCCATGGACTTGGGAGGCTGGTAGATCAGTGTTTGTCCCTTGGTTGTTCCCCCTTGAGGTGTGCAGATGGATAACCATGCTTGAACTTGCCCAAATTGATCAATTTGAGCACTAAGGCACAAATCTGTCTTGCCAAAATAGTTTGCAGCAAGGCATGTTGCAGCTGTCATATCTTCTAGCTCAGGTGAAGTTTGATGGAGTTCTTGGACATTTTGGAAAGCTGATATATCCTATTTCAACATGATGTCCAACTTTGGTTTTGAACCAACTTGAATTACAATGAAAAATGCCTCTACATTTTGGAAAAAATAAGGCAGATTCCGACTTAGTGAAAATTTCACTAAGTGTTGGAAAAATGTCATTTTCATGTTTTCAGCCATTTTGATCACTCCATAGCTAAAAATCCATGAGGAATTGGAATAAGATGTAATTGACACTTTTAAAGTATGCAATGAAAGCTACAAATCCTGCTTTGGACCATCCAAAATGGTTGCTTGGATCTCAAGTTATGGTCCTTGGAAGTTGGTACCCTAGCCACTTTGTTCCATAACTTAGAAAAATTCTAAGTTTTTTATGGTTACCCCTTTTACAAGTTAACTCACTTTATTTGATTTTTCTTGATGAATGATTATTCAAATCACATATCAACATTGTTTTAGGGTTGAGGAACCATAATTGTGAATAATCCCAAAAACTCAAACTTGGTTTTGTGCACAGTTGACTTTTTATCGGATGAAATCCAAATTGTGTGATCCTTTGTGAAATCAAGTCATTGACCTAAATCAAACCTAATGGATATATTCCATAGGTGTTATAGGGTGTATTGAATCTTGTCCCAAGGTTTGGAAGCATGTCCTGGTCAAAAGTCAAAGGTACAGTTGACTTTTTCCCTCGAAACCCTAATTATGGTCCTGATGAAATTGAACTTATGAACCAAGCTTCTTGGATCAATCCATTGTTGCAAATGGATCAATGTAGCGTATTGGAGACCCTCAAATCATGTCTTGAGGTCTTAGCTCATGTTTTGTCCCAAAAGTCAACTTAGGGGTGAATTAGGTCAAGAAACCCTAATTCCTGATTTTTGGGTAAATGCATCCCCTGAGGTTAAATTGACTTGATGATTAGGTCCATGAGATCCCTTGGAGTATCTTGGGTTGTGCTTTGAAGTATTGGCTCATGCTCAGATGAAAATTTTTATTTGGAGGCCTCAGTCGACCAAAACCCTAATTTGCTGACACTGGCGATCTTGAGGCTTGCTCCACCTGGAATGTTGCACCTTTGTGCTTGATCCTTGATGTGGGAGTCTTCTTGATCCTTTATGGATGTTTTGAGAGGTTAGACAAGTTGAAAATCATATCATTTCTTGATTAATCCTTTGTCTAAGCGCTCTGAGAGGGCTCAAAACCCTAATCTTTGATTGTAGAGAATGCCTAACAATTCCTGAGGAGATTGATGAGACATGAAAGTGCATCCATATTGTGATGATGATTGACACAATAATGAAAAATCTTAGTGGTCAAAATTTAGGGTATGACAGATTTTTGCAGTTGCGACTGCCAAACGATAATTTCAAGATCGGTCAAAGATATTATGAAAATGTTGAAGCGTTCACCTATATATTGAAGTCTAATATTACATTTATGTTAAAATCGTTAATGTAATATTTATTTTATGTTATGAATGTTAATTACATTTTGTCTAGTTTTTTGTTTCTACCTTAGTCAATGCTTTACATACACTTTACGAAAATATACCGAAGATGCATCTCCACTTTGTTTCTACCTTAGTCAATGCTTTACATACACTTTACGAAAATTTATTTACGAAAATATACCGAAGATGCATCTCCGATATAAAAAAACCAAATAATATAGCATCACTCAGAATAGCATCCATGGTATGTGCATTGGATGCGTCTGAAAATGCAAGGCTAGAATCTAAGGGATATTTTAGAATTTCTGCAAGGTGCGTAAATAAGACATAGGGGGCATCTATTAATCACTTGTAGCTAGCACCTTTGTTTCTTAACACCAATTTTGTGACCCCTTCTGTCCTCAACAATTACGTGAATTACACATCCAATCCAATTATCACAGCATTCATAAGAGAAATAAAATTTAAAAAAAAAAAAGACTTTGATCTATTAAAAATGGCCTTGATCTTTTGGATAGCTAAAAAACCTGTACCTACAGTATGATTAATTCTGAAGTATAAAACAAATTAAACTTTAATTCTTTTCATTAATGTTATACAATCATCTGGTGATGTATCATTAAGCTGATAAAGCAAATCACAAAAAATAAACTATAACTTACAAAGTTTGTAAATCTGAACCCTGAAAATTACAGCAAACCCATAAAATTGATAAAATGAAAAATGGGGACAGCTATAATTTCTCATCACTTAACTATGTATTCTAGAATTGGGGCGCGCATATATAAGTGCACCCATAGGAAACAATTCAAGAAAAAAATGGGATTTTGTTATATATTTTTAAAACACTGACATAATAATAAAATGAAAAATAAATATGCAACACTATGATGCAAACACCAAAAACTATCAAAATCGGCCCTTTCGTTTCCGACCTGTGTACTTTGTATCTTGAGGAACATCATTTCCTCTTCTTCTCATCTGATCCTTCTTCCGCAGTATCCATTCCCTTCCCTTGCCACTCTTATTCTTTTTCTGTCTCTTCAAGTGTCTATGTCTGTCTAAGTTACGCACCTGCAGTATTTTTTAAACTATGAGCTTGTGTCGAAACAAAAAGAAATGACTGCATATACATAAGCAAGTTTGAAATAATTTGTGTTTTCTAAATCTGAAATGATTTTGAAGGATGAAATTTTAAAATCATTCATCATGCCTATTAGAAATCCCTGAATTGAATACATGAATGTGGTGAGACTTACTGTCTGATTTTCTTCATCGTCGCTTTCACTATCATCATCAGATAACTGATTTTCATCTTCATTTTTACCTTGGGACAAGGATGCATTCGTTGATAGTTGACCACATGCAAGAACAAGAAACTCTTTTCTCTTCTTAGAACTAATATAAGACAATTTTACTCCAGTTAGTGAAAAACCTTGCTCAAAGAAGGCTGTGCGATGATTATCTTTAAAAAAAACAAAAATCAAGGCTAAAAACCCAAATTGAACAAAACACAAATACATAATACTGAACTATTATGGTTTTTTCTTTTACACATGTTACATAAAGTAGAGGTAATGAATGCAAAAACAATAGTGCAACAATGTATGTCCAGATACATTGCACATTTCCAATCTGTCTGTCACATCTTTCATTTCAGTATGCGCTAATGTGATTCACTTTTTCAGGTAAGAGTGGAGAAGTATATAGTTTTAAGATGATTCAGTAAGACATTTAATATGTTTCAGCTGGTTCTCACCTATGAAGCCAATACACTTGATTGTTATAGGCACAATACAACACATATGGAAAATTTGTAAAAAGTTCAAATATAGATGAATGGACATGGAGAATACCCAAGTTGCAAAAGCCCCAGTAATATTGCAAAATTTATACATACCTGTGTGGAAAATCCACCACTATGCCACCAGCAAACCCCGCATGCATTGCAGCATTCATAATCAATTCACGCTGGTCATTATTTTCAGGATACACTTGAAAAACAGCTTTAGCGCCATTGGACAAACATTTGTATAGAGATGTAAAGAAAGCCCTGAAAAAGAATATAAATTACATGGTAATGCAGTGCGTGTATAAGTGAAAATTTACAGCAAAATCCAATCTTAAAATAGATGGTAAGTTTGAGAAATGTGGAAAAAAGCTGCAAGATACAATATGCTTAGAGTTTTAAGAGATTCAATAAACATCGATACTTAAACAACTAAAACGGGCATAATAAATTGAGGAACATACTTCAATCTTAATCGAGGGTTGTGAGAAGATCTATCAGCATTACATAACCACTGCATTATCATACAAGAATCGACAAAATTAGCAAAGAAAATGACACACACACAGGAATGAAATTTGGTAGAGATAAATGACTTAATTAAGCCCGGTTCAAAATAAGAAAATTGGTTGTTAGTTGCCACAAATAAACTATAACACCCGATGTTTTCTTTGTAACTATAAATTTGACACACTATAACTGAGTATCATTTCTTCCATCTTATAGTTCAAACTCCTCTCTCGTAATCTTGTCTAGTTCGATTTACTCAGTTATCGAAAGCAAACCTGAACAGCAGATATACTGATAGCCCCATCAATAACTCCAGGACGAAACCCTAAACCCTGAAACAAAAGATACATTGTAAGATAAAACCATAACGCATGAAGCAGAGCATCCATGTTAATTTTATTACATATAGAGAAGCTAATAATTGCACCGGAACTTGAAGAGTGAAATCACTCCTCCACAGTATCAAACTATCAATAACATGGAAAAAGAAATTGAGAGAGTAATTGAAGTATAATAGCATTAAACTGACTTGAACAGCAGCAGCAACAAAAACAACAACATTGAAATCTTAAATTAGGTGCATATCATACCTGACCCATGTCACTGAGTAATAGGTCACCCTCGACCTCTCTCTCCAATGCAATGTCTATGAGTAACAATTATAACAATAGAATTACAAACAATGAAAAATATATATGAACAATACTAAGACAAATAGAGGAAAGGGAAATCATACTGAGCATTGAAGGTGAAATATCAAGACCAATCCAATGATGACCCTCCTCAGTGAGTGTCTCGCCGCTGAGTCCCGATCCACAACCTACACAAAAACAAAATTCACAAATTACGCGATGAACATAATGAATGAATGAGAAAGATAGAAAATAAATGAAATGAATTGAAAATATACCAATGTCAAGAAGCAATTTGGGAACACCATCTTCAGGCAAAGCAAGTAGCTCCAAAGCTCGCTCTGATAGTGAGGCCTAGTTCGTTAATTAACAATATCAGAATTGAATTAATTCAAAGAGAAAGGAAAAAAATTGAAATTGAAACCGAGAAGAGGTAAAACCTTACCTGAATTTCAATAATACGGGAAGAAGAAGTGTACTTGCGAGCTTCGGTATCGTCGTAGAAAATCTCCGGCGGTGCTACTCGCTCCGGTCTCGACGCCATTGCGAAACCCTAAAACGCTAAAACCCTAAACCTGCACTCCGCCACTAGCACTCAGTTGAATTGTTACCCGAGAAGAATACTCCACTTTTCTTCCACTTTAGCACACTGTTATTCGCCGTTTGATTTGAGTGTTTCTAAATCTAAGGGTGTGATTTTTGTTGTAAGATTACCATTGGTATTTTTGGCAAAGTGAATTAAGTTTTAGGATTTTCGTATTTGTTACAAGTTTACAAAAATTGCTTTTAGATATCATTTAATTTTAAAAATAAAATTTAATCACAATTTTTTATTTTTTTAATATAGACAAATTATTAAATGAAAAATGGAAAAACAAAAAGATGAAAACATAAAACTTAACTCATTAAACTGTTAGCAAAAATGATAGTTTGTTCCTATAAATTTTTTTTAAAACACAAATAGACACTAATTCCACCAATGTTGTTATAAAAAAAATTGAATAATCTATTTGTACATGCATTTCTTTTTGAAAATGTAATATATTTTAAATCTAAAAGTATATATAATGTGTAAAGTATTCTTCAATTTAATTAAAAAATATCAAATAAAAATATTTACATTAGAAAAATGCACAATTGGTCAGTATTGAGTCAATTTCAAGCTAAACAATTTATCCAATTCTTTTTGTTGGCATATTCGATAGCAAACATGGTTGCATACAATTCAGCTTGAAAGAATGTGCAAACCCCAATCTTAATCTTAATTGAGAAAGGTCCTAAAAATGTTCATAAATTATCCAGGAATATTGCCACCACAAGTTGATATTTCAAGATTTCTTTTTGAAGTTTCATTTGTGTTATACTTGATCCAAATATAACTAATAAAGCACCAATTAACTTGTATAATTCTAGGTGTAGGAGAAGGTCAGCATTCGATGTCAAAACATTTATTAAAGTGTAAACTCATGAATTGAAGAGTACAAGTGTCTGCTGAAAGAAGTAGATGTCATATAGATCAATTGTTTAACATGAAGAATGTTTATATCAAAGTTAATTTTACCATTCGGAAACCTAATATCATTTTTTGTGAACCAAGCTGTCTAAAAAATTATTATGATCATAGTCATTATCATATTTTGAATTTGAGAACGCCAACTTCTACAAGCAAGTTTGAATAAATTTTCATAACTAATTTTATCAATGTTCATGTCAAACAATATCTTCATTCAATGCTAGAAAAGTAAGGTGTACTTGCATATAAGAAATAAGTGGTTTGTAGTTTCCACATCATGATTATAGAGAGCACCTTAAAACTATATGTGTTCCCCTTTGAATCAGGTTGTCTTCTATTACAATAATATTATGCATTACCTTCCAAGTCAATAATGACTTAACAAGTGGTATGCAAGAATGCTAAATGAATTTTATCCAAGAATACTCAATGTGTTTCCTCCTGATACATTCGTAGAAATCTTTAAAAAATAAATCACCATTAGCAGATCATGTCCAAATGAGTTTATCAATAGTAGTATTATCAAATGATAAGTCAATCTTCAGAACAACTTGATGACACAAAATTTCTAATGCAAAAATCTAGTTTATTAAGAAGATTGATTGGTCATTCCAAAATCCTAAGGTAATACAGAAGCATGCATTATATGACTAGCTGAACGAATTGAACCCTACCCATCATAGAAATAAGGTGGTCTTTCTAAATTGTTAGCTTGGCCAATACTCTATCTGCCATGATCTGGAGATGATGAGTTATAGGTTTGTCTTTGAATATAGAAACTCCAAGATAGTTAAATGGTGTTTGTCTCATAATAAATGCAAGCATATCTGCAATATGCCTCAGCCTAGATCCAAAAGTACTTCCATCATCAAGCTTACAATTAGTTGGGTTGGTGTATTGATTAGAATTCAGAGAATATTCTTGAAGGAGGTGGTTAATGACTTGAGCATTTTTCTAGTAGCTTTACAAAATATCACAAGGTCATTTGAAAAAAAAAAGTGTGGCTAGGAATTGATGTTTTACCAAGTATATGCATGTAAACTTATCTTGATCCACCAATATAAATAATTGTCTATTAAGTGCCTCTTTAGAAATGCAGAAGAGTAAGGGAGACATCTCATTGTCCCACTTATCTAAAACAATAAAAAAATCCTGAAACTTTTTTCATTCATCGTGATTAATAGTTTGCCTGAGTATAGAATGGTAAAAATACAATCATAAAACTTTTGATAGAAACCAAATTAATAAGAACGTTAATAAGATATTTCTAATCTAAAGTATCAAAGGATTTTCTAATGTTTATCTTCAAAGTCATACTACTTCAAAAGTATTTATTGTGCAATATAGTAATGACTTCTGAAGTAATCTCAATGAATTCATAAATATGTCTACCCATAATGAAGCAGTTTTGTTGTTCTGAAACAATCTTAGGAACTAAGATGACCAATTTGTTTGCAATCATCTTAGTGATGGTTTTGAATTGAAAATTTGTAAGTGCATGAGGTCTATACTGCCCAATAGAATTTGTTTCGTGTTGTTTAGGTATCAAAGTCATATTAACTAAATAGAGATTAAGAAGGATCCAACTTTGTTCAACAAATTAATTCATTAAATTGATCACATCAGTCCTTACTATATTCCAACAGGCTTGGAAAAAACATTCTCTAAAATCATCAAGGCCTAGAGCAAAATTATCATCTAAATTGTACATTGCGTTCTTAATTTTCTCCGGCCAAGACATTCTAGTGAGATGTTTATTATCTGCATGAATTATAAATTGTGGGATTGCTCTCTCTAGCAAATTAGTATAATTACAATTGTTCTCTGAACTAAACAAATTTTTGTAAAAATTAATAACATAATTATCTAATTCATTATCTTCTTCGAAAAAATTATTGTCATGTCTCAATCTAATAATTTTGTTACTAACATATCTAAAAAGGTTAGTATTAAGAGAATGAGATTTTTTGGTTGATGGGATTATAACACAATTATTATTAACTATTTATTTTGTTCTTTATTATAATATAATTATGGCGTAAATTTAGCTATTAAATTATTTGAAAGTACAAATTTTCATTTTTCCCCATAATACTTGTAGTTGTTGTCGTTGGTTTAATATCATTTAGATTATAGTGAAATCTTAACGGGTGTGCAAAATATCTGGTTGTTAGTTTTAAATCTATAACCAAATCTAAATTTATTTTAAATATTCGGATATAGTTAAATAATTTTTAACCGGTTTATTTATTAATGGTTGGTTATTCATCCCTATTTTATTTTTGAATCTAGTTATAATCGGATTATTATTCAAAATCTAAAATTAATCCAAATATTTAAATTTCATTCATAAATTTTATTGAATACATAATGCTAATATAAAATTTATAAATAAATACAATTTGGCAAATTTGGTGAGGATTTAGCTTATACGTATCATCCATCTCCAATGAACTTAAACTCCATCTTAGTTACCTGAAAAAGAATAAGTCACATGTTTCTTCTTGGTGGTCTTTATAACTATAAAGATCTCATCAGAAAAGAAGATCCAATTTTTTTTCTTTACCTTTCAATTTCTACATGTTTTATATCTAGTACTACTAGTATATTGATAGAATGATTATCACATTTTATATAATGATCACATTTTTTTCTCAATTGTGATGTTTGTTGTAGCTTTCCACTACCCCAAATACTAGATAATCTCTTTACTCAAATATTGTGTTTATCATCCTATGAAGTAGAGATTTTTTTTTTCATAATAGTATTTTTCTACTTCCTCAACATTTCATAACTGTCAAATAATTGATAATAGTAATTTTCTACTTCCTTAACATTTCATAACTGTCAAATAATTGACATTTCAATGAGGTAAAGTTTCTTAAAATACAAGTTTTGAAATAAAGAATAGTCAATTTTAAGAAATAACTGGATTTTAAATAAAAAATAATCTGTTTTATATTCAAATTTGTAAATAAATAGTTTTAAAATCTATTTTTATTAAAAAAACATTTAAAACCGAATTTAAAAAAAAATTGTCAAATAATTGACATTTCAATGAGGTAAAATTTCTAATGTTTATCTTCAAAGTCATACTACTTCAAAAGTATTTCTTGTGCAATATAGTAATGACTTCTGAAGTAATCTCAATGAATTCATAAATATGTCTACCCATAATGAAGCATTTTTACTGTTCTGAAACAATCTTAGGAACTAAGATGACCAATTTGTCTGCAATCATCTTAGTGATGGTTTTGAATTGAAAATTTGTGAGTGCAGGGGGTCTATACTGTTAAATTGTAATTCCTTGTGTCGAAGTGTCGAAGCAAGGGTGTGTCGAAACAGTTGTTTCACACAGATTTGATTTTGATTTGATTTGATATAGTTCCAAAATAGGTATTTTGGGCTTTTATAGTTTTGGGCTTTGGCTTGGAGAACAAGTAAACCTAAATCTATAAATAGGGAGTAACCCTTATTTTTGTAAATAATCACAACACATTGTAATTCACGGTTTGCAGTTGCAAGTGAATAGAAAGAGAAAAATCCCACAGTTTGTGGGTAACAACCTTCTTCTCCAAATTCTCTTAGAATCCTAATTTCTTTTCTTTCTCTATTTTCTTCTTTTCTTTGGTATTGCTGCGCTAAGAACCCTTCTTGTTTATCATGATAGGGTCGAAATTCCCATAGGTTTTGGGTTAATTCCAACATCTGGTATCTAGAGCTCCGGTTGCGATTTAAGGAAGGAAAATCGTGATGGCAATTAATCATCCGAACGGGCACTTTCCGGCGAGTGTTCTGATTCTCAAGAAAGATAATTATGAGAATTGGTACAAGCAGATGAAGGTGGTTTTCTGTTATCAAGATCTTTGGGATCTTGTGAAGGAAGGAGTAACACCGCTTACGGAGAACGCGACGGATCAATAAACGGCTGCACACAAAGAGTTGAAGAAAAAAATTATAAAGCTCTCTTTATAATCCATCAGTGGGTCAATCCAGATAACTTTGAAAAGGTTAGTGATGTAGAGTCAGCGAAGGAAGCGTGGGAGATTCTTGAAAAGTCGTTTGGAGGCGCAGAGAAGGTGAAAGAGGTGAGGTTACAAACTCACAAGAGAACCTATGAGTTGCTTCAGATGGAAGACAATGAGAGTATAACAGATTTCTTCACCAGAGTTACAAAGCTGGTGAATCAAATCAAGGTATGTGGAGAGGTGTTGACATTAAGATCAGTTGTTGCAAAGATCTTGAGGTCATTGGCTCAAAAGTTCGACCACGTGGTAGTAGCCATAGAAGAGTCGAAAGACTTGTCAGTATTGACGAAGGAAGAGCTTCAATGGACGCTTGAGTCTCATGAACAAAGGATGGCTGAAAGAGCTGCAGGAGAGTCAAAGAGCGATATGGCTTTGCAGGCGCAGTCAGAAAAGGATAGAAAAGGCAAAGGAAGCGGGAATGGCAACAAGTGTAGAGGAGGAAACTGGTCGAATCAGAGAAAACCCTGGAACCAAGGCAACCAAAGAGGTGGTGCTGCAGGTAGAGGAAGAGGTGGTGGTCGAAAATCTGACAAGAGTCACATTCAATGTTTCAATTGTCAGAAGTATGGCCACTATTTTAGTGACTGTCCAGAAAAGAAGAAAAATCAAGAAACTGATGCAAAGCTGGCGAAACATGAAGAAGAAGATACGTTGCTGATGGTCACAACAAGAGATGAAGAAAGATTCCAAGATCACTGGTACTTGGACTCAGGATGCTCATCACACATAACTATAAGGAAATATTGGTTTGTTAACATGAAGCCCTCGTCGAAGAACACGGTGAAGTTTGCAAATGACAACACTCTAGCAGCTGAAGGTGTTGGTAATGTTCTGATTATGAGGAAAGATGGCAAAAGGTCAACAATTTCCAATGTGTTGTACATACCAGGCATGAAGAGTAATAGGGCAGCTGGTCGAAAAGAACTACAAGGTAGTTATCAAAGACAAGATGATGAGAGTCCTCGACGCAGGTGGTAGGTTGATCTTGAAGGCTCCAATGTCCCATAATAGGACCTTCAAGATTGAACTCAAGGTGATGGAGCACAAGTGCCTAGCAACTGCAGCCAGCAGAGATGAGTGGTTATGGCATTTTAGACTAGGCCATCTCAACTTCAATGACATCAGAGAGCTGAAGAGAAGAAATATGGTTTCAGGATTATCAGAAATCAACATTCCAAGTGAAGTCTGTGAAGAGTGTGTTCAGTCGAAAAACCACAAGAATAGCTTCAGCAAGGATGCAGGAAGAAAGTCGAAGGCAATTCTGGAAGTCATATACTCTGATGTATGTGGTCCAATCCAGGTGGATTCGATTGGTGGCAACATATACTTTGTCACGTTCATAGTTGGTTACAGTCAAAAGTTGTGGACTTACCTCACCAAGAAGAAAAGTGATGTGATCGAGGTATTTGCCAGATTCAAATCTATGGTCGAAAGACAGAGTGGTCGAAAGTTGAAAATTCTGAGGACTGATGGTGGTGGAGAGTATGTTTCAAAAGAGTTCGATGCATTGTGTGAAAAAGAAGGGATTGTACATGAGGTGGTGCCACCCTACACTCCACAGCAAAATGGAGTTGCAGAACGAAAAAACAGAACCATCATGAACATGGTGAGAAGTATGTTGAATGGAAAGCATTTACCCAAAGAATTATTGGGAGAAGCGGTTTCGACAACAACATATATTTTGAACAGATGTCCGACGAAAAAGCTTAAAGGAATCGCACCAGAAGAATGTTGGTCTGGTGTCAAGCCTAGCCTCAGTCACTTGAAGGTGTTTGGATCTATAGCACATAGACATGTGCCAGATCAATTGAGAAGGAAGCTTGATGACAAGTCGAATCAGATGATCTTGATAGGATATCATTCGACTGACACTACTATAAAACGCCCAAACAATAGCGCCAGGTTTACAATGGCATCCTATACACCGTTGTTATAGAGCGTACTGGATGCGCGCGCATTATTTTAATTAGAAATTTCAAGTGTATAATAACGGTTGTTGTGAACACCGTGGTGATACAATCAAGCTTTTATGGGTTCGAACCTTATCGCCCTCAAATAGTTTATTCCTTTGACGTAAATGCGTCCTTTTTAAGTTTTATTTATATTTAACTAAAAAATAATAAGGATATCACTACGGTTATTTCTTAAAACTGTTGTTATAAACTGAAGCTTCTTTTTATGTATTTTAAACACCAAGTATATATCAATTTATCCACTGAAAAAAGAAACAAGACGAAACAACCCTAACACCAACGCCGTCACCATTGTCGGGAAGAAGACAACAACAACAAGAAAGTGTTCTACTTTAAGGTGTTGCAATGTGGCATTTGAAGACAAAATCATCCAAAGGTGTTTCTATGTCTTCTTCCGCTGTAAAATCTCGATCTGGAAATTTTTGTGGTTGTGATGGTCGTATGGTTTCGTACCAATGCAAGAAGGGACAAAATAAAGGAAGACTTTTTTGGAGATGTCCATTTTGGAGGAGCGATGAAACATGTAATTTGTTCATATGGGATGAAGACGTGGGAGAAAGAGATGGAAATGAAGATGAGAGCATTATGAAGTCAGAGTTGGAAGCTGTGGGCTATTTGAAGGTTATGTATGAGGATTTAAAGAAAAAGAACAAGAATTTGAAGAACAAATTGAATCAGAGAGATTTTCTGGAAATCTCAAGATGTTATGTTTTCTTGTCTCCTTTATGTTTAATGTTTACTTTGTTATGAAATGTAATAGTTGAATTAGGGTTTGAATTATATTGTTGATGTTTAAACTGCAGATGCATTGTGAATTACATTGTTGATGTTTGAATTACATTATGAAGACAGGAATGCAACTAATAAAATTGCAGAACCAACCGTTGTGATATACTCAAACTTTCGTCGGTTCGAACCTCAGCGCCATAAAATATTTTATTCCTTTAATGTTAAGGCGCACCTTTTCTTTTTTATTTATTTTAAAATTCACAAATAAAAGGGTTATCACTACGGTTCTTCTGGTTAACCGTAGTGATATATTTATAATAAATAAATACTTATCTATACGGTTGGTATTGTTAACCGTTGTGAAATAGTTTACCCATATATAAGCGAAATAACTTTCACTTATTGACAGTAGCGCCGTTGCCTTTAAAGTGAAACCCTAGAACCCATTTTTTCTCTTCGTTTTCACCATTAGCCATGAATTTTGTGCTTCATACATTAAGGTATTCTTCTTCTTCCATCTATTGTTAGATATTTCCCATTATCTCGTTTGTTGCATGTTGTTTTTGTTGACTGTTCTCATTTTTTCAGATTCGTTTTCACTACCTTAACAAAGACCATACTTTGGAAACTTCATAATGTTTGTGTAGCTATGGAAAAATGTATAAGAAGCATGAAGCTATGATGGAAACTTCATCCACCTTATACTTTTTTTCATAGCTTCACGAACAAGATGTTAATAAATGAAGAAACAACGGTGTAAGCAAACTTCATCTAGTTTTAGAAACAATGAAAAGAAATATAAGAAGTATGAAGCTTTTGTGTAAGCTTTTTCCTCCTTATATTTCTTCTTCATTGATTCCCAAACTAGTTTAACATCATAATTGATTCCTGTTCCGCGATTAGTTTCATTAAAAGGCGCGTTGTTCCTGTTCCTCTCTTTACTCTTCATTGGATTATGGTTTTAGGGTTTGTTTTCAACTGAGGCTGCTCATTTTTGAAGTTTGTTGTGTTTCCTTACATGTTAAGGGGATGATACAGGGTGATAATGCTGGTGGTAGCAATCGTATTATATGAGTTTATAATATCTGGATCTGGTATAGAATGTTGTTTGAGTTTATTATATTCTATTTAGATTGTTTGTTTCACTAACCCTCCCTTAAAGTTTGCTGGTGGTAGCAAGCGTATTATATGAGTTTATAATATCTAGATCTGGTATAGAATGTTGTTTGAGTTTATTATATTCTATGTAGATTGTTTGTTTCACTAACCCTCACTCAAAATACATTCATTTAATTTGACATAGATACTTATAATCTGCAAATTAAGTTGTATTTGAAAACCAACCTGTATGAATCAATGTTTTCGAATTGCATCCCTCTCATCGTTCATCTCACGATGTTTAATATATATATTATGGTATAATGATCTGGCTCCTTAGATGCATCGCCATCTTCCATTATAGTTAAATTTCATTAACAACAAATTATTAGTTAATCTGCCTCTCCATCAACACTTATAATCGTAAAACTTCCGATTATAAAAATTACGATGATAAGTGATGATGATGAGGCAGAATATCCAATGTCTTGTTCTTATGGAAATTTAACTATAATCGAAGATAGCGATATATCAAAGGAGCCAGATCAATAAACCACAATATATATGTAAAACAGCGTGAAATGCACGATGAGACGAATGCAATCATAAAACATTGGTTTGTTTAAGTTGGTTTTCAAGAACAATTTAATTTGCAGATTATAGACTTCTTCAACAAATTGATTCCATGTATATTTCTTTAGTGAGGTGTTCGGAAAACAAGCAATCTACATTTAATATAATAAACTCAGGGTACTTACAACAACAGTTATCTATTGTAACCGAGATCATAGATAATTTATGTTTTACATAATTCGCTGCTGATGAGTTTCGAACCCAGTACCTAAGTGTATGTATCACAACAGTTTATTATCATAACCGTTGTGATATATGGCGTGCGTCCTGCCTTTCAATAACGGTTTCCAGACCGTTGTAGAAACAACGAACTTAGGCAAAATATCCTTTTTTTTTCTTTAACTTTATCTCGGGGTTCATTTTGGTCCCTTAACTTTAAAAAGTGTCATTTTGGTCCCTTAACTCTTCAAAACGTTCCATATTAGTCCTTTTGTCTTATTAGGGACGAATTTAGCGACTGATTTTTGAATTTTTCTGTCACTAATAAGATGAAAAGGACTAATATGGAACGTTTTGAAGAGTTAAGGGACCAATATGACACTTTTTAAAGTTAAAGGACCAAAATGAACCCCGAGGTAAAGTTAAAGGACCAAAAAGAATATTTTGCCACGAACTTACAACGACAATCTACATAACAACGCCTTCGTTCGCGTCATTATATGTCATTCCCAACCGTTGTTAAATGGGTTATTCGTAGTAGTGTGGAGGTTACAAACTGTTCGACCTAGTGAATAAGCAGGTAGTGATCAGCAGGGACGTGATCATAGATATGTCAAGAAGGATTCAGTAAGAATATCTTGTGAAGAACCAATCACTGAAGTCGAAAGAGAAGTTCGACAGGAACCAGTCACAGATGAAACAGGTCCAAGCAGACCTCGACGAACAAGACACATGCCTGCAAGGTTGCAAGAATGTGTAAATACATCAAATGATGTGGTTGATGAAGAAGGTGAGCTGGTACATTATGCTTTCTACGCAGATGTCGAACCAGTCAATGCAGCTGAGGCATTGAAAGATTCGAAGTGGGTGAAAGCAATGAATGAGGAGTTAGAGTCCATCAAAGTCAACAACACCTGGTCACTTGTTGAATTGCCTCAAGGCAAGAAGGTAATTGACGTGAAGTGGGTTTACAAGGTGAAGGTGAATCCTAGAGGAGAAGTAACTCGACACAAAGCGAGACTTGTGGCGAAAGGATTTCTTCAGAAGGAAGGAATCAACTTCGATGAAGTGTTCACACCTGTTGCTAAGATTGAAACAATCAGGTTGGTTGTTGGTCTAGCAAATATGAATAATTGGCATATATGTCAGATGGACGTGAAGTGTGCGTTCCTTAATGACCCCTTAGATGAAGAAATTTATGTCGCACAACCAGCTGGGTATGTGAAACGAGGCAAAGAAGGAAAGATGTACAGGCTGCATAAAGCCATGTATGGACTTAAGCAAGCTCCAAGAGCTTGGAATAAGAAAATCGACAGCTTCTTAAGGGAGAAGGAATTTGTGAAGTGTACGACTGAGCATGGAGTGTATGTAAGGAGAAGCAATAATGAATTGCTTATACTATGCCTCTATGTCAATGACCTATTGATAACAGGGAGTTGTAAGAAGGAGATTGAAGATTTCAAACATGACCTAAGCGAGGAGTTTGAAATGTCAGACTTGGGAAATCTCTCATATTTCCTTTGCATCGAATTCTACAAGACTAATAGAGGTTTGATGATGCACCAAAGAAGATATGCAGGCGAAATACTCAAGAGATTTGAGATGCAAGATTGCAACCCAACTTCGACTCCAGCTGAGACCAAACTATAATTGTCGAAGGATTCAGATGAAGATAATGTCGACCCAACCCAATACAGAAGACTTATTGGGTCACTTAGATACTTTTGTAACACAAGGTCTGACTTAGCATACAGTGTGGGTATGGTAAGTAGATTCATGTAGAAGCCAAAGGTATCACACCTAGCAGCAACGAAGAGGATACTGAGGTATCTGAAAGGAACTCTCGACTACGGCATTTGTTTCCTGTAGCTGATGAAGGGAAAGAATGCAAGTTAGTGGGATACATCGACTCTAGCTGGTGTAGTGATGTTGAGGATAGAAAATCCACAGCTGGATATGTGTTTATGTTAGGTGGTGCACCAGTTGCTTGGAGTTCGAGAAAGGAGCCAGTAGTGACATTGTCATCATGCGAAGCAGAATATATAGTTGCTTCTCTTTGTGCATGTCAAGCAACCTGGATGGTGAACTTGGTCGAAGAGATTACAGGGAAGAGTCATGGAGCAATTACTAAGAAGATCGACAGCATGTCAGCTATCAACTTGGCGAAGAATCCAATAGCACACGGTCGAAGCAAGCACATCGAAATGAGGTTCCATTATCTTCGAGAGCAGGTAGCAGAAGGGAAGATGAACTTGGAACACTGCAGAACTGAGAATCAGATTGCAGATATCATGATGAAGGGAGTGCAGGTCAAAGTCTTCAAAATACTAAGCGCCATGATGAATGTAGACTGCTTAGACACAATGAATTAGGTGGTGTGTTAAATTGTAATTCCTTGTGTCGAAGTGTCAAAGTGTCGAAGTGTCGAAGCAAGGGTGTGTCGAAACAGTTGTTTCACACAGATTTGATTTAGATTTGACTTGATATAGTTCCAAAATAGGTATTTTGGGCTTTTATAGTTTTGGGGTTTGACTTGGAGAACAAGTAAACCTAAGTCTATAAATAGGGAGTAGTCATTATTTTTGTAAATAATCACAACACATTGTAATTCACGGTTTGCAGTTGCAAGTGAATAGAACGAGAAAAATCCCACAGTTTATGGTTAACAACCTTCTTCTCCAAATTCTCTTAGAATCCTAATTTCCTTTCTTTCTCTATTTTCTTCTTTTCTTTGGTATTGCTGCGCTAAGAACCCTTCTTGTTTATCAAGATAGGGTCGGAATTCCCATAGGTTTTGGGTTAATTCCAACATATACTGCTCAATAGAATTTGTTTCGTGTTGTTCAGGTATCAAAGTCATATTAACTGAATAGAGGTTAAGAAGGATCCAACTTTATTCAAAGAATTGATTCATTAAATTGATCACATCAGTCCCTATTATGTTCCAACAGGCTTGGAAAAAACATCCTCCAAAATCATCAAGGTCTGGAGCAAAATTATCATCTAAATTGTACATTGCATTCTTAATTTCCTCCGGTCGAGACATTCTAGTGAGATGTTCATTATCTGCATGAATTATAAATTGTGGGATTGCTCTCTCTAACAAATTAGTATAATTACAATGATTCTCTGAACTAAACAATTTTTTGTAGAAATTAATAACATGATTATCTAATTCATTATCTTCTTCTAAAAAAATATTGCCATGTCTCAATCTAATAATTTTGTTACTAACCTATCTAAAAAAATTAGTATTAAGAGAATGAGATTTTTTGGTTGATGGGATTATAATATAATTATCATTAACTATTTATTTTGTTCTTTAGTATAATATTTTATGGCGTGAATTTCGCTATTAAATTATTTGAAAGTATAAAATTTCCTTTAATACTTGTATTTATTTTTTTTCTTCTTTCTATATATTTGTAGTTTATATATATATATATATATATATATATATATATATATATATATATATATATATATATATATAGATAGATAGATAGATAGATAGATAGATAGATAGATAGATAGAGAGAGAGAAAGAGAGAGAGAGGTGTAAGAAATTGAAGTTAACTTCATTTTAGTCGTGATTTTTTTTACGAGACCCTATTTAACTGTGAAATATGTGTACGAAGGCCATTTTTGCCATAGATTAATCATAAAAAATTGTGAGGCCCCGTGCTATAGGTCGTCTTGCACGCCCTCAAAGACGACCATATATATATATATATATATATATATATATATATATATATATATATATATATATATATATATATATATATATATATATATATATAATTACATCATAATTCTTTGACTTATATGACCGTTGGTTTCATATCATTTAGATTATAGTGAAATCTTAAGGGGTGTGCAATCTTAAGGGGTGTGCAAAATATCTGATTGTTTGTCCTATATCTATAGCCAAATCTAAATTTATTTTAAATATTTGAATATAAATAAATAATTTTTAACCAGTTTATTTAATAATGGTTGGTTATTTATTCCTATTTTATTTTTGAATTTGATTATAATCCGAATATTATTCAAAATCTAAAATTAATCCAAATGTTTAAATTTCATTCATAAATTTTATTGAATACATAATGCTAATATAAAATTTATAAATAAATACAAGTTTGGCAAATTTGGTGAGGATTTACCTCATTGGTATCAACGAAGAACACAAATTCGCATTGTACGTATCATCCATCTCCAATGAACTTAAACTCCATATTAGTTACTTGAAAGAGGATAGGCCACATGTTTCTTCTTGGGGTCTTTATAACTTTAAAGATCTCATCATGAAAGAAGATCCAATTATTTTCTTTACCTTTTAATTTCTACATGTTTTATATCTAGTACTACTAGTATGTTGATAGAATGATTATCACATTTTATATAAACAAACATATTTTTTTCTCAATTGTGATGTTTGTTGTAGCTTTCCACTATCCCAAATACTAATACTAGATAATCGGTTTACTGATATTGTGTTCTATCATCCTATGGAGTAGAGGTTTTTTTTTCATAATAGTAGTTTTCTACTTCCTTAACATTTCATAACGGTTAAATAATTGACATTTCAATGAGGTAAAATTTCTTAAAATATAAATTTTGAAATAAAGAATAGTCAATTTTAAGAAATAACTGAATTTTAAATAAAAAATAATCTGTTTTATATTCAAATTTTTAAATAAATAGTTTTAAAATCTATTTTTATAAAAAAACATTTAAAACTGGATTTAAAAAAAAACGGTTATATAACAATAACTAAATTTATAATCGATTTTACAACCAGTTCTGTTTAAAATGTGGTTATAATCATAAATCCAAACAATTATGATTTTAAAATGGTATTGATTTAACTCTTTTTGAATTAGTTGAATTATAATCTAAAAATGTTTATTGATGAGCTCTTCAATCTAAAACTTTTAAACATTACTATTATAATGTTGAACTTAGAGGGGTAAAGAATTGGATTTTTTTTGACAAAATGAATTCGAACTAATAAAAAAAATATTAGTCTTGTTTGGTTTTTATTTTATTTTTTCACAAACTATATTCAAGAATATAATGTAAAAAGTTTTAGAAAAACTTGTTGTTGGAAATTAAAATTATCACTTGAAAATAATAAATAAATATATAGAAAAACAAGAAGTGGTGTTTTTTCCTTTAGCACAAAAAGAATAGAGTAAATGAATAATGTGTGAGTAACAATATAAAAGAAGTTTAATTGATAACTCCAACCAAAGTAGCTTCAAATATTAATTCAAAAATGAACTATGTATGTATCATTGTATATATTGCATGAGTTAATTTCAAGCTAAAATTATGACTCATTCATGCAACCAAACATCATCATGTGAATTTCATTTCATCTAATTTAGTGCATAATTTACGGTATAGACAACATTTCTATTTTCTTTTCTTACGTCTATTCAATTTTTCTAATAAATCACAAACTTAAGTAGCTATATATATAACACACCTCTAATAAACTTTTAATTCCACAAACTAAGTTAACAAAAAAACACAAACATGTCATCATCATCATCCTCAAAAGTAACATTAAAAAGTTGTTACTCCGTGAGACCTAAGGAACCAACATGGTGTGGTTGTTTACCATTATCTGAATGGGATCAAATTGGACTCATAACACATGTGCCAACAATTTACTTTTACCACCCTCCACAAAACTGGCTTACCTCCCCCTCTAAAATCTCCACCACTTTGAAAGAATCCTTAAGCAAAGTTCTTGTGCCATTTTATCCATTAGCAGGTCGTTTACAATGGAAAGAAAATGGTCGTTTTGATCTCGAATGCAACTCATTAGGTGTTCAATTCATTGAAGCGCAATCTTCGTTAGCATTATCTGAACTCAATGACTTTTCACCTTCTTCTGAATATTATCGTTATCTCATCCCGCATGTTGATTACACGGTTCCAATTCAAGACATTCCTTTGATTTTTGTTCAGCTCACGAATTTCAAATGTGGCGGTGTTAGCATTGGTTTGTTAGTTTCACATGCAGTCGCTGATGGACAAAGTGCATTGTATTTTACTTCCGAGTGGGCACGACTTGCACGTGGCGAAACTATAAAAACGACACCATTTTTTGATAGGAGTGTTGTGTCGTTGAAATCGGATTGTTGTAACGGTGTTAATGAATGGGAGTTTAATAAACCTCCATTATTGTTGGAAGAATCAGATAATGTTGAAGAAAGGAAGCGAAAATCGACGGTGGCCATAATAAAAGTGAGTAAAGCACATGTTGAAAAGTTGAGAAAAATAGCGAATGAGAGTTGGGAAAAACAAAAACCTAGTAATGGTCGAGGTTTTACGAGGTATGAAACATTAACCGGTCATGTTTGGAGAAGTTCATGTAAAGCTAGAGGACATAGAAATGACCAACCAACCGTGCTTGGTGTTTGTGTTGACTGGAGGAATCGTGTGGAGCCTAGTTTGCCAAAAGGGTACTTTGGGAATGCAACATTGGATGTTATGGCAACTAGTCTTGCAGGTGATTTAATGTCTAAGTCTTTGGGATATGCATCTAGTAGGATAAGGGAAGCGATTGAGAAAGTGAATGATGAATATGTGAGACAAGTGTTTGATTATTTTAAGAAACAAGAGGATTTGACTAAGTTTCAAGATCTTCATGCAATGATAGGGAATGATGATGATGATGATGATGATGATGATGATGATGATGATGATGATGAAGGGCCTTTTTATGGGAATCCTAATTTATGTGTGGTTAGTTGGTTAACATTGCCTATTTATGGACTTGATTTTGGGTGGGGAAAAGAGGTTTATATGGGACCAGGAACACATGACATTGATGGAGATTCTTTGCTTCTTCCTAGTCATGAGGATGATGGATCTTTGTCGGTTGCTATTTGTTTGCAAGAGGTTTATATGGATGCCTTCAAGAGGCATTTTTATGAAGACATTGTGTGACTCATGGATGAATTGAAAGGAAGTGACACATAATTGCAACACAAAAAATAATTTGGACATCTTCTAAAATTTATAAATAATCCAAACAAAATAAGAATAAGAATAAGAATTTAATTACATATATAAATAAATGTTGGTATAAGGAAATCAATATTAATTTCTTAAACATGTGGATATGTGCTGTCTTGTAATCTTCTTTGTTGTCATTCTGGTAAAAAAAAAATATAAAGCATGAATTCAATTCATTCTCCATGAGAGATATGTTCCTAAATGAGTTTCTCTTTGTTTTCAATAAAATCATATATAGCATACTCCCTCCGTCTCATAAAAAGTGTCTCATTTGCCATTTTTCTTTGTCTCAAAAAAATTGTTCATTTACATTACCAATGTTGTAATTATTATTATTTTTCCACTACTATACCCCTATTCATTAAATTTCACTTTATTCAACTACTTTATCAACTACCTTTAATAGGGGTATTTTAGTAAATGACATTAACTTTTTCACTACAACCAACACATCTAATCATTTTCTTAAGAACCGCGCATTGCTCAAATAAGACACTTTTTATGAGACGGAGGGAGTACAATACATAAAATAATCAACAAATTGAATTTAAGTAATAAAAAGTGAATCATTCTAGAGAATTTGAGTTGAAATGATGACAAAAATAGTTATATTTGTGATGTTAGATCCCGACCAAAATATATATTATTAGCTAGAGACTTTTTTTCTTATTAACTAGAAGTTAAAAATCAATAAATAAAATACAAATTTTACTAAAAAATATTACATAATTATACAAAAAAATTGTACTAGGAGAATAAACCGTTGATTTGCATAAGTTTCAATGATGTCATATGCAAATATAGTAAAAGAGTGACGTGACAATATACATTTTTGAGTTGACGAAAAGAATCTTAATATCTACTAGTAGATTGGTTAATAAAAATACTAATTTACAATTTCTTTTACAAGTGTAAGTTATTCACATCACTAGCTTTGATTCATGCTAGAATCTTATTTCCGTTCTCTTACCGAATCTAACTAGAGCTCTGATACCACTTGTTATATGAAAGAGATTATGATATGAAGGTTGATATCCATAGTATTCCACGATATGACAAATAGTTGGAAACATCAAAAGATCGAAAACCAAATAATAAGCGTGAAAATTGTGCAAAAACTTCGAAAAAAATACCCAAAACTATTAAGATACAAAACTCTAAGGTTTAGAGCGAAGGATAACTAAAAAGAGAATGAGAAACTTTTTTTTTTATAGAAACCATTGGACTAGGAAATCCAAAAGATGGAACAAAATCCCATAACTCAAGGATAAGAAGAAACCATGGCAAAGAGCCACATGGTGTCACAAAAGAACATTCCCCATACCGTAAATCACTCGAGTTTGAAGAAAACATTAAATGTGTCGCTCAACCTATAATTCCTATCTTCAAACCTACTAACTAAGTGAGGACAAAGGAGGAAACTAAGAACAAAGAACAAAAAGACAAAGACACTTCACTAACATATGTAATACAAAAAAAAGGAACGACGATCCCTCTATTTTTTGATAATGAACAAGGCTTTACCTAATAGTAGTTTCCAACTTAAAAGACTGTTATAACAAGACAAACAAATTCTATAACTGCTCACGATAAGATCAAGAAAGTGAAAACACACTCCATTTGAAGAAAGACCCTCATAAAGCGAGAGTATACGTCCAAATGCGACCCAAGATATGTTAACAATTAGAAGAAATTAGAACAATCCACGATACTGCTTCACAGACCATGGCTTGGGGCTATTATTTTGGTCTGGATGAAGACCTAATCCACTTTTCCCCAACAGAATAAAATTTTCACCAAGAGAATGAGATATGGATAATTAGATCCATGTGTTAGAAATAATTCAAGTTCTCTGTCGAAGTCGAAGTCAAAGTATTTATAGGTTTTTGTCGATGTCGAATTAGTTGTAGTGTTGTGTAGTCAGCTGTATTCAACAGAGTCGAATATAACTGTTAAGGAGTTAGTCGAGATGTTTGTTTGGGTCTGGGCTTTGATAGTCTATATAAAGGGCGTTGTAATTTGTAATTACATACAACATTTAACACAATAAAGTTTAGAAAGTTTTGCAAACCCTAATCTCTTCTCTTCTCTCTCTCTTTCTTCTTCTTCTTTCTCTTAAACATTCATCTTTCTTGGAACATAGTTCCAATAATTGGTATAACAGAGCACAGTTGCGATTCAGGTTGCGATTCAGAGAGAATCTAATGGCAAACGGAACAACAACGTCCACACAATTCCCAGCGAATCTACCGGTTTTCAAAGGGGAAAACTACCAACGGTGGGTTGCGCAGATGAGGGTTATTTTCAGATTTCAAGATGTGGTTGAAATCGTGAATGATGGTGTAACCGAATTGGGGGCAAATGTGACTGATGAACAAAAAGCTGTGTACAAGGATCAACGGAAGAAAGATGGAAAAACGTTGTTCTTGATTCACCAGTGTGTGGATCCGAATGTGTTTGAGAAAATTATTGAAGAAGAATCTGCAAAAGGAGCGTGGGACAAGTTAAAGAACTTGTATGGAGGTGATGAGAAACTGAAGAGGGTGAAGCTGCAAACCTTGAGAAAGCAATACAAAATGATTCAAATGAAGGAAGATGAATCAGTTTCGGAGTTCTTTTCAAGATTGGTGATGCTGTTGAACCAGATGAAGTCTTGTGGAGAAACAATCACAGATTTGCAGAAAATTGAGAAGGTACTAAGATCTCTGACTGCAAATTTTGATTACATTGTAGTGTCCATTGAAGAGTCCAAGAATCTTGCTGAGATGAAGGTTGAAGAGCTACAGGCTTCTTTGGAAGCTCATGAGATGAGATTGAAGCAAAGAGATTCAAAAAGAGAAAAGGTATCGGACCAAGCACTACAAGCGAAATTCACCGAGAAGTCTGGGAAGGTGAAGCAGGGAAGGAATCTTGCTAGTGATGAGAAGTCAAGCAAGAGTTCAAAGAATCATGATGATTCAATAAAGAAAGGCATGGGCAACAAGTATTCTGGGAAGAAAGTTGACATGAAAGACGTGCAGTGTTACAATTGTCAAGGTTTTGGTTACTATGCTCGAGACTGTCGAAAGAAGAAGGAAGCACGAGCAAAAGAAAATGACAAAGTGCAGTATGCACAGGCAGAAGATAGTGATTCTGATGGTGTGCTACTAATGGTAGATACTCAGTCAAACGCTGATGAAACAGATTTGTGGTATCTTGATTCAGGTTGCAGCAACCACATGACCGGTAACAAGAACTGGTTCACCAAGCTTGATGAATCAGTTAAGAAGGTGATAAAGTTTGCAGATGGTAGACATATCACATCAGGTGAAAGAGGAAACATATCTGTAATGAGAAGAGATGGTAGAAAAGCCAGCATTACTGATGTGTTGTATGTGCCTTCTATGACAAGTAACTTGATAAGTATATGTCAATTACTTGCCAAAGGACATAATATGAAGCTGGAGAAGAACCAAATGAAGGTGTATCATGCTGATGGTAGGTTGGTACTGAAAGCACCATTGGTTGATAACAAGACCTTTAAAGTTCAGATTAACATGATTGATCATCAATGTCTTGCGTCAACTATAGAAGAGGAAAAGAATTGGCTATGGCATCATAGATATGGGCATCTAAACTTCAGGAGTTTGGGTATGCTCAATCAGAAGAAGATGGTTTATGGTTTACCTCAGGTGAAGGAACCAAATCATGTGTGTGAAGAATGCTGCAAAGCAAAGCAGGCTAGAAAAGCATTCAAGCATGATCTGCCAATTAAGTCAAAAGGAAAGTTGGAGCTTGTTCATTCTGACGTATGTGGACCTTTTGAAGTTAGGTCGAATGGTGGCAAGCGTTACTTCTTAACTTTCATCGATGAATTCACCAGATATATGTGGATTTATATGATCGAAAGTAAGAGTGAAGTATTCACAAAGTTTAAGAAGTTTAAGTTGCTTGTCGAAAATCAAAGTGGCTGCAAGCTAAAGAAACTGAGAACTGATGGTGGTGGTGCATACATCTCTCGAGAGTTTGCTAGATTTTGTGAAGAGGAAGGCTCTCTATGGATTAAAGCAAGCCCCGAGGGCTTGGAACAAAAGAATAGATAGTTTCCTAATCGAAGCAGGTTTCACAAAGTGTGTGTCTGAGCATGGAGTTTATGTAAATGATGTCGACAATGATAGTCGAATCATTTTATGCCTGTAAGTCGATGATTTGCTAATTACAGGTGCAAATGAAGCTGAGATAAGAAAAGTTAAGTCGAAGCTAATGCAAGAGTTCGAAATGTCCGACCTAGGGAATTTGTCATATTTCTTAGGGATGGAATTCAAAGACACATCTGAAGGTGTGTTCCTGCACCAGAAGAAGTATGCTCAAGACATCTTGAAGAGGTTCAAGATGACTGACTGTAAAGCTGCAACAACTCCATTAGAAACAGGAGCAAAGTTGAAGAAGGTAACTGATGATGAGTTTGTAAGTTCGACACTGTACAAACAAATTATTGGATCCTTGAGGTATCTTTGCAATACAAGGCCGGACATTTGTCAGAGTGTCGGATTGTTAAGTCGATTCATGGAGAAACCCCAAGAATGTCATCTCATTGCAGTAAAGAGAGTACTGAGATACATTAAGGGTACGATTGATCATGGTGTGCTGATGCCATGTCGAAATAGGTCCAAGTCGAAAGATGCGGAGGTATATGGTTACACTAATTCAGATTTCAGTGGAGACCAAGATGAGAAGAAGAGTACTGCAGGCTACATTTTCATGATAGAAGGAGCTCCAATCTCTTGGAGTTCGAGAAAACAAAGCATTGTGGCTTTGTCATCATGTGAAGCTGAGTATGTAGCTGCATCGTATGCAGCATGTCAGGCAGCATGGATAGATATGTTGCTCGAAGAACTCAAGATCAAGGAACTTGGGAAGATGAAGTTGTTTGTAGACAACAAATCAGCTATTGATCTTGCCAATCATCCTATGTGTCATGGTCGAAGTAAGCACATAGAAAGAAGGTATCATTTTCTCAGGGATCAAGTGAACAGAGAGAAGCTTGATCTTGAATATTGCAAGACTGAACTTCAACTAGCCGACATACTTACCAAACCTTTTAAGAAAGTCAAATTCGATGAGTTAAAGAAGAGCATTGGGATGAGAAGTCTCGAGAACATGAATTAGGTGGTGTGTTAGAAGTAATTCAAGTTCTTTGTCGAAGTCGAAGTCAAAGTCTTTATAGGTTTTTGTCGATGTCGAATTAGTTGTAGTGTTGTGTAGTCAGCTGTATTCAACAGAGTCGAATATAGCTGTTAAGGAGTTAGTCGAGATGTTTGTTTGGGTCTGGGCTTTGATAGTCTATATAAAGGGCGTTGTAATTTGTAATTACATACAACATTTAACACAATAAAGTTTAAAAAGTTTTGCAAACCCTAATCTCTTCTCTTCTCTCTCTCTCCTTCTTCTTCTTTTTTCTCTTAAACATTCATCTTTCTTGGAACATAGTTCCAACACCATGGACCCCCTCAAAGTCCCCTAACCACTTAGAGGGTATGATGACCATAGAATGATCCCACCCTTGGAACATTAAAAAACAAATCAGCTAAAATCCCTAAAGGCCGTCAAGTTAGATAATTAAAAATTATTGATGTCAGACCGTTAACCTTAGGCCCTTAGAAAAATAATCCACACAGAAAGTTATAACACCAAAGAACCTACGATGAAGATGCTCTAAAAATGAGTAGTGAAAAGAGGGAGGACCATCGAATTGTACTTCATAGATCCTCTATCACATGTTCTCTATTGATACTCCTTATGATTCAGTTGACTTTTCACACAAATTAAGAAAAAAAGAATAAATGAAGGAGAGAGAATGCTATTTTTACTAAAATACCCTTATGATGTATTGAGAATGATGAAAGTAATATTAATTAGAGGGTAAAATATAAAAAGTTGCATTGAAACTTAAAATGGATCATATATTTTGCAACACTATTTTATTCTAAATAGATCACTCATTGTGGGACGGAAGGAGTATATATACATCATTTTAATTTCTTAAAAGAATTAATTATAAATATATGTATAAAAATATTTGAATATATTGTAAAGTTGAGTAACAAGCCAAGAGTGTCTCATATAATTATTTAGAAATGATGGAAATTGGAATTGCATGAATTTGGGCGGTAAATGAACCTCCCCTGTTTTTCTCTTCCTCGCATCCATTCCTTTCCTCACAATGCGGAGCACTCACCATCACCATCACCATCACCACATCTCTTTCTCCGCTCATTCATTTCCTTCCCTTTTCTCCCCTCCTCTCAAATTTCCACCTTTTTCAAAATCAATAACAATTATTTCCATCAATGCAAACGATGAAATTCACCAATTCCTGAAAAGGTACCAATCAATCCATTTTCTGAACGATCAATTAATAATGTATCATCTATAATTTGATTTGCTTACTTTTCTGGATTGTTTATATTGATGATTCATGGCTTTTTTTCATGGCAATTTTTTGCTAGATTGTGAAAGATCCAATACTACTAGAACAATATGGGTGTTTCTATGAGAGATTTGGATCCTGCTCTCAAAGGAGCTGGACAAAAAGAGTATCCTGCATAATGTGTTATTTTTTTTTTTTCATTCTTGCATTAATTCATTTTAGGTTAATGCTTCATTTAGTTGTGAATTTTCGTTTCGATCTTATGTTTGTTCAGTTTTTCAATGCTTTTGCATTGTAATGTTCTTCTTAACTATATATAGTGGACTTGAAATATGGCGTATTGAGAATTTTAATCCAGTTCCTATCCCACAGTCTTCTTATGGGAAGTTTTTTAATGGAGACTCGTATATCGTCTTGAAGGTAAGTCACATGTTCTTAATGATTTTTCATTCATATATATAATGCTAGCCTCATGCATGCATTTTTGTTTCTTATTAATGTGTTATATTATATGGAGATTGATATTTTAAAAGGACAAAATTTATATGCAATTCAGAACCGGCTCACGTTTTTAGAGGCCCTGTGTAGATTAGCCACAGTTCAATCATGATAAAACAAATAGAGGTCATATTTAGCCATGATTTAACCGTGACAAATATTATATGACACCCTATTTAGTCACAGTTTAACGTTGATAAATTTTAGGCCCTGAGCGGTATCTCGTCTTGCACGCCGTCAAAGACGGCCCTGATGCAAAGCTATCTACAATAATCTTAATGTTCCTCTCACAAGATGTAGTATCTTTTTTTCATCAAAAAACATATTTTAAAAATGATTGGTGATAATTGTACAATTTTTACTAGAGAACAGTAGAAACAATGTCTATAGCACTGTCCCTAAGTTTTGTTCATTTTGTAAAAAAGGCCTATCCTGGTTGAAGGAATCCATTCAACAAATTAAAATATTAGCACTTTTGTGTGTATAATTTCTTCTCTTGAAATAGTCAGCATTATTCCAATTTCAACTATGGGAGATGGGACTAACACTTTCAAAATGGAAAACCTGAAGCTTAGGTATTTACACTGCCAAGTCTTTTGATTGTCCTCATGTATTAAAAAATACAACGAAAGGGAAATTGTATTAGAAAATATTTCATACAGGAGTCTAATTCACCCGGTTTTAGCTTTAATAGGAACTTTTGTTTCCTCAGGCTTTTTACTTTTGGAACAAAATGATGGTAGCAAGAATGATTTTCTGCATGTACAAAATATACCTTCTTGTATTAAATATACATGAAGACATTGCTTTTGATTAGATCTTTGGTTCAAATCTCAACCATTGTATCACTTATTTAGAGCTAAATTCACATTGTTTGTTGTTCTTTGGTTTTTGTAGATGATGTTAATCCAGCAGTTTATAATATTTTCTTAGTTTCTTGCACTTCCTTCATGATAGTTTGTGCAACAATGTATATAATTAGTATTAATTTTTTCTTTTTACCTATCATCTTCATATAGACAACAGCATCAAAAAGTGGTGCTCTACGCCATGATATTCATTATTGGCTTGGTAAAGACACTAGTCAAGTAAGTTTTGCTGTTCGTAAATTGTCATCCCCTTCACCTGTTTTTGGTTCAATATTTGATATAATTTTCCTATTTACTCCATGGTGATCACAACGATAAAATAGGATGAAGCTGGTGCTGCAGCCATCAAAACAGTTGAGTTGGATGCAGTTCTAGGAGGACGTGCTGTTCAGTATCGTGAAGTGCAGGGTCATGAAACACAGAAGTTCCTGTCATATTTCAAGCCATGCATTATACCACAAGAAGGGGGAGCTGCCTCTGGTTTTAAGCATGTTGAAGCTGAAGAACATAAGACACGGTTGTTTGTATGTAAAGGGAAACATGTTGTGAATGTCAAAGAGGCAAGTTTGATATTATTCTCCTACTATTGATTTGTTGAGTTTTGAGACTCGATCATAATTAGTATACACAATTATACAGATATCACACACATGTAAATGTTAGTTTCTACATTTTGATTTGTATTTCTGTTGGTTATAGGTTCCTTTTGCTCGATCTTCGCTCAACCATGATGATATTTTTATTCTGGATACCGAGTCAAAAATCTTCCAATTTAACGGTTCCAATTCATGTATTCAAGAAAGAGCCAAAGCATTGGAAGTTGTTCAATTTATTAAGGATACCTACCATGATGGGAAATGTGAAGTGGCTTCTATTGGTAAGTTTACTAGTATATTCATATGTTCTATAGACCAATGCTTAGTATGACTAATTGTATGTTTACACTTGAATTTTCGTGAAGAGGATGGAAGGTTGATGGCTGACTCTGAATCTGGAGAGTTCTGGGGTTTGTTTGGTGGATTTGCTCCTCTTCCACGTAAAACATTCAGTGATGATGATAAGACAATTGATTCTCATGATCCAAAGTTGCTTTGGTAATATGTTCTTTCAGTTTTTCAATTGGTATTTTTATTACGTCAATATATTCCTTTACATTTTAGCAATGATATTTAGATGCAACTCATTGATGTTTGAGCATGTTTGTAATCTCCTCTTTCACTATTGTTTTTATTCCCCATTAATGGAAAAATGTTGTAAATTTACTATTATAGCTTGAAGAGGCATATATTGATAATTCAGAGGACTTGAAGATAGTGCTAATTGTTGCGACCTCTACACTGATGAAATTATATTGAAACATTAGACACTAAAATGCTCTACTTATAACAAAATTATAATTTGTCCAGTGTTGAAAAGGGGAAGGCAGAGCCTATTGAAACTGATTCTTTAACAAAGGAATTGCTGGACACCAACAAATGCTATATTATAGATTGTGGATTGGAGGTGTATGTTTGGATGGGAAGAAACACCTCTCTTGATGATAGGAAAAGCGCAAGTGGAGCTACAGATGTAATTTTTCTTCTTGGTTTCTTGGTATTGTTGAACATTTGTTAGGAGTTTTAATGACTATCGGGTTTCTGCTTGCCAAAAAACAGGAACTAGTCCGTAGCACCGACCGGCCAAAATCCCAGATAACACGTGTAATTGAAGGATTTGAAACAGTGATGTTCAAGTCCAAATTCGAATCTTGGCCTGAGACATCTAATGTAACAATGTCTGAAGATGGTCGTGGCAAGGTAGCAGGTGAGTGAGTTTTAAATAAACTTTGATATAACTAGTCTGACCAGGTTTCTTCAGTTCAGCATCATTTGCCAGACTGTTGTTATCTCATTCTAATATCGTGTCTTGTTTATGACATCTAGCACTTCTTAAACGTCAAGGATTGGATGTCAAGGGCCTCTTGAAAGCTGATCCAGTAAAAGAAGAACCTCAAGCCTACATCGATTGCACAGGGCATTTACAGGTACTCAAATATATTTTATAACAAATAATTCATCAAAACTGATATCTCATGATGCAACTTTTATCGGTATTATATTTAATTTTTCAGTGGTCTTAAATCCCCTATGTATTTTATTTATCATAGTGGGGGAGAATCGTTAGAATCCCAATCACTATATCCTCAAAACTCCACCCATATCTCATTCTAAAGATGATCATCAAAATGAGAAGCTTAAATGCATAAGAGCTATATTCTATCAAATGTTTAGAATAGGAAGCATGGAACTTCATTCTTCCTATACAGAATGAATGTATAGATATCAAACTTTTGATTCTTGCTTCACTTGATTTATCTACTAACTATTAGTCCTTGGGCAATTTTTATCACAATGATTTTTTATTTAAATAAGATTTTGGCCCCGTAGTGTATCCATTTGTGTTTGGTCCCAACTAGACATTGGTCCTTAGTCCCTACATTTTTACTAGTTTGGGTTTGCTCCACACATCGAAGTATTTGTTCTTAATCATTTGGGTTTGTCCATATTGTTTCTACTCATTAAGCCATGGTTTCCTATATCCCGAATTTTAGGAATAGTTTTAGTTGATATGTTGGCAATATTTTGTATTGTTTCATAAGCATTTTGTAATCAATATTTCTTGAGAAATTTCAAAAGACCTGTTCTGTACTTATCCCTATTTGGATGAATTAATTTATGATTTGAATAGCTTTAATTTCCAACATTTTTTTCGATTGCTTGTGTTGTTGAGAAGCGTTATACCATAACTTCTTAGGTTTGGCGTGTGAATGGTCAAGAAAAAAAGCTTCTTGCAGCTGCTGACCAGTCAAAATTTTATAGTGGAGACTGCTTCATCTTTCAGTATTCATATCCTGGGGAAGATAGGGAGGAATATCTTATAGGAACATGGATTGGAAAGAACAGTGTTGAGGTGAAATATTTATAGTATTTTATTCTAGTTCTTCCTGAATGTCTGAGTTTATGTTGATTTATTCTATGTAAAAATCTCAAAATCTGACTATAAAATATGTCTGGAGCTGAAAACAATGCTAGTGAATTATAGATTATCAATTTAATTACACCATACACAACATTGGTGACTGTTTTGGGGTCAGAAAGTGTTGAATAAATGCATATACTATTTGGTCTTGTTATAAAGTTGTACTAACCTATCTTGCTCACAAGCTTTCTTTGTTGAAATTAGGAAGAAAGAGCCTCAGCTCATACGCTAGCAAGCAAAATGGTCGAGTCAATGAAGTTTCTGCCATCCATGGTATTTATTTTTAAATTTTTATTTTCAATTTGTTATCGATATTATTTCTGCTAATTTCTTATGTCCTTACTGATGTTATCCTTGTGTAATTGATTGAAGGCTCGTATTTATGAAGGCAATGAAACACTTCAATTTTATTCCATTCTCCAAAGTTTTATTGTTTTTAAGGTTTGTGGGATTCTGGTATTGGTGTAACTAAGAAAAAACTATTTTATAAATAAACTTTTTTTCCTTTAATGCTGGTCATTTATTTCATTTGTCTATCAGGGCGGACTTGGTGATGCATACAAGAATTACATCGCCGAGAAGGAAATTCCAGATGAGACATACAGGGAGGACGGTGTTGCATTATTCCGCATCCAAGGCTCTGGACCAGACAATATGCAAGCAATACAAGTTGACCCAGTATGTCAACTAGTCTGTTTGAGAGGTCATTCTATTCGCTCATTTTTGTATGAGCAAGTTATACTAAATATAATCACTGTTTTTCTTTTGCGAACCAGGTTGCTTCCTCCTTGAATTCCTCTTATTTCTACATACTTCATAGTGAATCCGTTGTTTTTACTTGGTCTGGAAATCTTACTACTTCAGATGACCACGAACTCGTCGAGAGAATGCTGGATTTAATTAAGGTCTGTTATGTTCCAAGATACTTAAATGTGAAATATTCAAATAGTCCAAACGAACACCAAAATTTTTTATTTTTAAAATTGACCAATATGTCCATGTTGAACAATTATATATGTTTGCATGTTTAGTATGATAAGGAAATATTTATAAGAGCTTATTTTAAAAACGTCTCTGTTTATTAATCAACACATATACTTGTCAATTGTCTGCAGCCGGATATACAAGGCAAAACACAAAGGGAGGGAGCAGAATCTGAACAGTTTTGGGAACTATTAGGAGGAAAGACAGAATATCCCAGTCAAAAGATTGTGAGGGAAGCTGAAAATGATCCTCACCTATTTTCATGCAATTTCTCACAAGGTAAGGACCAATTTCTTGTTAGCTCGGTGGTTTTATGTGTTATTCACCCACCCGCACCAGTCTCTTTTCTTGAAGGCAATTAATGACTGACTTGTTTGTGATGGTTTCTTTCCATGCCTGATTGACCAACATGCAGGAAATTTAAAGGTGTGTACACCCGCTGATATGTTTAAATGCACTGATCTGTTTAGATGCATGATTTTTGAATATTTTAAGTTGTGTTGATCCCATGGTATGAAGGCAATGTTAATTTACAGGTGACGGAGATACACAACTTTTCCCAGGATGATTTGATGACAGAAGATATTTTCATTTTGGATTGTCACTCTGAAATCTTTGTGTGGGTTGGCCAGCAGGTTGACCCCAAAAGTAGAATGCAGGCTATAGCAATTGGCGAGGTATAAATGGTTTTGCTTTGGCTGGAACTTATATAAGTTCTATAATAATTTAGTCACTAATATTTTGAAGAGTTAATCTGGATTTAACTATACATTTTTTTATCAGTAGAACACCATTAAGCATTTTAAGTGTAAGTGTGGCAGAGTTTTTACTTGGAGGAATATTTTTTAAAGCTAGTAAATGTCTTTTATTCCATATAAGTTTTCTGAAGTATGGTGTGTAGTTATTTACTTATTCTTTTGGAATTATACAGAAATTTCTTGAGCGAGATTTTCTCCTAGAAAAAATAACTCGATATACTCCAATATATTTCGTCATGGAAGGCAGTGAGCCGCCTTTCTTCACACGCTTCTTTAAATGGGATTCTGCAAAATCTTCGGTAAGTCTTACAGGGCAATGGCATAGTTATATGACTTCAAACAGTCTTGAAATTTTGAAAATTGAGTGTTCTTTTTTCGGTAGATGCTGGGGAACTCATTTCAAAGGAAGCTTGCAATCATGAAAAATGGGGGTACTCCACCTTTGGTTGTAAGTCATCTTTTCTATGCTGCCTGTACAATCATGAGTATTATGTTTGAATCCATGTGTCTGAATCAGACCACACTCTCCTCTATTTATAATAATAGCATACAAAATAAATGCTAATTGGCATGACATTTGTGATTTCTGAGAATCAGAATGATTTTTATAAATTCTAATTGCCTTTTCCAAAAATAAATAAATCTATACTTATTCATCACAGACCAAATAGGTCTTTTTTCAAGGACAAGTTTGGACCTCCACTCCTGATTGTATAGTTGCATTGATCTCTTTGGTTGATACATTTTCAGAAACCCAAAAGAAGAGCATCTGTTTCTTATGGGGGAAGGTCTGGTGGCTTGCCAGAGAAATCACAACGCTCCCGCAGTATGTCTGTTAGTCCTGACCGGGCTCGTGCGCGAGGAAGATCTCCGGCCTTCAGTGCCTTGGCAGCTACTTTCGAGACCCCAAATGTTAGAAACCTTTCAACTCCACCTCCAATGATTAGAAAACTGTACCCAAAATCTAAGACACAAGATTCAGCATCACCGGCAATTAAATCTTCATCCATATCTCACATTACTTCTGCTTTTGAACGACCATCAGCACGAGAAACTTTGATTCCTCGGTCGCTTAAAGGTACGAAGTAGACGAGTTCATTGAGATTTTATTTTACGCTGCTGTTAGAATTTGTTCTTTTGTAAAATGCTTATTCTTTTCTCTGGCCTGCTATGATTTGAACGGAGTACAGACACCCCTAAATCGGACCCAGAGACAAATAGTGACAACGAGAATTCTACGAGCAGCAGAGAAGAACCTCCTACTATACAGGAAGATGTGAAAGAAGGTGAAGCTGAAGATAATGAAGGTCTTCCAGTATACCCATATGAAAGTGTTAACACAGCCTCTACCGATCCTATGCCAGACATTGACGTGACTAAACGAGAGGTATACTATAATGACAATGTCAACATATAACCTTGTTTTTTTTGTATCTTTTCCTCCATTCTTTGCAGGTTACATCTTAGAATTTCGTCATGATTTTATTTTGATTCTGACTTGTTTGAGGTTGGTGCATGCAGGCTTACCTGTCAAACGACGAGTTCAAAGAGAAACTGGGGATGGCCAGGAGCGAATTTTACAAGTTGCCAAAATGGAAACAGAACAAACTCAAAATGGCTGTTCAGTTGTTCTGAGTCAAGTATACTTAACCACATGATTTTCTTTGTAGTGGTTTGATGTATAGGATTATTTCTTTGTTCATAGCTGCTTGGTATTAATTTTGTAGGGAAACAAGGGCTGTTGGTGAGCTTGCCTTTTTGGGGTTCCTTGTTAATCATTTTTTAATTCAAAATATTTTTTGGTGAAGCAATTGAGCTTTGCAATACCAAAGTTGTATTGATAGTTGAGGTTTAAAGTTTGTACAGCAGAATGTAAAAGCCACTCAACTCATTATTTATTTTGGAAATAAAATATGATTCTTTAGAATTAATCTTCAAATTCCCTGTTTTATGTCAACATTTTTCTTAGTTACACATGTTGAGCGTTTACACACTTGGATAGATGGTGATAAATTGCAGCGTCTGTGAAGAGTCCCTACATCGGATAATATATAGGCTGAACATGTAAATTGGGCAATCTTCATCTTACGAAACAGTTTTGTAGGAATGAATTAGACGCAACCACATTTCTTAATAATATCTCATCAACTTGCCCAATCTTTTTGCCCCAGTTCAATCTGCGGTTAATGGCTCATTTTCTTTGTTTCATTCCCTGTGTTCTGTTATCTCCTCGTGCAACTGGCTAAATGACGGATCCGACTGAACTAATAGCATAGTGCCATTTTGACGGACTTTGTAATGTGAATTGTCCGAAGGCAGTTAAGAATTTGAATAAGAAAGCATCATTTTGATCACTGCATTTTATAATAGTATCTGTCTCAAAGGTAGAAAAACGTTTGACACCTTTTTTCTCATCTTGTTCCTAGGTGTGTAGTATTTGTTAGAATTAATTATGAGTATAGACATTCTAGATTGATTGTTAGTATTCCTAGACTAAAACTTTCTAAGTTAGTGCTTTCAGATAGAAGGTTCACCTCGGAGTATTGTATGTTGATTGAAGGAAATTTAATCTCACAGTGGAGCAAGAAACATAACATAGTTGCAAGGTCTAGTGCAGAAGTATAATACGGTACTATGACAGCAATAACATCTGTACTTAGAGGTGTTAAAAAACAAAGCCCCAATAATCAGGCTCTTTGTTGGTTTGATTTTTTTAGACCTCTTACTAAATGAATATTTTTTTAGCCCCTTATTTTTAAGCCCCTTCATATTTTTATCTTTAATGAGACTTAAGTGAAAGACTCAAAATCTAATTTATTTGAATTAAAATATTTTATATTATAAAACCGATTTTTTCTTAAAACTATTATTTTTCTAAAACCGATTTTTTCAAAAAATAAAAAAACTGATTTTTTCCGAAAATAAAAAAAAACGGTTTTTTCAAAAGAAAAAAAAACCCGACTTTTTTTCGAAAATGAAAAAAACTGATTTTTTTCCGAAAAAATAAAAAACTGATTTTTTCTGAAAATTGAAAAAAATGTGATTTTTTCCGAAAATAATAAAAAACTGATTTTTTCCAAAAATAAAAAATCAGATTTTTTCCGAAATTAAAAAAAAAATGATTTTTCCGAAAAAAAAAACTCAATTTTTTCCGAAAAAATAAAAAAAAACTGTTTTTTTTCCGAAAGTAAAAAAACTTGATTTTTTCTGAAAATAAAAAAATCGATTTTTTCTGAAAATGAAAAAAACCGATTTTTTTCCGAATATAAAAAAAATCAATTTTTTCCGAAAATGAAAAAAACCGATTTTTTTCAAAAGTAAAAAAAAAAACCGATTTTTTTCGAAAATGAAAAAAACTGATTTTTTTCGAATATAAAAAAACCGATTTTTTCCAAAAATGAAAAAAACTGATTTTTTCGGAATATAAAAAAACCAATTTTTTCCGAAAATGAAAAAACCGAGTTTTTTCCGAATATAAAAAAAACCGATTTTTCCGAAAATAAAAAAAACTGATTTTTTTGAAAAATAAAAGAAAAGTTTTTTACAAAAGAAAAAATCGATTTTAAAAAAAATTGATTGAAAAAATCTATTAAAAAAAAAAGTCAAGTCTTGAAAATGTTGGGGCTTTGAAGTTCTACTTGAATTTTAGGGGTCCTTAATTTAAGAAGCCTACATATTTTAGGCTCATTTATTTTTAAAATTTTTTACCCTTCTATTTTTGGGCTTTGAAATTTAAGCCCCAACCCTCTAAATTGACACCTCTACGACTGTACTCACGTGGCTAAAACAATTATGCCAAAACAATTAAACTAATTTGTGACAATCATGCCGCACTTCATATCGCCTCCATCTAGTTTTTTACGAAAGAACTAGCGTAGAAATCGACTGTTACTTCAGAAGAGATAAGATTATTTAAGGAGAAATCAATACTGATTTTGTTGGTTCAAATAATCAATTGACCGACATATTTATTAAATCCCTTAACCTCGGGTTGAATCTATTTATGATAGACTTGGTGCATATGACATGTAGGGCTGTTTTCGGTCCGGTCCGGTCCGAATATTTGCTATCTCGAGAATCGGACCAAAATAGTAATGGATTAATTCAGGATCGGACCGCAACAGTAATGGATAATTTTTTTGAACCAAAACTGGACCGTTACTTCGGGTATCCGATAAAAGTATCCAAAAAGTATCCATTTTTGGTATTGGATAAAAAAAATTATCCATTCCCGAAACGAGTAGATTTCGGTTGGTCAATTGGTCCGGTTCTTTCAGACCGGTTCTCGGGCCGATTCCCGATTTTTAAGACCCAATAACAGCCCTAATGACATGTATGCCCCAAGTTATAGATATTATATATTGATTTTTAATATTTTAAAACTAAACAACTTTTTAGATTAGTACTTATTCAGGCCAAAAGACACTTTTAGTCCTTTAAGTTATTTTATGTTACCACTTAGGTCATTTAAATTTTTTTTGTAACAGTCGGATCCTTAACGTTTTAAAAAGTTTGCATAGTTAACCTTTTTTGAAATTTCTGTTAAAAAAAGTATATGTGGCATTGACGGAGCTTAGGTGGTAATTAAGTTAAATGATGTGACATTTTATTTTATTTTTTAATTCCACGTGGATTTTATTTTTTTTAATTTTTTTTTTAATTTTTTTTTAAATTTTTTTAAATTTTTTTTTAAATTTTTTTTAAATTTTTTTTTAAATTTTTATTTATTTATACACCAGTTAAGACTGGAAGGATCTGATTGTTACATTTTAAAAACATATGGGACTTGAGTGTTACTACTTAAATAATGTTAATATTTTAAAAATTCACTACTGGAAGGATCTTGTATAATGTTAATTGATCGTACCTGGATCAGACAATTGATAGTGGCCAACGATGTCTGGAACGGCAGCTCCGGTGATGGTGAGAGACGCCGGGGGGGGGGGGGGGTTGTACCTGCAAGGTACTCTGACGTCAAGTGAGAGAGTGCACAGAGTAACAACAAATACAGAAAGGGTAGAGTGGCAAGAAAAATGTGTCTCACCTGACCCTCTCAAGTGAGAGGGTATATATAGAGAGCCCCCAGCGCGGGGCCAACGGTTACCTGCAGTGGGCTGGATCAACTAGGCCCACTCCAAGTAACTGCTAGGGTTTACGTGTAGTAGTGAAAACCAGCACGTGGTCTTCGCCCTAGAGTAACTGCTCCTAGATTTCCGGAAGTAGGGCAGACCGAATCCTTCGGACGTGGGAGGTTACTTGGAACGTGTCCACGTGGTATGGACCGTTGGATACTCCTCGCGGGGAGGAGCCTTCTGTGTCGAGGAGATATGAATCCCGTAGAATGGGCATGGCCTCGCGGGGAGGAGCCTTCTGTGTCGAGGAGATATCAAGCCCGTAGAATGGACATGGCCTCGCGGGGAGGAATCATGTCCGTCGAGGAGTGATGTGTAGCATTCTCGCGGGGAGAAGCTAATCTGTCGGGGAGGTACATGTCAGCAGGGTGTGATGTTCTCCTTTCCTATTGTTCCAAGTGTCCGACACTGCCAAAGTGCCCGGCGAAACTGAGGCTAACACGTGGCAGTCACATGTCTTGCAGAAGGGCCTTATTGGGCCTCCCCAGGCTGCATGGGTTGGGCCTGCTCGACTGTTGGATAACCTCGACCCAGTCCAAAACAGGAGCCCCCCAAGTCGTTGCTCTGAGATGTCAGAGTAATGACTTAAGGGTTATTGGCATGTCGGGGATACGCCAAGAGAGGAACCGGGGAGGCCATTCTTGCGCTCGAAGTTCCTACGGCCGCACACAAGTCGGGCATCAGACAGTTGTGTCTGGTGGTAACGCTGGGGAGATGAGGGGTTTCAGATTCGAAACGTTGGGGAAAATCGAAAGGACACGTATGGGAGGATGAACGGCTGCATGTGTGCCACGTGTCGTCTGTCATCATTACCTAGGGCGGTTAGGGCGGCTAGCTAGGGTAGCGCACTCAAGTGCCTTATGTCCCTCGAGTTCCGTGAAAACCACTGTAAAAACTCCTCCCCTCGTTCATTTTCCCACTTTTTTCGTTTCTCTCTCAATAATCTCTCTCCTTCTCTCTCTATCTTCTATAGCAGCCGTTCGCCGCCGTCAACTGCCAGAACTCCGCACCGGAAACCTAAATCGTCGCCTATAAGGTATTTGTTCAAAAACTGACATTTTTCTTGCGTTTCCTCTTGATTTTAACTAACGTATAGCACTTCCTTGGTGAACTGATGAAGTTCCCATGAGAAATGAAAGGGTTCCTGGCGAATACGGCGGGAATCTTTTGTTGTTGAGAGAGGAAGTGTTAAGAACTTCTCTCACTTTTGTTGAATGTCTCGGGGACAAGGGACGAATATCTCGGGGACGCGATGAATGTCCCGGGGTCCCCAATGGTTACTGTTTTCGTTAGCGTTATGGGAAAAAGGGGCAGAATTTTCCGGGGAGGCGATGAATTCCTCGGTGACCATGTTGTTCCTCGGCCGACTATGTCGGGGAAACGAGAAAGCCTTGCCCCTTCCTCGCCCGTTCGCTTGAACAGCGGTGGGGGGGTGAATTTGATATGACCCATCAAATTCACCGTTTCCTTCTGCTTTTCAGGTAAATGGACGGTTTGGCTGCGAAGGTGGCCGTAGGATCCTTTGAAGAAGACGACCACCCAGAATCTCCTAGGCTTTTGCACAAGAGCGCCCGCTCGAGGAGTGGGTCTGCGACGAAGCCCTAGAGATGTTGTCCATCTTTGTCTACAGAGACGTGGAAGATGCGTTTTGTACCGTTGAGCATCGGCTAATTGGGTCTGATAAATCATGGAAGGTTCTCCGCCCCGAAGAGCATCACCGAATATGCTCGCCTTACCGAGGAATGCGTATCCCGTTATACGAGTTCATGTTCGACGAAGCGGGGTGGAGGCTGCCCTTCACGGATTTCCAAGAGGGGGTCTTCGCCTGGTTGAAGCTGGCACCCTCGCAAATTCACCCGAACTCGCTGGCCTTTATCCGGGCTTTTGAGCTTGTTTATAAACACCTGAAAATCGGGGCGACAATGTCCCTCTTCTTTTGAATATTCCATCTTCAAAGGTCGACGGTCGGTGGACGACACGACTGGGTGTCCTTTAAGCAAAACAAAGCTCTGTTCCACACGTATTTGGATTCCATCCGGGATTTCAAGTACCGTTACTATTTTGTGAAGCCGGTCACTCTTGGGGCTGTCAACTCGCTGTACCGAAGAGTTACCCATGAAGTAGACGGTCGCTCCGAGGAGGTTCTGGAGCCGAAGTTCCCCCTGTACTGGACGGAGGAACACTTCAAAAAAGGGGTGGATAAATACAAGGTGAAACACAATAAGTTGGACGTCGACGACCGGGAAGCTTATGATAAGATCGTCTCGTTCGTGGAAAGCTTCAATGAAGCTCAGTACGAAACACCGGATGACGAGCCTATAACGGGAGCAGACGGGCAGGTGATGAAGCAACGTCGCTTGATCAATACCCGTGTTCTGCTCGAGACCTTCTCCGATGAAGAAGCAGATGAGCTGTTAGGTGGTGAAAACATCCTCGACCTAAGCTTTCCTCGCGTCTGCATACCTTGCCTAACTAATGTTTTCTTTCTTTTTGCAGGGAAAATGGTCGGAGCTGAGGAGAGGCTCAAGAGGTTGAAGGCGAAGAGGGCTCGGGAAGAACAGGCTCGGGGAGAGCCATCTAATTCAAAGGGTCAAGGTGTTGCTCCTTCTGGGGCCATGCCCGAGGGTGTTTCCTCTGCTGCGATGCCCGAAGGTTCCAACCAATCCCAACTTGCTTTGACTGCGTCGGGGACTTCAGGTAGGCGCACACCTCCTGCTGGGAGCCAGTCCCCGGGTAATCAAGGGACGCCAAAACGGCTACGGGTTTCGAATGCGGAGTTTGTCGACCTGGCCCACGAAGAAAGTCCCCCACCTCCTCCAAGATTCGAACTCCCACCATGCCATCTTAAGCCCCGCTTCTTCTCTAAAGTCATCTATCCTCGCGTCCCTCCCTCTGAAATCCAAGCTGTGCTGGGGACCGCTGCGGAGGCGAGGAGGAGAACGATCTTTGAGGACATGTCTGCCGTTATGCGGCTCTATTCGACTGCTATTGTCCTGAACGATGAAACCCACCCCGCTGCTGAACTTTCTCGACTGCAAGAAAGGCTCGAGACCTTGGAGGCTGAACTGCTAGACCTGTGCAAAGAGTTGAAGGAATGCAGGGACCTAAATAAAGAACAGAGTGAGCAGCAGCAGCGGGCGGAGACAAAGCTAAGGGCAGCTGAGGAAGCGGAGAAAGGTCGTCTTGCCCGGATCACCGAGCTGGAGGTAGAGGAGAAGCGGCTCAAGGAGAAGGTCGCAGAGCTGGAGGAGGCTGTTTGGCCAGCTGAAGGTGAAACTTAAAAGGATATGCTCCTAACCTCTCGGGCAGCTCTGGTGGCCAAACTCAGGAGAGTCGAGCAGGATCTCCGGCTAGCCGAGGATGATACTCTTGAGGCCGCGGACATAGGGTTCCGAAATGCAGTGGCGCAGCTTCGGATCCTAAATCCCGGCCTTGTGACCGACGGGGCAGATGCTAATCGCGAGGTGGTCGATGGCCGGATAGTGCTGCCCGGGCAAGAAGGAAATGCCAACGAAGGAGGTGGGCCAGACGGTGCTGCTACTGCTGCTGAGACTGCTGCCGAGACTTCTGCTGCGTAGGAGTATAGTTTACTCGGCCTGCGTGCCATTTTGTTGTTTTCGCCTGGCTTGTGGGCCAGGGGCTTATTGATGTAATATTCGTACAATGGGTTTTTCCCGATTCTAATACTTCACGTTGCCTCTTTATTTATTTTGCTTGTGTGTGATACTTTATACATTACTTATTTTTGCCTAAGTAGTTGAGATCGCTGGCGCCTTGGGAGTTTGCTCGACTCTGATGATCCTCGACTGTGAAGAGAGCTAATCGAGTGGTCGGGGGTTGTACTCCGACCTTCAACGAGGCTAAGAAGTCGGTCGAGGTCTTAGCTTCGTGGCGTGAAGTTCCCATCGCGAGCTGGGTGTTCTGCCTATTTGGTACGTCAACGACGGAGCTTGGTTGAGGTCTCCTCGTCGGGCCAAAAAGTCTCACGCACACACTTCGTGGTTTTTGGCCATCGTGTGTTATATAGAGGTGTCGCGCATGTACCGTTTCACGTCCCCGTGGTCGCGACGTCGTACTGTCCCGGGCAGTGTCTAACTGTAATATTGTTTGAGCTTCTCAGCATTCCATGGTCGAGCAAGTTGTTCACTGTGGAGGTTTTCGAGGTAATAAGCACCCGTCCCCATCTTTGCAATGGCGCGGTATGGGCCCTCCCAGTTTGCGGCCAGCTTTCCTTCGCTTGAATCTTTCTGATTTCTTCGTAGGACAAGACTGCCTACTTGGAAGTCTCGTTTGATAACTTTGTATTATAACGCAAAGTTATTTTTTATTTTAAAGAGGCTTCTTGGAGGGAAACGTCGGTCCTTATCTCTTCGACCAGGTCGAGCTCCTCTTGCAGGGCTTCGTGTTTGATTCTTCGTCGAGGGGAGCTTCTGTCCTCCTCGAGGGTTCCCTGATCTCCATGGGGATAACTGCCTCGGTTCCGTACGTTAGGAGAAATGGGGTCTCCCCGGTCGTGGAGTGTGGGGTTGTTCGATACGCCTAGAGGACGCTGTGCAAATCCTTAACCCACCGTTGTTTGGCCTCGCCAAGTCTTCACTTCAGTCCCCGGAGTATCACTCTGTTCGCTGCTTCGGCCTGCCCATTGGTTTGAGGGTGTTCGACCGACGTGAAGTGCTGTTTTGTGCCCAATTTGGCGACGAAGTCTTGGAAGTTCCTGTCGGTGAACTGTGTCCCGTTGTCGGTGACAATGGCTTGGGGCACACCGAATCGGGCGAGGATGTTTCTCTTGTAGAAACAGAGTATGTTGAAGGCAGTGATTTTGGCCAGCGCCTCTGCCTCAATCCACTTCGTGAACTAATCTACCCCGACGATGAGGTACTTGTTTTGGTACGACCCTATGACGAAAGGTCCGAGGATATCCATTTCCCACCACGCAAATGGCCATCGGGATGACAATGACTTAAGCTCGTTTGGAGGAGCGAGGTGCATGTCCCCGTGTCTTTGACAGCGGTCACATTTCTTGACGTGTTCCTTTGCATCATGTTGCATAGTGGGCCAATAATACCCCGCTCGGAGTGCTTTTCGAGCTAGGGACCTTCCGCCGAGGTGCTGGGCGTTGATCCCTTCGTGGATTTCTTGGAGGATCCCCAAAACTTTGCTTTCTTCGACACACCGGAGTAAGGGAATGGAGAATCCTCGACGGCATAGCTTACCTTCGACGACGGTGTACGCACATGCCCGCCTCTTGACTATCCCCGCTTCTTTAGGATCGTCGGGTAGTTTGCCCGTCATCAAGTACTCGTAAACTGAGGTCATCCAACAGTTTGCGTCCCCGATGGCGTTGACCTCTGTGGCCGGTGTGGGTTTGTTTATGCTCATCTGGGAGAGTATCTCCTGGATAACTGATTTGTTCCCTCCTTTCTTCTTAGTGCTCGCAAGCTTGGAGAGCACGTCTGCTCGAGTGTTGTGCTCGCGCGGAATGTGAGCCACCTCCGCGGAGACAAATTTCTTCAACTTTTCTTGCACCAAGGTTAGGTACTCAATGAGACTATCATTTTTGGCCTGAAATTCTCCCCGAACTTGTGATGCCACGAGCTGAGAGTCTGTAAAGATTTTGACTTCTTTTGCGCCAAGGTCTTCCGCAAGTCGAAGTCCCGCGAGGAAGGCCTCGTATTCGGCTTGGTTATTCGATGTCTTGAAGGACAATTCGAGGGAGACCTCTATCAGGATACCCTGCTCGTTTTCGAGGATAATGTCCGCTCCGCTACCTTTTACAATGGAGGCTCCGTCGACGTAAATCTCCCATTTCTGGGATCCATTGGTTGAGGATTCAGGGACGGTCATTTCCGCTACGAAGTCGGCCAGTACCTGAGCTTTCAAGGCTTTTCTTCCTTCGTATCGATGGTCAAACTCGGATAGCTCGAAAGACCCCCGGAGCATTCTCCCCGCCATATCTTACCGACTGAGGAGCTATCTGATAGGCTGTTCCGTCCTTACCATGATTGTGTGGGCCAGGAAGTAATGACGTAATCTTCTGGCTGCAGATACGAGGGCCAAGGCGACCTTTTCAATATGTTGGTATCTGAGCTCGGGGCCCTGAAGAGCTCTGCTCATGAAATAAATCGGTTTCTGTCCGTCGGGGGTCTCCCATATGAGGACAACACTCACCGCTTCGCCGGTGACGGCCAGGTACAAGAAAAGTGTTTCCCCGTTATCTAGTCGGGACAAGACCGGGGGTTGTGACAAGACTTGTTTTAGATGGAGGAGGGCTTGTTCGCATTCTTCACTCCATTCAAAAGTTGCCTTCTGTCGGAGAAGCTTGAAAAAAGGAAGTGCGTACTGAGCAGATTTGGCGACAAAACGGGAGAGAGCAGTCAGCATTCCGTTAAGTGACTGGATCGACTTCTTCGAGTTTGGGGTAGGGATTTCAGAGAATGCCCTACATTTGTCGGGGTTCGCCTCGATTACTCTCTTCGTGAGGTAGAAGCCGAGGAACTTCCCTGCGCGAACACCAAAGGTGCATTTGTCGGGGTTGAACCTCATGTGACATTTCCTCGCCGTGTCGAACACTTTCTTGAGATGAGCAGCATGGTCGACTTCCTATGCAGATTTGACGATCATGTTGTCCATATAGACCTCGAGCACGTCGCCGATATCTGCCCGGAAGACCTTGTTCATCATCCGTTGGTAGGTGGCGCCAGTATTTTTCAAGCCGAAGGGCATTACGTTATAGTAGTAATTGCCCGACTCGGTCATGAAATCGGCATGCTGCTTGTCGGCCTCGTCCATGGGGATTTGGTTGTACCCCAAGTAGGCATCCATGAAGGATAGTAATTTGAATCCTGCAGAGTTATCGACCAGCTGGTCGATTTTAGGTAAGGGATAAGAGTCTTTCGGGCATGCCCGGTTAAGATCCGTGTAGTCAACGCACATCCTCCATTTTCCATTATTTTTCTTAACGAGTACAACATTTGAGAGCCAAGTCGTGTACTTGGCCTCGGAAATAAAGTTTGCCTCTAGGAGGTCTTTTACAGCTTTTTCAGCAGCCTCCATTTTTTTCGGAGACTGCCTACGCCTACGTTGAGCTACAGCCCTAGCGGCCGGATCTACAGTCGGCTGATGACAAGCTACTTCAGGGTCTAGTCCGGGCATCTCTGCAGCACTCCAGGCGAACAAATATGCATTTTCTCGGAGGAATGCCTTCAGTTGCCTCTTCGCTAGGTCGGGGAGTCCATAGCCAATCTTCACGCTTCGATCTGGGCTGTCGCCGAGAGGAACCAGCTCGAAATCTCCGTCTGGGACGGGGCGCGTTGGGTGGAGAGGCTGCCTATTGATTTCAACTGGGAGATCCTCGCCTGCAGCTTCTTCCTGCTCCCAGGGAAACCTGCTGTCAAGGTCGACCGCGCTGACTGGCGGGAGTGGAACCTGCACGACGTCTAGAAATGCCCCAGCCCGAGTCTTGGGTTTGACGCCGCCGACGACACTCAGACCCTTGATTGCTGCGTCGAAACATCTTTTGGCTGCCTTGATGTTCCCATGGAGAGTGACCACACGTCCACGCTTCATGTAGTACTTCATCTTTAGGTGGACCGTTGATGGTATGGCCGTCAGTTTTGCCAACGTGGTCCTCCCCATGATGCAGTTGTAAAGGGACGGGCAGTCCACCACCAAGAAACGCGTCTTCACCTGTCGGGCAGTTTCCTCAAACCCGAAGGTGACCATCAACTCCACGAAGCCCCATGGTCTGGTGGTCGCGCCATTGAAGCCTTGTAGGTCTGACCCTACGTACGGGGACAAGTGTCTCTTGGTCAGCTGGAGGGTCTCGAAGAGGTGGACGTACATGATATCCACCGAGCTCCCCTAGTCAACCAAAATTCTGTGGACATCAAAGTTGGCCATCTGTACCCGGATCAGGAGGGGGATGTTGGCGTTAGGTGCCCCACCGGGAAGTTCCTTGAGGTAGAAGGTAATCGGAGTTGATCTTCCATTAACCCTCTCGAGGGTAGGGGCTCGAGGAGTTGTTGCTTTCAGTTCGTCGAATTTCCTCTTTAGTAACGTGTCTGTGACTGCGATGGAACCGACAGTACTTGGACTTGTCAGCATTTGGTTTGGGAGCCGTCGGTTTCGGGAAGCGGATTCCCCCTTTGACGAACTCTGAATTGGCACAGTCGCTAAAAATGCGCACGCGGGACGCGTTTAGCGGTGTGTAGTCTTTGAAAAGGCTAGATGGTCCCCGTGATTTGCGGGGCTCTTTGGTCCGGGCTTCTTTTTTTCTTTCCCCACCTCGCTTAGGTGGAGGGGGGTCTTCTCTTCTCCTGTCTCCACCTCGCCTGGGTGGAGGGGAGTCTTCTTCCTTGTTGCCGCGAGGGCCTTCTCTGCGCCTCGAATCGAGGGCAATTTGTGCAGCTTCAGCTTCCTCGAACTCAATATGCGACTGAGCCCTCTCGAGGAGGCCTTCAAAGCTGCGGGGACGATGTAGTCCGACAGATTCTGCGAACTTGGATCCCAGTTGCAAACCCTTGATGATGAGATACATTTTGATGTGATCGGTCACGTGGATTTCAACCGCTTCTTTGTTAAACCTCTCGATGTAGCTCCGGAGAGGTTCATTCTTCCCCTGAAAGATGGCTTCCAGGGAAGCTATCGTCTTCGGATGTCGACGAGAAGTCGTAAAATGTTTTCTGAAGCGCTCCCTCAGGACCTTCCACGACGTGATTGATTTAGATGCTAGGTTTTTGTACCAAACCATGTCCCCTTTCCGAAGAGTCGTAGGGAATAATCGACATTTGATAGCGCCGGAGACATTCCTGAAATCGAGCAGAGCTTCAAAACTCTCGACATGGTCATTAGGATCAAATGTCCCGTCATATGTCCCCAAGGATGGGGGCCTCTCTAGGCCCTTAGGAATAGGGGCGTACATGATGTGCCTGGCCAGAGGGGTCCGGTAATCGTCATCCTCGCTGGCTCCCGGAGACACAGAGGGGGAGTGTTGTCCACGAACATAGTGACGCCTAGGGGAGTGGTCCTTTGTGCGGCCTCTGGGCTCCTCGGCGTCTGGCCCGCTCCTTTTATTTTTTGAGGAGCGAAGTGGCCCCTTTGGTGGCGGGGAGTGGTGGCGCTTCTGAGGATGTTCCGGCTGAGTACGCTCTAGGCGTGGCCTGTGACCCCTGTGAACTGGGGAGGGACTGCGAGATGCCTCTGGGGACTGCGAATGTTTTGGAAATGGTGGTGGTCGGTGCCTTCGCGGGGAAGTCCGACCACGACCTTTTTCCAGCGCCTCGATCCGGATGTTCTGGTTGAAGATCATCTGGTTGGTCTGATTGACCAGAGCAAACAAGGCAGCAGTGCTCGGGTCCACATTTGGCGGCGGGTCCACGGACTGGAAAACGGGTTGGAGGACTGTTTCATGTCCGTCTTGGTGAGCTGTCTCGTACTCCACCTCCTCGAAAAATGGTGAGGCGGTGAGTCCGTCTCTGATGTCGTTCTCCATGACAGGTTGGACAGCGTCGTTGTCGCCGCGGTTGCCAGTACTGAGCTGCGCGATAACGTTGTCTAGAGCTTGATTCGCCGATGGGTTGGCCATGCTGGTTGTTGAATGGAGAAAGCTTTGGTTTATCGAGCAGAAAAACGGGGAAGCTTACAAGTCCCCACAGTCGGCGCCACTGATCGTACCTGGATCAGACAGTTGATAGTGGCTAACGGAAGCTCAGGTGATGGTGAGAGACGGCCGGGGGGGGGGGGGGTGTACCTGCAAGGTACTCCGACACTCAAGTGAGAGAGTGCACAGAGTAACAGCAAATACAGAAAGTGTAGAGTGGCAAGAAAAATGTGTCTCACCTGACCCTCTCAAGTGAGAGGGTATTTATAGAGAGCCCCCAGCGCGGGGCCAACGGTTACCTGCAGTGGGCTGGATCAACTAGCCCCACTCCAAGTAACTGCTAGGGTTTACGTGTAGTAGTGAAGACCAGCACGTGGTCTTCGCCCTAGAGTAACTGCTCCTAGATTTCTGGAAGTAGGGCAGACCGAATCCTTCGGACGTGGGAGGTTACTTGGAACGTGTCCACGTGGTATGGACCGTTAGATACTCCTCGCGGGGAGGAGCCTTCTGTGTCGAGGAGATATGAATCCCGTAGAATGGACATGGCCTCGCGGGGAGGAGCCTTCTGTGTCGAGGAGATATCAAGCCCGTAGAATGGACATGGCCTCGTGGGGAGGAATCATGTCCGTCGAGGAGTGATGTGTAGCATTCTCGCGGGGAGAAGCTAATCTGTCGGGGAGGTACATCTCAGCAGGGTGTGATGTCCTCCTTTCCTATTGTCCCAAGTGCCCGGCACTGCCAAAGTGCCCGACGAAACTGAGGCTAGCACGTGGCAGTCACGTGTCTTGCAGAAGGGCCTTATTGGGCCTCCCCAGGCTGTATGGGTTGGGCCTGCTCGACTGTTGGACAACCTCGGCCCAGTCCAAAACATTAATATTTTAAAAATGAAATTCACTACTTAAATATATAGTATATTATAACAAGAAAAGTCTAAGATTTTTTAATTTTAATTTTTTAATTTTAAGATTTTGTAATCTTTAAGATTCAAGAAAGTAACAAATTTTCCTCAAATGCCACAGTATTTCCAGGTTCTGCTTTCCTGCATTATGCAGACGTGTTTGTGTAGTGTTATAATCGCGCGCAAAAAGCTAATTGAACCTGCAGCTAGCAAGGTGTAATACTAATAGATGATAATCACAAACATCTGCGTAATCAAGTCGAAAGTGATAGCAAAATTAAAACACATACCAATCAACCAATAGGCACCAACATCAAACTGTCACTGAAATTACAAATCCAAGCATCAAGCAATGTATATTGTTTTTAAAGTCATTACAGCAACATCAAACAAATAACAAATTGATTTTAATTGAGATTTTAATTGAGATATCAGAACCCAAAAGAACGATCAATAATATGAAATCGAGATTTTAATTGCAACCCAAATTGATTTTGTAAACAACACAATCTCAAACAAAATTTTGAAATTGAAATGTTACCGACAACTATCATTGATACAGGGGCTGAGTTGTGAACAAATGGTTGATGTTGAGTTGTTGTTGTTCCTGAAATTGAATCCACAAAACTCCCCCTGTGTATACAGATGCTTTAAGTTATTACTGCGTAACTAGAACAAATTCCCTTCTTGAATCAAAATCACAAACCGAATTAATGGTGTTGTTGTGATATTGCTGCAGCTCCAGCAATGAACACGGTGATATCGCGGCAAGTCGAGGGAATCCCAACTACTGTTGTGCTGTTGAGATGTTGCGGATGCGGATACTGTTGGGTTTACCATTAAAGCTAGAGAATACTCCTTTAATCAACTTAGAACCATAACCACTGCATTAAAAGCTTCATTATGGAAGGACATGATTTGTAACACTCACGTCCCATATGTTTTTAAAATGTAACAATTAGGTCCTTTTAGTCTTAACTGACGTACAAATAAATAAATAAAAATTAAAAAAAAAATTAAAAAAATTTTTAAATTTTTTTTTTAAATAAAATTAAAAAAAAATTAAAATCCACGTGGAATTAAAAAATAAATAAATAATAAATTAAAATGCCACATCATCACTGTTAACTGCCACCTAAGCTCCATTTTTGCCACATATGCATTTTTGTAACGGAATTTTAAAAAAAGGGTAACGGTGCAAACGGTTTTAAACTTAAAGGATCTAAACGTTACAAAAAAAACTTAAAGGACCTAAGTGGTAGCATTAAATAACTTAAAGGACCCCTGGTGCCTTTTTGCCTACTTATTCATTAGTGTTTATTCATTAAGTTTCAATGTATTCATTGTAACACTATGATCTAACTTAAAATACACATAATTTACATAATTCTATAATTTTGATAAAGTTTATTGGTGGGAATCTAATATACGAAGCCATATGATTTAAAAATTTAAATTTCTTCTTTTTAAATGAGTAAAATAGAATGAGGTAGGGTGAAGATCGAAATTTGTTACTTTTAGTGGAGCATTACTAAAGTATACTTGATTTCCATTTTGTAAGAGCCAAAAACATTTTTAGTGGTGTAAAATTGATTTTGAATTTAAATTTGTTATGTTTATTTTCTTAAAAGTAGAATTGATTTTGTTTGTTTTCTGGGTCGGTCATATCAACTCCGGCCGACTACTATGAGGAAATAGTATTCCTTCCAGAATCTTCTTGACACACAAGAGTTCTCCACACGACAATAACAAAGATCTCAATTGCAAGTGAATCCAATGAATCTCCGCAATTAACTCATAATTAATATAGAGTTAATTATTCTCTCTTTACTATATATAGAGAATGCGTCAAATTAAGGTAACAAGTTTCAAATTCAGTTTTACTTCTTTTTTCTCCTTCACATACTGACTTGAGCGTTTCCTCTCTCATTCGTGTCTGAACCTTTGATCCGCCATCTCCACTTCTCCTTAATCCATTTCTAGTTCCAGAGCAAAATAGTGATGTTGTCTGTGTGAATCGACTTTTCATTCCTACTTATGATTTCACGATCATTCTCCTATTTGTCAGTTCATAACCTCCTTAGGTCATCAAATCAAGAGCGTTAAGAACCGAAAACAAAGATCTATCACATTCAATTCAATCAAGAATCATCTCGATTTGATTCCTCAAAACTCCAGATCGCTAGTTCTTACAACTCTAAGTGATGGTCAGTTCCAAAGCTACTAAATCTACTGCCGCGCGCGAAGCTGTCACCGCTGCTCTAGCAGCAATCAGTCAATCGCCACTATCTCCTCCACAATAAAGATCCCATTGCATCCAAATCTGATTCAGGCTTCTCAAATAGCCGAATCTGACAAACGAATTAAATAGAACCTCATGTTCACCCTCTAGTTTTGCAACCGAAAACATTTCCTGGCCTCCAAGTGTTACAAGAAAATATCGATTTGCGAGGTGCAAATGAATTGTTGAATAATATGTACAACCTTGTTTGACAACAAAATTCACACGCATTCAAAGAAAGGATCTAACTCCTCGAAGAGAGCCTCTATAACACTTATCCTCGTGGAAACACTGTCCAAGTGGTTGGGCCAAAAAGAACTCATTCTGCTTTCCTAGAGCTGATCGGGGCGAAGAAAGGTGAAACTCCTAAGTTGAGAGATTATCACAGGATCAAGAAGCAGTAAACTTCGCCTCAAAGTCTCGAGGGAGACCGGGACAACCATGCTCCTTCCCCGGCTCAAGCAGAAAATTGATCGGGAAAAGTGCATCCAAAGTGAAATTCTGGTACCAGATATGTGCGATGTCACACACGATGTTACAACAACACACTCTGCACAATGGACAAAATAAACAGCAGAGGAACACACCAAATTGTTCACCCAGTTCGGTCTAACTACCTACGTCTGGGGGCTACCAAGCCAGGGATGAAATTCACTACTTGTAGAATTAAATTACAGACTCAACAGCCCAGTTGACAATCTCTTAATCTTAATTCCTACTAGTGACTTTCTACCTAAGAAACCACTTAGATATGAGAACACTACTCAATCCCTAAAACCTCTCAAAGAACAACCTCTTTAAGCAACCTTGATCCTGCTTCACAGCTTTGATCAAGTTACACAACCCTCTTTACTTCACAGCTTTAGAGAGGACAGATCACTAATTCACACTAGAATGGTGTAAACAAAACTCGTACAAATATCCAAGACACTCAGCCTATGCTCTTGATCTTCAATCTATACTTTTTCCTATGGTCTTATACGCTTTATATAGCCACCTGAATTGGGCTTGGACCACCCGCAATATCTGACTTGATTTGTTATTTAAAACTGAATCTTCAAAATAGATTTTCTCCTAAAATCTTTTCAAATCTTCAACCTTTTAAATCTCCTACAAATCTGCACCAGATCTCCTATGCAGCGAAGAATATCTAACCCAAGATATTTGTATCCAATGAGACTACCTGCTCTCCACAATTCCAGCTAACACGCAAACCCTAACAACATCACAAACCTGATGTTATTAATTCTGCAGATCTAATGTCATAACATCGCTTGTGACATCAGACATCCAACTTAACTCTTAACACAGCCCAGTGTTAAGACTCAATGTTGTGACATCACCCATATGACATCAAACATTGAACAACCTTTGTTTTACCAAAATTCCAGCCAATCCAGGAAACTAACAATCTCCTCCTGTGGCTAATTTTGGCTAAAATAATCTCTTCACCTTCAGAGACTTCAGCAGCGTGTAGCGAGCGATTTTGGACGCGGTTCTTAAGCGCTGGTCGCTCTCTGCGGTTTGAGCTTTGACTACAGGTCGATTCATTTTTTATCCTATTAAAGCTGAATAAGGAAGGGAAATATATGTCTCCAATTAACCCTTCTTTGCATACTGAGTTTAAACAGCGGTCTGTTAGGTTGCGGATGCTATCAATGTGGGGGGGCCTTTGTACTGGTTATTTGTATTTTTGCCAATACTGATTTCTTTCTAGGACTTGACAGAATGTTTCTAGCGGGGAACAAGGATTAGGATGTTAGGACTGATGCTTTTGGATGTGAGAGTATGGGATTTGGGTTTTTTGTTGATTGTGCTCGCTAAGATATTTTCTTTCGATCTTATGCCTACGTATTCCCGTTTACCGAAACAGGGAAATCAGAGCGTTCCTAGTTCCTCCTATTCTATGGGAGGAAATGGTTGTTTTGGTGTCTTGTTCAAAGCCCAAGACGTGAAGCGAAAGGTGTTTGTATCTTGTTCAAAGCCCAAGATATGAAGCTAAAAAGTTTGACTTTAGAGAGAATTTGTCATCTCTAAAGAGGGGGTTGTATGTCACAACTGTTTATAAAGGAGAATTACTTTAACCGGGATTTGTGAATCCGGCAACGCCATAATTTCCTTTAAAGGGGATTTTAACCTGAAGGAGAAGACTTTAACTCAGTGTAGAGCAATGCTATCTTTCCTTAGGAATTTCTCATGCTAAAAGAGGGACAGCGGCATGGATGTAGATGATCCAGAGGCTTGCCGCTTACAGCGATTAGATGAAGGAGTTGTTGATGTTTGTGTACTGTAAACGAGGCATAACTTTGATGCTAAAAGGTTAATTGGATCAACCAGTGGTTTTCTTATACAAAGCCTAAGAGGAGGCTATTTGTGTCTCGTACAAAGCCCGAGAGAGAGGCTTAAAAGGTTTTGATTCGACGAGGGGTTCTTTTGGTATCTCGTATAAAGCCTGAGATGGAGGCTATTATTTGTTTGGCTCAATAAGAACCTTTTTGTATCTCGTATAAAGCCCGAGATGGAGGCGAAAGGGGTGATTCAACAGGAGAATCCTTTATACTCAACAAGAGAGTGTTTTTGTATCTCGTACGAAGCCCGAGATGGAGGCTAAAAGTTTGATTGACTCAACGAGAGAGTCCTTTATACTCAACAAGAGAGTGTTTTTGTATCTCGTACGAAGCTCGAGATGGAGGCTAAACGTTTTCTTCATTGGGAAGAATTATTGAACAAAGCCCAAGAGGAGGCTATTGTAACTGTTTCAGTTGAGTGACAGGTCCAATATACTGACTTTAAAGAGAAAATCAGTTCTTATATGAGCAACACTGTACTCAGGAATTTAATTTGAGGATCCGGGATATTTCATTTTCTTTGAGGAAACTGGAAATCCAAAAGGTATTGAGACTGTCCGAGTCTGTGGGTTTCCTTCCTATTTAACGAAGGGGTTACTTGAGAATGTCTTTGAGACTCAAGGAAGTTAGACTGTCCAAGTCTAGAGTTTTATCTTTTGTACCAAGCTTTGAGAAACAGTAGTAGACTCTATGAAAGGACTGTTCTATGAGGATGACTAGGTTCTGTTCCTATACCTCTAGGAGGTCGTTGGGACAATCTGTACGAAGCCCAAGAGGAGGCTGGAAACTTTTAAGAAGCCGACGGGTACTTGTATTAAGCCCAAGAGGAGGCTATCATTCCCGGAGGAAGAGATCATTATACAAAGCCTAAGAGGAGGTTGTGAATACTTCTAAGAAGCCGTAGGGTCCTTGTACAAAGCCCAAGAGGAGGCGGGGTTGCTTTTAGGAAGCCTGTGGGTCCTTGTACGATGCCCAAGAGGAGGCCGATGCTTTTAAGAAGCCCGTGGGTCCCCAAACCCCGAGAAATTCAAGGCAATGCTATTCACCGAGAATAGATCAAAGTCAGGAAAGTCCGAGAATTTGGAAGAAACTCAAAGATGCCATTCACGGAGAATACATTCATCTATGGGAGTAGAGTTTCTTGACGATTCCTAATGAGGACAGCCTGAGAGAAGACTGTATCTGGTGATCCTATTGGGGAGCTAGTTTGTCTATTTCTACGAATAAAAGAAACGGCGTCACCTAGTTCTAGACGTAGTTGCCGGGGAAACTCTAAATATCTATACTATTATTACACAGTTGATATGAGTTTATGAAAGAAGACTTACAGCGAAACAACCCCACAATACAGTTATATGTATATGAAAGCGGTAAATGAAAGCGATAACCACTTACTCGGTTGTAGAGCTTCCATGCTGTTTGGTTAGTTGTTCAACAAAGAAAGATTGAAAACAATAATATATTCAAAATCAAAGGAGAAAGTGCTTTGAAAAAGAAAGATTTGGGGCTTACAGCTCAAGGAGAGGCCCAGGGTTTTATCAGTGATCGCACTGTTTGAATTTGTACAGAGGGACTTATACAAGTGACTGAGGCCCGATAATTGTTTTCTACACAAAGGGATGGATCTTACACTCTCTCAAGAGGCCCAAAAGTTTTAAAGAAAAAGAGTGGGGCTTATAACACGAGGGTAGGCCCAATTGATTTTTCCGTTTAAAAATGGCGATCGCGCAGAGGTTTTCTTTTAACGCAGAGGGACTTATACAATAAGTGAGGCCCAAAATTGTTGTGGTTAAAAGGGGGTTGGGTCTTACACTCTATTAGAGGCCCAAAAGTTTTGAATGGGTTTTATAGCTCGAAGAGAGGCCCAAGGTTATTTTGCAAAGGCGACGATCGCGCCGTTTATTTGAAAATGTACAGAGGGACTTATACAACGAATGAGGCCCAAAAATATTTCTGTACAAGTGGGTTGGGTCTTACACTCTCTCAAGAGGCCCAAATGTATTTTAAGAAAAGAAATGGGTCTTACTACTCGAGGGTAGGCCCAGAAGTTATTTTTCAAAAGGCGACGATCGCGCCGTTTGTTTTTGACGGTATCAGGACTTATACAATACACTGAGGCCCAAAATGATTGGTCAAAAAAGGGATTGGGTCTTACACTCTATTAGAGGCCCAAAAGTTTTGAAAATGATTTATGAGGGTTGAATTAATCCAAAACCCTAATTTGCTTTAAAAAATGTATTTAATTGAATAAAAATTCAATTAAAAGGATTAAAATTGTTTAACATATGAAAAACAAATTGTGATTTGGGATTAATGTTTCAAAAATTAAGTATTGACCTACAAAATAATTAGAAAGCATTAAAAGTTGCAAAATCAATGTAGAAAAAATATTTAAAATGTCAAAAACAATTAAAATATTAATTCTTTGCAAAAATATCAATTATATGAAATAAATAATATTTTTGGGATTTTTTGATAAAATAAAATATTTTAACATTTTTGTGAATTATCAAAAAAAGAATCAACTCAAAATCATTAAAACTCAGAGAGAAATTAATTTTTTAATCAATTAAACAAAATCACAAAATTCAAATATTTGAATTATTAAAAAATGGCGCCAAGAACACACCAAGAACACGCGCGTGTTCTGGGTTTGGCTGATTTGCATTTTCTCCTCAATCTCACTGAATACTTGATTATATCATGCAATCCACATATCATTATGCTCGTCTCAACCTCACGATCATGTCTATGTCCATTAATTTCATTTAAATTAAACATATAACAAGAAATCATGAAAAATCCTCAAGAACCCTAATTTCTGCATGAAGGCTAGGATTTTTGATACACGATTCAAACAATGCAATTAATTGAGGGAAAACATTCCATGCATGATTATGAACATATGGCCAAATTATTGTGCAGCAAAAATTGCATGGATCATAGAGTTAGAAGAGCTCATGCTTACCACTTGCAGCTGGTGATCGTGATTTGTGTTGAAGGTGTTACAGCTAGGTTCCAATGATGTGGATAGCTTCCCTAGGTGCCAAGTGATGTGTCTGAGTGCTTGGAATGGATTGAAATGGTTTGGAGTTGAAGATGGCACCTCAACTGCAAAACTGTCAAGAACTTGAGCAATTGGCTGGTGATTTTGTGAAATCAGTATTCCAGATGTTATGTGAGTGTTTGGATCACTTCTATATGATGTATGTGAGGTGTGTGAGTGATTGGTTTGATTGGAAAAGCTCTCAAACTCAAAACCCGATAGCTACCTTGCTAAGAAAGGCATTTTTGCCAAGAGAAAGAGATTTTGAGGAAAGCATCTGTTAGATGGCTTTGGTGTACTCAAACTGATCACAATTGAGCTCTATTTATAGTAGAGCAAGTTTGTTTTGCAAGGAATAGTGAATGGCAACTGGTAAGTAGGTTTGGCCAATGTTGTCCAATGGAAATCCAAGTCTCCTCTAGCCATTGACTAGAGGTTAGGGCACAGAGCTTTGGTTCCCTTGGTCTTGGATAAGTCTTGACTGATTTCAGATGAGAATGGCTCAGTCCATGCCACCTTGATGCTTCCATTGAATGCTTCAATCCAAATTTGGAGTCTTGTCCCTATTTTGGCCATTCTAGGTTCAACATGCTATTTCTTGTTCCATGGACTTTGGAGGCTTGGCTCAGTGATTGTCCCCTTTAGATTCAATCCTATGAGGTGTCCAAGTGGATAGGAGCATTTGGATTTGGCTGATTTTGGCAAATCGAGCAAAATTGCAAATTCTGCCTTGCCTTGACAGATTTCAGCAAGGCAACTTTCCAATGTCATATCTCATGGTGTAAGTTGAATTTGGTAATGTTCTTGGCCATTTTGGAAAGCCCTTGCATGATATAACAACTGTTTGAACATATTTGGTTTTGATCTCTTTTGAATCCAAGTGAAAAATCCCTCTACATTTGGCAAAAAGTGAAGGCAGATTCTGACTTAGTGAAAATTTCACTAAGTGTTGGAAAAAGTGACATTTTCACTTTTCAGCCACTTTGCTTACTCCATAACTCAAAATCCTTAATGAATTGGACTTAGGTCTAGTTGAAGTTTTTGTAGAGGGTAATGAGGTCTACAAATCAAGCTTTGGATGGGAAAAAATAGCCTTGTGGTTTAGGAGTTATGACCCTCCAAAGTTGGTACCCTTGTCACTTTATTTTTAACTTAGAAAATTTTCTAAGTTTTTATGTTTACCCCTTTTATAAGTTATCCAACTTTTCTTGATTTTTCTTGATGAATGATGATTCAAATCATACATTAACATCATTTTAGGGTTAAAAATCCATTTTGGTGAAAAATCTCAAAAAGTCAAAGTTGACTTTTGTGCACAGTTGACTTTTGATCAGATGAATTCCAAACTGTGCAATTCTCCAGGAAATCATGTCCTTGACCTAAATCAAACTTGATGGACATGTTCCATGTGTGTCATGGGGTATATTGGGGCATGTCCTAGGGTTTGGGAGCATGTCCTGGTCAAAAGTCAAAGTTACAGTTGACTTTTTCCTTAAAACCCTAATTGTGGTGCAGATGAAATTGAGACTTGTTGCTCAAACTTATTGGACTAATCCATTGTTCTAAATGGATCAATATAGCTCATTAGAGACCCTCAAACCCTCATTTGAGGTCTTGGCTCATGATTTGCCCAAAAAGTCAACTTAGGGGTGAATTAGGTCAAGAAACCATAATTCCTGATTTTTGATGTATGCATCCCCTGAGGCAAAATTGACTTGATAAATGGGTCCATGAGGTTCCATGGAGTATATTAGGTTATGTTTTGGATCATTGGCTTGTGCCCAGATGAAATTTTCCATCTGGAGGCCCTGGTCGACCAAAACCCTAATTTGGTGACACTGGCGATCTTGAGGCTTGATCCACCTAAAAGGGAGCAACCTTGTGCTTAATCCTTGAAGTGGGAGTCCTTTTGATCCTTTGTAGTTACTTGAGAGGTATACAAGTTGAAGATCAAGTCATTCCTTGATTGATCCTTTGTCTAAGAACTCTGAGAGGGCTTGAAACCCTAATTCTTGATTGTAGTGGATGCTCACCCATCTTTGGGGAGATTGATGAGGCATGATGGTTCACCCATATTGTGGTGATGATTGAAACAATGATGGGAATCTTAGTGGTCAAAATTTGGGGTATGACACAGCAGAATAAACTTCAATAATTTTTTGAAACTCTAAACAGCAACATCTTCACTTCACACAAAACTCTGCTGCAGCACCATCTTCAACAACTACAGTTTTCAACAAGCAACAATGGTGCTCCCCCTCAAAACAAGAACCAGCATACCAGCTATTCAGCAGATAAGCAATTACTCCCCCTTAATTTCTGCACTTCTGCACTACTGCAACATATCACAAGCAGCAGATTCCTTAACTAACTCTCTTGGCTCCCTTGGCTAGCTCCCTTGGCTAATTTCTCCCCCTTTTTAGCCAAAACTTGACAACCTTCAATCAGAAGCCCTACTAACTACAATTAGTACAACCCTAGCTCTCATTGTTAGCCTCACAGTTAGCAACCAGACATAACAAATCATAGAACCAAAAAAAACATAAAGGGTGCATATACAACACAATATTCATGTTACAAACCAAGCACATTAAGTGCTGAAACAAAGACAGCATTGCAGAAACATAAAACTAAAACTACTAGAAGCAAAAGCAAATATGCTAGTCTTCATTTGAACTTGATCCAACTCTAGTATCCTCTTCATCCTCCTCTGAGCTATCAACACTGACATTATCACACTCATCATTCTTATCAGCAACTTCTTTCTTACTTTCTTTCTCTGTCATCTTCAGATTCAGAAGTAATTTTTCAAACTTCTTCTTTCTTTCAGTGCTTACTCTGATGACTTCATCTAACTCTTTACACGCCTCCTCTAGTTCAGAAACTATATCAGTCTTGACATGAGTACGATGAGTAGATGTTGAGGTAGATGTCTTGACATGATCAACAACATGTTTCCCTTCAAACAACTTGTGATGAAAGGACAATTCAGACTTCCTTCTACAAACACTATCATACTGGTGAAGAATCCCAGGATGCTGAGACAAAATTAACCCACAAATGAGGGATGGAAATGCAATAGGCAATTTCACTGCTCTTGTTGTAGCATGCTTGATAGTCTAATTATAAGCGTAAGAGCCATAATCAATTAGTCTCTTTGTTCCAATGGCATAAACTAATTTTCCCAAACCAGCAGAAACAGAGGTCTTGTGGTTTGTAGGAACCCAGTTAACAGCACCTATTCTATGAAGAATATCATATTTCACACTTAATAAACTTGCTGACAACTTTCCATTTGAGGGCCAAACTTATACCTGACCAGCTGTGATTTCTTTGCAGATAACATTATTAGAAACTTCTAATTCTCCATAATCTTCCTCACTTCTACCTAAGTAGGCATTAATCACCTTAGGAGAGAATCAGATACACTTACCCCTAACAATAACTCTTCTGAAAATTAGGCTTTTGCTGTCATTAATATACTCAGGGATATTCACTATAAATCCTCTGACCAGTTTATCATAGCAATTAGTCAATCCTGATACAGTCCTCATGAGACCAGCAAACTTAATTAGATCTACAATTTCAGTAGACTCTAAATCATCTGTAACTAGCTCTCTTTCCAGAGCCATCCTTCTCTGGCTCACACAATTCCACATGGATGCACGACTGGCACAGTGAAATGAGATGTCATCAGGAACTTGATCAGCAGCTCTGTTCCTCATAGGGTTGATGTCTTGAACATCACACTCTGAATCTGATTCTTCCCTGAGTCTCCTCTTTTTGCCAGAAATGGCAACTTTGCTCCATGACTTGGGAGAGCCTGTCACTAAAGTACTTTTCTTATCCTTGACCATATTTTCATTAGGAAGTGACTCCACGCCTTTCCCTTTCCTATCCTCCCCCCTTCTTGCTATCACATTACCAATGATATCACTATCAGATGAGTCCTCAACATCTATAACCTCAACCTGATCCTTCCCTTTATAACTATGACTTTCAACCCTAGGGGAAGATGTTCGGACATCAGGGATGACATTAGTATCTTTAAGATCTTCTTCTTTACTACCACCTTCAGCATCTTGAATCACAGACAAGGCCAGTCTATGAAGATTGGTGTCCTCACTTTGAGAGCCCACCTGTTCAGTAGGCATTTGCCTTAAAGGGACATAAATCCCTTTCACAAGTATTCCCTTCTCAAGAATTTTGGTGGCAATCTGCTCCAAATACATGTCCACATCATACTTCTCCTCAACAGCTTGAGAGGATGATGACCTAGTTTTAGTTTTATTCAACTTGGTTGAAGGTTTAGAGTTACCTGAATCTGGGAGTGCCATAGGAATGTGTTCTTTGTCAACATATTCTTTTTCCGATGAAACCCCAGTTCGTTCATGCGCAGGTCTTTGAGAATCAGAGTTCTTGGAAGAAGAGAACATCTGCTTTGACATGGTTCCTTTGAAACAGATGAGATTCAGATAAGGATTACTCGTTCTGTTGAGAACAAAGAAGATGAACCGTTGAGATATGAGGAACTTGATGAATCGAGAAATGTTCACAATAGGTAATGATGGTCTAATGTAGTGAGCTTGATTCTGATAATAACTTAAAGACCAATCAATGAATTTCTCCCTCTATAAAAACTTTCCTTTTAAAAATTTAAAAGGATTCACATCAGAACTCATTAACTCTGATTGACCTTTCAGCATCTCTTCACACTTGATGTCACAGTCTAATGTTAAAACATCAGTCTTAACATTAATAGTTGAGCTGACTTCTATAGGTATCCATAGATAACAATTATCTCTGGATCTGACTCCTTTCATGACCACTTCATCCTTCTCATTTGTCACCAGGCACTCATCCTTGGAATAGCTGACTTTGTACCCTTCATCACATAGCTGACTTATGCTAATCAGATTAGCATTCAAACCTTGGACAAGGATCACACTATTACGAGTAAGACCATTATGATTATTCACTCTTCAAACTCCTTCTACTACTCATTTTTCTCCATTGCCAAACACAACATTATTTGCATGGCAAGGATTGAACTCCACCAAATGCTCCTTGGATCCAGTCATGTGCTTTGAACATCCACTGTCAAAGTACCATGCATCCATGGCAAAATGTCCATCTGAGGTATGAGCCAATAGACATGTGACCTGAGCTTTAGGAACCCATTGTTTCACCACCTTGGGCCTGACCTCCTTCTGTCTGGGTTGAGGAGCAGAATTTGAATAACCATGAAGCTTGAAGCAAGAGGACTGCATATGTCCAAACCTGCCACAATAGAAGCATCTGACTCTGTCATCTCTGAGGCGGTTAAACATTCTACCACCTTGATGATAATGTTGTGGCTACCACCCATAATGTTGTCTCCTTCTTCCATACTTGGATTGCCTTCTATGGTGAAGCTGTTGTCTTCTACCATAGGTACCCTGTCTCCTGTACTGAGAATGCTGTCTTTTATGGTGATGAGGCTTCCTTCTTCCATAGTAATGAGGCACAGCATTGTTGTATCCATATCTATACCCATACCAGTTTCCCTGATGTTGAGACATCTGATGAGCCATGCTCTGTTTGAACCTGGCAGCTTGCATGCTCTTGTGATATTGGGGAGGCATATACTGACTAGCTCCTTGGGGATGCATCTTCCTCTGATGAGGACCATTCTTCTTCTCAACATTCTGAGGCTGTGAATGAGCACCCTTCTTCGGTTTAGGATCCTGTCTCTTTGTTTGAAGTTGAGACATTGGTTGAGACATCTCCTTCTTGGTTCCTGAAGTGCTTGCTTCAGCAGAAACCTTTTCTCAACCACAAATCCTATGCCTGACTTATCTCCAACAACCTTTTCTGTCTGAAGGATCTTATCAAGTGTGTCTGTACCATTGTTCAGCATCCTAACGGTTTTGGTCATATGATCTAGACGAGCTTTGACCAATAAGACTTCATTTTCCAAATCAGCTTTATCAGTCTCAAGCTGAACAATTTGTTTCTTCTGTTTTTCACTTTCTTGACAGATTTCTACACTCTTCAGACAAAGCTCTCGATAAGTGGATGCTAACTCCTCATAAGTTATTTCCCCATCAGTGTCATCATCAGAAACCACAGTTCCTATCAAAGCTCTAACATGCTTTGCTGACTCACCTTCACTTTCACTATCAGAGTCAGACTAGGAAACTGACAATCCCTTCTTCTGCTTCTTCAAGAATGTGGGACATTCTTTCTTGACATGTCCATACCCTTCACATTCAAAGCACTGAACACCTTTATCTTGGGCAGTCTTCTCTTCATCTTTCTCTTTTGACTTGCTGATGTCAGAAGAGATGTTCTTGACATTAGGCTTGTAGTTATTATTCATCTTTTTAACCACTTTGTTGAACTGCCTTCCCAACATAGCAATGGCTTGAGACAGATCTTCCTGAGAATCATCATCTTTGACTTTCTTAGCTTCTGCAGGAGTGGAGACCAAAGCTATACTCTTGGGCTTCTTTTCTGGTTCTTCCTCATTCAAACCAAGCTCAAAAGTTTGAAGTGATCCAATGAGCTCATCTACCCTCATTTGGCAGATGTCATGTGATTCTTCAATGGCAGTTACCTTCATCTTGTACTTCTTGGGAAGGGACCTAAGGATCTTCCTTACAAGCTTTTCATCTGACATCTTTTCACCAAGAGCACTTGATGCATTAGCCAGCTCAAGAACATTCATATGGAAGTCATGGATAGTCTCATCTTCCTTCATCTTCAGACTTTCAAACTTTGATGTTAGAATCTGAAGTCTTGACATCTTAACTCTAGATGTTCCTTCATGTGTAGCCTTCAAAATATCCCATGCTTCCTTAGCAACTTCACATGAGTTGATCAATCTGAAGATGTTCTTATCAACTCCATTGAAGATTGCATTTAGGGCTTTAGAGTTACCAAGGGCAAGCTCATCTTCTTCCTTGGTCCATTCTTCTTCAGGCTTTAGCTTTGAGGTGCCCTCTTTATCTTTCCCAGCATCATCTTTTTCAAACACAACAGGTGCTTTCCATTCTTTTATGATCGCCTTCCAAGCCCTGCTGTCCAAGGATTTCAAAAAGGTGATCATCCTTGGCTTCCAATAATCATAATTCGAGCCATCCAAAATAGGGGGTCTGTTGACAAATCCTCCAACTTCTTTGTCTATCTTTACACCCGAAAGTAACTTCCCTAGATCTCACCCAGAGACAGACAGGATGCCTGCTCTGATACCAATTGAAATTCTGGTACCAGATATGTGCGATGTCACACACGATGTTACAACAACACACTCTGCACAATGGACAAAATAAACAGTAGAAGAACACACTAAATTGTTCACCCAGTTCGGTCTAACTACCTACGTCTGGGGGCTACCAAGCCAGGGATGAAATTCACTACTTGTAGAATTAAATTACAGACTCAACAACCCAGTTGACAATCTCCTAATCTTAATTCCTACTAGTGACTTTCTACCTAAGAAACCACTTAGATATGAGAACACTACTCAATCCCTAAAACTTCTCAAAGAACAACCTCTTTGAGCAACCTTGATCCTGCTTCACAGCTTTGATCAAGTTACACAACCCTCTTTGCTTCACAACTTTAGAGAGGACAGATCACTAATTCACACTAGAATGATGTAAACAAAACTCGTACAAATATCCAAGACACTCAGCCTATGCTCTTGATCTTCAATCTGTACTTTTTCCTTTGGTCTTATGCGCTTTATATAGCCACCTGAATTGGGCTTGGACCACCTGCAATATCTGACTTGATTTGTTATTTAAAAATGAATCTTCAAAACAGATTTTCTCCTAAAATCTTTTCAAATCTTCAACCTTTTAAATCTCCTACAAATCTGCACCAGATCTCCTATGCAGCGAAGAATATCTAACCCAAGATATTCGAATCCAATGAGACTACCTGCTCTCCACAATTCCAGCTAACACGCAAACCCTAACAACATCACAAACTTGATGTTATTAATTCTGTAGATCTAATGTCACAACATCGCTTGTGACATCAGACATCCAACTTAACTCTTAACACAGCCCAGTGTTAAGACTCAATGTTGTGACATCACCCATATGACATCAAACATTGAACAATCTTTGTTTTACCAAAATTCCAGCCAATTCAGGAAACTAACACAAAGCATCCATTATCTGTCAGGATTTTGAAAAGTAAAATACCAAGATCCATGAAGAAGCCGCTGTTAAGTGCTGAATTGTGCATATTTTAGATAGTATTTTGTGGCCCTTTTCAATTGTTTCGTTGGTGTTTTAGTAATAAATACATATGTTCTAGTGTAAATACACAAGTTTCTGTTTTTGTATGTAAATATTGTGAATTATGATCATTTTGATGCTTTTTGATAGGTTTTCTTGCTGGATAGAATGCTTGGAACCTATGGATGATGAAAGGGAGCTTGGAAGATCATTTTTCGCAACTTTCAGTCAGTAACTCGCACTTAGCCCGCTTTTCAGCGCGGGCTCAGCGTGGTTTTGATGAAGATACAGTAGCTAAGGATCGTTGACCACACTTAGCGCACTTTAAGGCGGTTTAAGTGTATTTTAAGTGAGATCGCGCTTAAGCGAGCTCTGTGGCCGCTTAACGCGATTTTAATAAATTCAATTCTTTGTTAACTTGTTTGTATCATTTTTGTAGGTATTCAAGCCATGATTTCTATTCATTTTTATATAGAGCATTGAATAAGCTTTCCAATGCTTCCGACTGCGCCTCAAACGGAGTTACGGTTCGAAAGTTATGACGAAAACAAGATGCTGGATTTCTCTGACGGTGCTAAGCGCCCCCAGAGTGCGCTAAGTGTGTTCGCGACATTCCAGCTCACTATTTAAGTCACTTTTCAGCATTTTTTAGGTTATTTTTTTTGGGGGAACTTTCTCCCAACTTCATCAAACATATTTTAGGAGTAGAGAGGCTTAGAAAACAACATTAGATGATGCATCTTGATGATCCGGAGTAGAATTTGCTTCAATAGACTCTGACACGCCGTGAGAAACTTGTTCTTCTCCTTTCTTCTCTTTGTATTCTCTATTTGTTGAGGTCTTGTATGTAAATTTTTTGATACCTTATGTATTTCATCTAATCTATGTATTGCGAATATGCTTTGATTCAATATTGTTGTTATCTTTAATTTCTTGCTTGTGGGTATGACAAAACCCTTTACAAACCCTAGATCTAAGATTTTCATCTTTTAATGAGCAAGCTTTTGACATGGTTTTGTGAGTTGATATTCATTTGCATCTTAGATTTTTAGCACTGTGTTGATTGTTAGAATGAATAGCTTTTAGCAACTAATGTAATAAAGACCGCGATAACGCTTGACAAACGGTGTTGCGAGGGTGCATGATAATATTGATGAAGAACTTTGTTCGCATACATTTGGCAAATTAGTTGAATGCATATTATTCATGTGTAGGTATTCTGATCTTTTAGTTATATATGAATCGAGTCATTAGTTTGATATGGATGTTATAGTAATATCTGTTAGGTTCTGAACTCTAGAGATATATTTAGTTCTAACATTCACCGTGGGTATCGATTCTTAATGCTCCGTGTTGTTGAGTTGCGTGAGACATCATCGATGAGGAGATGCGGTTGTTCTCTCAACTTTTCGTTAGACATAACCTTTGTTGTGAGTGATACTAGGTGATATTAGACGAATGCTTGATTTATTTATAATATGATTGGAAGAATGCACGTGTTATCGATTGATCTCTATTGAGTTTCTCTTCTCTAAAGAATGTGTTATTGTTATTTACTTGATTTTTGTTCCTTTAATTTCTGCATGTTACCGTTTGAAATCTCATTTCAAACAAAAGCTTAGAAACTTAGAGACCATGAACGACGCTCTTTCCCTCCACCGATCCCTGTGGATACGACAACCCTCGGGAATTCTTTCAAACATAAACATTTGCCTGCCGCTTTACCGCAATCAACAAATTGGTGTCATTGTCGGGGATTGGTGTTTCGATATTGAGTTGCATCGCATAGTTTCTAGGTTTTTAAGCTTCGTACGTAATTGTCTATATTGTATATTTACTTGTATAAACACTTGTTTTGCTTTTGTACACACTTGTTAATAGTTGTTTTCCACTATGTTTTCCATCATGTTTGTGTATGTGTGTGCTAATTTTTGTTTTTGGTTTACGTTTGCTCAAGTGTTGTAGGTTTTATTGGGTCGCTACCGTGAACGAAGCAACATGGAAAAGCTTGTACGTAAATAAGGCGTCGAGCTAACGATTTGAAACAAGCGCTTGTTGGGAGGCAACCCAACGATTTGAGTTTGTACAGTTTTATATTTAGTAGTATTGTAGTATAGTGTGAGATTGGATGGATTGCATGAGAGGGAGCTATTTTTGAAGATTATAAAGTTGGCATATCTGGGCTAAGCGCGCCCTGTTACATCTTGAAAAATCTCTCATTTTCCATCCACTTTCACCAATTTTGATTTTTATGTTTATTTAGTTTTAGTTTAATTTTGTTAGGTTTTTAGAATAATTTATGAGTTTGCTCTCAAGCTTGTTTTTTATTAGCCTGAGGATGCAATTTTGTGATTGTTCAAGTTTGAGTGTGTCAACAAGAAAATGTCATGGTAATGATAAAAGTTAGAAAAGAAAGTTGCAATGTCAAGGTATGTGTTTAGTGCTTTCTACAACATAGCATGAACATGAACTTTAGGCTTTGTACAAATAACATGCCATTCATTCTCTTGCAATTTTTGTTCATTTGTGAATCACTTTAGTTCATAGCCCCATGTTGTAGCGCAGTTTTTGTGGTTTCGAATCACTATCGCTTTGGTACTACAGTTCGATTCATTTTTTTTCCTATTGAAGTTGATGAAGGAAGGGAAATAGATGTCTCCAACTAACCCTGCTTGCAAAATGATATTAAACAGTCAAAACTTTTGGTTTACAGATGCGGCTTTAGTTCGTGGGCCTCTCTCTGCTTATTTTGTTCAGAACGAAATACCGGGACTGTTCATGGGGAATTTGTTGGGATCCTGCGCCAAATTGGATGGAGGTAGGGGACTTTGGGTTTTTTCTTTGATTAGTGTGCTCGCTAAGATTCTTTTTCAATCTTATGCCTACGTATTCCTGGGATAGGGAAATTAGAGCGATCGTAGTTCCTTCTATTCTATGGGAGGGAATGGTGTTTTAGTGTCTTGTTCAAAGCCCAAGACATGAAGCTAAAGGTGGTTTATATCTTGTTCAAAGCCCAAGATGTGAAGCTGAAGGGTCTATTTGTATCTTGTTCGAAGCCCAAGATGTGAAGCTAAAAGGGTGTTGACTTTAGAGAGAATTTGTCATCTCTAAAGGGGGGTATTTGGTCTGTTTGTCACAACTGTTGGGTGACTGATTATAAAGGAGAATTACTTTAACTAGGATATGTGAATCCAGCAATGCCATAATTTTCTTTATAGGGGATTTTCAACCTGAAGGAGAAGACTTTAACTCAGTTTAGAGCAATTCCATCTTTCCTAAGGAATTTCTCATGCTAAAAAAGGGACAGTGGCATAGATGTAAATAATCCAGAGGCTTGCCGCTTACAACAATTAGACGAGGGAAAAGGAGTTGTTGATGTTTGTATGCTGTGACCAAAGCATGATTTGATGCTAAAAGGTTAATTGAATCAAACGGGGTTTCTTTATACAAAGCCTAAGAGGAGGCTATTGACCCAACAAGAGGATGCTTTTGTGTCTCATACGAAGCCCGAGATAGAGGCTAAAAGGGTTGACTCAACAAGAGAGTGTTTTTATATGTGTCTTGTACGAAGCCCAAGACGGAGGCTAAAAGGGTTTGACTCAACAAGAGAGTCTTTTATACTCACCAAGAGAGTGATTTATATCTCGTACGAAGCCCGAGATAGAGGCTTAAAGAGGATTGACTCAACAAGAGAGTCTTTTTATACTCAATAAGAGAGTGTTTTGTATCTTGTACAAAGCCCGAGATGAAGGCTAAAAATGTTTGACTCAACAAGAGAGTCTTTTATAGTCAACAAGAGAGTGTTTTGTATCTCGTACAAAGCCCGAGATAGAGGCTAAAGGTGATCGACTCAACAAGAGAGTCTTTTTATACTCAACAAGAGAGTGTTTTCTATCTCTTACAAAGCCCGAGATGAAGGCTAAAAATGTTTGACTCAACAAGAGAGTCTTTTATTCTCAACAAGAGAGTGATTTGTATCTCGTACGAAGCCCAAGATAGAGGCTAAAAAGGTTTGACTCAACAAGAGAGTCTTTTATACTCAACAAGAGAGTGTTTTGTATTTCGTATAAAGCCCGAGATAGAGGCTAAAAATGTTTGACTCGACAAGAGAGTCTGAAAAGGTTAACTCCGCTGGGGAGAATCATTGTACAAAGCCCAAGAGGAGGCTAGGGTTACTGTTTCAGTTGAGTGACAGGTCCAGTATGTTGGTTAAAAGAGAAAATCAGTTCTTATAAAGAGACTGATTCCAGGTGAGGTTGTACTTTGGTACTGATCAGAAGATCGGGGTTATTTCTTGTTTGTCGCGGCCGGCAAAATTATTCGAGTCGCCATCATATTTTTTTAAGGAAAATAATTATAAACCTAAATATCCTATCCTAAGGTAGAG